>CM060400.1:65107147-65707147 GCA_030545235.1 Helianthus tuberosus
GCAATACCCGTATCACCGCCAACCGCCGCCACCCCACCACTACCTTCTACAGCCATATCCCAAACCACCACTAGATCCCAGCCCTCACAAGAATTCTGGTCCTGACCATTTTATGAGGGTGAGACCAACAAACCATTCACCGAACTCTTGCAGAAGCGCGCATTTGGGTTACCAAAAAGGTTCACCTTACGATGAGTACCACACGTATAACAGGTATGCTCGAGAAAGTCCTCCTGGAAGTCGTTAACTGCGTTTCGATTGGTGGATGTTGAGAACATGAAGGCTGGTTTTGCAGGGATGATGAACAAGAATGAAGTGAGCTTGAATTTTGATCCTTGTTAATGTTTGTGGATTGGGTTCAATTGCTTGGATTTTTTGCTGGAATTTTGATAAATGAGATAACTTATAACCTGAATGAATGAATGTAACAGATTATAACAGTTTGACATATGTTGATATTTTATCATCTGTTATAATTACCTTACCTTGATTGTTGTTATATTCAAAAGCTAGCATTTTTTGTCACGAAAGTATGAAATGAGGATACAATATATCATGTTGAGAAGCATGAATCTTGATTATTATGGTGTACTAAATTAGAGTTTGGGTTCAAAGGGTTATGTTCGTGGGTTTAGGTATCGAATTCAAGACGAACTTCAAATTATTTATGACACATAAGTCGCAGACCCAGGAATTTTTCCATCGGGTGCGGAACATTTTTAAAAATTTTAGGTCCCTAGGTATATAAGTAAAAAAATCGGTTCGTATCGGATCGGTTCAGGTCGGGTCATGTAAAACAAAAGAATATCAAACAAAATTTATATAATCATCAATTTTAATTTTCAACTATTCAAGCCCTAGAAATCATGTGTAATCACCCTAAAATCATCTAAACAACATAATCACCCTAAAAATCATCTAAACAACCATAAACAACATCAAAACACATGTCAAACATATTTAAGAATGTTATTACCCTTTTTCTCCTATAATATCAACTAAAATCATCAAAACAAAACAAAAAACATAAAAACTTACCCTTTATCGGATTCCGGTTGGTTTGGTGTCGGACGGCGGTGGTTCGCGGCTGCTGATGACATGCTGTTGTGGCTGCTGCAGTGTTCGCTGATCGCTGGCAGGAGACGACGCAAGAGAGGGAGGGCGGGAGGAATTCTAAGGGACTATTGGGCTTATTTTAATTATTATAGTTTGAACTTAGGTTAGGTTGGATTTGGATAATGGGCTAGGAATTAGTAGGCTAGTTATGTTTAATGAAATAGTAGGTTAAGGTATTGGGTATGTAGGTAGTTTTTTTTTTTTTAATCAGAGTTTATTAAAAAAATTAAAATATAAATCGATAACATTTTTTACCTAAGGTGTGCGGACGAAAAATTTCAAGGGGTGCGGACGAAAAAATCCAAAGGGTGCGGCCGGGATTTTCGACGGAAAATAGCATTAATTTTTTTTTCCGATGGTGTGCCCGCCCACCTTGGGATGGGGTGGGTATGCCCCCACATAAACCCAAACACAACTCTAATAAATTAGAAAAAAAATGTCAAAATATTTAATTTTAACTCTAAATTGTTAATAGATAATATAAAGAAAAAGTATTTGCATGAGACACTATAATTAATAACCATAATGTAACAATAGAGCTACTTAAAAAGGAATTTTAAGTGACGTTTAATTATGGTTGATGTGTATTTTTTTAATTACAATGCTATTAAACCAATAATTCTATATTATTCCAGGATTAAACCTGGACCTCTTCTTTAACGTACATTCCAGGTCTCTAGAACTTACACTTCAGGTCTAAAACGTACACTTCAGGTCTAAAACGTAATGGGGTTTGCTTCTATTTAACATAGTCATGTTTCTGTTGCATGAGTTCTAACATGGTCATGTTTCTATTCCAACATGATCATGTTTTATTTTACCATGATCATGTTCTTTAATAGAAGTTACCTCACCACCTCCAGGTCTTAAAGCGCAATTGGGTTTCACATAGCCATGTTTCTGTTTCAACATGATCATGCTTATGTTAAACATGATCATGTTCTTTCAGTTTCTAAAACGTACTCGAGGTCTAAAACGCAATCATGCTTCAACATGATCATGCTTATGTTAAACATGATCATGTTCTTTCAGTTTCTAAAACGTACTCCATGTCTAAATGGGTTGGGTTTCATAACATGATCATTTCAGTTTAGTTCTAAAACGTACCTCACTTTCCAGGTCTAAAACGCACTTTCACAACATGATCATGTTTTGTTTTAACATGATCCTATTAGTTTCCTTCCAGGTCTAAAACGCAATGGGTTGGCTTTCACAACATGATCATGTTTTGTTTTAACATGATCATGTCGGTTTAGTGTACCTCGCCTTCTAGGTCTAAAATGCAATGAGGTTTCACATGGCCATGTTTCTGTTTTAAAATGGTCATGTTTTTGTTCCAACACCACTCCAGTACACTCAAGGTCTAAAACGCAATGGGCTAAAAACACAAAAAGATGTGTTTTTTCATTGTGTTATAAAACGCAATGGATTAAAAGCATAAAACAAATTTATTTTTTATTATGTTATAAAACGCAATTGACCTAAAACACAAAGAAATGTTTTATTTATAAAACACAAATAAATGTCCTTTTTCTAAAATGCAATAAGCTAAAAACACAAAGAAATGTCTTTTTTTTTTCTAAAACGTAATGGACTTTAAACAACGAGTTGTGTTGTTTCTAAAACGCAATGGACTAAAAACACACAAAAAATGTGTTTTTTCATTCTTTTATAAAACGCAATGAATTAATTCAAAATCGTAAAACGCAATTCAAAAATTTCTTACACAGATCGAAGCCGATTTCTCGGGTTTCTTCAACGATTGACGAAATTTGAATGTTAGGAACACTTATCAACGATCGAATCGAACGAATCGATTGATTTACTTCAAAATCACGAGAAAAAAAATGAGAAATTGTATGAAATTAAAATGGGTTTCTTCAAAAAAAAGTTAAAGAACACGTTGATTGAGTGTTTGAATCACTGATTGTTGACGAAAATCGCACTATGATGTAGTAATTATTGAATAGAAAGTGAAGAAAATGTTTAAGATGGTGGGGTTTTCAAAATAATGGGTTTTGAAGTTGCAGGGAAAGAGGAAGGGAGAAGATGAGATACGATTGACTAAAATATCATTTCTTTTTATTTTTCAATTTTACCACATCTCACAACCTCATTGCTTCATATCTTCCTACCCAAACTATATTTCTTATTTGATAATCGCCCTCACTCTTAAAACCAGCTTTTGTGTGAATCAATCGGTACCTATATTACTCTAAAAAATCTCTTCAATTTTAGAAATGTAGTTAATATTAAAAGAAAAGATTTAAACAAAAGGGTCATTAAAGTGCGAAGTGTACAAAGGATTAATATAGGTTGCATAATTATTAACATAAGTTACGTAATTATGTTATATAAGTTGCGTAATTAGCTATACAAGTTGCGTAATTCTGTCACGTCACTTCATACGTAATTATTTATTATTGTGCGGAACTATAACGCGGAAGGCCTCATGTCGCTTGTTGGTGGCTTCATACGCTATGTTAATTTTCTAAGACCATGTGTAGTGGTGGGTGAACTTCAGGACCGTCCCCGAGAATGAGAAAAATCTTTTGGGCCCCGGCAACATAAAAAAAATTGGGCCCAAACTTATAATATAAACTCATCAATTATATATCAAGAAATCACTATATGACGATCATTGTTATAAAATAAACAAAACAAAAGTAACGTAACAAAATGATCGAATTTACTTAAGTGAATCGTGCCGCTCTCTTAGCGTTTTTTGAAGCAAAACTCTCGATCAAGTCTTTATATTCCATACCTTCTAATATTCGTTATGAAACTATATATTAACTGAAGTCTTCACTCAACGTTATGAAACTATATTAACTGAACCATAGAAGCTAATGATAGCTACATATTTTATACCTTTGCTGAAGTGATTTTACTTTTTCCAACATAAAGGCAGAGTCTTCAACGAATGCACTGTCAACTAAGAAGACTCCATCAATATAAAACAACATTATCCTACTAAACTATTTGTTTGATTATCATATCAATTATTAATTATTAATATTTTTCTTAACTACTAGTTCTTTCTATTAATTAAAAAGGCACAATCGTTTGTTCTGTTGGTCATCTACTTTAACCACACTTTTAAGAATTGGAGTTGGGGCATGGGTCGTTTGTTGATGTAAAACATTAAAACAAGTCTCAAAATCAACTATATGTCCAGCTAATAAAAAGAAACTGAGAAACATAATAAGTTTGATTTACCTTTTATGTGATATTGAAACCCTAGTGATTTTGAGTTGTTTCTTAGATTGATTGAAAGAATATAGAAACCCTAGTCACTCAGATTGTTGTTGATGTCGATTTCAGAGATGACGCCGTGTTTTTTTGCACTCAACTATCAGATTCAGAGATGAAGATATGAATGGGATTGCTGCTGTTCGTTGCTGTTGTTCGCTTACTTCCGTGTTTTCCTTTTTGCGCTCCAGCATTCCCCAAGGCCCAACATATATACTAAAATAGTTTTTTTAATTTTGGGCCCCTTAAAGCTTTTGGGCCCTGGCTTTAGCCCGGGCTGCCCAGCCCAATAGCCGGCACTGGTGAACTTCAAGCTCCTCCCTTGGGCATGATTTGACATGTTGCTGCCTAGTCAGGAAAGGAAAGGGGCATTATGGGGCTTGAAGTTAAAAATGGTGTTGTGGTATAATGTCCCTTGCAATGATTACCCAATTATTTATTTATAATTTTGTTTTGAAAATTAAAACAAATAATACTTTATTAAATAAATAAAAATTAGATAAAAACTAAAAAACGCACAAATATTAAAAATCCTCTTAATTTTCATCTTCTTCACCCTCGTTTGGAATATACCGAACCGATCATTTATGTTGGATCAAATCCATCGCTAACGCGAAATGTGTTGATTCTGAACGCATTTGATTCACATTGTTCACTCTTTCATCCATTGTTGCTTGCGTATTTTTGTGAACAGCGTCCGGTATATAATTTTGACATATCATTTTTCCGTCATCTTCTAATATCATATTATGCATGATTATACAAGCATACATAGCATCTTTCATTTTTCCTTTGGTCCATGCACGATAAGGATTTCTCAAATAATGCCAATGTTGTTGAAGAACCCCAAAGCATCTCTCAATGTCCTTTCGCGTAGACTCTTGAACTTTCTTAAAATGTGCTCTTTTTTCATCGTACGGATTCCTAAACGCCTTCACGATAATCGAATACTTCAGATATATTCCATCACTCAAATAGTATATGTGTGGGTAGTAGTTTCCGTTAGCATAGAAAGACGCTTTTGGTGCTCTACCAGAAATGAAATCATCTACGACCGGTGACTTTTCAAAAATGTTTATGTCACTGCATGACCCCGCGACACTAAAGTACGTTGACCAAACCCAAAGGTCATGTGAGGTAACCGCTTGAAGAATAATCGTTGGTCCTTTTTGGTCGCCTTGTGTGTGTTGACCTCGCCATGCGGTTGGACAATTATACCACGACCAATGCGGTTGGACAATTATACCACGGCCTCGTAGTGCTGAAGTACACTTTTGAATAGCAGTAAATCTAAACGTCCCTCTCTCATCTTGCCTAACCTCCAGCCTACAATAACATACTTAAGTTGTGAAGGATCATGTTGTTCAAAATCTTAATCACAAATAAATTAAATGGAACCGAATGAACAAAACAAACCCACGTGCCTTTGAAACATTCAAAAAACCATCGTCGAAACACACAAAAAAACCGTCGTTACTTTCTGCATTCAAAACATTCAATCGAAACATTCAAAAACCGTCGACAACCAAACCCATCCGCCTCCCGAAAAGAATCAAACAGACGCGTCAACTTCATCCACCGATTCCCATCGTTTGCCACCGTTTCACACTCAATATAACCACCACTGATGACGGGGGTAGCCCAAGACCAAATATAAATGACTTAAATACAAAAATGCTCATAGGGCAAAATGGTTCAAAGGTTAAAAACCTGGGAAGTCGAGATAAAGCAATGCGGGAACAGTAAAAGGTCATGTCTCTGGATTGCTTCACCAACTCACCAGCCGCAAAAGCAATGCACGTCCACAGAGCACACTCTATTATCCGCGGGTCAAAAGGCTTCAACCCCCAAAAGGGCAAGTCCCCCACTGCAAGCATATTCACTAGTCAAACTCATTCCTCTTCGAGTGATGTCTTCTCCTATATATTAGACACTTCATTTACTAAGGGACACACTCCGATCAGCTCTGATTCTTGGAGAATCTCTGATCATTGCTCTCAAGTACTTGCTTCATGCGAGTCACTTGCTTTCACATTCAACACACACATTCCTTTTGCTTACACATCCGAATCTGAACACACTTCAGAGGAGGATCTTTAGCAAACAACAAAATAGAACTAGTGAACCTCCTTCCACGTCTTGCAAACATGGGGGGACCCCGCGACCTGCGTTAGGCAAAGTTGAACCCTTCAACCCTTTTACCTTACCAACCCAGCTACTATCTTCGGTCTATTATTTGTTGCATCAACAAGTTGGCGCTCACCGTGGGGCTACGCCACTATTTCTCCTCAAAAAGACCTAGTAGTGTAGCTTTTTCCTTTTGAAACTACCATGTCAGAAAGTGGATCCCCGGGAGAAGTAAATCAGGTTCCAAACACCTCTACCCCGGGTACTAGCCAAGCTCATGTGGCTATACCAACTTCTTTCTCAACTCCGGGGAGCACTCCCGAGTTTCTCACTTTCAACACTCCAACTCCGTCCAGATCCGGAGTCCCTTCCCCCAATGTTGGTATCTCTGACACCCCAGCACGTGTTGAACTAACCCCTGAGGGGGTTGCCAACAATTTCCTTGAGTTGAGGTCTCTCCTCAACCAATATGTGAGTAGGGAAAGGGACAAGGGAGTGAGGATTCGTTTAGACTATGATGAGCCAGAACCAACGCTATCTCCCGGACATCCCGTCCCTCCTTTTACATCTAGGGATGAGGCTGGTCCCAGTAATCCTCCAAATCCTAACCCATATCTGTCCGCAAGGCCAAATCCTACAACATATCCCCTCTTCTCATCTTAACCAGCTACAAGTGGTGCTCCTTTGGGGCACAAGCTGACTCTTGACCAGCTCCTGCAGTCCCCGGTAACAAGCCTTCAACCCTCAACAACAACTTCATGGGAACAAGCTTTATCCGTGCTCCCCTTGGCATGAAGTGCTGTTATGAGCACCCCTTTGGGAGTTAGTTGCCCAGTAGCACCCGGAAGCCTTCAAGGCTTCAACCTCATGCCCCATATGATGACCCAGATGATGGCCAGCTTCCCGTGGCAGCACTTTATTAATCAGGTGCTGGCCACTCAGGGGAATGGCAACAACACGGGTGCAAGGGCTGAAGAAGATTTGGCCAAGCCTTACAAGCCGAGTAACCTCTCGTGCTTTTCACAGTAAATAGCCGATTATGATTTTCAAACGAAGATCAAGATGCCATCCCACATCAAAACGTATGATGGGATTGAAGATCCTGAGGACCATATTCAGATCTTCACTGGTGCAGCAAGGATTGAGAAATGGTCAAACGCTGAATGTTGTCTAATGTTCATGCAAACTCTTGTCGGATCAGCCAGGATTTGGTTCAATGATTTACCTGCTCGGAGCGTTCGAAGCTTCGACGACCTCAGCAAGGGTTTTCTGGCCAATTTCTTCCAACAAAGGCGATATGTCAAAGATGCAACAGTGATCTTTCAGATAAAACAACGTGATGATGAAAGTCTTCGAGAGTTTATCGAACGATACAAGAAGGAAGGTCTAACATATGTAGGGGCAGACGAGAAAATGAGGGTAGCTGGTTTTATGAATGTTATCACCTCAAAATATCTCACAAGAGATTTCAACAAATCCCTGCCCAATACCTTGGAAGAAGCTCTCAAAAGAGCAGAAGCGCATATCCGGGGAGAGGAGGCAGTAGATATTAAAGAGCAAATGAAAAGAGGATCCAGTTGGCGAAGCAACAGCCCAGCTAGAAAAAGAGGGAACTTTAACTCCTATGACAGACGTCAAAAGGGTTCAGACCATCGAAGGCTTGAAGGTCGGAACCCTTCCACCAGTGAGAAAGGCATAAGTTTCACACCCCTCACAAAGACTCCTCAAGAAATCCTTGCAACAGAAGAAGTCAAGCAAAACTTTAGGCCTCTTAGGCCTCTCCCCAAAAGCAGGAAGAATGAAAATTCCACACAATATTGTGAATTTCATGAAGAAAAGGGACACCATACCAATGATTGCTTCCAACTTAAAAAGAGGATCGAAGAAGCCGTCAAGTCTGGGGAACTTGCTCACTTGGTTAAAGGAGTAAGGGACAAAATGGCTGAAGGAAAGGGGAAGGAAGTCAATATGGTAGATTTCGATGGAAGGGTTACACACAAAAGGCAGCGGTTGGAAGCTTGAGAGCTTCAGTGCGTTTGTTTCCCCCCAACTGAGAAAGACCATCTTTCAAACCCTCTTGTGGTTGAGGCTACTGTAGGGACGTTGCAAACAAGTAGAGCATACATAGACACTGGTGCTGCCACCAAAATCATGTTTCAGAAGTTCTTCAACCGTCTAAGCAATGAAGAACGTTCAAGGCTCCAACCCTCCGGAACCTCCATAAAAGGTATTGCCGATATACCCCTCAAGCCTTTAGGGCAACTGACACTTGATGTTCGTTTCAGTGAAGGTCAGAAGGAGAGAGTCCAACCACTCACCTTTGTGGTTATCAACATACCTTCAAGCTACGACGTGATCATCGGAAGGCTGGGATAGAGTGCATTTTATATGGTTGTGTCCGTTGGCCATGGCACTGTCAAATTTCCCACTGAGAGGGGAATAGCAACCCTTCAACCGTCTCAAGAGGCCTACATGATTGAAGGTGCAAGTTCCAAAAGTGAAGAAGACAAACAAAGGCTAATGATAAATCCCAAGTACCCTGAGTAGAGGATAAGGGTCAATCCAAGCCTTTCACAAGAGACCCTCTCGTATCTTGAAAAACTATTAACACATTACAGTGATGTCTTTGCTTGGTGCCCGGAAGACATGACAGGCATCCCACGGAGCATCGTTGAACATGAATTGAAGATACCACCCAACGTCAAGCCCGTCGTCCAGAAGAAACGAAGTTTAGCACCCGAAAGAAGCTTGACTGCATGCCAAGAGGTTGAAAAGCTTGTGTCAGCCGGCATTCTCCGCGAGGCCAAATATCAATCCTGGGTTGCAAACCCGGTGATGGTCCGAAAGCCAGACAATTCGTGGAGAATGTGCATAGATTTCAAGGATCTTAACAAGGCTTGTCCTAAAGATTGCTACCCGTTACCAGAAATTGATCTCAAGGTCGATTCCCTTACGGGTTACCCGTTCAAATGCTTTCTCGATGCCTACAAAGGTTACCATCAAATCCTCATGAAGGAAGAGGATGAAGAAAAGACAGCCTTTCATATGGACAAAGGGATCTTCTGTTACCAAAAGATTCCTTTTGGCCTCAAGAACGCTGGAGCGACCTATCAACGTCTAGTTGACAAGGACTTTGCAAGTCAAATTGGTAAAAACATGGAGGCATATGTCGACGACTTGGTGATTAAAAGCAAGACGGAGTATCAAATGCTCGATGATATCCAAGAAACCTTCAAGAACCTAAGGAAGGTCAATATGAAACTCAACCTAGAGAAATGCTCTTTTGGGTTTGAGGAAGGTAAATTCCTTGGGCACATTGTGGGAAAACAAAGCATTAAAGCCAATCCGAATAAGGTGAAAGCTGTTCTGGAAACCAAACCACCAAGAAGCAAGAAAGAGGTTGAGAGCTTAAATAGGAAGCTTGCAGCCTTGAAGCGTTTTACCTCCAAGTTGGCTGAAAGGTCTTTACCCTTTTACAAAACGCTCAAGAACTGCTCTGACAAGAATGACTTTAAATGGACTGAGGAGGCTGAAGAAGCCTTTAACCAGATGAAACAACATCTCGCTTCCTTACCTGACATTGCAGCTCCAGAAACGGGAGAGTTAATCTCGGTGTACCTTTCAGTTGCTGAGGAGGCCATAAGCGCGGTCCTCACCATTGAGCGAGACAAGGCCCAGGTACCCGTTTATTTCTTTAGCAAAACTTTAAAATTAGCTGAAACAAAATATCCTCCTCTTGAAAAACTTACCCTAGCCCTAGTTCAAACAGCTAGAAAGCTTCGAAGGTATTTCCAAGCACACCCTATACAAGTGGTCACTGACCAACCTATTAAGAGTGTGCTTGAAAAACCAGAAAACTCGGGACGACTAGCCAAATGGGCAGTAGAACTAGGTGAGCATAACATCACCTACGTCCCAAGAAAAGCTATCAAAATCCAAGTCCTGACTGATTTCATTGTAGAAGTCCCAAAGCAAACGGTCACTGAAGTGAACACTGCTGCCACTGAACCTTCAGACCTTGAAGCCTGGAAACTTTTCACTGACGGGGCTTCAAGCGTTGAAGGGTCAGGGGCTGGGCTCATTTTGATTAACCCAGAAGGGTTGGAGTTCACGTATGCTCTCCGTTTTGATTTTCAGACCACTAACAACGAGGCTGAATACGAGGCACTAATCGCCGGCTTAAGACTGGCTAAAGAAATGAAGGTCAAAAAGCTTGAAGTGTTCACAGATTCGTTGCTGGTCTCGAGCCAAGTGAATGATAGCTACGTTGCTAAGGAGCCCAACATGAAAAGATACAAAGAAAAATCCAAGGAGCTGATGAATACCTTCCAAACATGCAACATCAAACAAATTCCCAGATCTCAAAACAAAAAAGCGGATGCCTTGAATAAGCTTGCATCTCTCACTTTTGCCCACCTTACCAAGAAGGTGTTGGTAGAAGTGTTAAAGGCTCCGTCAATCGATGAGTTGGAAGTTCAAGACGTAGTCACCGAGGAAGATCCAAATTGGATGACTCCAATCAAGAAATTCCTTAAAAACGGTGAATTGTCAAGTGATCAAATAGAAGCTGAAAGGGTTAAGATCAAGGCAAGGCAGTATGTACTACAAGGTGAAACCCTTTACAAAAAGGGTTATCTTGCCCCCTTGCTAAGATGTGTGGGTCCCGAGCAAAGTCAGTATTTGATCAGAGAAATTCACGAAGGTATATGCGGAGCTCATTTTGGAGCTAGGTCGGTGGTTGCAAAACTAATGAACCTTGGGTATTTTTGGCCCTCAATGCACCGGGATACCGCTGAGCAATTAAGGAAATGTGATGCCTGCCAAATTCATGCACCAATCCCAAAAAGTCCCAAGCATGATCTGGTCCCAATAACCTCAGCATGGCCATTCTATAAATGGGGGATGGACATTGTCGGCCCGTTTCCCCCAAGCAAAGGTGGGGTGAAGTTCTTGTTGGTAGCAATAGATTATTTCACCAAGTGGCCCGAGGTTAAACCACTCGCAAAGATCACAGGCAAACAGGTCATTGACTTTGTTTGGGAGAACATCATTTGCCGTTATGGATTGCCGGGAGTACTTGTCACTGACAATGGAAAGCAATTTGCCGAGAAGCCTTTCAGCGTTTGGTGCAAAGAGTATAGAATCAATCAAGTTTTCAGCTCAGTGGCTTACCCGCAATCAAACGGTCAGGTTGAAAGGACGAATCGAAGCATAGTGGAAGGTATCAAAACAAGATTAGGAAGGTACGAAAGCAACTGGCTTGAAGAATTGCCTAGTGTTCTATGGGCCATAAGAACAACCAAAAAAACAAGCCATAAAGGAACACCCTATAGCTTGGTATTTGGGTCCGAAGCCGTGATCCCCGCTGAAGTAGGAGTTGTAACACAACGAATTGTCAACATGGATCCCGAAACAAACCAAAAAGAGACCATGTTGAACTTACAACTCCTAGAGGAAGCACGAGACCAAGCTGCAATTCAAGAAGGCAAGTACAAGCAACGAATGGAAGCCTACTACAACAAAAGAGTCAAGAACGAACGCTTCAAGCCAGGAGATCTGATACTTAGAAACAATGAAGCTAGCAAAAAAGAGAATCAAGGAAAGCTTGGCCCAAAATGGGAAGGCCCGTATACCATCCTTGAAGCACATAAGGGTGGATCTTACAAGCTAGCAGACTTAGAAGGCAAAAGACTTACAAGGCATTGGAATGGAAAGACCTTGAAAAGGTTCCATGTCTAAACAGGAAACATTGGTTTGTATTTCACACGTTGTATTTCGAGAATGGCACTATGAACACCTTTTGTAAAAACAAGTATCTCTTGAATGAATGAAGTTGTTTTACCAAATTTGTCTTTCTATCTTAAGATCAGGTTGAGAACCTAGCAAAAAACTCAATGGCAAGGGCCATGTAAGGGGATGAGCTCCCAGGCCACATCGCTCAATAGGTTCAAGGGTTGAATGAACCTATATAAGGGGTGAGTTCCTAAATCAATACAACTCCATGAGACTTATTAGTTAAAAACAAAATTGTCTCATAGACGGGTTTGAACAGCCTACACCAAATGTTCCTTAAGCCTTAGAAGAATAATCAACAAACAGGCTTACGAAATCAAACAAAAACAAGAAAATAAATAGGATAGGTGCTATGTCTTCTTGTTAAAAATACCAAGGCTAAGTGACTGCATCACTGAACCCTTTAAGGTATTAAAAAACATAAAGGCAACGCAAACTTGACAAAGACAAAGTTACAAGAAAACAAAAATAACTTGAAGAACAATGCAACGACTTGAACAAAAAGTTATAGAAACTCAAAAATACAAACCAAACAAAGGCACAAATCCAAGAAGCCTTGAAAGCTTCAAGTTGTATACAAACCTTAAAGGCTTCAACCTATATACAGGATTGCCAAAAAGCCAAAAAGCTTAATGCCAACCAAGTTGCCTTAACAAAATAGGCACAAAAAAAAAAAAAAAAAAACCACAACACAAAGAAAATAGTTAAACATAGTATCATAGCAAAGAAAGCCTTGAAAGACTTTCAACCATCCAAACACAAGTTAAACAAGTCCTAGTGACTTGTAAGTTCAGAAATTGTTCAAACGGCCATACAAGCCTAAAACACAACCATATAACAGGAACCTTAAGGGTTCCTGCAAAACCTAATACTGTTTGAAGTTAACATCACAAATTGTTTTAAAAGATGCTAAGAAAGCTACGAATATCATGCATCAGTAGAAGGCTTAGAGGCCCCAGAACTGTTACCTTTAGCCTTCTTAGTCTTCTTGATATTCTTAGCCTTTGGGCCCTCATCACCAACAGCTGAACCCTCCAAGCTGGCATCCTTAGGAGCATCAGGTTCTCCAGAAAAGGTATCTTCGCTATCTCCCGAGTAGGAAAGTTTCCTTGAAAAAGAACTAAGCACTTCAACACATACCTTTTCATTTAAACCATCCGGCTTCAGTTCCTGCAAGACGGAGAGAGGCTTACCATAGCAAGAAGCAACCTAGCTAACATACGGGTATGTTAACCTCTCCATTTGCTCAACGGAACTCTTGAAGATATCGGAAGCCTCGGGACGGTACAAGGGAGATTTCTCTAAAGGATGGCCAAACTCATGAAGCTTATAACCCGCAATAAGACCTTGATGTTTTCCCAGATTGAGCAGTTTAGTGTAAACCTCACCAAGAGCAGAGTTAAACTCTTTAGAGTGAAGAAGATAGGTAACAACCTGATGAAAACCCTGCTCAATAAGCCACTGGTTATCCCCAGTGGCTTGGGCAACCAAAGTCTTCAAACCATCTTTTTCCACATCAAAAGCCTTCTGTTGAACAACCAAGGCCTCTCTATTAGACTTCAGCTTCAAGCGGTCAGCTTCAAAACTCTTTTTGAGATCACTCATCTCAATCTCGTGTCTCTTTGTCAACTCACTCACTTTCTTGGTCCAAGTCAGCTCCTTTTCAGAAAAGCTATCAATCTCCTTTTTCATGGAGGCAATTGAAGCTTTCATCTTTTCCTTCTTCTTGGAAGCTTCCTCGTATTCATGCATGCCTTTGGCAAAACGAGTAACACCTTCAGCCAACAGGGCTGAAAGGTTGCAGGAACTGAGCATCATCCTAGAAATAAGATGACCAGCCTCCATCTCTGAAATGGCATCCCGAACACCAGGAGGAGCAAAATGAGCTAAGGCTTCAGCACAAACAGTCGGATCTTTGAAACTATCTCCGACTTTAACCCCCTAGTTGGGCACATAAACCTCTTGACCCTCTGAACCTTCGAAGCTCTCAACGTTTTTGACTGACGGACCTTGAATGACAGGAGTGGTACCTTTCTTAATTAACTTCTTCTTTTTGCTTGAAACAACTAACTCCTTCTCCTTACCCTTGCCAACATCAATGGCCTGATCTGTTGATATTTCAATATCATCACTAACATCAACAGCCTCCGAACCAGATGGCTGATCAACACCTTTCAGATAACGTTGGGAACGACGAGTGGAAACCTTGGAAGCAGTAGTCTTGGTAAAGCCTTTAACATTTGGGACATTTACATACTCAGAACCCTCGAACCTATAATCAGAACCTGTAACAACCGCATCCTCACCCGGAGTGGCACCAACATCATCAAAGGCAACATCAGAGGTATAATCACTTTTGATAAAGTCAAGTGCAGACATAACTGCAAAACAAACAAAAAACACATAAGCAAACACAAAAATAGGAACACAAGAGCACGAGAAAAACAAATGCATACCCTTCCCATCTCTCATGAGCACCGGGTCTCGATCACGTTTTTCCCACACTTTACTAAGAGCCAATAACACCAACAAATGCTCGGGAAAGGGACGAAGCCTTGAAGAACACTCCCTAAGGGTTTTTAAAAACCGAGTATTTATATCAGACGCAGAAGGCTCAGGTTCATTCAAAACAGCATCCGGTGTCTCCAAACAAGTTTAAAATGGACAATTTCCTCCGACACCCAAAAAAACCGGTCCTTCCAGACCCCAAGGGTAGAAACCATAGACGAAATCAAACAGGTGTCAACTTGAGTGGTCTCGAAGGTGAACCAGTCACCATTCTTAGCCAATCGGAAAAACGGCGGAATGACAAAAGAGTGGCATCATACCCGGAGGCCCGACACAAAATTTCAAAATGTAAAACCCTAGCCATTCCAAGGGGGTGAACTTGACCAAAAGATATAAGATAATATTCCAAGATATTCAAAACAAAGTTTGAAAACGGATGACGATGTTTTGAAAACTCAAAATGTCGACAATACAGAGCAATCGAACCAGGGGGACATTGATCGATAGACTTATCACAAGCCGGTGCAACCGGTTTAAACTTCGTCCCTATCCCCCATTCCATACAAAACAAATCGACTTCCTCTTGAGTCATTCGAGAAAACGACTTTGCCATATCCTTACGAGCACCCATGATATGAGAAATTAAACAGAAAATAAGCAAAGGAAACTAACCTGATTTGATAAAGGGGAAAAACTTGAGGAAAAAGAGGGCAAATAATGTTCTTCTGATAAAATATGTGTAAATAAATGAGATAAAAGGTAATAATTAAGTGGTAGAATTAAAACCGCCGCCTGACAAACTGCCACAAGTCATGTCAACTGTCTTGTCAAATTTCGAAATTCAAAAACCTCAACCATTTTCAACCTTCCAACCTTTGAACCCTTGAAGCCTTTAGGCAATAAAATCAAGGTTGTAGAACTCGCTAGTCGCTAGCGGGTCGGTGAGGTAGGGACTAGCGACTACTCGGGATTACTCGGGATTAATCGGGATTAATCGGATCGGACTTTTTATGTATAATTTTAAGTTTTTATACATATATACATATATTTTTATACGTAATTTTTTTAAGTGGACAAGTTTTGACCGGAATCTGGGAGGTTTTGGCCGGAATATATGTTTTTTCCGATTTTTTTTTGTTTTTTCCCGATTTTTTCCGATTTTTCCCGACCGACTAGTCGCGATTAGGGCCGACTAGGCCGACTAGCGATTTTTTCACTGATTAGTGAAAAATTACTCAGTAGAGGTCCGACTAGCGACTAGTCGCCGATTAATCGCCGACTAGTCGCGATTTTTGCAACACTGAATAAAATACACGTATAAAAGTCAGAAGTCTTTGAGCTCATTTCCCAAAAACCTCTGACTTGAGGGGCTGATGACGGGGGTAGCCCAAGACCAAATATAAATGACTTAAATACGAAAATGCTCATAGGGCAAAATGGTTCAAAGGTTAAAAACCTGGGAAGTCGAGATAAAGCAATGCGGGAACAGTAAAAGGTCATGTCTCTGGATTGCTTCACCAACTCACCAGCCGCAAAAGCAATGCAGGTCCACAGAGCATACTCTATTATCCGCGGGTCAAAAGGCTTCAACCCCCGAAAGGGCAAGTCCCCCACTGCAAGCATATTCACTAGTCAAACTCATTCCTCTTCGAGTGATGTCTTCTCCTATATATTAGACACTTCATTTACTAAGGGACACACTCCGATCAGCTCTGATTCTTGGAGAATCTCTGATCATTGCTCTCAAGTACTTGCTTCATGCGAGTCACTTGCTTTCACATTCAACACACACATTCCTTTTGCTTACACATCCGAATCTAAAGACACTTCAGAGGAGGATCTTTAGCAAACAACAAAATCGAACTAGTGAACCTCCTTCCACGTCTTGCAAACGTGGGGGGACCCCGCGACCTGCGTTAGGCAAAGTTGAACCCTTCAACCCTTTTACCTAACCAACCCAGCTACTATCTTCGATCTATTATTTGTTGCATCAACAACCACCGTCACCAAAAACCTCTGGTCATGTGTTTCAATTCTCTACAATTGGTATGAGAGTCGATACAAAGAACAATCAAAATAAATCTCGAAGACATGTGGTAAAGAAGATGATGCAGAGCACATAATAGGTTTTGCGATTTCTGCCACGATGTATATTTCACATTTTGAATTAACACATGCTGCAAATGAAGAAGTGGAACATTGATATGAAATATCAGTTTCTCCCCTTTCACTTTGTTGTGTAATCTTGAATGTGATTTTGCATATTTATGAGGCTTTATAAATTATAATCACATAAATAGAACATCAATCTCATTTTCTACTTATTGAAATGATATCTCAAATGAGTTTCACAAAAAAAAAAAAAAAAAAAAAAAAAAAAAAAAAAAAAAAAAAAAAAAAAAAAAAATCTTAATCCAAAGAATATAAATTTGCCAATTGCATAGGTAGATTTACCATGCCTCTATTTGGAGGGAAGAACAAGGAGGAATTGGAAGCGTCGTCACGGTTATTCGACGGCGTTGCAAGGTGGTCCATGTTACCAAATGAATACGTTGCACCGGTGGATGTGGATGCGGGAAGTTTTGCCGGTGGTAGACCTCATAATGACGACGCACCCATGATGCGAACAAGTGGATGAAAAAATTTAAAAATGTTTAGGGTTTTTTTCTTTTTATGTAGACGCAGAAATCCATGATTATCTCAAGCATTATCTAACTATTTGTTTAATTTCTTTTATTTTTTCTAATTTTAGAATACATAATAATTACTTTTAAATATTATAGCAGTGTGGTATGGTATTGTAGGCTGCGCGGGTCAAAACGAAAAGAATGTTTTAGAGTAATATGCTTTAGTATGCTATTGTAGGCTGGAGGTTAAGCAAAATGAAATAATGTTTTAAATAAACTTAAAAACGTGCACATCTCATATAGTGATACAAAAGACATTCATAATTAACATCACGTCGCAACGCACAGGTTAGCGTCAACTCTTAATATTACAAATAGCATCATAACATTACAAAAAAGGAACTTATATGTTGAATACTCATTGTTAGAATATAACCGTAAGAAATCTAACCTTGGGTGAATTTGTGGAAAAATGAGGCTAAATTAGTTGGCATTAACCGATCCAAATTACATATTCAAAATTCGGCTTGATTTTCGGGTTTCAGGCCTGTTTATTTTTGTGGATTTTCAAAAAGAAAATATTTATATTATAACAATTAGGCTGAAGGGCGTCCGTTGTCACCCGCCGGAGGCGCTAAAAAGAGAGCGACAAAGATGGGCTCATGAATGGCTTAACAAACACTAAGATGTGGGTTGTGGCCGCAGGATTTACCACCTATCGTAAGCAAGCCTCCATTTGAAGGGGCGCCACCCCACACCCTTTAGCCTTACCTTTTACGATTAGTGGCACTCTCATCTTATTGGTCCACTTGTCATGGTACATATTTTCATTATTTTTACATAGAATTAATATAAATTACTAAATATGAATCATATGAAATTTCCACCAAAAAATCCATGGCATGGTCATTCTCACCATCCATTTTGTTGCAAGTCCTCTACCTCTACAATTAATTAACATCATCATCCTGTACTTCTTTCAAACTCACCAACACCCTTTCACGCAAACGTGTCCAAAAATTCAACCTATTCAAATTGCATGACTCACTTGCTGTCAGTGAAATCGGCATCAATGACGTCACCCTCAGGTCCCTCGGGTCCCTTGTCCGATGATCCAGACGGCTCAGCACCCGGTGGTGTGCCCGGTGCACCAGGCTGGTTGTAAAGGGACTGGCCGAGCTGCATCACCTCTTGGTTAAGTGCAGCCATTGCATCTTTTATGGTTTGTGTTGACCCACCGTTGATAGCCTCCCTCAGCTCACCGAGTTTGGCCTCGACCTTCTCTTTCACTGGTGCGGGAACCTTGTCTCCTAATTCCTTCAGCTGCTTCTCTGTCTGGTACACGACCGAATCCGCCTGGTTCTTTGTGTCGATAGCGTCTCGCTTTTCTTTGTCTTCTTTTGCAAACTTTTCGGCTTCGTTAACCATTCTCTCCACCTGTTTAATCAGCAATACAACAAAATTTAGTTATATTTTCATTGCTAGCCTGCTCAGACACCACAAACAAGTGGTATCCGTACACCATTGAAAGCAATCAAACCGACCAAACCAAAGCAACTCGGCCGGTTTGAGATCCGAATGGTTTACTTGAAACTTGACGTGTAAACTGAACTGGCTGTTTAGCTTTTACTATTTGTATATAATTTTCAACCCGTTTGAGATCCAGAGTCCAAACAGTTTGGTTCACAGCTCGGTTTAAAACCGGATGTGTAAACCGAGTTGGCAGTTTACCTTCTATTATTTATATATTTTAGTTTTCATTTTTTTGGAATACGTAGTTATGCATATGTATTGTTACTATATTTAGGGTAAATTGCTTTTTTACTTCCTTTAAGTTTCAGCAAAATTTAATTTCAGACGTCGTCCTAAAACTAACGAATTTACAGCGGATGTCCTTCATGTTCTAATTTTTCACAGGTGGCGTCCTTTCTCCGTAAAAATATTACAAAAATAAAGAAATTAAAACATAAACGACACCGCCTGTAAAGAAATTTGAACATCCGCTGTAATTTCGTTAGTTAACGGACAACGCCTGACATTTTGCTGAAACTTAACAAACGTAAAATGCAATTTACCCTTATATTTATCATTCTAAAAATTTAATACAGAACTATAATTTTGAAAAAAAAAAAAAAAAAGCAGCAAAGAACTGGTAAACAAGTATTTTCATGAAACATACCTCATCACTAGGTAATGTGCTAGCACCGGTGATGGTGATATCTTGTTTCTTTCCGGTGCCCTTATCCATGGCGGTGACAGACAAGATACCGTTTGCATCTATGTCGAATTTAACTTCAATTTGTGGGACCCCACGTGGGGCAGGCGGGATTCCATCAAGCCGGAAGCTACCAAGAGACTTGTTATCTCTAACAAACTCTCTCTCACCCTGAAGGACGTTAATCTCGACACTTGTTTGCCCGTCAGCAGCTGTAGAGAAAACCTCTGATTTTGAAGTTGGAAGAGTTGTTTTTCTTGGGATGATCTTTGTCATCACACCGCCAAGAGTTTCTAGACCAATGGATAACGGTGTTACATCTAGAAGAACAATGTCACTCACATCTCCAGACAAAACACCAGCCTAGACACCAACAACAATTACATATCAATTATGTGATGTATGGGTGAGCAGAAAGACCAAATAACGAAGCATAGCAAAAATTTACAGAAATAACCGAACAGATTGAAAACTGATTTTTGGGTCATGACTTTTTATAACGAATTTTATGGTTCATATGTATATAAACAACAAAATTAACCAAATCAACATTAGAACCAACTTTCATTTTTTTATAAAATAATACGTGATGTGTCGAAAAAGGTTGTTATATTTTTTGGAGTAAAATGCCATTTTGTCCCTAAGGTTTGGCCAGTTTTGCGACTTTCATCCAAAGGTTTGTTTTTCCGCATCTAGATCCAAATAGTTTGAAATCTTGTCATTTTCATCCGGCTCGTTAACTCCATCCATTTTTCTCCATTAAGTCAGGGGTATTTTCGTCCTTTTTGTTAACTTAAAAGGATTTGGTCTTTCCAGGTGTATTCGGTCTTTTTACAAAGGATGGTATAGGATATATACCTGGACTGCAGCTCCCAAGGCAACCACTTCATCTGGATTGACGGTAACATTCGGTTCCTTTCCGGTAAGGCTCTTGACAACTTCCTGAACAGCTGGAATACGCGTTGAGCCACCAACAAGGATCACCTCATCAATATCTTTAAACGACAGCTTGGCATCTCTCAAAGAATTCTCAACTGGTCTTTTAAGCCTAAAACAACAACAAAAACACAACAATTTCATCAGCCTTTTTTCCATTAACACAGTTGAAGCAACAAACTTTTGGTGTTAAAAGATGTACCTATCCAGCAGGTCTGAACATAGTTCCTCAAACTTTGCTCTTGTAAGGGTAGTGTCAATATGTTTAGGGCCATCTGCGGTGGCTGTAATGAACGGCAAACTACGCAGAAAAAAGAGATTATAAATCGGTAAAATAATGCAATAGAAATGTGGTATCACAATCATGAAATCTCCAGCTGATTCATGTACCTGATATTTGCCTGTGTCAAAGTTGAAAGTTCCATCTTCGCCTTTTCAGCTGTTTCGGTCAACCGTTGCA
Source organism: Helianthus tuberosus (assembly GCA_030545235.1). Taxonomy (NCBI): domain Eukaryota; kingdom Viridiplantae; phylum Streptophyta; class Magnoliopsida; order Asterales; family Asteraceae; genus Helianthus; species Helianthus tuberosus. The sequence continues at coordinate 65,128,182 of CM060400.1, forward strand.
GAGCTTGCTTGTCTTTTAGTAAGTCAATGCCCTCGTCTTTCTTGAAGCTTGCAGCAAGCCAGTCAACAACCCTCTACATAAATTCATTGATCACCAGTTATGCAACAGATGTATCATATGTACAATTGTACGACGATATTTGGGCCTTAACGATACCTACCTTGTCAAAATCGTCACCACCGAGATGTGTATCTCCAGAAGTAGACAGAACCTCAAAGACTCCATCACCAACCTCAAGAACTGCATATGAGATACAAACATTATACAACCGACACTTTTTTTGGTGAGAAACATGAGACATGACAGTCAAGCTTGATACCCTTACCTGAAACATCGAAAGTACCACCTCCAAGATCAAAAACCAATATAGTCTCATTGTTCTTCCTTTCAAAACCATAAGCTAGCGAAGCAGCTGTAGGTTCGTTGATAATTCGCAGAACTTCCAGACCAGCAATTCGACCGGCGTCCTTGGTTGCTGTTCTTTGAGAATCATTGAAATACGCAGGAACTGTCACGACAGCTTTAGTGACCTTGTCGTTCAGAAATTTGGAAGCATCATCCACAAGTTTTCTCAAAACCTGTTTAGATTCCAAATCATCAATCATACCCAGTAAAATGTACAAATCACTCCAAAACACACTAAACCTCACTTTGAAGCAATAAAATATTTTTTACATTTAGATGTATACTTCATGCATATACATGACCCTGATCACTATACTTGTAAAAACAGCAATAAACCATGAACATGTGTTAACACTGCAAATATAGTTAGGCATGTAACCAAACCGAACCCAAAAAGGGCTTGTTCATGTATGTTTGTTTAACTTTAGCCAAACAAATAAGCTAACACGAACACTTAAACAAAAAGCTTGTCATGTTCATGTTTACTTGTCAGGAGAAATGTGTTCGTAATAGTTTATGTTTGTTCGTTAATATTCTAAATAAACAGTTCACGAACATAAACGAACACCAAATAAATTAAACAAGAATATCAAAATTAAAGTCTAAAACACCGTCATCATTACATCCAATATTACAAAGGTAAACAAACTTACAAATGTAACCAGTAAAATCCCACTCGTAGCCTGGGTTTTTAAAAAGCGCGCCTGAGGCACGCCTAGGCGCGAGGCGCACTAAGGCGCAGGCCTCAGCGCCTCAGGGCACTTGAGGCGCGCTTTTTCCACAAAGCACAAGAAAAGCGCATTTTTTTGGATTTTTTGAGCTCTGAGGCACGCGCCTTATGAATTTTGGGTGTTTTTATGTTGTTTTTATGCATGAAAGTGTTCTACAATGGGTTTATTGGCTTGTACATGTAGGTAATATGATATATAAACCTTATTTATAACTATATTTTGGATAAGGGATGCTAAAAACCTATGGGATGCATATAAAAATTTATATAATCTTGCGCCTCGGGTACGAAAAGCCCACCGCTTTTGCGCTTTGCGCCTCATTTTTAGACCTCGTCGCTTTTGTGCGCCTCTCTCTTTTTAAAACCAGACTCATAGCAAGCTATCTGTAGGATCCGGGAAGGGGGTATGAGAGCAAACCTTTCCACTGTCCCAGATAATAGAGAGGCGTACTAAAATAGTAATAGTAGTAACGATAAACAAAGGATTTTAAAATGTGAAAATCAAATTAACTATAAAGTAAATAAATATGAACAGATAGTTAAACCAACAAAACAAAAGGCTCTGAAATGTGAAAATGAATAAATTTTGAAGTAACATAAGTAATACAAAAATTTGAAAGAATACTTAAAACGAAACATATGTGCATGCTCATTCACTTATAAAATGAACGAAAATTCATGTTGATGTTCATTTTATTTATTTATTTATTAAAAGTTCGGTTTGTTTACAATCCTAAATAAATATACTCAATGATAATAGGAGGCAACTACAGGATTGCTAATTCAGTCACTAACTAACTAATTAAGCCATAAGTTAGCAACAATAATAGGAGGCAACTACAGGATTGCTAATTCAATCACCAACAAACCATAATTCAGTCACTAAATATACCTGTGCAGAAATTTCTTCAGCAGCAAACTGCTTTCCAATAGCCGGACACTCAATCTTAACATTCCCATTCTCATCTCTAACAACCGTATACGACACCTGCTTCGACTCCTCATCCACCTCCGCCATCTTCCTCCCAATAAACCTCTTCACCGAGAAAAACGTATTCTCCGGATTCACCACCGCCTGCCTCTTCGCTATCTGCCCTACCAACCGGTCCCCGTTCTTCGTGTACGCCACCACCGACGGCGTCGTCCGCTGCCCCTCCGCGTTCGTCACTATCACCGGCTTCCCTCCCTCCATCGCTCCCACCGCAGAGTTCGTCGTTCCTAGATCTATTCCGACCACCTTCTCCGCCACTACTCTATTTCTTCTACTGTTTTTCAACTTTACGAAGGATTTTTGGTGTGAAAAGGATATGGATTTGGTTAATCCTTTGCCGAAGAAGACGGTTTTAGGTGAATTTTTTTGATATGAAGCGAATCCGAGAGCGTGAATCTGAGCGGTGGAAGACGCCATTGTTGCTAGAAATGGAGGTTGAGGTTTCGGTATGTATAAAATGAAGGATAGGGGGTACGAAGATTGGGAGTGGTGAGGTTTTGGGGATAAAAAGGGAGACGGAGATTGGGAGGAGAGGGTTAGGTGGGGACACGTTAACGGCTCTAGAATCTTCTTTGTTTTGTGTGGTCAGGATAACGGCTTGGTTTTCTCATTTTTAAAAGTTTATTTAGTTATTACTTTTCAAAACCGATCGGTCGTTAAACAAGACGCTCTATTGGTTTACTGGTCGAACAGGTTGGACCGATCGGCTATGTCAAGAAATGGTGCTACTCAATGGACCGGATCTGTCATGCATTCTAACTTCTGCATGTGTATCTTGGTACTTGACATCCACTATTTTTCTAATTAGCTTAGCTTGCATGGCATATCTTTCTTCTGCAACTTGCTTTTGAAGTTGTAGTAATGGTTGAACATGGACCCATATTTCTTTTGCAATGTATGCATTTGAAGGTAGAGTTTTGGAATTTTGGATCAAAATTTTCATCATGTCTTTAATCTCCCCAACAGATGTTTTCAATTTAGCAACCCTCTCCATCAATTCCTGATAGTTTAATCCATCACCTGAGTTAACAGGGTCATTTGAATTCCCATCAGAGGTGGTTAAACTTAGTTTTAGACCAAGTGCCTCTTGTTCTTGGTACTAGGGACTTCCAATTAGTGTAGAGACTACTGTCTCAACAGTTGCCTTCAAGGGGGTCTTAATGATGTAAGCATTGTCTAACTGTGAGACTGTTATGTCAACAGTTGTAGTAGCGGCCCCATTTCATATGTCTCTTTGGACACAGGAGGTGTTGTCGATCCTCTGCTTGGGGGATAACAATGATCCCTTGTAACAACCCTCAAAATTTTCCCGGCGACAAACCATAATCGATACCCCAAGTGCACGCGACGAAACTTCAAAAACTTTGAGGTTAAGAAAACGTGGTTGCTGATGAACCAACCCTCACAAAAATACCCTTACCAAACTCATAAATAAAAACCGAACCATTTAGGATCAAGACCCGAGCTTACACGATAAGTATTGGCACGAAAATAGAGAAAACACGTGATTGGGCGAAAAAGGCGGCCGAGGACACATGTCACGTCAAGGCGCCACATGTTAGACCTATACTGGTGACATGGCAGACCTAGGCCAGGCCGACCGCCCAGGCGCGTCTAGCCAGATACCCAAGTTCCCCACCCGACGCGCGGGAGAGGTTCTCCTGGGCTATATAAAGGCTAGATCTGGGACCAGTTTAGTGCATTAGTTTCGATCGAAAACCGATACTTCCTTCTCTCTCGAATTACCGTTCTAATACCCGAACCCCTAAACCTCGTAACTCTGCTCCGTAGAAAGTGTGCTAACCCTGATCATTGGTACGATACCCTGTCCGATTGATCCGAAACCAATCAACGGATGTCAAATTGCTGTCTGAATAAGGCTATACTTTGTTAACTAAGTTGAGGTTTTGGTCTCGTGATTATCGTTAAAGTTTTAATTTGGTTAATACACTAATACGTGTTGCATTGTGTGTTTAATTAGGAACCCATGACTTAAACAAGGAGGTGATTACTAAAAACCCTAATTCTGCAATATGAGTCATTCTATTTTACTCAAATGATTTGCAAAACCCTAAATGTTTTCCAAGTTGTATTTATAGTGATTAAGTTTTTGCATTCTTAATTTATTGTCGGTATGTAGGGTTTTGTATACACTACTTGATAATCTTCACTATTGGACAATGGGTTAGCCAATGAGTTATATGACCACAGTCACAGTAACTGCCACTGTGTGACAAGTACTGATTTGAGTAATTGAAAGATATAAACAAATGTAAAAACCCTTAGTGATGTAATTATAAAATTGTGTCTTTTTATAAATTCAAATGAACTCACCAGTATTTTTGGCTGATAAAATGTTTTTAAAACGCGTTTCAGGTGAATTACTGTGAAGAGAAGGAAAAATGCTATAAGACACCCAAGCTTAAATAAGTGGCTATATAACCCGAATAAAACGTGTTTTGTAATTAAGGGTTTATCCCCGTGAAAATCCTTTATGTAAATATGGGTTTCATCCCACAATTTATAAAATGAAAACTACGGTGTTTGAAAACTATGATATTTTTCCTGACACCCGGTCCTGATGAAACTTCCGCTGCAATAATTTTAATAAACATTGGTACCACTTGTATCTGCTCATGGCTTCCGTCCAGGGTAGGGTCAGGGTTGTTGCAACAACCCACACTTTCGCGCTCGTTACTCTCGTTATGCCTAGCAACAGAAATTCGGATCATAATGTGAACTATATCGCTTACTACGCTACATCGCATACTTTCGCACTACATCGGTTATTTCCAACACGCTATATCGCACTTCACAACGCTTACGCTTATAACTCTTACACTTACACTACTACATCACGTGAGTATCTAAACTACTCGCTCGCTCTTGCACCAACGCAACGCAAACTCAAAACGCGGTTATTATATTTATCTATGTATTAATACTCGCTTAAAAAGCTCAAACGCTCACTCGCACAACTTGATTTATCCCAATAAAACACAACACTTAATATCTCATTAAAGTTCTTTAAGTACTCGAACTAACTAACGCAACCAAACACACCAAACGAACACATGACACACGAAACGGGTCCCCTTGTACGAAGGCAGGGCTTTCGTACAGAACCTTCAGCGCCTCCTATAAATATCCAAGCCACTTCTCTTGTTGGATCGTCGTGTCACCCTAACGAGTCAATCAGAAGAGTTATACATCAATAACAAAGGCGGAATCAGTGAAATTGACGTTAAAACAGCTTGATCCTTCTTAATTATCCTTTTATTACTGATTTCAAAGCTTTTTACAGATCAAATGACAAATGGTCAGCACCTCTGCTCTGAAATCTCAAAGTAATTATGTGTCAAATGACACACTAGGCTCAGGTATTTATAGTTGTGCTAATTCCGCTTAAACGTGTCACTGCCCATTTCAAGCGAAATTACACAAACACACAAAATCCTAGTTTCTAACCTGCTGAGCACTAGTTTATCTTATCTAGTCATAAGACTCGATAAAGACAAAGTTAACAGACATTTGTGCACCAACAGACTCCCCCTTGGATGTTGACGAAGTCTTCGGCGTCGAGTCTTTAGTGTTTTTTCTTTCCAGTTTATCTAACAATGTATGCTTTCTTCAAATCTTCTCTTCTTTCATCAACAGCTAGCATGAATTAAAAAAACTGAATCTTTAATAACCTTCAAACTCCCCCTTGAATGTAGATTCAGGAACTGTATCTGACTTTTAAGTCTTCAGACTTCCCTTATCAGTTAGTTGGGATTTTGCTTTATTGTTTTCTCGATAACAAACCTGTTACCTGCACAATCTCTACCTAAACGTAAGATTTATGATTATAACAATTTCAATCCAAACTTACCATTTGACTTCATTTGTTAGTCTTGTCAGAATTTAAAAATCCACTTAAGTATCCAAGTCCAAATTAATGACCCTGTGCACTTAATTTGTCTACCAAGTCCAACTTAATGACCTTGGTTGACCTGAGACAAAACACACTGACATTTTGTACAAACTAGTTCAAACAATTTTCTGAAATTTTCAAGTTTCAACTTAATGAACTTGTTTTGACTTTTCAATTTTCTCAAGTTTAACATATTAAGCTCACAACTCATCTTCCAGCTCAGAAACTTCCTGCACCTGCTTTTCTTTACGAATCTAAAGATCAACTTTCCACTTTGGTTTGTCGAAAAATAAAGCAGAAATGTAAAATCTTTTTGGATTTTGAATAAAGTTTCTAAACTAGAAATGAAATACACAACTAAAATGCAGTAAATGTAAACTACTTACAAACAAATTTTTGGTGAGCGTGTTAGGAAATCATATCAGCTATTTGACAAGTCACAAGTACCGTTAAGCTTTGATTACATACTCAGAATTAAACAATTCGCTTAGATTGTCGATATACTGATCCACTTAAATTCTCACACAAATTTCAATCTGTCCAGGATACGAATTAGGTGAATTAAGAACTTAAACTCATTCATGTGTCCCACCTCTTGAATATACTCCCTTATCCAGATCCCAATATTCAGTCTTACAGGTGAGTATACCACAGATGATATCTGTAAGGGGTTAAATTGCGAGGGCCGTGAGAGCTCAGGTCAGAACTTCCGTTCAGCAGAGAGATAACGACTTTGACTGTAAGTGGGTCCCCTTTAGAGGATCTTTTTTACAACAGCACCTGATTGGCATTTTTCAATGTTTCATCATTTTTTATGCTGAGGGCGATGCTATATTTCAAGCAAGCAGTAAAGTATTATACGGGGACTAGGCCATTGCTTCCGCAAAATTAGAAGTCCCGGGATAATACCCCAGATATCACTGAGTATAAAGACCTAGTATCTCAGAAAGAGGGATCCTTCAAACAAGATTTCAGGGGTTACCTATATATCCAAGTAGTGTTCCCCACGAAATAAGCATGTTTAAATTTAGGTTTATATCCCGAACAAACCTACTAAGGGGCTGTTTGGTAGCCTCTGAATGGTCATTAAGAGGCTACCTCTTAATGGAACCATTAAGAATTTTATCAATGAGAAGATAGAAGAATGTGACATGTGATGATTTACCATTCAGAAGTTACCTCTTAACCATTCAGACTTGAGGTTACCCCTTATTCATTCAGAGGTTTTAAACCATTAAGAGGTAGCATCTGAATGGTCATTAAGAGACTACCAAACAGCCCCTAAATGTGTAAAAACCTATCGGCACATCATCAGCGAGACTGTTTAAAACTTTAAAACTTTACATATCTTTAGCATACTGTAACTGTCAAGCCAATGTACTATCATTTTCCCTTTTTACACAAGCTCTTTTCTGGTTTTCTATTGTTTTTGTATTTTGAAAATATCTCATGTTTTTGGATTTTTGAATTTTTTACTGTTTATGTATTTTCTGAAAAAATTACCCTATACTCCCCCTAAATACCAAAACAGGTAAAAAATCGACAAACCATTGCAGATTGCTTTTCAACATCATCTACAATGTCTCCTTCATCAACGCCAAGAATCTCCTCCAACACCGATAAAAGCTTCATACTGTTCAGTTTTAGCAAATATCGAAAATGAGTTTTATCAAATGCTTTGGTATGTAAATCAGCTTTTTGCTCGTCAGTGTGGATTTTCTCAATTCGTATCAACTTCTTCTCGAAACAATCTCGGATGAAGTGATGACAAATTTCATTGTGTTTTGTTTTAGTGTGATGAACTGGATTTTTAGTAATGTTTATCGCTGCCTCATTATCAACAAAGATAGGGGTGTTAAGAAATTGCAAACCGTAGTCGCGCATCTGTTGCTGGATCCACAAGATCTGAGAACAGCAACTGCTAGCAGATACATATTCAGCTTCACATGTGGATAAAGCTACAGAGGTCTGCTTCTTGCATTGCCAGGTAACCAATAGTGATCCGAAAAACTGGCACCCCGCTGTTGTTGACTTAGCGTTAATTTTGCAGCATCCGAAATCGGAATCGGAATACCCTTCGAGCGTGAAATCGCCTTCTCTTGGATACCACAACCCCAATGATGGAGTTCCTTTCATGTAGCGTAATATCCTTTTCACAATCACCATATGCGAAGCTCTCGGGTTAGACTGAAATCTTGCTGCGAGGTAGGTTGGATACATGATATCGGGTCTTGAAGCTGTCAAATACATCAGCGATCCGATCATGGAACGATATAACGTTTCATCTACCTTCTCTCCGGTGAGATCAGGGTTTATCCCATGGTTCGTCACTAATGGGGTGGAAGCTGGAGTAGAACCTGACATCCCAAATTTCTCCAAGATATCATGAACATACTTCGTCTGATGTATGAAAATTCCCTTAGGCAGTTGATAAACCTGGAGTCCCAAGAAGAATTTCATCTCACCCATCAATGACATTTCAAATTTCTGCTTCATAACTCTTTCAAAATCTTTGCACAGATTCTCATTTGTAGACCCAAATATGATATCATCCACGTATATCTGAACTATCAGAAGATGTCCATCGACCTCTTTGGTGAAGAGAGTGGCATCCACTTTTCCACGGATGAAGCTGTTGGTAAGCAGGTGTTGAGACAATGTCTCGTACCAAGCTCTTGGGGCCTGGTGCAAACCATACAACACCTTATCCAGCAAATAGACATTGTCTTTGTGGATTGGATCGGTGAAGCCCGGCGGCTGTCCGACATATACCTCCTCTTTTACCTTCCCGTAGAGAAACGCCGATTTAACATCTAGCTGATAAACTTTAAAACCTTTCCAAGATGCAAATGCTAGGAAGATTCTGATCGCTTCAAGTCTATCAACCGGAGCATACACTTCAGTGAAATCTATACCCTCCTGCTGACTGAAACCCTGGACTATGAGTCGAGCTTTGTTATGAATAATAACCCCACTATCATCCCTTTTGCACTTGAACACCCACTTGGTGTTTATCTTCCTGTGACCATCAGGCAAATCTACCAATTTCCACACTCCCAACTTCTCAAACTGACTTAGCTCCTCTTGCATCGCATTGACCCAAGAATCTTCAGTTAGCGCCTCTTTGTATGTTCGCGGTTCGATCTGCGAAATAAAACAACTAAGTGAAAACTCAGTTTGTAAAGGAGCAACTGTAGAATAAAAACAAGTAAGGCCTTGGTCAATTTGTCGTCTAGTGCGAACGCCTGATTGTAATTCTCCAATAATCAACTCCTCTGGATGGTATGAAAGAGTTCTCGGCATCACCTCGCCTGGAACATCTACCTCGCCTTCCAAATTTGTGACATTCTGATTTGCACCTTGTTCACTGACTGAAATTGTTTGACTTGATATCTGGATCTGCTCTCCCTCAGAGTCTGAATCACCATGATCAAATACTGGTCTATCATCAGATTCTTGATTATCGTTGACTGCCGTCTGATTATCAGGAGCACGTTCTGAAGATTGTTGAATATCATCATGTTCACCAGCATTGCTTGGACCCGCTTCATCATCGTTCGAAGCTTGTCGTTGATGAATGTAAGTTTCTGCTGGGAATCTTTCCTGCGATTCTTCATATTCTCTCAAAATATCTAACTCGTCAAAGAAATCTGGTTCTTCTTCAATCATGTCAAACGAATCCCACAGAGTATCGTAGTTAAAACGCCATGAGTCACCTGGGTTCTGCGGTGGCATTGTGTAACCTTGGCATTCAACATTGTGTGCTTCAATAATCCGCTTCAAGCTTAGAACAAAGACTCGCTTTAATGGACTTGAGTAACCCACAAATATTCCTTCAATGCTCTTTGCGCCAAACTTTCCAAAAGCCTCTAGAACTGTGCAGGGAGACCCAAACGGTTCTAAATACTTCAGATTTGGTTTGCGGTTATTGATTAACTCAAAACACGTCTTGTTGAATTTCTTTACTGTGAGAACCCGGTTGAGTGTATAGCAAGCGACTGACACTGCTTCTGCCCAAAAATTGACTGGTAATTTCGAATCAGCAAGCATCGTCCTAGCCGTTTCAATTAGTGTCCTGTTCTTTCTTTCAGCTACTCCATTTTATTGCGGAGTGTAAGGAGCACTAAATTCTTGCAATATACCTCTCTCATCACAATACTCTTCCATTCTGTTGTTCTTAAACTCAATACCATTGTCACTCCTGATTCTTCTAATTCGAGTTTGGTACAAGTTTTCAATTTTTCTGAACAACGCCATCAAACTTTCAAACGTCTCATCTTTCGTTTTCAGAAATGCTACCCATGAAAATCTGGAATAGTCATCTGTTACTACTAGACAATAGAGATCCCCAGTTATGCTTTTGACATTTACTGGACCAAAAAGATCCATATGAAGTCTCTCTAACGGTCTTGAGACTGAGTTGAGTTTCTTTTGAGGGTGTGATTTCTTCTTTTGCTTGCCTTTGATGCAGCTAATGCACTCCCCTTCCAGATGAAAACCTTTCACATGAACACCAGTAACTAAGTCGTTATGCACCAGGTGATTCATTTTTCGTAAGTGAATATGGCCCATCTTTCGATGCCATAACTTTGACTCTTTTTCCGTTGTTCTTGACATAAAACAGTGAGCCTGACCCGTGGTAGTAGTTGCTATACTCATGTCCAACACGTACAGATCATTGACTCTGGGTGCTCTCATGATAACCCACTCTTCAGGAACAACAAATCCTGGTTTCAAGATCAAACATTCTTTGTCTGTAAAGTGCGTTGTATACATACGATCACAGATCTGAGAGATGCTCAGAATATTGTTTTCAAGCTCGGCGATGTAGTTTACTCTTTCAAATGTGACAATGCCATTAGATAGAGTTCCTTCACCAACTATTCGACCACCTTGATTTCCTGCGAATCCCACGTAACCTCCATTAAACCCTTTAACATCGTACAGTAGGGTCTTCTTCCCCGTCATGTGCCGAGAAGCTCCACTATCCATAATCCATCGTGAAACGGATCTTGGAAGCTCCTGCACATTTCAAAATCAATTAGTGAGATTTTGATGCCACCCAAGCCTCTTTTGACTCAGGTAACTTGACATTAATGTGAGTTTTTGCAATGTAAAGTGGTGGAAAATTTTTGTCATTCATCTTCAAGCTTTCTTCAGACCCAATCTCAACTTTTTTGTATAAAAAGAAATCATTTTTAGAAGATTGACCAGATGATTGGACTTTCTTTGAAGCATCTTTCTTCTCAGAAGTGATATACTCATGTTTTTCAAGTTTCTCATAGTAATCCAAATGAACATCCATCTTTACCGGAGTGGTAGAAGACGATTGTTTTTCTTTCTCAGAAACCTTTGGGTTTGGAGAACTTGATTTCTTTTCAACTGATTTTGGCTTCCATGCTTGTTGAGGTGTAGCAACCCTTTTGTAAAATTTTTCATTTTTAGTTACCACATTCTTAACAAATTCAGTTTTGACTTTGAATTTTTCATTTTTCAAAACTTTCTTCTCAACAACCATTGGAGCTTTGCCTTTAGCATCAGCTTTCCTTTTCTGTCTTTCAACACCTTCAGACTTAGGCTTTAAGTTGGTGCACTTTTGTGCAATGTGTCCAAATTTGTTACACTTAAAGCATGTACGAGTATCAGTTACCCGACTTGTGCCTTCAGTCTGAGGTTGTGAGGCCTTTTCCTCAAAAAACTCTTCGTTTGATTTTGAAAAAATCTCAGATTCTTGCTCAGAATGATAACTCGAGATTTTTACAAATACCTTTTTTCTCATCAAATTTCTTGTTTTGGAAATTTCTTCTTTGATTTTTCTTACCACCCTGATAACCACCTGACCATCTGTTTTGATTGTTGTTAGAAAAATGTGGCGGTAAAACAGGCTTTTTGTAGTAAGATTTATCTTTCTCAAAATTCAATTGTCTCTCAGCACGTTTCAAATTTTCAAGTTCAGAAACATCAATTTCGACCAACTTGAACACATTTTTCAATTTATCCACATTCACATTTTCCAACGGAAATTCAAGATCCGAATACAACTTATCCGATCCCGACATCTTGTACATCACAAGATTAGATTCTTCATTTAAGTTGTTTTTAGATTTTGATTTTGGAATATATTTGTCCAAAAAGCATTCATCATCCTCAGTAGTGTCACTTTCAGACTTTAAAACATTTTCAACCATGTTTTTCACAACTTCGGATTGGACACTATCTTCATCAGATGATGTGGTAAATGTGACATCAATTGTGTCTGGAAGCTTAACTTCATTTTCTTCTTCATCATTAACCAATCCTGATTTTTTCTTTGAAAAATTATTTAAAACTTTTGGTGGAACCTGATGAAACCCAACCCCAGTTCCATCAAAGTATACATCTTTGCCTGCTTTGTTCTTCCCAATTGGTTTAGGAACTATATGTTGAAGAACAAAGCTTGCGGAGCTGTAACTGTTCAGTTTCAACTGGATGCTTTCATTTTCAATTTTAGCTTCTTGAAACTGAAGCTTCAACTTAGCAATTTCATCCAGTTGTTGGTTGATTAGCTCTTCTTTTACTCTCAGAACACTTGTCAACTGAACATTTTCTTTGCATGTCTTACCATTTCTTTCATCAGAGTCTTTTACCGTGCGTTTTAGCTTCTAAAACTTTTCTGAAACTTGGCGATTTTCAAGAATTAGCTTTTTGTTTTCTTTCCTAATTCTTTCTACTTCAATTTTATCATTTTCGATTTTCTCAGTTAATTCTTTTACTCGATCATTTGAAGCTTTTAACATTTTATCACGGTTTAAGATCTGATCCTCAACATCTCTGACTCTTCCTGTCAGTTCATCAATCTTTTTACCGTCGTGGTAAGCAATTGTACTACAAACCTTGCAGTCTTTCATGCAATTTTTGCAGTCACTCTCAGTTTTAACTTTCTTACCTGTCTCATTGATTGCATCATTCTGACTGACCTTGTTTTTAGACTCAGTGCCAGAACCAGAAACTACCTCTAGCTCTTTCGCAGTAAACACTTTGTCAGCCATCTTCTTCAAATTTTCTGCAGTAAACTCTTGTGACGTGTCAATAATCCCGTCATCAATTTTCTTTGACTGCAGTTCTTTCTCCTTTTCTTTTTCTTTTTCATCAGCTTCTCCACCTCCCCACCACTCTCTCTGTCTGGCTTCTTCTTCTTCAGCAATTTGTTTGGTGAGAGTTTCAACATCAAGAGACTTTGGATCAATAGCAATGTTTCCGTTGGGATCAAGGTAACATTCTCTATCAGCATCCCATCTTTTCGCTTGTTTTGCTTCTTTGTATATATAACCGGCTCTAAGCATCCTGTCTTGGGCTTTCATTTTTCTGTTGATGTATTTCTCTTCTTCGTTTCTACTATCTCTGAAAGGAACAACTTTTGTCACAAACGCATAACCCACTGCATCCTCTTCCGGTAGCACATCACTCCAATCGTATCCCTCATCTTCATGAATACCAGCAAGGGCTCTTGATTTTTCTTTGGGGGTATCTTCAAGCTGTTTCATTATGGGAGGTTCATATTTGTTCTGATGATAGATTGCTCTTTTGTAGTAATCTTCTCTAAATGGATTTGCAGTATCATCAGCAGGCGCGTTTCGACATTCACATTTAAAATGTCCCTTTTGTTTACATCTGAAGCATGTGACTTTTGATTTATCAAAACCAAGTTTTGTGGAAGGTTTGCCAATAGAATGTCTGCCTGTAATCTCCATGAACCTTTGAGCTCGTCTGACCGCACTAGCCATACACCACCTGATATCAATCAACTCCATCTCTTCTGGGTCGATCTGATCATAGTCCTCCTTGGTGAGGTTAGTGTTTCCAATCTTGCCCGCAACAAGGCTCTCGTATGATTCAAGGACAGATGCTAAAAACACCATTTGCTGTTTTGCGGAATCCTCACTAAAGTTTTGTGCATTCTTCAGATCCACATCAATATTACATTGAAACAGATTCTTTGAAGCTGACTGTTGTTGTTGATTTGCAGCAGTTGATGATGACCCTCCATGATAGCCGCTGCTTGGACTTTCTTGACTTGTCATGTTTGCATTTTCTGCAGAGAAAGTTGTCTTTGGTGACACGGTTTTTGGGATCATACTTCCTCGATAATACAACTCTACATTCTGCTGGTACGAGGAGTTGTTTACTTTGTTTGATTTATTGATCTCCAGTTCATGACTCTCCAATCTTTCGATTAGCAGATCAACCTTCAGTTTATCCGACTCAATTGTATTCTTCAGCATCAAGGCAAAGTATTGCCAGTCTTTCTCATCTGGCAACGAGTCAAACAACTTGTCAACCAATTCTTCTCGAGAATAAATGATTCCATGTCGTGCCAGCTCCATCTTCAGATGCCCAAATCTTTCAATCATCTTGGATACAGATTCGTTTTTCAAACATCCAAACAAGTCAAATTCTTTTCTTAACAATTTCTTTTTGTTTTTTACTATCTCAGCACTACCCACACATTTCACTCTTAATTTTTCCCATAGATCTTTCGAATTTGTGTATTCAATCAATGATATTATGTTGTCTCTCACAGACTGATGAAGCAATGCAAGACACTTTTGTTCAACAACATATCTTTCTACCTCCTCAGTTTCTGTCAAATTTTCATAATCCGTTCTTCCCATAGTGAAACCATTCTTCAACATCTTCCAACTGGGATATGCAAACGCTTTTAGCTATTCTTCAAACTTTTTCGCCCATTTATTGTAATCTTCAATCGCTATCAGAAAGAGTTTTCTTCGCACTCGGAGTTGAAACGTTTTCATTTGTGTTGTTTAAAGTATCATCTCCACTGTTTCCCGTGAAAGCAAAAACGTCACAGAACGGATTCATGAACTCATCCATCTTCAAGTATCTGAAACAATCAACAAACACTTAGAAAATTTTTGGATTTTAACAAAGACAGTTTTAAACGGAATTACTTCAAGCGAAATTATCTTTCAAGCGAAATAAGCTTTCAAGCGAAATAAGTCTTTTCAAGCGAAATAAGTCTTTTCACACGAAATAAGTCTTTTCAAGATAAAAAAATCTTTTCACACGGAATAGGGTTTTCAAACGAAATCTCCAAACGGAATTAGTCACTTTCAAACGGAATTAGTGACTGTCAAACGAAATTAGTGACTTTCAAACGGAATTAGTAATTCCGTGTGAACTCAACAGCAGTTTCAAACGAAATTAGTGATTTCGTTTGAAGCAATAGTGACAATTTCAAACGGAATTAACCACAAAAGCTAATTCCGTGTGAAAACACAAGGGCTATTTCGAGCGGAATTAGGATGACATCATCCTGTCGGCCTCCAATTTGTCAAATTGACCTGGATTTTGATCAAATTTTGGTCCAATTCTTTCAAGGATTTATTAAAATAGTGTTTTACGTGATATATGTGAAATTTAGTCCATTTTGTCCGTTAAATCTTGTTCAATTCAGAAAAGAAGGTGTAGAAGTGATGAAAACAAGCTGAATTGGTATAAACTCTTCGTCCTGAGCTCTGATACCACTTGTTGGATCGTCGTGTGACCCTAACGAGTCAATCAGAAGAGTTATACATCAATAACAAAGGCGAAATCAGTGAAATTGATGTTAAAACAGCTTGATCCTTCTTAATTATCCTTTTATTACTGATTTCAAAGCTTTTTACAGATCAAATGACAAATGGTCAGCACCTCTGCTCTGAAATCTCAAAGTAATTCCGTGTCAAATGACGCACTAGGCTCAGGTATTTATAGTTGTGCTAATTCCACTTGAACGTGTCACTGCCCATTTCAAGCGAAATTACACAAACACACAAAATCCTAGTTTCTAACCTGCTGAGCACTAGTTTATCCTATCTAGTCATAAGACTCGATAAAGACAAAGTTAACAGACATTTTTGCACCAACAGACTTGTTGGATCGTCGTGTGACCCTAACGAGTCAATCAGAAGAGTTATACATCAACAACAAAGGCGGAATCAGTGAAATTGACGTTAAAACAGCTTGATCCTTCTTAATTATCCTTTTATTACTGATTTCAAAGCTTTTTACAGATCAAATGACAAATGGTCAACACCTCTCATCTGAAATCTCAAAGTAATTCCGTGTCAAATGACACACTAGGCTCAGGTATTTATAGTTGTGCACATTCCGCTTGAATGTGTCACTGCCCATTTCAAGCGAAATTAACATGTTTAATTTCGTTTGAAATGACCAATGTCATTTCAAGCGAAATTACACAAACACACAAAATCCTAGTTTCTAACCTGCTGAGCACTAGTTTATCCTATCTAGTCATAAGACTCAACATCTCTCATTCTAACTTGCTGCCATTCTCTCCAAAATGCTTCCAACCTGCTGTCTCTCTATTTTCCAAGTAAGATCCTTTATTTTTACATGTTTCACAACGATTTCCACTATGATTTTTCACGAGTTTAACTCCGATTTCATCCAAACTTCTCTATTTTTATCTAAACTTCTCTATTTTTATCTAAACTTCTCTATTTTCATCTAAACTTCTCAAATTTTATGAAAACCTTCATCTTTTTCATCAAAAATTCCTATTTTACTACGGATCTACACTTGAACGAATGATTTGGGTTTCGCTTTGGCTTCCCAAGATGTAGACATGAGTATCTCACACTCTCCAAGTGTTTAATCCAAAGAAAAATTGTTTTAAACTCGATGTTTACACAAAAACGGAACAAAACTGACATATATTTCGTTCACTGGATAGTGGGATGAAGTGGTGTTGAAACCGTCATGAAAAGGACTCGAAAATACATCCGATTCAGGCGAAAACACAGATCTGAACGCTCGAAGTCGCTGAACAACCACTTGTGTGAAGCCAGACTGGCTTGTACGAAGCCCGACTTCGTACGAAGGCACCTTCGTACAAACCAGCCTAGTTTTCCGCAAGTGACTTAGTCGCTCAAAAGACCTCTCCGGCTCTAAGTTTAATTAGTAGCTTAAGGCTGGAGGGATGAACACTCGATTTCCTGAAGACGATCGCGAAGCACACTCGATTTTGGGCACGGAAACAAGCTGTTGGTACGAAGACACTAGCTTCGTACGAAGGCACCAGCTTCGTACAAGGAACATGTTTTCCATTCGACACTTCAACTCAACTATTTCAGCACTTTGGAAGACTTATGCACTTCTGTTCCCGTACGCAGGCTGATCCAGCGCTCCCTCCACTCCATCCAGACCGTGTTTAGCTATTAAGCACGCACTGTGAGTATACTCGAACCCTTTTTCGCTTAACGCACTTTTGGGTGTTACATATGTTCTCTATTAAGACACAACGCACACAACGCTTAAACTCTTTTATAAACGCTAACCGCTATCGCATGTTATACGTGACTAGTTGAATGCTTGTTTGTTATGTTTACACAGTGATGACTTGCCCTACCACCATTAGCAACGATAGTACTATAGTTTGACTCAGCACCTGTTTATTCAGGGGTTGTTAAGGTTTACTTACTTTATGTGCACCCTTCGGTGAACACGTATCGTGCACACTCTACTTGCAGTCATGTTGGTTAGCTTGTATCATTGTCGATAGCTTACTTGATTCGACCTTTACGTGTTACATGCTGGTTATGCGTAAACGCTTTATTACTATACTTATGCTAACTTGTGTACTCACCTTTACATTATTGTTTTGACTTTTATTTTAACGTGTGTAACAGGTTGATGGATTACTGCTGGAAATGGTTTAGGATGTCTAGAAACCCACCTAAACTAATTGCAACTTTTGTTACGTTATGTTTTGTTGTTTGAGAAACTACTAAATTCCGTTTTGACTTTTTATGAAATATTTGTTTGATAGTATGGGATATTGAACCTTTTAAATATTGTCACTAAATTAGTCGTTATGTATTCTCTCGAGCAACCTATTCGCATCATGCCACATCCCGATGATTCGCCATCGGTTGGGGTGTGACAGGTTGGTATCAGAGTCATAACTATAGGGAATTAGGAAGAATTGCATGATTTGACCTAGTCTAGAGTCTAAGTATGCAAAACAGACCTAGTCTATAGTCTAAGTACCAAACAGACCTTCTTGTACGAACCCACAAGCTGCCGCTTCGTACGAATACACGTTGTAGCTTCGTACGAACCCCCATGTTGTGGCTTCATACGAATGGGCTATTTTGTGAAATCTTGAAATGTTTAAGTATTTACCTTTCCTAAGGCTAACGCAATATACACGCCTTTCCTAAGGCTAATGTGACAACTCTTAAATTTACATGTAACCGTACAATCTATTATTGCTAATTAAAGTACTTGATGACTGTGCTGAATCATTTAACTGCTCTCTGATTTCTGTGTTATGCTTACATGTATTTGTTGACATACTAGTAGTGTACAGAAAAGTCATTAAATAGTCCGTTATGATTTCCTAAGTGTTAGAAATTAAAAACATTACAAAAATATATATATAAGGCACCTTACGGATTAGTTAAACACTTTAACGGAACAATGTCAAACCGAATAACCGGACTTTACCCGGAACATAAAAATATTGACAATAACATTGTTTACACCTTTCTGAGCTAGTTAGGGTCCCCGAACACCCTAACACCCCTTGTGGTACACTACACACATAATACTCTAATTAACACCATTGGAACTTAACTAGTTACTAACCATCCAATTGAAATCTAACCATACACCCCCCCCCCCCCCCGGTAACCGTATAGACAAGGTCCCCACACGGGGGATTTCTTTCCAATATTTTAATAGATTATGTTAGAACTTTTATAAACATAACATCCATAGGATAAACACTTGTTGGTGGGTTTTATAAATAACCACAAGACCTTCATTTGTTAACACACCAACAATTGAAACCATCTTCTCCTTCCTCCACCCTCCATAGCTCACGGTCACATACACACCCCACAAGCCTCCATTTATGTTCATCAACCAACCATTCTAAGGTGTCTACAAGGAGTCTCTTGCATCATTAGGAAGCTTGGAACCTTCGGAAGTCGAAGGACCTTCATCGTTTTCTTTTATCCATCACTTTTGCGCTTTGTTTCTTCCCTAGCCTCGAGCTAGTAGTAAGTGCCTCTAAAAATCATATTGATCTTGTTTATGGTGGTTAATAAGTGATTTAATGGTTGAAAATTTGAAACACTAAAGAACCTAACATAAAGTCTTGGACAAAAGATGAATAAGTTGGATAAAGAAGAGAAGTTATGTGTGTAAATCATGTAGAATGATGTTGTTATGATTCTTGGTTGATTATCTGATGTTTTGCTGGTTAATATTGATGTTTGATGTTGCTGTGATCACTAAACATGTTAACGGAATCAATCGAACACAATTTAGAAGGTTAAATGCTGAAACAGTAGGCTGTTTGGTAATTACAGCCAATTCAGTTGGCTGTAACAGGACCATAACTTAACGAGAAATGTATTTCTGAAGTCTAGGATTATGTATTATGAAATACGGTTCTAATGGCACCGGAATCATAATTTTTGGACTTCGTTTACTATTTTTAAAGCGTCATTTTGTAACAGCAGCTAGAGCTGCATTTTTCTGCTGAAAATATGCGTTTTGTTTTCTGTCATAACTTGAGTTCTGTGTAGAGTTAGATCATGAAACTTGTACTGTAGATGACCACTGATATATTTGTAATTCTCTCACTAGAATTTCGTAAATCGGACTCTCGATGAATTTTAAATAAATTATTCCGTAGACTGTGGTCAGAAAAAGATAAATCTGAGTTCAGTCTAGAAAATGAATTGTTATAAAATATTAGTAATGAACTGGACCCCGATATTTTTACACAATAACATTTGGAACGTTTAAGACATTCTGTAAAAATTTGGGAATTTTTAGAGTAAGTTAACTATTTTATTAAAATGTCTGAAAACAGCCGGTTTTGAATATTAATGCTGAAATGACATAAGTTGTAATTTGCATGTGTAAATGTCGGGTAGGTTATCTGTGAATGATATAACATGTTATATGTGTTATGTTCATCATCGTATGTTTGTTTATGAGTGGGGAATGGATGGGAAACTTATATGGGCATAAACCGTTAAAGTGATGCATGTTATGTGATAGATACGTGTAGGAACTTTGTGCTCTATTTAAAAATCACTAAATGACTAACTGGTAATCATATTAGGACGTGATTGACCGACCTTGACTGTTAGCTATATTTGAGAATCTAACCGAGCAAACCGAGGTGAGTTCACACTTTCTACAAGGCATGGGATTCCCGGTGGTTTGGGAATGGGTTAAAGAATTTAAAAAATGAAATCTACATATCCTTCTTGGGTAGGTTATGTATGGCCATCCTCCATAGGTAGGATGCCATTATTAATCCTACAAATTCTCCTGGTGCAGAATACGTACGTTCGTCCTCCTGGTGTAGGACAACAACCTTAAAAACTAGCTAGACAAAACTCTATCAATAAGTCCCTCTTCATTATATCGACTTAATCGCCGAGGCCAATGGCGAGCGGGTCATTAGTTAATAGCGCTATTAGATTTAACAAACCTCACATCGTGCCGGTCGGACGTGCGTGTACTAATGGACTATGGCAGACTATCAGTGATGATAGACGCTGATATAGGGCACAACTTATTTGCGTAGTAGTCGATATCATACCGTCTAGTAGTTCACACGGGGAAAGCCCCCACTGATTATGGTTATGGTTTGGGTAATGAAAAAGGAACTGGTTAAACATACTTTCAACTACGGGGTAACCCCCACGGCAATTAAGCCAACGAAAGTCAAACCACGTTTTTCAGAAACAACTTAAAACTAAACAACCAAACGTGAACTCACTCAACTTTGTTGTTGACTCGTTGTTACATGCCTTACAGGTCGCTAAACGCTTGGAGCTTGCACGAGGAAGGAGTCGTTGTGGTGTACGGACTGTTATGTTCCGTGCTTATTATTTAAATCCTTATGAACTTATTAAACTTGCGTTTTGAACTTTAACTTATAAACTATGGACTTATGCTTTTGGATTTACTTTTATGCTTCCGCTGTTTAAACTAAACATGGTTAACTAGCTTTGGTCACCAATCGTATTGTGGTTGGTCTTATTTACTTAATTACAATGTTCAATATGATTGGTGGCTCGATCCTGGTCACGTCACGCCTCCAAGCAGTGATACTCCGCATGGTGGATTTTGGGGGTGTGACAGATTGGTATCAGAGCCATTGGTTATAGTGAACTTGGTTTTAAAAAGGGAAAAGCTTTTTGATAAAACCAGACTATAACCTGTACAGTGTTCAACGATCCACAACGACGCTTCACTCCACGTGCAAGACTCGACACCATAAGTGGTATGATTTATTTTATATTGTCGGTTAGATAGTTCTCACTGTGCATTAGATAATGTGATAATTGCTATTTGAACCTTGTGTGCCTACTCTCTATTGTCGTCCCATACTTTCGCGACACCTTTCTCACTTACGTTGCTTCATTATGAAGATCATGAGCGGACGCGGAGGACGTATCAACCTCACTCAAGCCCAGTTGACGGCTTTGATCAACGAACAAGTCGCTGAGGCACTCGCAGCTAACCCTGCAGGAGGTATAACCTGCCATACCAACTCACCTTAGGACGTTTAGATCCTACCTTCACAAACCAACCCTCATGCTTAATCTTGTCTTTTATTCTCGCGCAACAGGTTAACATGCTCAACCCCCTGTGTGCACGTTCAAAACCTTCATGGACTGCCGACCTACTACTTTCAGTGGCACTGAAGGAGCTATAGGCCTCCTCCACTGGTTTGAGAAGCTCGATTCTATCTTTGAGATGTGCGAATGCCCCGAGGCTCGTAGAGTGAAGTATGCTACTGGTACTCTTGAAGGAATAGCGCTCACGTGGTGGAACGCTCAGGTTCAGATGCTGGGGTTGGTTGCTGCTAATGCCACCCCATGGAACGATTTCAAGGAAATGATCAAGGAAGAGTATTGTAGCCGTGATGACATCCACAAACTAGAGGTGGTGTTTTTCAACCTGAAAATGACGGGGTCTGAGATTGAGGCGTATACGAAAAGGTCGAATGAGCTGGCCATCTTGTGCCCTACCATGGTGGACCCTCCCATCAAACGAATTGAGCTGTATCCCAAAGGCCTTGTACCAGAGATTCGTGACGTCAGCCAACCTGGGTACCATACAGCAAGTCATCAAGTTGGCCCATCGACTCACTGCCCAGGCGGTGGAGCAAAACAGACTGCCCAAACGAATCAGTGCCACAGCTACTTCTGATGCACCTACCGACAACAAGCGAAAATGGGATGGGAACTCCAGTAAGGGTTCTGCTTCGGTTCAGTCTCAGCAGCGAAAGACTGATGACTACCAGAGTCCTGGTCAGCAATCTTCCGGTAATCAAGGACAGGGTGGTTACCGAGGAAACCACCCTAAGTGGAACCGGTGCAACAAGCATCACAGCGGGTAGTGCAACAAAGGTCGATGTCAGAGATGTCACAAGCTGGGCCATGAAGCTAGGGATTGCAGGAGCCCGCGTCCTGCAAATCAGAATCGCCAACAACAACAACAAGCTCCACAGAATCACCAGCAGCAGCAACAGCAGGGCAATAAAGGATGCTTTCAGTGTGGCGCTGAAGGTCACTTTAAGAGGAACTGCCCCCAACTGAACCAGAATCAGAACAACAACAATCAAGGAAATGGGAACAACAATGGAGGCAACAACGGGGGTAACAACAATGGTAATGGAGCAAGGGGTCGTGTGTTCGTGATTGGTCAAGGTGATGCAAGGAACGATCCCAACGTTGTGATGGGTAAGTTTCTTCTGGACGACTTCTTTGTTACTGTTTTATTCAATTCGAGTGCCGATACTAGTTATGTGTCCTTAAAAGTTAGCCAAATGCTTAAGCGCACTCCAACACTTCTGAACACCAAACACACGGTAGAACTAGCTAACGGTAAAAGTCTTGAAGCCACACACGTAGTTAAAGGTTGTAACCTCGTCTTAGCTGGTCAGACTTTCTCTATCGATCTTATTCCTATCACACTTGGTAGTTTCGACGTCGTTATTGGGATGGATTGGCTATCTCATCATCAAGCGGAGATTGTTTGCAAGGAGAAAATCATCCGCATTCCTCGATCTGGTGAAGAACCTCTCATGATTCATGGCGACAAGAGTGGTGCTGTCGAAGGCATCATCTCTTTCCTTAAGGCCCAGAAGTGTTTACGAAAGGGCCACACTGCCATTTTAGCACTCGTTACTGACACATCAACGGAAGAGAAGAGAATTGAAGACATCCCTATTGTACGTGACTTTCCCGAGGTATTTCCTGAGGAATTACCTGGTCTTCCGCCTCATCGTCAAGTTGAATTTCAAATCGAGCTAGCTCCTAGAGCAGCGCCCATAGCTCGAGCACCTTATCGTCTAGCTCCATCAGAACTTGAAGAACTGTCCACGTAATTACAAGAACTGTTGGAAAAAGGTTTTATACATCCTAGCTCTTCGCCCTGGGGAGCTCCAGTCTTGTTTGTGAAGAAGAAAGATGGTACTTTCAGAATGTGTATCGACTACCGTGAACTTAACAAGGTGACCGTGAAGAATCGTTATCCTCTTCCACGCATTGACGACTTGTTCGACCAGTTGCAAGGGTCGAGCTATTACTCCAAGATTGATTTGAGATCGGGATACCATCAGCTGAGGGTCCGAGATGAGGACGTCTCCAAAACAGCATTCAGAACTCGTTACGGCCATTACGAGTTTCTGGTTATGCCATTCGGGCTGACGAATGCACCAGCGGTCTTCATGGATCTCATGAACCGAGTATGCAAACCTTACCTGGATAAGTTCGTTATTGTGTTCATCGACGATATCCTGATCTATTCTAAGAGTCAGGAGGAACACGAGCAGCATCTACGATTTATGCTGGAACTTCTTCGAAAAGAGCAGCTGTATGCCAAGTTTTCTAAATGTGACTTTTGGCTTCGCGAAGTCCACTTTCTAGGCCATGTGGTAAACAAGGATGGGATTCATGTTGATCCATCCAAGGTTGACTCAATCAAGAACTGGCCTGCACCCCGCACACCAACAAAAATC
Organism: Helianthus tuberosus; assembly: GCA_030545235.1. Taxonomy (NCBI): domain Eukaryota; kingdom Viridiplantae; phylum Streptophyta; class Magnoliopsida; order Asterales; family Asteraceae; genus Helianthus; species Helianthus tuberosus. The sequence continues at coordinate 65,152,282 of CM060400.1, forward strand.
CGCCAATTCTTGGGTTTGGCAGGATATTACAGAAGGTTTATCAAGGATTTCTCAAAGATTGCGCAACCTCTCACTTCACTGACTCAGAAGGGTGTCACCTATCGTTGGGGTGATGCACAGGAGTCCGCATTTCAGCACTTGAAGGAGAGACTTTGTAGCGCGCCTATTCTTTCATTGCCTGAAGGCACATATGATTTTGTGGTTTACTGCGACGCTTCCATCCAAGCACTTGGTTGCGTGTTGATGCAACGTGACAAGGTAATTGCCTACGCATCACGCCAACTTAAAGTTCACGAAAGGAACTACACTACTCACGATCTGGAGCTGGGTGCAGTTGTTTTCGCACTCAAGATATGGAGACATTACCTGTACGGTACCAAGTGCACCATTTACACCGATCACAGGAGTCTCGAGCATCTCTTCAAGAAAAAGGAGTTAAACATGCGACAACGCCGATGGGTCGAGCTCTTGAATGATTAAGAATGCGCGATCAAATACCATCCGGGCAAGGCCAATGTTATGGCCGACTCCCTCAGCCGAAAGGATACTATACCTAAGCATGTACGTGCGTTACAGCTTACCATTCACTCTAGCCTCCCCGCTCAGATTCGCGATGCTCAGGTTGAAACGTTGAAAGCAGAGAACATCAGGGTGGAATCCTTACGAGGATCGAGGCAACGGCTAGAACAAAAGGAAAACGGTGCCTACTATGTTAACGGACGCATTTGGGTTCCACTGTATGGAGACCTACGCGAGCTTGTGATGGATAAAGCACATAAGTCTCATTATTCGGTACATCCTGGTTCGGATAAGATGTACCACGACCTCAAAACTACGTATTGGTGGCTCGGTATGAAAGCCAGCGTAGCAACCTATGTTAGTAAATGTTTGACTTGCGCTAGGGTTAAGGTCGAATACCAAAAACCATCAGGCCTACTCCAACAACCAGAGATCCCGAAATGGAAATGGGAGCAAATTTCCATGGATTTCGTTACTGGCCTGCCTAGATCTCAACACGGAAACGATACCATTTGGGTGATCGTAGATCGACTGACCAAGTCTGCACATTTTCTGGCTATCAAAGAAACGGATAAGTTTTCTACTCTTGCGGACATTTACCTAAAGGAAGTGGTATCAAGGCACGGAGTGCCAACCTCCATCATTTCTGATCATGACGCGCGTTTATTTTAACGTGTGTAACAGGTTGATGGATTACTGCTGGAAATGGTTTAGGATGTCTAGAAACCCGCCTAAACTAATTGCAAGTTTTGTTACGTTATGTTTTGTTGTTTGAGAAACTACTAAATTCCGTTTTGACTTTTTTTGAAATATTTGTTTGATAGTATGGGATATTGAACCTTTTAAATATTGTCACTAAATTAGTCGTTATGTATTCTCTCGAGCAACCTATTCGAATCATGCCATATCCCGATGATTCGCCATCGGTTGGGGTGTGACAGGTTGGTATCAGAGTCATCACTATAGGGAATTAGGAAGAATTGCATGATTTGACCTAGTCTAGAGTCTAAGTATGCAAAACAGACCTAGTCTATAGTCTAAGTACCAAACAAACCTCCTTGTACGAACCCACAAGCTGCCGCTTCGTACGAATACACGCTGTAGCTTCGTACGAACCCCCATGTTGTGGCTTCATACGAACGGGCTATTTTGTGAAATCTTGAAATGTTTAAGTATTTACCTTTCCTAAGGCTAACGCAATATACACGCCTTTCCTAAGGCTAATGTGACAACTCTCAAATTTACATGTAACCGTACAATCTATTATTGCTAATTAAATTACTTGATGACTGTGCTGAATCATTTAACTGCTCTCTGATTTCTGTGTTATGCTTACATGTATTTGTTAACATACTAGTAGTGTATAGAAAAGTCATTAAATAGTCCGTTATGATTTCCTAAGTGTTAGAAATTAAAAACATTACAAAAATATATATATAAGGCACCTTACGGATTAGTTAAACACTTTAACGGAACAGTGTCAAACCGAACAACCGGACTTTACCCGAAACATAAAAATATTGACAATAACATTATTTACACCTTTCTGAGCTAGTTAGGGTCCCCGAACACCCTAACACCCCTTGTGGTACACTACACACATAATACTCTAATTAACACCATTGGAACTTAACTAGATACTAACCATCCAATTGAAATCTAACCATATACCCCCCCCCCCCCAGTAACCGTATAGACAAGGGCCCCACAAGGTGTAACACCTCAGAATTTCGTGTCCAATAAAGTAACGACACGTGTCACGTGTGACAAAACGCTTTGTAGACTCGGAATTATTAAAAATGATTGACAGGATTTAACCGTGTCGTTATGTTAACTTTTGCACCTCTGAACGACCTCGTTATAAATCCCAAGACTCAATTTATGTTAAAAACACCTTGTACATATTCAAGTTCAGGGAATTATTACATGGAATGATTTAAAATTAAATGGTAGGACTCCTACGATGAAAAGGAACGGAAACCCTTTGTTTTCGGGTCTTGTTTTTGAATGCAAAGCAAACAAACACAAATGGTAGGGTATCCAACAGTAAAAGACCCATATTGGAGGCCCCTAAATGAGAAAATAATGCCCACCATTCGTTTATACCACTTGCCCTTTCGAAACACCAACAAACAAAATCACAAGACTGATCTGCAGAGGCGTCGCGTAGCGCGACGGACCCTCGCGCTACGCGAGGGTTGCCCAGCGACCAGATTACCTGCTGTTGGCTGTTGTGCGCATTTGTGACCCATTAAGCCGGTTTCTATTGCATGTGCATGGCCCCTAGACATCCCTAAACACTAGTTACAGATGTTAATCGATTGTGGGATGTCCTAGACTTGGTTGTCAAGCTTTTGTGGTGTCCATGAGCACTATATAAGGGACCATAGTTGCAACAATTGCTACACACATCATTCAAGTGCTATCTGAGCATTGGAGGAGCTTACAATCTGATTCAAGGCCTTCCTAATCATCCATTAATCATCTAGTAAGTTGCTTAACCCTTCTAAGTTAATTCTATCTTTATAAATAGCTTAAAAGTCAATATATCGTGCTTAACGGTTGACTTCGTGATTAAGTGTCGATAGCTCAGTCGTATCACGAATTAAAAGTACCATTAGATAGGTAATTATATGGGTATTAAACCCTTATAAGGGCAAGTACCAATTCCAGACCTAACTAGGTCGTTTGTCGGGTCAAACGTTGACCGAAAAAGTCAACAGAAATACAAAATGCGATTTAATGCACAATTAATGATCCGAAAGGTGTGTAACATGTTTTAACCTTAATATAACATGATAATAAGTATAAAAACTTGTCTACGCTTGCCCGACTCGACAAATTTCTGTTTAAACCCGGTTCGGAACCGAAAGGCGCAAAACCTTGACTTTTGCTTTGACTTCGCTTCTGACCCGTTTTAGTTTGATTCGGAAATTCCTTAGTGCTTCATTAGAGTAGGGTTGCATGATAGTATAAGTCTCTGTACTTGTTTCGTTGATTATCCAATTAATATGCAAGTTTCCGTTAATCGCTCATATGTTGACCATTATGCCCTTATTACCTTAAAACATGATTTATGAAAATGTAAAAGTTTAGAAACCTTGAATATTGATATATAAACTTGTATGAAAAATTTGACATCAGTTTGACTTGTAGATTAAGAGTTATGCTCATTAGCGTAATTACGATGCTTTATGTTAATAAAGTGGCGTAATTAGCGTATAGCCTAATTAAACATACTTTTTGGTATCAAACGAATTACCCACTGATATGATATATTATTTTGGGAATTTTAAAGATTTTTAATTAATTTTAGGCTGAGCATAACTCATAGTCGTAGGCTTAATTCGGTAATTGTCGGTTTTGCCCTTACGGGCCATAAAATGAGTTTTACACATCTAAACGACTCCAAACCTTTTTCTACTGATTGGTCATGATAAATAAATTATTTTAAGCCTTCTGGAAATATAAAAATATCAGATTTAAGTATCAAACCCGGTAATGGCCTTTAATCGCCATAATTAGCGTTTTTAACGCATAGTATGTCTTAGAATCATATTGGACATACCCGGGTTGATACCTACTGATATATGAGGCAAATTATGATATTTTAACAGTAAGCAAAGGTTGATAAACTCAGACTTCGTTTTTGAGCTTTTCGGCTTATGTGAAATTACCAAAATACCCCTACGGGGCATAGTTTGGTTAAATATGATAAATTTCACATACATGCCTTAGCCTACTGTTATAACCCATCAAAATGAGTATGTTTTCTGTTTACATCAGACCTGTAACTCAGTTAAACAATTAAACTCTTTTACAAACTTTAAAATGACCAAACTACCCCTACGGGGCATAGTTTGTGTTTAAATTAGTTCGGGGCATAACGGAAGACATCCTACTGATGTTACAACATATTTGAAGCATATTAACTTAGGAAATCTGTATATAGCTCTCATGAATACCCGTCACGCTTATTACGCGTACGGTTCGGTTTATGTAACAAGTTTACATAAATTAGCCGAAACGGGTCAAACCTTAACGGTTTTATCTCAAAATCCAGAATGTGAATAATAAACCCATATTAAACAAGTCCTCAAACTTTTCGGGTCTGAATCACATTCTATCCGGTCTTCGCTTAATCGTGCGTACGAACCGTATCATCGAAACTAGCCGGTCTAAGCTTAAGCATAATTAAAGACCCGTTAGGATTCTAATAGGTTATATTTAACCTTCGTTCCAGATTAGGAGAAACAGTAAAAGCTACCTGCTATTTGATTATTGTGACTATACTTTGCATCAAGGTAAATACTTTTAACTTATTTTCCCTATACGGGCTTGGGTTACGGTACATAGCGTACCGCTTGATCGAGCATCAAATCTTCCACGCTTAGTGGTTAATTGAATAATTTGATCGGCTCGTTTTAAACAGATATGTTTACTTTACAGCCTTTGGGGGGGGGGGTTAATGACCATGTCCCGGATATCCTCGGCATTATCTTACGAGATAGCCACGACCTGAGCACGGGGTGTAGGCGTACTCCCGTGTATAACTCACTTAAAGTGGTGTGTCTATTGATCTTTAACCCGGATACGTTCCGGGCTACTGAACGCATAAGTAACATGTAAATCGTTCACAAGATTATAATATTAAATAATTCTCCCAAGTTAATAAAAATGTTTATGCCATGTGCATCCAAACCAATTTTCAATCATTTTATAAAATGAGTCAGTTGAATGTATTTACCAGTGTAAACTGACGTATTTTCCCAAAAAGATTAAATGCAGGTACTAAGCGAAATAGGCTGGGATTCTCTTAAGCATTATTAGAAGTCTCGCAAACTTAAAGATGCCGAAGTCTGTTGAACCATAAACAATGTTTTCTTTATTCGATCCTACTGTGGATAAACACCGGATAATTTGTGACTTTGTTGACAATAAATAAATTCGGTTGTATCTTATTTTAAATTTGCTTCCGCTGTGCATTATTATATTGTGTTGTTTGACTATTACGTTGCCAACCACGTCACGATACTCCCCCACCGGTGACACGTGGAAATCGGGGCGTGACAGGTTGGTATCAGAGCCAACACTGAGTGAATTAAACACTAGCCTTTTGTGTTTAATCTCAGTTACACAATTGCACATATCTAAACTTTTGAGTCTAGACTTATAACATAGGACAAATTCCACCTTTCGGTTTTTGTTTTGTCCTTTAATTTTTATATTTTTGTTATTGTCATCTCATGCTTTATTGACAGGAATAACAAAGATGCCTCCAAGATTCTTGCGTACGCGAGGACGCGGAAAGGGGCCGGTAGCCGCCCCCAACGACCATGAAGCAGGGCCGTCCAATACACGAGCCCCAACTGCGGCAGAAAGTGAGAATCCTCGACGGAACAGGAGAAGCCTGTTCGAACCAGCGAGACGATCTGTTTCGCATAGCTCTACCCCTCCGGTCCGAAATTCATATGGACCTCAATCAGAAGACGAGCCTAATAACCCTCTGCCCTCATACATACCACTTCAGAGGTCTTTGTCCCATCATTCCTATGGGGACCCCACACCGATCTTTAGAGGCCAGTTTAATCCGGCCGATTACCTACAAGAACCCGTGGGTTTCAACCCACTAGGGCCAGACGACCACTTCTCTGGTGATCAAGCTGATGACATGGACGAGGATACGGACCCCGTCATGCCTGCGAGTGGCACTCCGAACCACCCGATAGAGATCTCGGACGGATCTTCATTTCACGGATCACCCTATGGTGGTCCAGACAGCTTCCAAGCCTTCTTTAATCAGCACCCATGGTATTATACACCATCACACCACTCGTCATCACATGGGCAACATCAGCAGCAGCATTCTCAGCAGCACCAGGATTCTTCAGAGGATCACCGCTTTGTGGCAGTTACGCCACCACCTCCACCGCCACCAGTTCAACCGCCACCTCCTCAACCGCCAAGGCGTAGGAGAATCAGTGCCCGTATATCGGTGAGACCAGGGGGCTTCACTTTCGATTCCCCACGACAGTCTAGTGCTAGTCACTACCCACCGCACTATGAGGACCCACAAATGGGTGGGCCTTCGCAGCCAGCTTTTCAGCAGCCACCGCACATGGGTTTTGATAACCAAATCCCAGCGTACACGGGTCCGAGTACTTACAACCCGTTTGAGCCACCAGCTTACCACAACTACGGATACGCTGAGGCAGATCCTTATATGGAAGCAGCAAATTATAACGCCCTCAATGCCCAAGGACCCTACGGAGATCCATGGGGGGTAAGCTACCCAAATCAGGGGTACCCAATACCTCCCAGGCCTATCATTAGAACGCAGTCACAGCCGCCACGATTTTCTCCCCCAGAACGGGAGGAAATTCTACATAGGTTGCAGCGAGTTGAGCGGGAGGCTCACGAGGATCGTAGGGAAAGGCAAACCTTCTTCCAAGGACTGATGGGTCTGATCAAGGGGAAGAACAAGAAGGATCGTTGAATTCTTCCATCGCTGATGTATTAGCTCTTGCTTGGGCATATCTTGTTGTTAAGCCCCTACGTGGGTATGTTTGTTTGTTGTGTGTATTGACCCCTACGTGGGTCTATCTTTCCATAAACCCCTACGAGGGTATGTTGTATGTTTAGTCCCTGCGTGGACTTATGTTTGTTTGAGTCCCTACGAGGACAATCGTTGGTGTGTTAGTCCCTACGAGGACTTGTGTCTTTCTGTAAGACCCCTACGTGGGCATGTCTCCTGTAAGACCCCTGTGTGGGCATGTTAGTATGTTTTAGCTCCTGCGTGGGCAAATTTCATGTGTAAAAGACCCGTTAGGGCGATATGTAACATAGTGATAAATTAATGGAGTGTTATTTTTATAAATTTCATGTTTGCCAATTGTGCATAAATAAATTATAAATGAAATAAATAAATTAAAATCATTCCTTTTAACCTGCCTAAGTAATTATTTAATTAAGAATCTTTAAGTGTGAAACCTAGCCTCGTGTCAAATATAAGACCGGGCCAAAATGGTAAGACCGGTTTAAAAGATTCAAATCCCTGTTAACATCTTAAAACATGTTAACACTCCTGGCAGAAGTGATTTGTTGAAAATCACATGTCATTCTTAAATGAATAAGGATTCTTTAGAAGATTCCTAATCCAGTTTAATGATCTCTGAATCCTGGATTTACATCATCAATTAAGATGATCATATTTAACCATACGTGGTAATATAGTGCCTACGGGCCTTGCTCACTTTTATATGAGCCAAAAGACAGTGGTAGCTATGACTCCCTGTCTAATAAAGGTAATGAACTAGGTTCAAACCTTAAAAGTCTTGATTCTCTGAAATCATAGCTTATAATTTAAATTGTCTATGTGACCAAGCCTTATGTGCTAATATATATTGTTATTGTTTATGCTTTAGGATAAACTTTAATTGAAATCCTAAATTAATACAATTAATAAGTTAACCAAATATGGTCTCTGTTTACCATGGTTAACGAGTTACCCTAAGGGGTAATTCCATAATAAACTCCCAAATAAAAATATTGACCTTGTTTTCTGCAACAGTTCAATACAAATGGCTGACTCCAATGAAGTAAACAGCCATCCTGTGGAGCCGAATGAGAACGCCCAGATTACATTAACGGGTGCTGAACTAAAAGCAATCATAGACGGAGCCATCACACAAGCTTTGGATAGACAATATGACGAATACAGTGGTACTCGGAGTAGGACCCACTCTGTGTCACAGTCAAAGCCAAGGACACATTCTGAGGCTCATAACAAGCCTCCTCCCAAAAAGGATGGACCAAAGAAAAACGGTGATGATCGCCAGTCCACCAACCACCAAAGTAATCCATCTCAGCAGTTGGTACTGCATCAGGGACACCGTAACAAGGGTTGCACATATAAGTACTTTGTGTCTTGTAAACCCAGGGATTTTACGGGAGAGAAAGGAGCCGTCGACTGTATGACGTGGCTCGATGAGATGGACACGGTCGTGGACATCAGCGGATGCGCTGAAGGTGATGTGGTTAAATTTGTCTCACAGTCCTTCAAAGGTGAGGCGTTGGCATGGTGGAGATCTCTGATGGAGGCCTCCGGAAAGATCCCGTTGTATAGTATGACGTGGGATCAATTCATTGCCCTGATCAAAGATAATTTCTGCCCTCAACATGAGGTGGAAAAGATAGAATATGACTTTCTATCCCTGGTGATGAAGAACCTCGATTGTCAGGCTTATCTGACAAGCTTCAATACACTGTCTCGGCTGGTTCCCTACCTGGTAACCCCGGAGCCCAAAAGAATCGCTCGCTTCATTGGTGGTTTGGAACCCGAGATCAAGTCCAGTGTCAAGGCTTCTCGGCCAGTTACCTTCAGGTCTGTAACTGACCTTTCCTTATCCCTCACTCTTGATGCGGTCCGGCAGAGATCGCAGAGGAATAAGGCGGCCGAGAAAAGGAAGCATGAAGATGATGGTTCGCGTAGGTCGAACAAGAAGCACCGTGGAAGCGGTGATCACAAGAAGGGATCAGATTCGAAGAAGGATGGGCATCGTTCTGGAGAGAAGCCCACATGCAAAACTTGCAAGAAACAGCACTTTGGAAAGTGCAGACTCGAATCAAACTCGAATAACGAGTCAAGGTCTTTTGCTTGTGGTTTGTGCAAGTCCAAGGAACACAAAACCTTGGATTGCAAGAAGATGAAAGATGCAACGTGCTACCGTTGCAACGAAAAGGGCCACATAAAGACTAACTGCCCTAAGTATAACAAGAAGCCTGAGGAGGCTAAGAAGACTAACGCCAGAGTCTTCAGGATGGATGCGAAGGAGGCTGTGCAGGATGATAACGTCATAACAGGTACTTTCCTTGTAAATGATGTCTTTGCAAGAGTACTTTTTGATTCAGGCGCAGATAAGTCCTTCGTAGGTCATGAATTTTGTAAATTGTTAAATTTACCTGTCAAAACCCTAAAAGTGAACTATGAGGTAGAATTAGCAGATGGTACCATAGAAACCGTCTCTAATGTGTTAGATGGATGTGTTATATCCATTAAGAACCATTCTTTTCCTCTGTCTCTACTTCCGTTTAAATTAGCTGGTTTCGACATAGTTCTGGGTATGGACTGGTTATCTCATAACCAGGCCCAAATCGTCTGTAACCAGAAGCAAGTAGTAATAAAGACTCCGTCTGGTGAATCACTTACCATTCGGGGAGATACCCAGTACGGACTGCCTGAGCACGTGACTATGCTCAAGGCTTCAAAGTGTTTGAAGAAAGGGTGTGTCATCTACATGGCACAGGTGATTTTAGATGAGCCCAAACCGAAGTTAGAAGACATCCCTGTCATCTCTGAATACCCAGAAGTGTTTCCTGAAGATCTACCTGGCCTACCACCAGATAGACAAGTCGAGTTCAGGATCGATATCATTCCCGGAGCGGCACCAGTTGCTAGAGCACCATACAGATTGGCACCCACCGAAATGAAGGAGTTGCGGACGCAGCTAGATGAATTGCTGGCTAAGGGTTTCATTCGACCCAGTTCATCTCCTTGGGGAGCGCCAATCCTGTTTGTCAAGAAGAAGGATGGGTCGATGCGTCTGTGCATCGACTATCGCGAACTTAATAAAGTCACGATCAAGAACAGATATCCATTGCCCAGGATTGACGATTTGATCGATCAGCTTCAAGGGGCAAGTTACTTCTCAAAGATTGATCTGAGGTCGGGATACCATCAGTTGAAGGTTAAAGATGAAGACGTTCACAAGACTGCATTTAGGACTCGATACGGTCACTACGAGTTCCTAGTGATGCCTTTTGGGCTCACTAATGCACCAGCCGCGTTCATGGATCTCATGAATCGCGTCTGCAAACCTTACTTAGATAAATTTGTTATCGTCTTCATCGATGACATCCTTATTTATTCTAAGAATCAAGCTGACCACGAGAAGCACCTTCGATGTATTCTCAAACTTCTACGTCAGGAGAAGCTCTACGCCAAATTCTCTAAGTATGAATTTTGGCTACGAGAAGTCCAATTTCTTGGACACGTGGTCAGTGAGCGTGGTATCCAAGTGGATCCCGCTAAAGTTGAAGCTGTTATGAATTGGCAGGAGCCAAAGACGCCTACGGAGATTCGTAGCTTCCTGGGGTTGGCAGGATATTACAGGCGTTTCATTGAAAATTTTTCAAGGATTGATGCACCCCTAACTTCCTTGACCAAGAAAAAAGTAAAGTTCGTTTGGGGCCCTAAGCAGCAAGAGTCCTTCGATGTTTTGAGACAAAAGTTGAGCAACGCTCCTGTGCTTACCTTACCTGAAGGCGCTGAAGAATTTGTAGTTTATTGTGATGCATCGCACACTGGCATGGGGTGTGTGCTTATGCAGAAAGGCAAGGTGATTGCCTATGCATCACGACAGTTGAAGGTGCACGAAAAGAATTACACCACCCATGACTTGGAATTGGGTGCCGTTGTGTTCGCACTAAAACTGTGGAGGCATTATCTTTATGGAATCAAGTTTGTGATCTTTTCTGATCACAAGAGCCTCCAGCATCTGTTCAACCAAAAAGAATTAAACATGAGGCAACGCCGTTGGATGGAAACTTTAAATGATTACGATTGTGAAATCAAATACCATCCCGGCAAAGCAAATGTAGTCGCTGATGCCTTGAGCAGAAAGGAAAGGGTTAAACCCATTCGAATTAACGCCAAGCGTATGGAGATAAAGAACAGTTTGATAGAAAGGGTGTTAGCTGCATAGAAGGAAGCTGTGTTGGAAGCTAACTATCCTAATGAAAAGTTAGGAGTAACTGAGGAGCAGTTAACTCTTAGCAAGGACGGAATTTTACGGTTAAACGGACGAATATGGGTTCCAATTTTTGGAGGACTCCGTGATGTCATCCTCCAAGAAGCCCATAGTTCCAAATACTCCGTTCATCCTGGAGCTGATAAGATGTACCAGGATTTAAAGGCAAATTATTGGTGGATAGGCTTGAAAAAGTCTGTAGCCGCCCATGTAGCAAAATGCTTGACATGTGCGCAAGTCAAAGCCGAGCATCAGAAACCGTCAGGTTTGCTACAACAGCCTGAACTTCCTACATGGAAGTGGGAGATGGTAACTATGGATTTTATAACCAAGTTACCCAAGACAAGGAAAGGAAATGATACGATATGGGTTATAGTTGACCGACTGACTAAGTCAGCTCATTTCTTACCCATCAAGGAGACTTATAGCTCCGATATGTTAGCCCAGTTATATGTTGATAAGATTGTAGCCTTACACGGCATACCTGTAGCTATTATCTCTGATAGAGATACTAGGTACATGTCACATTTTTGGAAGAGTTTCCAGCAATCTTTGGGCACACGTTTGAACTTTAGTACGGCTTACCATCCTCAGACTGACGGTCAGAGTGAGCGTACTATTCAAACGTTGGAAGACATGCTACGTGCATGTGCGATCGAATTGGAAGGTAGCTGGGATAAAAACCTACCATTGATCGAATTCTCCTACAACAATAGCTACCATACCAGCATAAAGGCTGCGCCTTTTGAGGCATTATACGGTAGAAAGTGTAGATCGCCAGTTTGTTGGGCGGAAGTTGGAGAAGTCCAGTTATCAGGACCAGAGATCGTGTTCGAAACGACGGACAAGATTGTCCAGATTCGTAACAATCTCCAAGCTGCCCGGAATAGGCAGAAGAGTTACGCAGATCCAAGTCGTAAGGACTTTCACTTCGAAGTAGGTGACAAAGTCCTACTTAAAGTGTCACCATGGAAAGGGGTGATGCGGTTTGGTAAGAAAGGCAAACTAAGCCCGAGATACATAGGACCTTTCGAGGTTATCGAACGTGTCGGGTCAGTTGCCTACAAGTTGAACTTACCAGAAGAGCTCAGTGGAATTCACAATGTGTTCCACATCTGCAATCTAAAGAAGTGTTCCGCTGACGATTCACATGTCATGCCACATACAGATGTGCAAATAGATAAGAGCTTAACGTTTGTGGAAAAACCTTTGTCGATTGAAGATCGACAGGTAAGAAAGCTTCGAAGAAAGCATATACCTTTTGTTAAGGTCAAATGGGATTCCCGTAGAGGTCCCGATTTCACGTGGGAGGTTGAATCCACGATGAAAGAAAAGTACCCTTACTTATTTCAGTAAATCTCGGGTCGAGATTTATTTTAAGGGGGTGAGGATGTAACACCTCAGAATTTCGTGTCCAATAAAGTAACGACACGTGTCACGTGTGACAAAACGCTTTGTAGACTCGGAATTATTAAAAATGATTGACAGGATTTAACCGTGTCGTTATGTTAACTTTTACACCTCTGAACGACCTCGTTATAAATCCCAAGACTCAATTTATGTTAAAAACACCTTGTACATATTCAAGTTCAGGGAATTATTACATGGAATGATTTAAAATTAAATGGTAGGACTCCTACGATGAAAAGGAACGGAAACCCTTTGTTTTCGGGTCTTGTTTTTGAATGCAAAGCAAACAAACACAAATGGTAGGGTATCCAACAGTAAAAGACCCATATTGGAGGCCCCTAAATGAGAAAATAATGCCCACCATTTGTTTATACCACTTGCCCTTTCGAAACACCAACAAACAAAATCACAAGACTGATCTGCAGAGGCGTCGCGTAGCGCGACGGACCCTCGCGCTACGCGAGGGTTGCCCAGCGACCAGATTACCTGCTGTTGGCTGTTGTGCGCATTTGTGACCCATTGAGCCGGTTTCTCTTGCATGTGCATGGCCCCTAGACATCCCTAAACACTAGTTACAGATGTTAATCGATTGTGGGATGTCCTAGACTTGGTTGTCAAGCTTTTGTGGTGTCCATGAGCACTATATAAGGGACCATAGTTGCAACAATTGCTACACACATCATTCAAGTGCTATCTGAGCATTGGAGGAGCTTACAATCTGATTCAAGGCCTTCCTAATCATCCATTAATCATCTAGTAAGTTGCTTAACCCTTCTAAGTTAATTCTATCTTTATAAATAGCTTAAAAGTCAATATATCGTGCTTAACGGTTGACTTCGTGATTAAGTGTCGATAGCTCAGTCGTATCACGAATTAAAAGTACCATTAGATAGGTAATTATATGGGTATTAAACCCTTATAAGGGCAAGTACCAATTCCAGACCTAACTAGGTCGTTTGTCGGGTCAAACGTTGACCGAAAAAGTCAACAGAAAATACAAAATGCGATTTAATGCACAATTAATGATCCGAAAGGTGTGTAACCTGTTTTAACCTTAATATAACATGATAATAAGTATAAAAACTTGTCTACGCTTGCCCGACTCGACAAATTTCTGTTTAAACCCGGTTCGGAACCGAAAGGCGCAAAACCTTGACTTTTGCTTTGACTTCGCTTCTGACCCGTTTTAGTTTGATTCGGAAATGCCTTAGTGCTTCATTAGTGTAGGGTTGCATGATAGTATAAGTCTCTGTACTTGTTTCGTTGATTATCCAATTAATATGCAAGTTTCCGTTAATCGCTCATATGTTGACCATTATGCCCTTATTACCTTAAAACATGATTTATGAAAATGTAAAAGTGTAGAAACCTTGAATATTGATATATAAACTTGTATGCAAAATTTGACATCAGTTTGACTTGTAGATTAAGAGTTATGCTCATTAGCGTAATTACGATGCTTTATGTTAATAAAGTGGCGTAATTAGCGTATAGCCTAATTAAACATACTTTTTGGTATCAAACGAATTACCCACTGATATGATATATTATTTTGGGAATTTTAAAGATTTTTAATTAATTTTAGGCTGAGCATAACTCATAGTCGTAGGCTTAATTCGGTAATTGTCGGTTTTGCCCTTACGGGCCATAAAATGAGTTTTACACATCTAAACGACTCCAAACCTTTTTCTACTGATTGGTCATGATAAATAAATTATTTTAAGCCTTCTGGAAATATAAAAATATCAGATTTAAGTATCAAACCCGGTAATGGCCTTTAATCGCCATAATTAGCGTTTTTAACGCATAGTATGTCTTAGAATCATATTGGACATACCCGGGTTGATACCTACTGATATATGAGGCAAATTATGATATTTTAACAGTAAGCAAAGGTTGATAAACTCAGACTTCGTTTTTGAGCTTTTCGGCTTATGTGAAATTACCAAAATACCCCTACGGGGCATAGTTTGGTTAAATATGATAAATTTCACATACATGCCTTAGCCTACTATTATAACCCATCAAAATGAGTATGTTTTCTGTTTACATCAGACCTGTAACTCAGTTAAACAATTAAACTCTTTTACAAACTTTAAAATGACCAAACTACCCCTACGGGGCATAGTTTGTGTTTAAATTAGTTCGGGGCATAACGGAAGACATCCTACTGATGTTACAACATATTTGAAGCATATTAACTTAGGAAATCTGTATATAGCTCTCATGAATACCCGTCACGCTTATTACGCGTACGGTTCGGTTTATGTAACAAGTTTACATAAATTAGCCGAAACGGGTCAAACCTTAACGGTTTTATCTCAAAATCCAGAATGTGAATAATAAACCCATATTAAACAAGTCCTCAAACTTGTCGGGTCTGAATCACATTCTATCCGGTCTTCGCTTAATCGTGCGTACGAACCGTATCATCGAAACTAGCCGGTCTAAGCTTAAGCATAATTAAAGACCCGCTAGGATTCTAATAGGTTATATTTAACCTTCGTTCCAGATTAGGAGAAACAGTAAAAGCTACCTGCTATTTGATTATTGTGACTATACTTTGCATCAAGGTAAATACTTTTAACTTATTTTCCCTATACGGGCTTGGGTTACGGTACATAGCGTACCGCTTGATCGAGCATCAAATCTTCCACGCTTAGTGGTTAATTGAATAATTTGATCGGCTCGTTTTAAACAGATATGTTTACTTTACAGCCTTTGGGGGGGGGGGTTAATGACCATGTCCCGGATATCCTCGGCATTATCTTACGAGATAGCCACGACCTGAGCACGGGGTGTAGGCGTACTCCCGTGTATAACTCACTTAAAGTGGTGTGTCTATTGATCTTTAACCCGGATACGTTCCGGGCTACTGAACGCATAAGTAACATGTAAATCGTTCACAAGATTATAATATTAAATAATTCTCCCAAGTTAATAAAAATGTTTATGCCATGTGCATCCAAACCAATTTTCAATCATTTTATAAAATGAGTCAGTTGAATGTATTTACCAGTGTAAACTGACGTATTTTCCCAAAAAGATTAAGTGCAGGTACTAAGCGAAATAGGCTGGGATTCTCTTAAGCATTATTAGAAGTCTCGCAAACTTAAAGATGCCGAAGTCTGTTGAACCATAAACAATGTTTTCTTTATTCGATCCTACTGTGGATAAACACCGGATAATTTGTGACTTTGTTTACAATAAATAAATTCGGTTGTATCTTATTTTAAATTTGCTTCCGCTGTGCATTATTATATTGTGTTGTTTGACTATTACGTTGCCAACCACGTCACGATACTCCCCCACCGGGCCCACCGGTGACACGTGGAAATCGGGGCGTGACAGGTTGGTATCAGAGCCAACACTGAGTGAATTAAACACTAGCCTTTTGTGTTTAATCTCAGTTACACAATTGCACATATCTAAACTTTTGAGTCTAGACTTATAACATAGGACAAATTCCACCTTTCGGTTTTTGTTTTGTCCTTTAATTTTTATATTTTTGTTATTGTCATCTCATGCTTTATTGACAGGAATAACAAAGATGCCTCCAAGATTCTTGCGTACGCAAGGACGCGGAAAGGGGCCGGTAGCCGCCCCCAACGACCATGAAGCAGGGCCGTCCAATACACGAGCCCCAACTGCGGCAGAAAGTGAGAATCCTCGACGGAACAGGAGAAGCCTGTTCTAACCAGCGAGACGATCTGTTTTGCATAGCTCTACCCCTCCGGTCCGAAATTCATATGGACCTCAATCGGAAGACGAGCCTAATAACCCTCTGCCCTCATACATACCACTTCAGAGGTCTTTGTCCCATCATTCCTATGGGGACCCCACACCGATCTTTAGAGGCCAGTTTAATCCGGCCGATTACCTACAAGAACCCGTGGGTTTCAACCCACTAGGGCCAGACGACCACTTCTCTGGTGATCAAGCTGACGACATGGACGAGGATACGGACCCCGTTATGCCTGCGAGTGGCACTCCGAACCACCCGATAGAGATCTCGGACGGATCTTCATTTCACGGATCACCCTATGGTGGTCCAGACAGCTTCCAAGCCTTCTTTAATCAGCACCCATGGTATTATACACCATCACACCACTCGTCATCACATGGGCAACATCAGCAGCAGCATTCTCAGCAGCACCAGGATTCTTCAGAGGATCACCGCTTTGTGGCAGTTACGCCACCACCTCCACCGCCACCAGTTCAACCGCCACCTCCTCAACCGCCAAGGCGTAGGAGAATCGGTGCCCGTATGTCGGTGAGACCAGGGGGCTTCACTTTCGATTCCCCACGACAGTCTAGTGCTAGTCACTACCCACCGCACTATGAGGACCCACAAATGGGTGGGCCTTCGCAGCCAGCTTTTCAGCAGCCACCGCACATGGGTTTTGATAACCAAATCCCAGCGTACACGGGTCCGAGTACTTACAACCCGTTTAAGCCACCAGCTTACCACAACTACGGATACGCTGAGGCAGATCCTTATATGGAAGCAGCAAATTATAACGCCCTCAATGCCCAAGGACCCTACGGAGATCCATGGGGGGTAAGCTACCCAAATCAGGGGTACCCAATACCTCCCAGGCCTATCATTAGAACGCAGTCACAGCCGCCACGATTTTCTCCCCCAGAACGGGAGGAAATTCTACATAGGTTGCAGCGAGTTGAGCGGGAGGCTCACGAGGATCGTAGGGAAAGGCAAACCTTCTTCCAAGGACTGATGGGTCTGATCAAGGGGAAGAACAAGAAGGATCGTTGAATTCTTCCATCGTTGATGTATTAGCTCTTGCTTGGGCATATCTTGTTGTTAAGCCCCTACGTGGGTATGTTTGTTTGTTGTGTGTATTGACCCCTACGTGGGTCTATCTTTCCATAAACCCCTACGAGGGTATGTTGTATGTTTAGTCCCTGCGTGGACTTATGTTTGTTTGAGTCCCTACGAGGACAATCGTTGGTGTGTTAGTCCCTACGAGGACTTGTGTCTTTCTGTAAGACCCCTACGTGGGCATGTCTCCTGTAAGACCCCTGTGTGGGCATGTTAGTATGTTTTAGCTCCTGCGTGGGCAAATTTCATGTGTAAAAGACCCGTTAGGGCGATATGTAACATAGTGATAAATTAATGGAGTGTTATTTTTATAAATTTCATGTTTGCCAGTTGTGCATAAATAAATTATAAATGAAATAAATAAATTAAAATCATTCCTTTTAACCTGCCTAAGTAATTATTTAATTAAGAATCTTTAAGTGTGAAACCTAGCCTCGTGTCAAATATAAGACCGGGCCAAAATGGTAAGACCGGTTTAAAAGATTCAAATCCCTGTTAACATCTTAAAACATGTTAACACTCCTGGCAGAAGTGATTTGTTGAAAATCACATGTCATTCTTAAATGAATAAGGATTCTTTAGAAGATTCCTAATCCAGTTTAATGATCTCTGAATCCTGGATTTACATCATCAATTAAGATGATCATATTTAACCATACGTGGTAATATAGTGCCTACGGGCCTTGCTCACTTTTTATATGAGCCAAAAGACAGTGGTAGCTATGACTCCCTGTCTAATAAAGGTAATGAACTAGGTTCAAACCTTAAAAGTCTTGATTCTCTGAAATCATAGCTTATAATTTAAATTGTCTATGTGACCAAGCCTTATGTGCTAATATATATTGTTATTGTTTATGCTTTAGGATAAACTTTAATTGAAATCCTAAATTAATACAATTAATAAGTTAACCAAATATGGTCTCTGTTTACCATGGTTAACGAGTTACCCTAAGGGGTAATTCCATAATAAACTCCCAAATAAAAATATTGACCTTGTTTTCTGCAACAGTTCAATACAAATGGCTGACTCCAATGAAGTAAACAGCCATCCTGTGGAGCCGAATGAGAACGCCCAGATTACATTAACGGGTGCTGAACTAAAAGCAATCATAGACGGAGCCATCACACAAGCTTTGGATAGACAATATGACGAATACAGTGGTACTCGGAGTAGGACCCACTCTGTGTCACAGTCAAAGCCAAGGACACATTCTGAGGCTCATAACAAGCCTCCTCCCAAAAAGGATGGACCAAAGAAAAACGGTGATGATCGCCAGTCCACCAACCACCAAAGTAATCCATCTCAGCAGTTGGTACTGCATCAGGGACACCGTAACAAGGGTTGCACATATAAGTACTTTGTGTCTTGTAAACCCAGGGATTTTACGGGAGAGAAAGGAGCCGTCGACTGTATGACGTGGCTCGATGAGATGGACACGGTCGTGGACATCAGCGGATGCGCTGAAGGTGATGTGGTTAAATTTGTCTCACAGTCCTTCAAAGGTGAGGCGTTGGCATGGTGGAGATCTCTGATGGAGGCCTCCGGAAAGATCCCGTTGTATAGTATGACGTGGGATCAATTCATTGCCCTGATCAAAGATAATTTCTGCCCTCAACATGAGGTGGAAAAGATAGAATATGACTTTCTATCCCTGGTGATGAAGAACCTCGATTGTCAGGCTTATCTGACAAGCTTCAATACACTGTCTCGGCTGGTTCCCTACCTGGTAACCCCGGAGCCCAAAAGAATCGCTCGCTTCATTGGTGGTTTGGAACCCGAGATCAAGTCCAGTGTCAAGGCTTCTCGGCCAGTTACCTTCAGGTCTGTAACTGACCTTTCCTTATCCCTCACTCTTGATGCGGTCCGGCAGAGATCGCAGAGGAATAAGGCGGCCGAGAAAAGGAAGCATGAAGATGATGGTTCGCGTAGGTCGAACAAGAAGCACCGTGGAAGCGGTGATCACAAGAAGGGATCAGATTCGAAGAAGGATGGGCATCGTTCTGGAGAGAAGCCCACATGCAAAACTTGCAAGAAACAGCACTTTGGAAAGTGCAGACTCGAATCAAACTCGAATAACGAGTCAAGGTCTTTTGCTTGTGGTTTGTGCAAGTCCAAGGAACACAAAACCTTGGATTGCAAGAAGATGAAAGATGCAACGTGCTACCGTTGCAACGAAAAGGGCCACATAAAGACTAACTGCCCTAAGTATAACAAGAAGCCTGAGGAGGCTAAGAAGACTAACGCCAGAGTCTTCAGGATGGATGCGAAGGAGGCTGTGCAGGATGATAACGTCATAACAGGTACTTTCCTTGTAAATGATGTCTTTGCAAGAGTACTTTTTGATTCAGGCGCAGATAAGTCCTTCGTAGGTCATGAATTTTGTAAATTGTTAAATTTACCTGTCAAAACCCTAAAAGTGAACTATGAGGTAGAATTAGCAGATGGTACCATAGAAACCGTCTCTAATGTGTTAGATGGATGTGTTATATCCATTAAGAACCATTCTTTTCCTCTGTCTCTACTTCCGTTTAAATTAGCTGGTTTCGACATAGTTCTGGGTATGGACTGGTTATCTCATAACCAGGCCCAAATCGTCTGTAACCAGAAGCAAGTAGTAATAAAGACTCCGTCTGGTGAATCACTTACCATTCGGGGAGATACCCAGTACGGACTGCCTGAGCACGTGACTATGCTCAAGGCTTCAAAGTGTTTGAAGAAAGGGTGTGTCATCTACATGGCACAGGTGATTTTAGATGAGCCCAAACCGAAGTTAGAAGACATCCCTGTCATCTCTGAATACCCAGAAGTGTTTCCTGAAGATCTACCTGGCCTACCACCAGATAGACAAGTCGAGTTCAGGATCGATATCATTCCCGGAGCGGCACCAGTTGCTAGAGCACCATACAGATTGGCACCCACCGAAATGAAGGAGTTGCGGACGCAGCTAGATGAATTGCTGGCTAAGGGTTTCATTCGACCCAGTTCATCTCCTTGGGGAGCGCCAATCCTGTTTGTCAAGAAGAAGGATGGGTCGATGCGTCTGTGCATCGACTATCGCGAACTTAATAAAGTCACGATCAAGAACAGATATCCATTGCCCAGGATCGACGATTTGTTCGATCAGCTTCAAGGGGCAAGTTACTTCTCAAAGATTGATCTGAGGTCGGGATACCATCAGTTGAAGGTTAAAGATGAAGACGTTCACAAGACTGCATTTAGGACTCGATACGGTCACTACGAGTTCCTAGTGATGCCTTTTGGGCTCACTAATGCACCAGCCGCGTTCATGGATCTCATGAATCGCGTCTGCAAACCTTACTTAGATAAATTTGTTATCGTCTTCATCGATGACATCCTTATTTATTCTAAGAATCAAGCTGACCACGAGAAGCACCTTCGATGTATTCTCAAACTTCTACGTCAGGAGAAGCTCTACGCCAAATTCTCTAAGTGTGAATTTTGGCTACAAGAAGTCCAATTTCTTGGACACGTGGTCAGTGAGCGTGGTATCCAAGTGGATCCCGCTAAAGTTGAAGCTGTTATGAATTGGCAGGAGCCAAAGACGCCTACGGAGATTCGTAGCTTCCTGGGGTTGGCAGGATATTACAGGCGTTTCATTGAAAAATTTTCAAGGATTGCTGCACCCCTAACTTCCTTGACCAAGAAAAAAGTAAAGTTCGTTTGGGGCCCTAAGCAGCAAGAGTCCTTCGATGTTTTGAGACAAAAGTTGAGCAACGCTCCTGTGCTTACCTTACCTGAAGGCGCTGAAGAATTTGTAGTTTATTGTGATGCATTGGTTAATAAGTGATTTAATGGTTGAAAATTTGAAACACTAAAGAACTTAACATAAAGTCTTGGACAAAAGATGAATAAGTTGGATAAAGAAGAGAAGTTATGTGTGTAAATCATGTAGAATGATGTTGTTATGATTCTTGGTTGATTATCTGATGTTTTGCTGGTTAATATTGATGTTTGATGTTGCTGTGATCACTAAACATGTTAACGGAATCAATCGAACACAATTTAGAAGGTTAAATGCTGAAACAGTAGGCTGTTTGGTAATTACAGCCAACTTCAGTTGGCTGTAATAGGACCATAACTTAACGAGAAATGTATTTCTGAAGTCTAGGATTATGTATTATGAAATACGGTTCTAATGGCACCGGAATCATAATTTTTGGACTTCGTTTACTATTTTTAAAGCGTCATTTTGTAACAGCAGCAAGAGCTGCATTTTTCTGCTGAAAATATGCGTTTTGTTTTCTGTCATAACTTGAGTTCTGTGTAGATTTAGATCATGAAACTTGTACAGTAGATGACCACCGATATATTTGTAATTCTCTCACTGGAATTTCGTAAATCGGACTCTCGATGAATTTTAAATAAATTATTCCGTGGACTGTGGTCAGAAAAAGATAAATCTGAGTTCAGTCCGGAAAATGAATTGTTATAAAATATTAGTAATGAACTGGACCCCGATATTTTTACACAATAAGACTTGGAACGTTTAAGACATTCTGTAAAAATTTGGGAATTTTTGAAATAAGTTAACTATTTTATTAAAATGTCCGAAAACAACCGGTTTTGAATATTAATGCTGAAATGACATAAGTTGTAATTTGCATGTCTAAATATCGGGTAGGTTATCTGTGAATGATATAACATGTTATATGTGTTATGTGCATCATCGTATGTTTGTTTATGAGTGGGGAATGGATGGGAAACTTATATGGGCATAAACCGTTAAAGTGATGCATGTTATGTGATAGATATGTGTAGGAACTTTGTGCTCTATTTAAAAATCACTAAATGACTAACTGGTAATCATATTAGGACGTGATTGACCGACCTTGACTGTTAGCTATATTTGAGAATCTAACCGAGCAAACCGAGGTGAGTTCACACTTTCTACAAGGCATGGGATTCCCGGTGGTTTGGGAATGGGTTAAAGAATTTAAAAAATGAAATCTACATATCCTCCTTGGGTAGGGTATGTACGGCCATCCTCCATAGGTAGGATGCCATTATTAATCCTACGAATTCTCCTGGTGCAGAATACGTACGTTCGTCCTCCTGGTGTAGGACAACAACCTTAAAAACTAGCTAGACAAAACTCTATCAATAAGTCCCTCTTCATTATATCGACTTAATCGCCGAGGCCAATGGCGAGCGGGTCATTAGTTAATAGCGCTATTAGATGTAACATACCTCACACCGTGCCGGTCGGACGAGCGTGTACTAATGGACTATGACAGACTATCCGTGATGATAGACGCTGATATAGGGCACAACTTATTTGCGTAGTAGTCGATATCATACCGTCTAGTAGTTCACACGGGGAAAGCCCCCACTGATTATGGTTATGGTTTGGGTAATGAAAAAGGAACTGGTTAAACATACTTTCAACTACGGGGTAACCCCCACGGCAATTAAGCCAACGAAAGTCAAACCACGTTTTTCAGAAACAACTTAAAACTAAACAACCAAATGTGAACTCACTCAACTTTGTTGTTGACTCGTTGTTACATGCCTTACCGGTCGCTAAACGCTTGGAGCTTGCACGAGGAAGGAGTCATTGTGGTGTACGGACTGTTATGTTCCGTGCTTATTATTTAAATCCTTATGAACTTATTAAACTTGCGTTTTGAACTTTAACTTATAAACTATGGACTTATGCTTTTGGATTTACTTTTATGCTTCCGCTGTTTAAACTAAACATTATTAACTAGCTTTGGTCACCAATCCTATTATGGTTGGTCTTATTTACTTAATTACGATGTTCAATATGATTGGTGGCTCGATCCTGGTCACGTCACTCCTCCAAGCGGTGATACTTCGCATGGTGGATTTTGGGGGGTGTGACAGCTAACACCATATACACGATTGAAGACACTCGTATAACACAAACGAGCGACTGTGCCGAGATTAGGTGTGAAAACCAAGAACTCTCGATGCAATCACTCACTCCGCGAATTACTTTTAGAACGAGAATCTTTCATTGAGTTAGAAGTGATATCCATATCTCGACAGAAATCTCCATTTCTATCTAGTGGAACTCCCGAATTTATTCAGTGAGCATAACCACAGTTAGGAGCGAAGTTGTTAAGTTAGGGGTGAAACTCGCATCTTAATAACCCGTTCCACTCCCTAAACTGATTTTAAAGGATCTCACCAACGTCTCGACTGTTCCGATGACTCGGGTCACGTAGTAACTGGAATGATGAATGTCGTTAGCCTTATCACAGTGAGAGCATAGTATATTAGGCCAAAGCGTGTGCTCGAACTTGTTGAGAATGGTTGAATCACTTTAGGTAGTTGATGTCTCAACACCTAGGACACTCTATTGATTTCAAGCCTGCAATCATTGTTTTCATGCGTCATCGAGTTTTATCATGTTTATGTGTTTTTGATTTGGAGATTTTACGCTTTATCGGTTTCTCATTTTACCGTTTTTCGCTTTCTGAATATATGCACAACTCGCACAGCCATAGCGATCTAAAACAAGAGCTAAATATCCGCAACAAAACTAAACCATAACAACTTTCTTCAACGCGTCCTCGCGCTATTTCTACAAATATATATGTGTATATGTATGTAGTATATGATTACATGTGCTTATGTGCATACATGAGAACCTAGGAATTTCGTGTCTCCTATGTGAATACGTATTACTATATCAACTATAACAAGTTTTAACGCGCTAAATCGCATCGCAATTTCAAAATCATTATGATCGAATCTCATTCCAAATCTCTTTGTCTAGATGTCTTCGAACACTTCCAACTCGCAACGTCAGGCTAGAAGAAACGCCGATAAGAGGATCGCCCCGCTCATGGCCAAGGAAATGGCCAAGGTTATTCCTCAAATCATCACGCAGATTCAATCCCTCAACGATTCTCAGACATCGGAAGACTCTAAGACCAATGCACCAAAGTCTACTTTCTCCTACAAGCAGTTCAAAGCTTGTGACCCGATGGTCTTTACAGGAGAAGAAGGTGTATCTCAGATGCTTTAGTGGTTTGATTCTATCGAGGTTACCTTCCGTCAGAGTGGGTGCCCCGAGCATTTTCGTACCACATGCGCTATAGGAATATTTCAATCAAGAGCCCTCGACTGGTGGACAGCCGAGCCTAATAAACGTGGGAACGATGAGGCCTACGCGTTCTCCTGGGATGAGCTGAAGGAGCTCATGAAAGAAGAGTACTGCCCTCCCCACGAAGTTCAGAAGCTAGAAAACGAGTTTTCGGATATCAAGAAAGTCGAAGGTGACAACACAGGCCTCATAGCAAGGTTCCAACAGCTTAGCATTATTTGCCCAAGCCAAGTCGACACTCCCAAAAAGGCCATCAAGAAGTACATGCGTGCCTTTCCCGAGTGTGTGGGCGATTCTGTCGAAGCTGCAAGACCGGATACCATCGAAGAAGCCTATCGCTTGGCCGCAGAGATCAACGACAAGCGAATCTTGGCTGGATTCTTCTTCAAGGATCCCACCAAGAAGGCTAACCAAGCTACCGCCGAATCATCTGATGACGCCGCGCTGCCGCAAGACACCGCCAAGCCCAGCCGCAAGAGAAAGAGCTCGATCCTTAATTGCTCAGCAACTGCACCGCTTAAACCGAACCTCTCCAAGTAGTTGCACTTTACCCAAGGCGTGCCTACACTGGAACTCTCCCCCCGTGTCAGAAATGTACTTATCACCACCAGGCTGGAGCCAACTATCGCTATTGCACAAATTGCAACTGTTTCGGTCACTTCACCAGCCACTGCCGCACAGGGCCACGACATCAAGGCACACTAGCACTTCCAGCACCGCCGACGTAACCTGCGGCACCAGCAGCAAAAGCTTCAACAACAACAACAACCGCAGCCCAGGCGGGAGTCTCCAACATCAACACCGACCAGGCGCAGGTTAATGGTACGATCCCCGACGCTGATACTCATACTTTATAATTGCTCTATTGTTCAATGTCGCCTCAATATGCGATGTTGGCACACTCTCTCTCTCTCTCCATCCATCTCTCTCTCTCTCTCTCTCTCGTCCTCACACTTAGCCTAGGCTCACACACAGATTCTATTACTAGCACTATATAGTATATCACGATATAACATGTTTTACCCCGACTATGCATCTTTAGAATAAGTTACGATAAACATGCAAGGACCAAGTTAATCATGAGTGCACAAGAGATTAATTTGGTAGGTGCATGGAGATCGTAGTTGTAACACCCCGTGTTTCGAAAGTCAAAGTCAAAGTCAAGATTGAAGTCAAAGGAAGAAAAGATTGCTAATTGAGATCTGTTACTCCTTGCTCAATTCCTGTTTTGACTTCTTTGACTTGTAGTTAGTCTCTTTATGTTTTTATGTTAGTTGTATTATGTGGAGTATCTATTAATAATCGAAGCTTATTCGCTATTTATCGATGTTTATCGCTTATCGCTTATCGCAATCGCGCTCGCAGCTCGAGTTATGTGTTCTGGTTATTGTTCTACGTGTGCGTGCCTCTTATGTGTTACTTGTTCATGTTTATTTATGTGTGTTGTGGTGTTTAATCGAAACGCAATAGAAACTCTATCACAATCAAATCGCAAACGCTAAACGCAAGTTATTTAGGATGATTGTATGTTAGATATAGTAGTTGGGATTAAAAGTAATTTGAATAGGAAACTCCATCGCATCGCAACACTCGCATTCGCCATCGAAACGGAAAAACTCGTCGTCCTAAACACTCGAACCAACTTGCTAATCGACTAGGTGACCGGCCGATCGATCAGCCAGTCGACCAGGCTGCCACTCGATCGATCCACCCTTTCTACTTTGAGAAACCCTATAAATACCCATGTCAACATCACTCTTACCACTTTTGCACTCTCTTGTCCGACCAAGCGCTCAACCTCACTTTTTCTCCGATTTCTCGCTATTCCGGTAAGAACTCATCCTAGATCTTGTACTACCCTAATCTACACGCACTCCTACACCTTTCTATCTTTTGAATCTTAACTTTTAACCGTGAAATCACTAGATTTGAGGTGTTCTAGGATGACGTCATCATGGTGTTCTTATGAACTTCATGTTTTGGCTTCAATCCACCAAGAACAACTTAGATCTAACCGATTTCCACACAAATAAACAAAGATCTTGCATAAATCTCAACATATTCATGGTGAAAAAAGATTGAAAGATGGTTTCTAACTTTCTTTCAACTCTTTTACACTCAATGCACTCAAAACCGTTAGAATCGGCCCTTGTTCTAGCCTTCTACCCTTTCTTTGTGTATGTTAGTTCAAGATATGGATTCTATCCACGAGATTACCGATTTCGGGTTAAACATGGAACACCGTCCCGAACAGTTAACCGGACGGATTTGGGTGATTCCTGTCCGATCAGGCTAATGAGTCATGACGAGGTTCCTGTTGTCTAATTCGTCACCAAATCATCTCAATAAAACGACAAACTACCAGTATGACCAAGGAAGAAGACGATCAGGTCGACCAGGATGGAGTGTCGCCTGATCGGACTACTGTCCGAACGGACAGCCACCCGAACAACCGACCACCCGAACGACTTGTACCTTGGCCCCACATTCAGTTTTCAAATCAAACTTGAAGAGTTTTGGAACACCGAACGGATAGCCGTCCGATCGAGTTACCACTCGATCGACCGACCATCCGACTATGTGATGTTTTGGAACTTTAATACTTAAATAAATTTTCAACTTGTTCAAGGCACATGTGTTATCACCCGATAGAACTACAATTCGATCAAGTGACAAACCGCTGTGAACTTGTTCTCACTAAGTGTTCAACCTACCGGATTGTCGTCTGGTTGAACGGTTGTTCGATCGATCGACCTGAAGGATAGAAACACTTCTGTGTTTTCAAAATGCTACAACAAAAACATCAAAAGTCAAACCATCATACAAAAACACATCCTTCACAAGGGAAGAAACAATCCACTCTAAAGGTCACCCGAATCGGATGACCATCCGAGCGGACCGAGACTCGAACGACCGGCTGTCCGATCGGACTACCATCCGATCGAACTGCTGTTCGACCCACTATCACTTGTTTCATTTTACTCGTCACTTATCGTTATGCTATCAATCTGTTCAGGCTAACCCTACTCTCTAGCGCTCCCTTCAATCCACCAATCGTTGTGAGTATACTCAAACCCCTTTTTGCTTTCGCACTTTTGGGTGTTACATACGTTACCTATATTCAAATCACACCAATCACACAGCGCAATGCTATTTAAATGCTAACCGTTACTGCATGTTATACATGACTTAATGAATGCTTGTTTGTTATGTTTACACATGGAATGTTGTCTACCTGCCTTAGCAACGATAGTACTATTTGTTTGGACTCAGCACCTGTTCACTCAGGGGTTGTTAAGGACGATTAAATACATGGGTCACAGTGGTGATCATGCATTACGAACTGTCACACCCCGACCACGTTAAAACAACAAAACCGTGGCGGAAACGTCGGGGAGTGTTGTAACAGAATCATCGTTTCACAACCATGGTAATTAAAAGTTTAGTTTCATTGATCTATTAAGTAATGTACATTGTCTTAAACCAAACAAACAAATCAAACATCGTCTATTATCGTTTTTAAGTCACTAAAGCCACGTCCGGATCCTAAGTGAACTTGCTTCCTAGCAATCAGCATCAAGCATTATCACCTGAAACATATGTAAAAACATAGTCAGCAAAGAAATGCTGGCGAGTACATAGGTTTTATAAGAGTGTCGGAATCATGGCTCGTTTATACATATATTGCAATACCTCGAAAACCTTGTTTTGAAAAGTGTATAATATTGCAACATGATTAACCAACTCAAATCAAGATGGTTATAATTTATAAAATCTCGTAGCCCTGATTCCTAACTCAAAGACTTTTGTTTTAGTAAACCAATTCGTAAAACATCTCGTTAAAACTTGTTAATAAAACTCGTATGGTTTATATCATTTCAAAAACCTCGTTGTGTGACATCGTTTCAAATCATTTCCCAAGTGAACTAAATAATGACCCACAATGTAATATGATAAAAGCACTTATATATAAGATGTACCAGCGGCGTATCTACCATGCTTCTATCATGTTACACCCGTCCCATTATCTAATCACTATCCAAAACCAATCGTTCGTTCAATTCGTTTATTTCATTTAGGTCGTTCTAAATTGTTTAATTCGTCCCAAAATCGTTTTCGTTTTAATTGTGAAACTACTTTTAGTCGTCTCGCTAATAACATTCAAACCTTCGTGACTCGACCACCTCGTTCATCGTATTAACAAACCACCAAAGGGTAAGTTAAAAATCATCAGATTCAGTCGTTACCTACATAACCCCCACACATAACCATGGGTGTAGTATGATAACGGGATTTGTCAGATCCTATGGTACGATAACCTAATACTGGTCGGCTTGATCAACGCTAATGAGTGTCATTCGTTATGTAGTTACAACCAACAAGTTTCGTTCACATTATCGAAATCGTATTTAGTTTAATATAAACTATCTTAATCGTTTTTGAAAACATCGTTAAAATATCGAAATCGTTTTAATACATATGAATCACCCCAAAACAATTGAAAACAATAAAATAGGGGAACTATGTACTCACATTGAATGAAGGGTATCCTTGATCTAAAGAACTTAGCGAAGCTCAGACAAACCAAGGAAATTCAAGTAGTACCTAGTAATCGGATCACTAGTAAATAAAATTGACACCTAAATCGGAGGATCGGATAGAATGTGGTCTTGTAAACCAAATGAGTGTGGAACTCATGTGATATGGTTTAACAAAGCCTACATCCTAAATCGGAACCTAGCCTAAGTGCTTTTAACCCGTTACGACTCTTTAAGGTAGCTTATGCTACGTTAACGCGTCGTTCGCGCAAAACTATGTTCGGATGGTTAACTATGTGCTATGTCAAGTCTTATATGCCCAATAATACCTAAACATGTTACTAAATCAGATTATATGTCAAAAACATGTTCATATATGTAAAATACGGATTTATGCTTCAAAAGGGCGTTTTGGTCATTGCTTATGGGCATACAAGCTACTTAACAAATAACTAACCATTCCTATGTGATCATAAGGTATAACCTCAGTGGTTATTCCCTATGCAACTATGATCACTAATCAAGCTTGGTCGGATCCTAAAGATTGACCAAACGGGTCGGGTTTGAAAGTCTAAGCGGTTGTTTAGACCGCTTAACTTATGACCTTAAACAAGCACTAAACTAATAGTGACGAGTTAAACATGTCAAAACATGTTTAACTATCTTATAAAACTGATTTGGTATCAAAACAATGGGTTTTGATACCCGAAAATAGTTCCGTTGCAAAACGCATTTTGACCGAAACTTTGACTCATCACTATGCCTAGTTAACGTGGTAATCAGTGGGTATAATCGCTAAGGATTATAACCATCGTGATTACAATCACGTTGCAAAGTTCAATTGAACTTTGACTTGACCAATTGGTGGTCAAAACCGAAAGTCAAATTGTTGGCCAAACTGTTTGACTTTCTGCTTAAACATAAAGAATAAGCATGAAAGAATACTTACAATAGGTCCTAGCTATCTTTTCTACAAGAATAATCAGATTAGAAAGCTCCAAACACTTGGGAGAGCTCTCAATTCAGATTGTAGAGAAGAGAATGAGGAATGAGCAAAGAACAGGTGAAAGTGCTTGGCTATTTATAGTTGCTATGAACTTACAAGATCATTCCATGTGTTTGTGTGGCCATCAAGGATTAAATCATGGCCATACAATTGTTAGGAACTGATTAGAGACCTTGGAGAACACTTAAACTTGCCCATTACACAATGAACTTACCATAACAGCCCCTGGAGATCAAACAGAATGCTGAAACTAAGTTTTTGTCGCTGGGCACACTCACACAGCCTGCGTAAACTATGGGGAGGGGGTCACGCGGCCCGCCTGGGCTCCCCAGTTCAGCACAAGTTTGCAAAATTACAGTTCAGGTCCCTGCATGTGTTTTGAGTCCATTTCAGGCCCTTTTGACCTCCGTTAAGCCATTTTCAAGGCTCTACAAGGTCAATAAAGTTTAGAGGACTCAAAATATGCTTGGAACACTCTTGGATGTCGGCTCGTTTGGTCGTACGGTCACGTTGTTCGATAAATTACGACGAAACTCAAACGGACGCGAAAACGAACCAAATTAAGCGACGAGTGGTATTTTTGCATGCCGATCACTAAAATAAAAATATTTTAGTGTGTACAAAAATTTTGGATGTCCAGATGAGGTCAGAACGTAAGATATGCGTGAAAATGCAAACTTACACCGTTTTTGACACTTTTAGTCCCTGTAAGATCAAATAAGCATGTTTTTGCACACCGAACCACTCAAAGCTTATTTCTAAGCTTTGTTTAGATTATTTATGGTATGTTTAGATTATGATCAAGTTCCAGACTCTTCGATACCATACGAATCGGTATAGTTTCGCAGTTTGACACAAATAGTCCCTGTGATCGAATAGACTTGTTTTCAACACACCAAACCATCCAAAACTTATTTCTAAGTTATATGAACGTTATTTTAGGTATGTTAAGCCTATGTCACTATTCCGGAGTGTTTGTCGCGTTAAACTGGCTGCGTTTACACACCAGTTTGCGTATAACTTTCCAGAAAGCGATTTAAAGCTTGAAATCGAAATCGAATCAAATCGTAAAATCATCAAACACAAATACACACGTAATAACACCAAAACACATTGTTTTATTAATAATTAACATCGTTTTACATTGTTCATCGATTACAGAGCACAGTTGTCACAGTCTCCCCTACTTTAGGAAATTTCGTCCCGAAATTTTAACTAGAGGAAACTTGTGAGAACAATTGCGGATATTTCGCCTTCATTTGGTCCTTACGTTCCCAAGTAAACTCTGGGCCACGTTTGGATTCCCATCGAACCCTGACCAAATGAATTCGTTTGTTCTTCAACTGTTTGTAAGTACGGTCCACTATCTCCACAGGTTTCTCGACAAAGTGCATCATTTCATCGATTTGGATTTCGTCGAGTGGAATGTGAAGATCAGCGTCAGCTAAACACTTTTGCAGATTGGACACGTGAAAAGTCGGATGAATATTTCCAAGCTCTGGAGGTAGCTCTAGTCGATAGGCAACCTTTCCAACTCTTTCAACAATCTTAAATGGTCCAACATATCGTGGTGCAAGTTTTCCTTTCTTTCCAAATCTCACCACTCCCTTCCAAGGTGACACCTTGAGTAGGACATGGTCTCCGACTTGAAGTTCTAAGGGCTTGCGTCCTAAATCCGCATAACTCTTTTGACGGCATCTAGCTGTCACAAGATTATCGCGAATTTTCTTGATTTTGTCTGTTGTTTCCAGAACAAGCTCCGACCCAGTAAGCTGAGCTTCACAGGTCTCGTTCCAACAAACAGGTGAATGACATTTTCGACCGTAGAGAGCTTCCAATGGTGCCATTTTAATGCTAGCATGATAACTATTGTTGTAAGAGAACTCGATCAATGGCAGATGAGAATCCCAATTACCACCAAAGTCTATCACGCATGCTCTAAGCATATCCTCCAAAGTTTGAATCGTTCTCTCAGATTGTCCATCTGTTTGGGGATGATAAGCAGTGCTTAGATTTAGTTGGGTTCCCATAGCAGATTGCATGGTCTTCCAGAAATGAGATGAAAATCGAGCATCACGATCGGATATGATGTCCAAAGGAACACCATGTCGGGATACAATCTCATCAACATAAATCTTTGCAAGTTTATCAGCAGATAGATCCTCGCGAATCACAATAAAATGAGCTGACTTTGTTAATCGATCGACAACAACCCATATAGCATCATGACCCTTAGATGTATGCGGTAATTTAGTGATGAGATCCATAGCAATGTTCTCCCACTTCCAAACCGGTATCTATGGTTGCACAAGCAAACCAGATGGTCGTTGATGTTCATCCTTGACTTTGAGACAAGTTAGGCATTTCGATACATATAAGGCAACATCTTTCTTCATACCAGGCCACCAGAATTCAGTACGAAGATCCTTGTACATTTTATCAGCACCAGGATGGATAGAATATCGAGACTTATGAGATTCGTCCATCACTAAAGTGCGAAGATCGTCTTGTTTCGGAATCCACAAACGATCCATGAAATAGAGTAAACCATCGTCCTTCGCTTCGAGTTTAAGCTCAAGCTGATGTGGTGATTCCTTACCTATCAAATCTTATGAAACACAAGATTGCTGAGTTTGAAGAACACGAGTTTGAAGATCAGATAGAGTTCGAACAGAATGAAGCTTGACTCGCTCCTTTCGACTAAGCGCATCGGCTACGACATTCTCCTTACCAGGATGGTAGCGAATTTCTCAATCATAGTCGTTCAAGAGTTCATCCCAACGTCGTTGCCTCATGTTCAACTCCTTTTGATTAAGAATATGCTGGAGACTTTTGTGGTCTGTGAAAACCACACACTTCGTACCATAGAGGTAGTGTCTCCAGATTTTTAGAGCAAAAACTACAGCACCTAACTCAAGATCGTGAGTGGTGTAGTTCTTCTCGTGAACTTTCAATTGTTTAGATGCATATGCTATAACTTTACCTCGTTGCATAAGAACACAACCAAGGCCTAAGTTGGATGCATCACATTAGACAACGAAATCATCATTTCCCTCGGGCAAAGATAGAACAGGAGCATTACATAGCTTCTGTTTCAGCGTTTGGAACGCTTCTTCTTGCTTGGGTCCCCACTCGAAAGGCTTATTCTTTTGAGTCAAAGCAGTGAGTGGAACCGCGATCTTAGAGAAGTTCGAAATAAAACGACGATAATACCCAGCGAGACCAAGGATAGATTGAATCTCTGTAGGTGTCATTGGTGTATTCAAATCCTTGATTGTAACAATCTTGGATGGATCCACATGAATACCCTGCTCGTTGACAATATGACCCAATAACTGAACTTCTTTAAGCCAGAATTCACACTTGGAGAATTTAGCAAAAAGTTGTTCCTTCTTCAGGAGTTCCAATGTTAAACGAAGGTGTTGTTCGTGCTCGGCTCGAGACTTCGAATAAATGAGAATATCGTCGATGAACAGAATGATGAACTTGTCTAAATAAGGTTTACAGACCCTATTCATTAAGTCCATGAAAATAGCTGGAGCATTCGTCAAACCAAAAGGCATGACAGTAAACTCGTAATGCCCATATCTTGTTTGGAAAGCGGTTTTGGGAATATCTTATTCGAATACACGAAGCTGATGATACCCAGAACGCAGATCGATCTTGGAAAAACAGGTAGCACCTTGCAGCTGATCAAAGAGATCATCGATTCGGGGTAGGGGATATCGATTCGTGATGGTAAGCTTATTAAGCTCACGATAATCGATACACATTCGAAAAGATCCATCTTTCTTTTTCACAAAGAGGACAGGAGCGCCCCAAGGTGAATAACTCGAACGGATGAATCCTTTATCAGATAACTCTTGAAGCTGTTTCGAAAACTCTTGCATCTCGTACGGTGCAAGGCGATAAGGTGCTTTCGCAATCGGGTTAGCATTGGGTACAAGGTCAATATGAAACTCGACTTGACGAACATGAGGCAAACCAGGCAGTTCATCAGGAAACACCTCTGGATAATCCCAAACAATCGGAATATCCTGGATACTCTTGCTCTTGCCTTTCTCCTCGGTGACATGTGCCAGGAAGGCAACATATCCTTTTCGTAGATAGCTTTGGGCTTTCGTGCAAGACATGAGTTTCAATCCACCAGATGGTTTCTCGCCACGAACCTCTAGAACATCACTAGACGAAAGAGGAATACGAATGATCTTATCGAAACAAACAACCTCGGCATGATGTTTGGTTAACCAATCCATTCCCACGATAATGTCGTAACTCCCAAGTTGCATCGGTACGAGGTCAATGGGAAAAAAGATGGTTATCGAGGTTTAATTGACAACCACGAAGAACAGAATCGAGTACAAGTGGTTTACCAGTAGCAACCTCGACAGATAAGGGTTTCCTCAGTTTAGTTCTAGGTATCGTAAGTAAAGGCTCAAAGGATAACGAAACAAAACTCCTATCAGCACCAGAATCGAAAAGAACAGATGCAAGTTGATTGTTAACAAGAAACGTACCGTTAACAACCTCGTTGTCTGCCCTCGCATCATTCACGTTCAGATTAAATGCCCGTCTACGAGCGGGATTCACATTTGCTATCGCATTACCATTCGGATTTGCATTCGCATTTACCAACCTTGGACAGTTGTTGCTGAAATGACCCATTTCTCCGCAATTTAAACACGAACAAGGTGGGAATCTCGCAACATTCCCTTGGGCTTGTGCTGGAACCTGAGCAGCCTGATTTTGACCAAAACGACAAACGTTGGCCAAATGCCCAAGTTTACCACACGTAGCACACTGTTTACAGGCCTGTTGGGCAACATGGTGACCATTACATCATGTACAATGTGGTGCAGTACCAGCATATGCTTTCTTTGCAGGAGGTTGAGTTGGTGGGTTCTGAGCAGTCTGGTTGGTGACAGCAAAGTTCTGGGAAGCCTTGCGCTTCCTTGACCTTTTAGAAGACTCACCCTGCTTCTTTCCTTTACCCTTTTCCTTCTCAGAATCGGTCAACTTCTTTTTATCACCCTTGCGGGTGAGTTTACCCTTCCTGACTTGGGACTCAGTCAGGGTAGCCGACAACTCGATCGCGTGACGAATGGTAGTAGGATTAACACCAGTCACTATATCCTGAATGGAATCGGGTAAACCATCGATATATCTCTCGATTGCTTTCTCCAGTGGGGTAACCATAGTGGGACACAACAAACTGAGCTCCTCAAATCGATCCGTATAAGCACGATGTTCTCCCCCGTCTTGTTTCAAATCATCGAATTCTCGTTCCAAAGCACGAATCTCGTGACGGGGACAAAACTCTCTCATCATGAGAGCTCAAAGCTTATCCCAAGTTTGCGCTAATGCCACTTCGGCACCCCTATCACGCATCACTCCGTTCCACCATGTAAGAGCTCGCTTCTCAAACACGCTTGAAGCAAACTCAACTTTACGCGCATTCGGACACTGCACATGCCTGAATGTGCTGTCGATACTCTCAAACCACTGTAGGAGCGCAGTTGCTCCTTGTGACCCAGAGAACTTAAGCGGCTTATCAAAATTGAAATTCTTGAAATTACACTGTGCGTTATTGTTGTTATTATTATTGTTGTTGTATAGCTCGTGGATTTGGGTCACTACGCCTGGAAGTACAGCAGCCATTTGCTGAGAGACCAGGGCTGCGATTTCCTCAGCAGTAAAAGTTCGAGAATCGCGTCGAGGAGGCATTGTCTTAACAAGGAAACATGAGAAACGAGTGAGGTCGACAATTGGAGAAACAAAAGAGGTATAGAAAACATCGACAAAACACAAGGAGTGCGATCATTTGTTCATTACCTCGAACAAACAAATGACACGCAGTGGCTAATCAAAGTAAATAGGTCATAATAATGTATTGCTGAAGACATGCTGGCCTATAAGTGAACACTCACCCCAAGAGTTCCCAGGTAAGAGTGACTGGTCCGATACTGCGGATTTGTACGAACACTCTAGCCTTAGACAGAAAACTCAGGGTACAGGCATTCACTCTTCCAGTTTGCACGTGTTCACATTATTTAGACCCAAACTTTGACGAGATTTTGAAAACTGAGAGAGTTCAAAACCTTACAATCAATCATCCAAGGATAGATGATTAATTTCTGAAGCGGATTTGTTATTGTGTTCTCATTGTGGTTATCACCTAAGGATAGGTGACGGTATTGTTTTAAAATCTAAGCGCAAGATAACTTGCGTTAGGGTCCTAGAAAGTTATAGTCTAGGTCAAAGCATTACTAATAACCAAATTCCCTATAACCATTGGCTCTGATACCAACTCTTCTGTCACACCCCGACCACGTTAAAACAATAAAACCGTGGCGGAAACGTCGGGGAGTGTTGTAACAGAATCATCGTTTCACAACCATGGTAATTAAAAGTTTCGTTTCATTGATTTATTAAGTAATGTACATTGTCTTAAACCAAACAAACAAATCGAACACCGTCTATTATCGTTTTTAAGTCACTAAAGCCACGCCCATATACTAAGTGAACTTGCTTCCTAGCAATCAACATCAAGCATTATCACCTTAAACATATGTAAAAACATAGTCAGCAAAGAAATGCTGGTGAGTACATAGGTTTTATAAGAGTGTCGGAATCATGGCTCGTTTATATATATATTGCAACACCTCGAAAACCTTGTTTTGAAAAGTGTATAATATTGCAACATGATTAACTAACTCAAATCAAGATGGTTATAATTTATAAAATCTCGTAGCCATGATTCCTAACTCAAAGACTTTTGTTTTAGTAAACCAATTCGTAAAACATCTCGTTAAAACTTGTTAATAAAACTCGTATGGTTTATATCATTTCAAAAACCTCGTTGTGTGACATCGTTTCAAATCGTTTCCCAAGTGAACTAAATAATGACCTGCAATGTAATATGATAAAAGCACTTATATATAAGATGTACCAGCGGCATATCTACCATGCTTCTATCATGTTACACCCGTCCCATTATCTAATCACTACCCAAAACCAATCGTTCGTTCAATTCGTTTATTTCATTTAGGTCGTTCCAAATTGTTTAATTCGTCCCAAAATCGTTTTCGTTTTTATTGTGAAACTACTTTTGGTCGTCTCGCTAATAACATTCAAACCTTCGTGACTCGACCACCTCGTTCATCGTATTAACAAACCACCAAAGGGTAAGTTAAAAATCATCAGATTCAGTCGTTACCTACATAACCCCCACACATAACCATGGGTGTAGTATGATAACGGGATTTGGCAGATCCTATGGTACCATAACCTAATACTGGTCGGCTTGATCGATGCTAATGAATGTCATTCGTTATGTAGTTACAACCAACAAGTTTCGTTCACATTATCGAAATCGTATTTAGTTTAATATGAACCATCTTAATCGTTTTTGAAAACATCGTTAAAATATCAAAATCGTTTTAATACATATGAATCACCCCAAAACAATTGAAAACAGTAAAATAGGGGAACTATGTACTCACATTGAATGAAGGGTATCCTTGATCTAAAGAATTTAGCGAAGCTCAGACAAACCAAGGAAATTCAAGTAGTACCTAGTAATCGGATCACTAGTAAATAAAATTGACACCTAAACTGGAGGATCGGATAGAATGTGGTCTTGTAAACCAAATGAGGGTGGAACTCATGTGATATGGTTTAACAAAGCCTACATCCTAAATCGGAACCTAGCCTAAGTGCTTTTGACCCGTTACGACCCGTTAAGGTAGCTTATGCTACGTTAACGCGTCATTCGCGCAAAACTATGTTCGGATGGTTAACTATGTACTATGTCAAGTCTTATATGCCCAATAATACCTAAACATGTTACTAAATCAAATTATATGTCAAAAACATGTTCATATATGTAAAATACGAATTTATGCTTCAAAAGGGCGTTTTGGTCATTTCTTATGGGCATACAAGCTACCTAACAAATAACTAACCATTCCTATGTGATCATAAGGTATAACCTCAAGGGTTATTCCCTATGCAACTATGATCACTAATCAAGCTTGGTCGGATCCTAAAGATTAACCAAACGGGTCGGGTTCGAAAGTCTAAGC
This sequence comes from Helianthus tuberosus, assembly GCA_030545235.1. Classification (NCBI taxonomy): domain Eukaryota; kingdom Viridiplantae; phylum Streptophyta; class Magnoliopsida; order Asterales; family Asteraceae; genus Helianthus; species Helianthus tuberosus. The sequence continues at coordinate 65,190,581 of CM060400.1, forward strand.
GGTTGTTTAGACCGCTTAACTTACGACCTTAAACAAGCACTAAACTAATAGTGACGAGTTAAACATGTCAAAACATGTTTAACTATCTTATAAAACTGATTTGGTATCAAAAAAATGGGTTTTGATACCCGAAAATAGTTCCATTGCAAAACACATTTTGACCGAAACTTTGACTCGTCACTACGCCTAGTTAACGTGGTAATCAGTGGGTATAATCGCTAAGGATTATAACCATCGTGATTACAATCACGTTGCAAAGTTCAATTGAACTTTGACTTGATCAATTGGTGGTCAAAACCGAAAGTCAAACTGTTGGCCAAACTGTTTGACTTTCTGCTTAAACATAAAGAATAAGCATGAAAGAATACTTACAATAGGTCCTAGCTATCTTTTCTACAAGAATAATCAGATTAGAAAGCTCCAAACACTTGGGAGAGCTCTCAATTCAGATTGTAGAGAAGAGAATGAGGAATGAGCAAAGAACAGGTGAAGGTGCTTGGCTATTTATAGTTGCCATGAACTTACAAGATCATTCCATGTGTTTCTGTGGCCATCAAGGATTAAATCATGGCCATACAATTGTTAGGAACTGATTAGAGACCTTGGAGAACACTTAAACTTGCCCATCACACAAAGAATTTACCATAACAGCCCCTGGAGATCAAACAGAATGCTGAAACTGAGTTTCTGTCGCTGGGCACACTCACACGGCCCGTGTAAACTATGGGGAGGGGGTCACGCGGCCCGCCTGGGCTCCCCAGTTCAGCACAAGTTTGCAAAATTATAGTTCAGGTCCCTGCATGTGTTTTGAGTCCATTTCAGGCCCTTTTGACCTCCGTTAAGCCATTTTCAAGGCTCTACAGGGTCAATAAAGTTTAGAGGACTCAAAATGTGCTTGGAACACTCTCAGATGTCGGCTCGTTTGGTCGTATGGTCGCGTTGTTCGTTAAATTACGACGAAACTCAAACGGACACGAAAACGAACCAAATTAAGCGACGAGTGGTATTTTTGCATGCCGATCACTAAAATAAAAATATTTTAGCGTGTACAAAAATTTTGGATGTCCAGATGAGGTCAGAACGTAAGATATGCGCGAAAATGCAAACTTACACCGTTTTTGACACTTTTAGTCCCTGTAAGATCAAATAAGCATGTTTTTGCACACCGAACCACTCAAAGCTTATTTCTATGCTATGTTTAGGTTATTTATGGTATGTTTAGCTTATGATCAAGTTTCGGACTCTTCGATACCATACGAATCGGTATAGTTTCGCAGTTTGACACAAATAGTCCCTGCGATCGAATAGACTTGTTTTCAACACACCAAACCATCCAAAACTTATTTCTAAGTTATATAAAAGTTATTTTAGGTATGTTAAGCCTATGTCACTATTCTGGAATGTTTGTCGCGTTAAACTGGCTGCGTTTACACACCAGTTTGCGTATAACTTTCCAGAAAGCGATTTAAAGCTTGAAATCGGAATCGAATCAAATCGTAAAATCATCAAACACAAATACACACATAATAACACCAAAACACATTGTTTTATTAATAATTAACATCGTTTTACATTTTTCATCGATTACAGAGCACAGTTGTCACACGAACTGCCTTGGGCAGTCAACCCGCAGTCATTGGTATCGATAGGTTCATGTCGATAACTAACATGCCTCATTTTACACTGTGTACGTGCTGGTTATGCGTAACGATTTCGAACTCTATTATATCTATCAAACTTTTATGCTCACCTTTACACAATGTGTATTGACTTTTACTTTAACGTATGTGACAGGTGCTTAGGATGCTTATTTGCTTTGCTTGCTGTGAAATCGAGGCTAGGAAAGGTCTAGAAACCAATAAACAATTGTCTGTATTTAAAATCTGAGTTGTCGGAACAGAAAAATTTGACTTGATTTTTTCTGTAATAATTATGTTATCTTTTATGACATGGTATGGGACGTGTTGCTTAAATAATTAGTAATTATAGTTGTTATGGAAACTTCTGGACAATCAGTTTCGCTCAGTGCCGCACCCTGATGATTCCGCCATCGGTTGGGGTGTGACAGATTGGTATCAGAGCCATAACTATAGGGAATTAGGCCAGACTCGACCTAGTCCGGGTCGATGTCTTAGAAACGACCTAGTCTATAGTTTAAGTACCAACAGACCGACTTGTGCAAATCCTTAGGGGTTGGTACAAGCTTACTTGCTATACCTCACTATTCTCGCCTGCACTACACTATCACTGCACGATTATTCGAAAATAAACGAGTAATTTGATAGAGATTAGGTGTGAAAACCGCAAACTCTCGACTAAATTGCTTGTTTGATCTGTATTTATCTATAAAACGTGAGAATTCGCGTTGAACCAGGAGTGAAATGCATACTTTAACGCGGGTTTTCGTCTCTACTTTTATCAAAACAGGAACAAAGTAGTTAAGTTAGGGGTGAAACCCAAACCTTGATGACTTATTCCGCCCTATTTTATTTTACTAAACTCTCACCAAGGTCTCGACGGACTCCAACGACTTGAAGTCGCACTTTAACTGGAAGAATGAGTGCCATTCGCCCAGATTCGAGGCAAGAGCACAGTTCTGAAGGCCAAAGTGCGTACCAAGAGTCCTCGTGAATAGTCGAATCACTTTGGGTAGTCAAAGTCTATCGAGCCTGAGACCATCTATTTCTCGATTTTTACGTGTTTCGATTCTAAGCCGCAAACTGCCGACTTTGATATTTGCTGATTTTTATGTGTGTTTTATGTGTGGATTTGCTGTTTATATGCTTTGATTTTGGTGATTTATTCGCCTTTCGCCTCTCGCTTCAATCGACACACACAGACTACACTACACATCCACCTCAAACGCTGACAAATCGCTGTTGTACTATTCGCTGTGTACTCGCTACGTAAATCGCAATCGCTAATCTCGAACACCCTCGGACTTTGAATGATAGGTTTCTGTATTCTGACTACTCCTATGTGCTTCTAGGAGGACTATGTGCTTATATGTTTCTGTGTTCTGTGCCTTACGTGTTTACGTGCTTCTGTGCTTATGGGAATCTGTGGTTATGTGCATACGTGATTACATGACTGTGTTCCTGAACTTTAGTAATATTAGATGTGTGAGGTGAGAATCGATTTTACTATGTCTGAGACCCAAGACGATGTCTGTTGCAGACAATGTCGACTGGACCATCATCTGGACCCCGTCACCCACGAATCACTCGCCAAGAACAGAGAGACAAACGCCTTGCTGCTCTCGTCGCAAAGCAAGTAGCAAAGGTAGTTCCTCAAATCGTGAGTGAAATCTATGAGAATGTGAGCAAATCATCCGAAGAGTCCAGAACCGTAGCTCCTAAAGCATTTCCCAAGACTGCTTTCAACTGTAGCTCCTAAAGCTGCTCCTAAGACTGCAAATCTCGCTCCTGCTCAACAAGCTCTTCTCACCGCTCCTTAAGTCCAACAAGCGGCTCAGACACTCGCGGTCAACGCCAGAGTCTGCTTTGTGTATGGTGATCCCAACTACTTCGCCAACATGTGCCCGAATAGGGTTGTGAAACAAGAGCCTCAGCAGCAGTAGCAGCAGCAGCAACAACAAGCCGCCCATGCCAGAACCTTCAACATCAATATGAGCCAAGCCCAGACCGACAACAACGTGGTTAATGGTACATTTCTTGTGAATGGTATTTATGCATCGTGTTTATTTGATACTAGAGCCGATAATAGTTTTGTGTCGATCGAATTCGAAAAGCTCCTTAATCGAAGGCGCTCCCATCTCCCCTCAACGTTTGATGTCGAAGTTGCCACCGGAAGAACTGTCGTCGTTAATTCCGTTATCCATGATTGTACTCTCGAGCTCAACAATCACGTCTTTCCTATTGATCTCATTCCAATGCAGCTCGGAAGTTTTTACGTCATAGTAGGTATGGACTTTCTTCGGGAAAACCATGCTGAAGTTGTGTGCTTCGACAAGATGATTCGATTCTCGCTCGCGAATGGTGATTTATTATGTGTTTATGACGAAACTGCTTTGAAGGATCTCAAGCTTATGTCATGCGTCCAAGCTAGCAAGTATCTCCGCAAGGAATACAAAGCTTTCTTGGCTAACATTGTAGTAGCGGAGAAGGAAAAGAAAGGAGTAAAAGACGTCCCCGTTGTGTGTGAATTCCCTCAGGTCTTTCCTGATGATCTTCCAGGTGTTCCTCCGAGTCGTGATATCGACTTTCGTATCGACCTCATTCCTGGAGCCAACCCTGTTGCTAAAGCGCCTTATCGCCTCGCTCCATCTGAAATGCGTGAACTCTCGAGTTAACTCCAGGAATTACTTAATAAAGGCTTCATTCGCCCGAGCACCTCTCCATGGGGCGCGCCAGTCCTTTTCGTCAAAAAGAAGGATGGGTCGGGATGTGCATCGACTATCGGGAGTTGAATAAGTTGACCATCAAGAATCGCTATCCCCTGCCCCGAATCGATGATTTGTTTGATCAGCTACAAGGTGCTTCGTGTTTCTCCAAAATCGATTTACGCTCTGGCTATCACCAACTTCGCATCCAAGAGGAGGATATACCCAAAACCGCTTTCCGAACTCGATACGGCCACTATGAGTTCGTTGTTATGCCTTTTGGTCTAACCAACGCACCCGCGGTTTTCATGGATCTGATGAATTGCGTGTGTAAACCATTTCCAGACCGCTTCGTCATCGTGTTCATCAATGATATCCTGATCTATTCCAAGTCGAAAGCCGAACACGCGCAGCATCTACGTTTGGTTCTCGAGCTACTCCAAGGAAATCGACTCTATGCCAAGTTCTCCAAGTGTGAATTCTGGCTAGAGGAGGTTCAATTCCTCGGTCACATTGTCAATAGTCAAGGTATTTATGTCGATCCCGCGAAGATTGAAGCAGTTAAGAGTTGGGTTACGCCTAAGAACCCGTCTGAAGTCCGTTCTTTTCTCGGACTAGCAGGCTATTATCATCGATTTATCGAAGGATTCTCTAAAATCGTTGTGCCGCTTACCGCTCTCACGCACAAAGACAGATCCTTTGTTTGGGGAACTGAACAAGAGACTGCCTTCCAAACCCTCAAGCACATGCTTTGCAATGCTCCCGTCCTCGCTCTGCCCGACGGAAACGATGACTTTATTGTATATTGCGATGCCTCGAACCTTGGTCTTGGATGTGTTCTCATGCAACGGAACAAGGTTATCGCTTACGTGTCTCGTCAGCTCAAGATCCACGAGAAGAACTATACAACCCATGATCTTGAGCTAGGCGCAATTGTTTTTGCGTTGAAAATTTGGCGACACTACCTTTATGGTACAAAGTGTACGGTCTTCACCGACCACAGGAGCCTCCAACACATATTCAACCAGAAAGAACTTAATATGCGTCAACGCCGATGGGTGGAACTTCTCAACGATTACGACTGTGAGATTCGTTATCATCCTGGCAAAGCAAATTTCATTACCGATGCTCTCAGCAGACGAAGCTACCTGCATAGCATTCAAAACATTCCAGTCCAGCACCATCTCGAGTCCCACATTGGCGAAGCCCAGCATGCATGTTTTATCGAGCGTACTTTGAAGAAGGAAAGAATTCATCACGATGGAGCTCAGTTAGTGAATAAATCGAATGGGATATTCCATTATCTGGACCGAATTTGGATCCCTAAGCGGAACGATTTGCGAAAGATTTTGATGAACGAAGCCCATAAATCTCGGTATTCTATTCATCCCGGTGCCGACAAAATGTACCAGGACCTTCGTTAGAAGTACTGGTGGCCCGGCATGAAAAGGGATATCGCTTTTTACGTTGGAAAGTGCCTGACTTGCTCGAAGGTTAAGGCCGAGCATCAAGGACCCTCTGGCTTGCTAGAACAACCCGTAATCCTGATGTGGAAATGGGAAAGCATAGCCATGCACTTCATAACCAAACTCCCACGTACAACCGCAGGTCACGATAGCATCTGGGTTATCGTTGATCGTTTGACCAAATCAGCTCACTTCCTGCCAATACGAGAAGACTACAAGGTAGAAAAATTAGCCCGAATCTACACAAACAAAGTTATTTGTCGACATTGTACGCCTCGCGACATCATCTCTGACCGTGATGGTCGGTTGTCACACCCCGATATTTCCACGTATTACCGGTGGGCCTGGTGGGGAGTATCGTGACGTAGTTGATATCATCATAGACAATTTATCGCAGTTTAATACACAGCGAAAGCAAAAGATAATAACATTACAAACCGAAGAAAAGTAATATCAAGTATTACAAAGAACGGTTGTAAGAGATCCACAGGCGGATCAAAGATAAAAGGAACATTGTTCAACAGATTCTTAACATCTAAGCTTGCAAGACTCTTTATTGATGCTAGGAGAAGCCAACCTATTTCCATTAGTACCTGCACTTAACCTTTTTGGGAAAATACGTCAGTTTTCACTGGTAAATACAATTAACCGACTCATTTTGAAAATGTTTAAGAAAATTGATTTGAATGCACAAGGCACAAAATATCTTTTATAACTTGGGATAATTATTTAAAAATAAACTGGTTAAATAATTACATGTTTATTATACGTTCAGTAGCCCGGGCTGAATACCGGGTTAACGATTAATAGACACACCACATAATATATCCCACTGCGAGTTATTCTCGAACAGGTGGGTATATTATTTTTACATACGCACTGGCAGGTGTATGCCTACACCCCGTGCTTAAGTCGTGGCCATTTCAATGAATGAGCCGAGGATATCCAGGACATGGTCATTAACCCCCCAAAGGCTTAAAACAAACAAAACAGATTAAACGGGTCATCTCAATAAATTAACCTTCATATGATTAAAGATTCAATGCCCGACCAAGCGGTATTTTATATACCGTACGCCAAGCCCGAATTAGGGAAAATAAGTTAAAAGTATTTACCTGAGAAAATTATTCAATTTATCCCAGCCGTATACAATTGGCAAATGCAGATATCTTTTACTGGGCTCCTAAATCTGGAACGAAGGTTTTAATAACCTATTAGATTCCTAACGGGTCTTAATTAAGCCTAAGCTTAGACCGGTTAGTTTTAAAGGAAGATATACGGTTCAAAACGCAAGATTAAGCGAAGACCGGATTAGAATGTGGTTTAGACCCGACAAGTTTAAAGACTTGTATAATATGGGTAAACTAAACACATTCTGGATTTTGAGATAGAAATGATAAGGTTTGACCCGTTTCGGTAATTTATGCAAACTAGTTACATAAACCGCACCGAACGCGAAAAATGCATAACGGGTAAACATATGAGTCATGAACAGGTTTCCTAAGTTAATAAGCCTTAAATATGTTGGGATATCAGTAAGATACCTTCCATTATGCCCAAAACGAATTTAAACTCAAATTAAGCCCCGTAGGGGTATTTTGGTCATTTTAAAGGTTATAAAAGAGATTAAATATTAATCTAAGGTTCAGGTCTGATATGATCAATAAAAATACCTAATTTAATAAGTTATATCAGTAGGGTATTGCATATGTGTGAAATTTATCATTTATAACCAAACTATGCACCGAAGGGGCATTTTGGTAATTTCACATAAGCTTTAAAGGTCAAATCTAGAAATCTGAGTTAAAAAATTTTGCTTACTGTTAAAGTATAAAAATTTACTAAAAACGTCAGTAGGTATCAAGTCTTACATGCCAAAAATAGTTTTAATCTATACTATGCGTTTAAAACGCGTAAAAGTCGCTTTTAAGCGATTTTCGGGATATATAAGAAAAGCTGATATTTTTATCTTTCCAGAAGGCTTAAAATATTTTATTTATCATATAAAATTAGTAGCAAAAAGTTTGGTATCAAAATGTTATGTAAAACTCATTTTATTCAAGAAAAGGGTATAACCGACAATTACCGAATTAAAGCAAGAACCCTATGTTATGCTCAGCTTAAAAATAAATAAAAATCTTCAGAAATCCCAAAATATTATATTACATTAGTGGGTAAAAGTTTTGGTGTCAAAATTCGGGTTTAAATAGGCTTTATGCCAAATATGCCGTTTAATTAATAAAAAGCTTTCAATTTACGCTATTGAGCATAACTCTTAATCTAGACCTCAAACTGATGTCAAATTTTTAGGACAAGTTTATAAATCAGTATTAAAGGTTTTTGTCCTCTCACATTTTCAAAATTCTCGTTTTAAGGTCAAAAGGGCATAATGGTTAACTTTTTGGCATATAACTGAAACATGCAAATGAGTCGGATAAATTAGGAACCAAGTTGTATAATCACAGAGGGTTATACTAACATATAACTTGGTCCTAATGGAACTCTAAGGGATGTCTAAACTAAGCTAAATCGGGTCAGAACTGAAAGGCAAAGCAAAAGTCTAATTTTGCGACTTTCGGTTCCGAACCGAGCCTAAACTCAAAATTGTCGGGTTGAACATGCTTAGACATGTTCTTACATTAATTACCAAGTTATATGAGTGATAAAACAGGTTTCATGGCTTCAACATTGTTAATTATGTGTTTATTCGAAAATTAGCTTTCTGTTGACTTTTTATAATTAAGTTTGACCCGACAATTGACCTAGTTAGAGTGGGAATCAGAGGGTGCCCTCTTAAGGGTTTATTACCCACATAATTACCAACTCATAGCCACTTTCAATTCGAAAAATGACTGGACCATTAGTGATTAATCACTAAATCAAACCTTAATTATGACGGTTTTGACTTTAGGCCATTAAACTAATAAAACTCGAATTAGAGAGGTTAAGGAAGCTTACTGAAGTACTTAGCAAGACTAATGATCCTTAGGGAATGATCTTGAGCTCCAGGAGGCTCTAGAAATTGAGTTAGAATGATTTTCAAGTGGCAAGTTCAATGTTTGCAACATAGAACTCTTATATAGGACTTTAAATTGCATAAGATCCTTACAACAAAGTCTACACATGATCCCTGATGCATTACAAGTGTCCCTATGCATGAAAAACCGTTGGTGCAGCCCCTGGGATCGAAAACAGGCTTTGTAAGGCGGTGTAACAGGCTGAAACAGGCACCTGTGCATGTTTTCTGCATCTGCAGGTGTTGGACCGTGTCGTGACCCTAAACGATCAGTTGAGCAAGTTCATCATCACGTATAAAGGCGGAATCAGTATACGCAACGTTACAGCAGCTTTCCTATTCAATTCCTTCACTTTATTAGCTTTCTGAAACAATTTTGACAGAGTTCGGTTACAAAGCTTATGACCAGATCTCGCTCAAATGAACATACACATGAGGTATTTATAATGGTGCTGATTTCGCTCCAATGGCATGACATATAAGCGAAATCACTTGTTAACTGATTTCGCTTATGTATCACAACCATATAAGCGAAATCACCTTGACACTAAAGCGAAATCACCTCTAATCCTATGACCTTACAAGCGAAATTAACCATAAAACCCTAATTTTACAATTATGATTCTATGTTGACTAATCTTGGCCTAAAACATCATCAGACGAAGTCAACAGACATTCTTGTGCATCAACAGACTCCCCCTTGGATGTTGACATAGTCTTCAGCTCCTGAGTCTTCAGTTTTAGTCTTTTTCTAATTCTCTGTCGTCTCATCATAAGCACTCTATCTTCACAGGTTTCAGAATCTTGTCCTCCTGGCTCTAACTTCTTTCTTCCCTTTGAATGTTGATCCAGACTCCCCCTTTCACAGACTCCCCCTCTCGATATGCTAGAATCTGAGAAATCTGGTTCAAGCTTTGACATTTAGCTTCCATTGGGAATAATGAAATCCAAAACCTGTTACTCAAACATCATTCATTACAAACTTATCTTTTCACATATAACTCAAAAACTTAATCAGTTTTAGAAATCCACTCAAATATTCATATTCAAATTAATGACCCTGATTACTTGATTAATCTACCAAGTCCAATTTAATGACCTTGGTTGATCATTTGACGAAACAATACTGATTTTAAAAACAACAATTTCAAACGTTTTCTGAAAATAACAAGTATCAAATTAATGAACTTGTTTTTGACTTTTCAAACAAATCAAACTTCATCAAAGATAAGCTCTCCTCATTCTTCAGTTCAGAATCTCCTGCATCTGCTTCAAACATCTTGAGAATCCAACAATCAACTCTCCACTTTGGTTTGTCGGAAACTAAAGCAGAAATAAAATCTTTTTGGATTTTATAAAGTGTTCTAAACTAAGAAATGAAATACAGAAAACTTAAAATTGCAGAAAATAAACAAAGTAAACAGTATTATATTTGTTAAAACTGAACGGTATGAAGCTTCTTTCGGTGTCGGATGGCATAATTGGCGTTGATGAGAGTACTGTTGTGGATGAAGACGAGAAACAATCTGCAATGGTTTGTCGAATTTTTACTTGTTTTGGTATTTAGGGGGAGTAGATGTTTGTACATAGTTATATTTTCAGAAAATACAAAAACAGTAAAAAATGCAAAAATACAAAAACATGATAAAATCTGAAAAAGAGCTTGTGTATATAGGGAAAATGATAGTACATCAGCTAGACGATCACAGCATGCTAAAGATTTGGATAGTTTAAAAGAGTTAAACAATCTTACTGATGATGTGTCGATAGGTTTTCACACATTTAGTAGATTTATTCGGGATATAAACCTAAAATTCAAACTTGTGAATTCGTGGGGAACACTACTTGGATATATAGGTAACCCCTGAAATCTCGTTTGAAAGGTCTCGTAATCTTATATACTAGGTCTTTATACTCTATGATGTCTGGGGTATTATTCCGGGACTTCTGCTGAACGGTGGTTCTGACCTAGTCCCTGGCTAATACTTGCTGCAATGCTTGAAACACAGCATTAAACCCTCAGCATGCTGAAACAATAAAATTGATAAATGCTGCTGTTGTAAGCAAAAAGATCCTCTAAAGGGGACACACCGAAAAGTCGAAGCTGATATCTCTCTGCGTATACGGAAGTATCGACCTGAGATCCCTCGGCCCTCGCATACCTAAATTATATACAGATATCATTGTAGTATTCTCACCTGTAAGACTGATTATTGAGATTCTGGATACGGGAGTATATTCAAGAGGTGGGACACATGAATGAGCTAAGTTCTTAATTCATCTAAATCGTATCCTGAGTAAATTGAAATTTGTGTGAGAATTTAAGATGGATCAGTATATCGACAATCGAGGTGAATTGTTTAAGTCTGAGTATGTAATGTAGCTTAACGGTGCTTGTGATTTGTCTGAAAAGCTGATATGATTCCCTGACACGCTCGCAAAAATATGTTTGTAAATAGTTTACTTTGTTTATTTTCTGCAATTTTAAGTTTTCTGTATTTCATTTCTTAGTTTAGAACACTTTATAAAATCCAAAAAGATTTTATTTCTGCTTTAGTTTCCGACAAACCAAAGTGGAGAGTTGATTGTTGGATTCTCAAGATGTTTGAAGCAGATGCAGGAGATTCTGAACTGAAGAATGAGGAGACCTTATCTTTGATGAAGTTTGATTTGTTTGAAAAGTCAAAAACAAGTTCATTAATTTGATACTTGTTATTTTCAGAAAACGTTTGAAATTGTTGTTTTTAAAATCAGTATTGTTTCGTCAAATGATCAACCAAGGTCATTAAATTGGACTTGGTAGATTAATCAAGTAATCAGGGTCATTAATTTGAATCTGAATATTTGAGTGGATTTCTAAAACTGATTAAGTTTTTGAGTTATATGTGAAAAGATAAGTTTGTAATGAATGATGTTTGAGTAACAGGTTTTGGATTTCATTATTCCCAATGGAAGCTAAATGTCAAAGCTTGAACCAGATTTCTCAGATTCTAGCATATCGAGAGGGGGAGTCTGTGAAAGGGGGAGTCTGGATCAACATTCAAAGGGAAGAAAGAAGTTAGAGCCAGGAGGACAAGATTCTGAAACCTGTGAAGATAGAGTGCTTATGATGAGACGACAGAGAATTAGAAAAAGACTAAAACTGAAGACTCAGGAGCTGAAGACTATGTCAACATCCAAGGGGGAGTCTGTTGATGCACAAGAATGTCTGTTGACTTCGTCTGATGATGTTTTAGGTCAAGATTAGTCAACATAGAATCATAATTGTAAAATTAGGGTTTTATGGTTAATTTCGCTTGTAAGGTCATAGGATTAGAGGTGATTTCGCTTTAGTGTCAAGGTGATTTCGCTTATATGGTTGTGACACATAAGCGAAATCAGTTAACAAGTGATTTCGCTTATATGTCATGCCATTGGAGCGAAATCAGCACCATTATAAATACCTCATGTGTATGTTCATTTGAGCGAGATCTGGTCATAAGCTTTGTAACCGAACTCTGTCAAAATTGTTTCAGAAAGCTAATAAAGTGAAGGAATTGAATAGGAAAGCTGCTGTAACGTTGCGTATACTGATTCCGCCTTTATACGTGATGATGAACTTGCTCAACTGATCGTTTAGGGTCACGACACGGTCATAAAAAGAAGCTTCAGTGTCAGTGTTTGTCAAAAATTTCGAAAATTTGTCTAAGTGTTTGTTTGTTTGTTTTGTTTGCAGGTGATTTCGAGGTAATTCAAGGACATAAAAAGATGGCAAATTCCGATCCTATTCCGTGGAAAGACGATCGAACTGAAGAACAGAAATATTGATACAGAAAAATGATTGCTGAGAACAAAATAATTAGAATATCTCGTATTTTTCTGGAAGCAAGGAGAGCAAATAGATGGGATCCAAACAGAGAGTGCTATCTTGATGAATATGGAAATATTGCGATCGATGATAGTACGCTTGATATTGAAGCCATAATCCAGCAGTATAAAGAAGAGGATGATTATTGGCAAAAGAAATGGTGGGGAGATGAAGAAGAGAAAAAGAAAAAGAAAGAGTTAATAGATGAAATAGAAAGAAACTCAGAAAATATGAGTTTGGATGAATTTCTTGAATTAATCAAAAAGATTAAAGAAGGAATGACAAAGAATGAAGAATTAAAGAAGGATGAAACTTCAAAAGGTGAAGTTGTGTGCTCAAAATGCGAAAAATCCGAAGCAGAAAATTTCAATCTCTTGAAAGATGTGGAGAATTTGACAGGGGAAATCAAAAGCTTGAAGGATGAGAAAGAATCTGATAATAAACAGATTCTTGAAATGAGAGAAAATTGTGAAAAATTGACGTCAGAAAATGACAAACTGTTGAGTAGTTTGAACAGTTTGACATTGGAAATTAATGATTTGAGAGAAAAAGAAAAAGATTTTGGAAAAATCAAAATTGAGAATGAAAACGTTTTTTGGATAAAATTGGAAAATGAAACGTTAAAAGAAAAAGATTTTCAAAATAAAATCAAGATTTTAGAAGATGAGAGAGATATTTTTGGTAAAGATAATCTTGAAAAACAAATTGAAATCAATTCTCATCTTGCTAAAATCATTCAGTTTGAAAAAGAAGCTGAAAAAGCTCGGATTAAAATTACCGAGTTTGAGAATAAATTGAAAGGTTTTGTGACTTCGGCACCATATGAGTGTCCAAAACCGATCAATTCTGTTCCAATAAGTGACAATGTCACAAATTTTGACAAAGTCAAAATTGAAGATTGTGATGAAATATCTGATGATGAAAAAGAAAAGAAAAGAAAAATATTTTTAGATTTACAAGAAAAATTTAAAAATACTGTTTTGCAATCTACTGAAATAGGTGAATGCTCTAAGCAAAAACCTGTTAAGAAGAGTGTAGAACAGAAACAAAAAGATAAAAATTTGAAAAATCCTAAAATTGAAAATAAAAGCTCATCAGTTAAGTCATCCAATTATTTTGAAAAATCACAAAAATCTAAAAATGAAAACTTACAAAATGTTGGTAATAAGTGGTGCAGGTTTGACCACAGTGCTCAAAAGCCAAATCCAGCTTACAAGAGAATATGGGATGAAGATTATTCAAGGACAAATCATTACAATGATAGAAAACAAAGAAATGGTGATTACCACAAGGCAAATCAATGCTTTGATCTAAGTGTGTGGTATGAAGAAGGTGTTTGGTATGAAAGAAATGAGAGGTATGATAACAGAGTGTGTTACAATTGTGGTTATCAAGGACACATTGCTGTTAACTGCCAAAGTCAGAAATTCGAAACAAGAAGATGCTATGAATGCCACATCAGAGGACACATTGCCAGAGATTGCCCAATGAGATCAAAAGGAAGATCGAGGGCTGAATCTCAGAAAATGGGAAAGAAATCAGTCAGTGTCAAGCCCAAAGAACAGAAAGTTCAAGAACAAAAAGTTCAAGAAAAGAAAGTGAAGCTTTCTCAAGGGCAGAAAGACAGACTGAGGAAGAAGAGAAAGAAAGCAAGAGAATACTTGGAGAAAATTTTGTCTTCGGAGAAAACTGGTAATCCGAGAAAAAGTTCTGATGAAGTGCTTTCCTCAACGGCAGAGGCAAGCAAAACAAATTCATCAGATACACATCTGAGGACAAATGGGAAAGCAAAAAGGGAGTTAAAGAAAGAAAAATTAACTAATCAAAATGATAACCAATCAAAGAAAGTTAATTTTTCTGACAAAATCTTGATCAAGGTTTTCGAATATAAAAGAGATTGTGAAAGTTTATTCATTTCACAGCCTAATAAAAAAGGAAAACCTAGATCTAGTAAGAATTAGGTACCAATGAAGGTTGGCGATGAATTTGTTTCTTCAAAAACAAAGGAGCCACCATCAGGCGATGAATCTGACGTCTCAAAGTCAGACAAGCCACCATTAGGCAATGAAACTGACTTGTCAAAGTCAGAAGAGCCATGTGTTGGTAATGATTCTGGTTTGTCAAAACCAGAAGAGCCATCTGTTGAGGTAAAAACTGCCAAACCCAAGGCTGGTCAGGCTTGGGTGAATCTATTCAAATAGAAAAACCTGACTTGCCGGAGCTTCCAGGTTGGTAAGTGTGAAGCAGGTATCGGCATCATTCTTGAGAAATTCACAGAATGGTAACTGTGATATTTCGATTTACAAGTGGTAAATCAGGGACATTAAGTTGTACTTGATTTTCTACTAATGTTTGTTATTGACAAGGGTCTTAATTGTTAAATCTTTCAAAATGGTTAAAGAAGAACAAGGTGATGAAACCCCAAGTTTGTAAAAAGACAAACAAAACTAATTTTCCGGAAAAACCATTTGATTAAAATAAACTTAAGTGTTTTGAAATCTAAATGGGAAAATAGTTTGTTGTCAGGGGGAGTTCTGATTGTTTATGCCAAGTGGATGGCGAATTGAAGTGATTTGATATCAGTTTGTCACGTTTCTTGTATAGTTTGTTTTCAAATTTTCCCAGAAAATCAAAATTGAAACATATTTTGATTTTAGGGGGAGAAAAATTTTTTAAAAATTAGAAAATTTGAAAATGCCAAAAACATTGAAAAAGAAAAAATGAGTTTTGTTGTGAAAAAGAGGAAATGATAGTAAATCAGTGAACTATCACAGCATGCTAAAGATATGAAATGTCAAATGTGATAAACGGTCTCACTGATGATGTGTCAGTAGGTTTTTGCACATTTAGTAAATTGTGACGAGATATAAACCTAAATTTCAAACTTGCTTATATCGTGGGTAACATCTCTCGGATATATGGGTAACCCCCGAAATCTTGTTTGAAAGGTCTCGTATTCTGATATACAGGTTTTTATACTCAATGATGTCTGGGGTATTATTCCGGGACTTCTGCTGAACGGTGGTTCTGACCTAGTCCTCGAATAATACTTTCCGCATATGCTTGAAACACAGCATCACCCTCAGCATAAATGATAAGACAATAAAATTGCTTAGCAATGCTGTTGTAAAAAAGATCCTCTAAAGGGGACACACCCAAAAGTTGAGTCATGATCTCTCTGCTGAACGGTAGTTCTGACCTGAGCTCTCATGATTCTTCATAATTTATTACCCCTTACAGATATCATTTGTGTTATAATTTCCTGTAAGACTGAATATTGGGATCTGGATACGGGAGTATATTCTGAGGTGGGATACGCGAATAAGTTTAAGTATCTAAGACATTAAACTCGTATCTCGAAGCAGTTGAACTTTGTGTGAAAATTTAAGTGGATCAGTATACTGACAATCTATGTGAATCGTTTAAAACTTAACATGTTTAAAGCTTAACGGTGCTTGTGATTTGTTTCATAAACTGATATGATCCTCTTACACAAACTCACAAAAATATTATTTGTACATATTTGTTTACTGCATTTCTTTAAACTCAAAATTCAAAAAGATTTTCGACGACTGATGTTGAAGAGCTGATATTCAAAATTCCAAGTGCTAAACATGATGAATTAGGTTGGGAGAATATGTTGAAAACTTTGAATGTCATATACAAATGTTTTGAAAGTATGTGTAGTTAGTTTATCAAGGTCATTCATTTGAACTTGATGTAACTAGTATGATTGATTGTGTTAGTGATGTCTACCAGTAAGTTTACTAAATTCAATTGTTATAAATTTGTGAAACTTATGTTGAGGTAGAGGATGTGCAGGTTAACAGGTTGTAAACTTCATTATTCCCAAATGGAAGCTAATTGTTAAAGCTTGAACCAGATTTCTCAGATTCTAGCATATCGAGAGGGGGAGTCTGTGAAAGGGGGAGTCTGGATCAACATTCAAAGGGAAGAAAGAAGTTAGAGCCAGGAGGACAAGATTCTGAAGCTTGTGAAGATAGAGTGCTTATGATGAGACGACAGAGAGTTAGAGAAAAGACTAAGACTGAAGACTCAGGAGCTGAAGATTACGTCAACATCCAAGGGGGAGTCTGTTGATGCACAAGAATGTCTGTTGACTGCATCTTCATCAAGTCTTAATTCAAGAAAGTCAAGATTGGATCTTAAAAGTCAAAATTAGGGTTTTATGCTTGATTTCGCTTTAATGTACATTGTTAGGGTTGATTTCGCTTCAAGGTTCAGTAGGTGATTCCGCTTCAATGTACATAAGGTGATTTCGCTTCAGTGTCACTGACACATAAGCGAAATCAGCCTTAGTATAAATACCCTACATGTGTTCATTCATGGTAACCATTGGAGCGGAATTAGGTCATTAGCTTGGTAACGAAACTCTGTCAAAATCATTCTAGAAAGTTAATAAAGAGAAGAAATTGAAAGGATAAGCTGTTGTTACTTTGCGTGCATTGATTCCGCCTTTACACGTGAAGATGAACTGCCTTGACTGATCGTTTAGGGTCATGACACGGTCCAAGGTCCAACTTGTTGGACCGTGTCATGACCCTAAACGATCAGTCAAGGCAGTTCATCTTCACGTGTAAAGGCGGAATCAATGCACGCAAAGTAACAACAGCTTATCCTTTCAATTTCTTCTCTTTTATTAGGTTTCTAGAATGATTTTGACAGAGTTTCACTACCAATCTAATGACCTAATTCCGCTCCAATGCTTACCATGAATGAACACATGTAGGGTATTTATACTAAGGCTGATTTCGCTTCAATGGTCATGTCCATTAAAGCGAAATCACATGTAATCTGATTTCGCTTTTATGGCATGTACATTGAAGCGAAATCACATGTGTCCTTTAATTACCTCGAAATCACCTGCAAACAAAACAAACAAACAAACACTTAGACAAATTTTCGAAATTTTTGACAAACACTGACACTGAAGCGAATCACTAATAGTGACACAAAAGCGAAATCAACAACAATGTTCACTCGAGCGAAATCACAATGTTCACTTGAGCGAAATAGCAGATTGTCCGTATGAGCGAAATCACTATTGTCCTTAAGAGCGAAATCACTATTGTCCTTAAGAGCGAAATCACTATTATGTTCCTTGGAGCGAAATTAGCTTTTGTCCGTTGAAGCGAAATCAGCTTTTGTCCGTTGAAGCGAAATCAGCTTTTGTCCGTTGAAGCGAAATCAGCTTTTGTCCGTTGGAGCGAAATTAGATTTTGTCCTTATGAGCGAAATTAACATGTTCGTTGGAGCGAAATCAGCTTGTTCGTTGGGGTGAAATCAAGTGTTGTCCGTTAAAGCGGAATCACCTGTTAACCATTTTTGACCAAGTTTTAGTCCGTATTTCAGTCTGAAACTTTCTAGGGTTTGTTAATAGTTGGTTTTACACGTTATACTTGAATTTTAGACAATTTTAACCGTAGGAACTATCTCAAATCGAAAAAGTATCAAAGAAAGTGAGTAGAAATGAGAGATTTTTGTAGATTCAGCTGTAGTAGTATGAACTCCTCGTCCTGAAGCTCTGATACCACTTGTTGGACCGTGTCGTGACCCTAAACGATCAGTTGAGCAAGTTCATCATCACGTATAAAGGCGGAATCAGTATACGCAACGTTACAGCAGCTTTCCTATTCAATTCCTTCACTTTATTAGCTTTCTGAAACAATTTTGACAGAGTTCGGTTACAAAGCTTATGACCAGATCTCGCTCAAATGAACATACACATGAGGTATTTATAATGGTGCTGATTTCGCTCCAATGGCATGACATATAAGCGAAATCACTTGTTAACTGATTTCGCTTATGTGTCACAACCATATAAGCGAAATCACCTTGACACTAAAGCGAAATCACCTCTAATCCTATGACCTTACAAGCGAAATTAACCATAAAACCCTAATTTTACAATTATGATTCTATGTTGACTAATCTTGACCTAAAACATCATCAGACGAAGTCAACAGACATTCTTGTGCATCAACAGCAGGTCCTACGCGACCCGCGTAAGGATTGGTTAAGGTCTTACGTGGCCGGTATGAGGCCCAGATTCGGTCAGCAAGTTTCATTTAATTGCAACTTTGGTCCCTGGTCCTTCTAATAGTTGTTTTAACTTGTTTTATTGCACTTTTAACCCTCTAACTTGACTTTTAAGGGCTCCAAGTCATAAACAAACTTTGTTAAGTCCCTGATTAGCTTTACGATCACCCGGAAGATCCTGAATTTCAACGTTGACACTTTTAACCCCTCACTTACGAATGTTAGCGTATCTTTCTCATACGATATCGAAACCTTGTGAAATTTTTATCACTTATTCTAGTGAGCATAATTAATTGTTACAAAACTTCGAGTTCGTTAAAAGGTCACTCAGAGGTATAAATTAAACATGTTGACACATTTAACCCTTGCGGTTTGTAAACTTTCGCTTTCTTCCACAAACGGCTTCATATGATTCATAATTCATTCCTTTAAGGGTATAAACATCGTGTAGGGTTGTTGAAAGGTATAATTATCCAATGTTGACACTTTGAATCCTTTTACTCACATACTTTCTTTGTTTGTCAACTATAGTCCCTCTAAATTAATTCTTTACACGTTTAAAGTCCATGACACGTGTCGATATTATATTGGACATGAATTTACGAGGTGTTACATCCTCACCCCCCTTAAAAGAAATCTCGGCATCGAGATTTACTGAAATAAATGAGGGTACTTCTCTTTCATTGTGGATTCTACCTCCCACGCGTACTCGGGACCTCTACGGGCATCCCATTTAACCTTCACTATTGGCATGTGCTTCCTTCGAAGCTTCTTAACCTGTCGATCCTTGATCGAAAAAGGTTTTTCGACAAACTTTAATCTCTCATGTATGTGCACATCCTTATGTGACATGGCTAGCGATTCATCAGCTAGACATTTCTTCAGATTGCAGATGTGGAATACATTATGAATCCCACTGAGCTCTTCAGGCAGGTTTAACTTGTAAGCCACTGTTCCGACACATTCGATGATCTCGAATGGTCCTATGTATCTTGGGCTTAACTTGGCTTTCTTACCAAAACGCATTACCCCTTTCCAGGGTGATACCTTCAGTAACACTTTGTCACCAACCTCAAACTTTAGAGGTTTACGCCTTTTATCTGCGTAGCTTTTCTGCCTATCCCTGGCAGCTTTGAGAAGATCATGAATCTGCATGATCTTATTGGTCGTCTCCAGGACTATATCAGGTCTTTCTAGTTGGACATCTCCAACTTCTGCCCAATAAACGGGCGTCCTGCACTTTCTTCCATACAACGCTTCAAAAGGCGCAGCTTGTATACTGGAATGATAGCTATTATTGTACGAAAATTCGATCAGTGGAAGATGATCATCCCAACTTCCACCTAACTCAATAACACAAGCTCTTAACATATCCTCCAGCATTTGAATTGTCCGCTTACTTTGACCATCCGTCTGAGGATGATATGCAGTGCTGAAGTTTAATCGAGTGCCCAACGATTGCTGAAAGCTTTTCCAAAAGTGAGACGTGTATCTTGTATCCCTATCAGAGATAATAGACACTGGCACTCCGTGGAGAGATACTATCTCATCCACATACAGCTGAGCTAACTTATCTGAGCGATGTGTTTCCTTAAAAGGTAGGAAGTGGGATGACTTAGTCAGTCTATCCACTATAACCCAAATAGTATCATTTCCTCACTTTGTCTTCGGTAACTTGGTGATAAAATCCATAGTTACCATTTCCCATTTCCAAGTGGGAAGTTCAGGCTGTTGTAGCAAACCTGACGGCTTCTGGTGTTCTGCTTTAACTTGCGCGCACGTCAAACATTTGGCCACATAAGTGGCTATAGATTTCTTCAAACCTATCCACCAGTAATTTGCCTTTAAATCCTGGTACATCTTATCACTTCCAGGATGATTTGAGTATCTGGACCTATGGGCTTCTTAAAGAATCACTTCTCGTAGACCACCATAGATTGGAACCCATATTCGTCCATTCAGTCTTAGAATTCCATCCTTGCCATAGGACAGTTGATCGGCAGTCACACCCAACTTTTCATTTGGGAAGTTAGCTTCTAACACAGCTTCCTTCTGAGCGGCTAACAACCTTTCATTCAAGTTGTTTCTCAATTCAATGCTCTTGGCATTGATCCTAAGGGGCTTAACTCTTTCTTTCCTGCTTAAAGCATCAGCTACAACATTCTCTTTGCCTGGATGGTAGCGAATTTCACAATAATAATCATTCAGTGTTTCCATCCATCGACGTTGTCTCATGTTCAGGTCTTTCTAGTTGAATAGATGATGAAGGCTCTTATGATCAGAATAGATCGCACACTTAGTCCCATACAGGTAATGCCTCCAAAGCTTCAGTGCAAATACAACGGCACCCAACTCCAATTCGTGGGTGGTGTAATTCTTCTCATGCACTTTTAATTGTCGAGAAGCATAGGCAATAACTTTGCCCTTTTGCATAAGCACACATCCCATACCTGTGTGTGATGCATCACAATAAACCACAAATTCTTCGATCCCTTCAGGCAGTGTCAATACTGGCGCATTGCTTAACTTTTGTTTGAGGATATCAAAGGATTCTTGTTGCTTAGGACCCCAATCAAACTTGATATTCTTGTGAGTCAGCGAAGTCAGGGGTGCAACAATCCTTAAGAAGTTTTTAATAAAACGCCTATAGTATCCTGCCAAACCCAAGAAGCTACGAATCTCTGTGGGCATCTTCAGCTCTTGCCAATTCATGATAGCTTCAATCTTAGCGGGATCCACCTGGATACCACGCTCACTCACAACATGTCCAAGAAACTAGACTTCACGAAGCCAAAACTCACATTTCGAAAACTTGGCATAGAGTTTCTCTTGCTGAAGTAGTTTCAGAATACATCGAAGGTGCTTCTCGTGATCAGCCTGATTCTTCGAATAAATAAGAATGTCATCAATGAAAATGATGACAAACTTGTCCAAGTAGGGTTTGCATACGCGATTCATGAGATCCATGAACACTGCTGGTGCATTAGTGAGCCCGAAAGGTATCACCAAGAACTCGTAGTGACCATAACGAGTTCTAAATGCAGTCTTATGCACATCTTCATCTTTGACCTTCAGCTGATGGTATCCTGACCTCAAATCAATCTTGGAGAAATAACTTGCTCCTTGAAGTTAATCGAACAGATCGTCGATCCTGGGCAGTGGATATCTGTTCTTGATTGTAACCTTGTTAAGCTCACGATAATCGATGCATAGACGCATCGACCCATCCTTTTTCTTCACAAACAGGATCGGTGCTCCCCAAGGAGATGAACTAGGGCGAATAAAACCTTTTGCCAACAAGTCATCCAGTTGGGTCCTTAACTCTTTTATTTCAGTCGGTGCTAACCTGTAAGGTGCTCTTGCAATAGGTGCTGCTCCAGGAATGATGTCGATTCTCACTTGCCTATCTGGTGGTAAACCAGGTAGTTCTTCAGGGAAAACTTCTGGATATTTAGAAATAACAGGGATGTCTTCGACCTTGGGTTTTGGTTCATCAATAGTTACTTATGCCATGTAGATGACACAACCCTTCTTCAAACACCTTGACGCCTTAAGCATAGACACTTGCTTAGGCAACCCATACTGAGTATCTCCTTGTATGGTAAGTGGCTCACCATACGGAGTCTTGATAACCACTTGTTTCTTATCGCAAACGATCTGGGCTTGGTTATGAGATAACCAATCCATGCCTATCACTATGTCGAAACCAGCTAATTTCAAAGGAAGTAAGGATAACAGAAAGGAGTGGTTCCTAATGGATATGAAACATCCATCTAACACGGTTGAAGCAGTTTCTATGGTACCATCGTCCAATTCTACTTCATATTTTATGCTTAGGGTTCTAACATGCAGATTTAATAACTTACAAAACTTATCATCAACAAATAACTTATCTGTACCCGAATCAAATAATACCCTTGCATAAACATCATTGATAAGAAAGGTACCTGTTATCACGTTATCATTCTGGATCGCTTCTTGTGCATTCATCTGAAAGACCCTAGCATTGGTCTTCATCCCATCTTCAGTCTTCTTCGCATACTTTGGGCAGTTAGACTTGATATGCCCCTTCTCATTACAGTTATAGCACATCGCATCCTTTATCTTCTTGTAGTCTAACGTCTTGTGCTCCGTCGACTTACAAATCCCACAAGCCCTGGGCTGCGACTGGGATTTTGATTTGTATCTGCATTTTCCCAGATGACGTTTCTTGCAAATTTTACACTTGGGCTTTTCACCCGACTGCTGATCATCCCTTTTAAACCCGGAACTCTTCTTGTGGTCAGAGTTCCCCTTGTGCTTCTTGTCTGAACGACGTGAGTTATCATCCTCATGTTTTCTCTTCCCAGCATCAGAATTCCTAAGCGATCTCTGCCTGACCGCATCAAGGGTAAGAGATAGTGACAGATCATTTACAGACCTAAAGGTAGTAGGTCGGGATGCCTTCACACTGGCTTTGATCTCCGGGGCTAGACCCCCAATGAAACGAGCTATCCGCTTTGGTTCCGGTGTTACTAAGTATAGAACCAACCGAGACATTGTATTAAAACTTGTAAGGTAAGCCTGACAGTCCAAATTCTTCATAACTAACGTCAGGAAATCAGTATCGATCTTCTCAACCTCATGTTGAGGACAAAAATTTTCCTTGATCAAAGTCACAAATTGATCCCAAGACAGATTGTACAATGGGATCTTTCCAGTAGCTTGGATTAAAGACCTCCACCAAGCTAGTGCCTCTCCTTTAAATGACTGAGATACAAACTTCACAACATCCCTATCAGCGCAGCCACTGATATCAACCACAGTATCCTTTTCCTCTAGCCACGTCATGCAGTCAATAGCTCCTTTTTCCCCAGTGAAATCCCTGGGTTTGCAGGAAACAAAATACTTATAGGAGCAGGTCTTTGCACGTGGCTCATGGTCAAATACAATCTTCTTAGACGGAACACTATGATGATTTGAGGAGTGTCGGTCATCATCCTTATTTGACTCATGATGTTTAGAAGGTGGCTTACTATGAGCCTCAGAGTGAGTCTTAGGGTGTGATTTAGAATGAGGTGCAGACAGGGTCTTGCTTTGAGTACCATTTGATTCATTATCTCGTCTGTCTAGAGCTCGAGTAACGGCATTGTCTATCAACGCCTGCACTTCTGCACCAGCTATGTTGATTCTGGTGGTATCATGATTTTCCCTTGGGTGACTATTGATTTCTTCAGACTCTGCCATGTAGCTTGATTGCTACATAAAATAATGATTTCGATTTATTCAGAAGTCTATAATAGTATTATCATTCTTGATGATTTATTAACCATGGTATTAATAAACCATATTGGTTAATTTGTTAGATATGTTCATTTAGGATTTTCATTATATTTATCCATAGTTATAATTCATTAAAATATTATAATGGCATAAAAGGCCAGGTCACAAGGACAAGTTTAAATTTCAAGCCATGATTTTATAGAATCAAGGCATTAAGATTTGAACGCAGTTCATTACCTTTCTTGACAGGGAGTCATAGACCACAACTGTCTTTTGTCTTATATGACAATGAATATGGCCCGCAGGCATTACATCACTATTGGACGTTTTAAACCATATCAAAAGGAATTGGAAGGGTCCAATATAAGGATAACTTATGTGATTTTATCGAATCTCATTTTTCCAGGAGTGTTAACATGTTTTCAGATGTTAACAAGAATTTGAATCTTAATAAGGAACTACCATCATGGCCCTTGTCTTAATATGACACATGGACTAGGCTTTGCCTTTAAGATTTATTTGATATATAATGGCAGATTTATCTTTAAAAGGAATGATATTTTATTTTATTTTATATATTATATTTATGCATGTAATGATAATTAAAATTTAACACATTCCATAATTAAATAAAAGAGTACATGAATGCCCTAAACGGGACTTTAACAGAAACGACATGCCCAAGCAGGGGCTAAACTGGAAATACAAGTCCTCGCAGGGACTGAATACAGAAATAGATGTCCACGCAGGGACTTGATTGAACAAGGAAATTACAATACAAATAAATAAATAAGGAATCTTCAAAAACTCCTCTTGCTCTTCCCCTTGATTAAACTTGGCAAGCCTTTAAGAAAACCCCGGTGGCTTCTACGCTCTTCTCGAACCTCCCGCTCAACCTTTGGAGAATCTCCTACTGTTGTGGCGGCTGGATCTGCGGTGGCTGCGGCTGCAGAGGTTGAGGAGGTGGCGGGTACTGATACCCATAGGTCAGGTATCTAGTCGTCCAGGGGCCTCCATAGGGCCCTTCAGGATGAAGAGCATTGTAGTTTACCGCTACCAGGTATGGGTCTACTTCAGCGTAGTTGTAGTTGGTATGGGCCGGCTGCTCAAATGGGTTGTACGCCGCTACACCGGCGTATGAAGGTATTGAGTTATCATAACCCACTGGTGGCGGTGCGACTGGCGCAGAGTCCACCTCAGAAACAGGGTTTGAAGGCCCACCTATCTGTGGGTCTTCATATAGTGGCAGGTAATGACTGCCACTTAAATGCTGAGGGGTGCTGAAATGGAATCCCCCTCGCACGAACATCCGTGCTCCTGATCTCCTACGCCTCGGTAGCTCTGGAGGTGGTTGCTGCTCTGGCGGCGGTGGAGTGACCAATACAAAACGTGAATCCTCCGAGGGATCCTGTTGTTGCTGCTGCTGAGGTGCTGAGTGGTAGGAGGGAGTAAACACCTAGTCGTATTGGGAAAATCTCGCCTCATAGCTATCTGGACCACGATAAGGTGATCCATGAAAAGATGACCCATCTGAAATCTCGATGGGGTGAGTAGGTGTCCCGGACGGTGGCTCGGCAGGGTCGGTATCTTCATCCATTTCCATGTCTTGAGCCTCCGGGAAATGGTCTTCGGGGCCCAAATGGGTTATGACCCATTGGTTCTTCAAACTGATTGGCCGGGTTAAATCGGCTCTGGAAAAAAGGGGTCGGGTCTTGAAACGCGCGGTGCGACCCCGACCGCTGAAGAGGTAGGTATGAATGGTGCGAATTGTTGGGCTCATTCTCTGACTGTGGCCCAAAGGAATGATGGTATGAGGGTGATGAACTTAGCGAGACAGATCACCTCGCAGGCTCCAAATATGTCCTCCAATCCTCTTGAGGACTTGTGCCCAGGGTTGCAGACGGAGTTCGCCGGTGGGAAGGTCCGGCCTCATGGTCGTTGTGACAACTCGAAATTTAGAACCTTTCGTTGTACGCTTGAACGCTAAGTGACTAACTAATTTGATGATTTAATGAATGATATATATGTGAACTTATATGATTATGTTTGTGATTGTATGTATGCGAGTATGTATATGAACGGAGACAACAAGAACCCGACTCGAGACCATGTGGTCTCGAGTGAACCGTAACACTTGGGCCGGATGGGCCACGCACCCCATTTAACTCAACCGAAACCCATTAGGGTGCACCATGTGGACAAGTATATAACCCCTAGTGATGCTAACCTTGCCATTCTTTGGACAAGCCACACACACACTCTCCCTCTCTCTCTCTCACTAAAACCCTAAACCACAACAACTCCTCTCCTTCATTCTCGGATTCAACCGACAACCATAAGGAGCTTTTGGATCGGCTCACACACACCCATTTGGGAAGCTTCATACTTACCTTTGAAACCCATCAATCGGTTAGTGTCTTTATGATGTTTGTTGTTAAATGATAGTATGAATGATATGACTTAACTAGTATAGTTGTATGCTTGATGATGTTTTTGTGAACCGGATGTGTATGATGATGTTATCGGCTAACATGTCTTGATTTCGGATATATCACATAATGAGCTAATGATGTCTTGTGTCTAAATGAGATTTGAACCATTGATTGTTAATCGGCTGCATATGTGTGGAAATCGGATTAGTGTAGAGTTGATTTTTGAGATGTTATGCGATGATTTGAAACCATTAGATGAGTATGTTCAAGTGTTTTGATTGTTGTTCATGTTATGTTTGTAATTGATGCTAAAAACCCTAAAATATGATGAACAAGTTTGAACAATCATGATGAACTACTTGAATGTATGAAGAACAACATGAATGTGATATGAAGATGTCTTGAATATTTGAAAATTGGCATGTTTGATCCATTTCGGTTAAGGTTAGACAAGGAGACATGTTAGTGCAATGTTATTGGATAGTACATTATCTCATGAACATGAAATTCCATTGGTTTAGTACATATGTCAGGAAATCAGCAGATGTCCAGCCGAGACTTTCGGTCTCGACTCGAGACCACCATATGTCAACTCGAGATCCCCGGTTTCGACACAAGTTGTGAGTCGAGAACCTATAGTCTCGACTCGAGACCATACTTCATCAACACACACACATCATGACTAGAGACTATGTTTGCGAGTCCAGTTGCGACTCGAGACCACTACATGCATGACCCGAGACCACCTTAGTTGCGACTCGAGATCTTGTAAGCTACAACTCGAGATCGCACAGTCTCGACTAGAGACCGCACAGTCTCGACTCGAGACCACACACTTGTGCACGCTATTTGGACCTTCACACTGTTTCGGGCCTAAGTGATTGGGCCGAGCTTATGGGCCGTATGTGCTACTGCTAATTAATTATGTTGTGCACTGTTGTTGAACTGCCATGAAAATCGTGTATGCCATGATCGTTAATTGTGTATGAATACGTGTAGAAAATACGTGCACTACTTGGTTTGAACCTGACTTGAATGGTATCTATGTTAGGATGTAGTTGGCCACTTACAACTTGATTGATTTGTCTGTGTATCTGCCGAGCAAACCAAGGTGTGTTCACACCCTCTACAAAGCATGGGATTCCCTGGGTTGGGAATGGGGTTAAGGAACGTAGGTTCCTCGTCCTCCTTGGGTAGGACAGCAATGGTTCAGGAATGTAATTCCTCGTCCTCACGGACAGATAACTCGTACTAGACCAAAACTCTATCACGAAGTCCCTCCTTTTTATATCGACTTAATCGCCGGGCCAATGGCGAGCGGGTCATTAGTTAGATAGCGCTATTTAGGTCTGACAAACCTCACACCGTGCCGCAGAGGACGGGCGTGAACTAATGGATCTGGGGCACGTCAATGATGATAGACATTGACAGTTTCAGGGCACTTAAACATGACTACAGTCAGCAGTCGATATGGTAACGAGTCTAGTGTATACATGGGGTAGCCCCCACGGCCGAAATGCCAGATAACTAACACGGGGTAGCCCCCACGGCTGGATTGCCAGAGTAACCGGGAATAAACAAGTCACGTTTTTAACTATGGGGTAACCCCCACGGCAGGATGCCAGATAAAGGAAACTGTTTTCGAAACAACTTAAAACGAACACCCAACCGTGAACTCACTCAACTTGTTGTTGACTCGTTACTACATGCTTTGCAGGTCCTTAGGTTCTTAGCTGGAGCTTGCATGGAGGAGGATCGTTGTGGGACATGGACGACTGTGTGCCATGTTGAACTTTGAAACAATTAAACTTATGTTTTGATTTAAGACTTATGCTTCCGCTTGCAACTTAACTATGTTTTGTTTGAACACCAATTGTATTGGTTGGATTTTTATAACTACTTATATGCTTGTTGAATATGATTGGTGGCTGGATCCTGGTCAGTCACGCCTCCAAGCGGTAGTACTCCGCAGGTGGATTTTGGGGGTGTGACAGATTGGTATTAGAGCCATTGGTTATAGAGAACTTGGTTTTAATAAAGGGGAAAAACGTTTTTGTTAAAACCAGACTATAACCTGTACAGTGCTCAACGGTCCACAACGACGCTTCACTCCACATGCAAGGCTCGACATTCTAGGTGATATGGTCTGTGTATATTGCCTACTTGTTAGTTACATAGCACATTGCTTATGGTATGCTTGGTTAGTATAACTACAGTTGCTTGAACACGTGCGTGCTTACTCTATTTTATCGTCGTACTTTCGCGAACCCCTCTCACTCACGTTCTTCTTGATATGAAGATCATGTCTGGACGCGTTAACCTGACACAAGCCCAGTTGACGGCTCTGATCAACGAACGAGTTGCCGCAGTACTTGCAGCTGCACACGCAGGAGGTATATCCTGCAGTCCGAACTCATTCTAGGATCTTTAGAATCCTACTCTCGTGAACCAACCTTTGTGTTAAACTCTGTCTTTTCTTTCACCCACGATAGGTCAGCATGCTCAACCACCCGTGTGCACTTTTAAGACTTTCATGGACTGCCGACCAACTACTTTTAGCGGCACTGAAGGAGCGGTAGGTCTCCTACACTGGTTTGAGAAACTAGAATCTGTCTTCGAAATGTGCGAATGCCCTGAGGCGCGCAGGGTGAAGTATGCTACTGGTACTCTCGAGGGTTTAGCCCTTACATGGTGGAACGCTCAGGTTCAGATGCTGGGGTTGGTTGCTGCCAACGCCACCCCATGGGAAAATTTTAAAGAGATGATCAAGGAGGAATACTGCAGTCGTGATGAGATTCACAAACTGGAAGTGGAGTTCTTCAACCTCAAGATGACGGGGTCCGAAATTGAAGCTTATGTGAAAAGGTCGAACGAACTGGCAATCCTGTGTCCTACTATGGTGGATCCTCCCATCAAACGCATCGAACTATTTCTTCAAGGTTTAGTGCCAGAAATCCAAAGTCATGTGACTTCAGCGAACCTCGCCACCTACCAGCAAACTGTTCAGTTGGCTCACCGTCTCACGGATCAGGCGGTGGAGCAGAACAAGTTGCGAAAACGCATAGGTGCTGCAACTACTTCTGGTACCTCTAGTGACAACAAACGGAAATGGGATGGAACTTCAAGTAAGGGGTCGACTTCCGTTCAGTCCCAGTCTCAGCAGAGAAAGACTGATGACTACAAGAGCCCTAGTCAGCAATCATCTGGTGGTCAAGGTCATGGTGGATACAAAGGGAACCACCCTAAATGCAATCGCTGCAGCCTGCACCACAGTGGGCCATGCACCAGGGGCAACTGTCATCGGTGCAATAAGCCAGGTCACGCTACAAAGGATTGCAGGAGCTTATACCCCGCCAATCAGAATCGTCAGCCAGCTCAACAGAACCAGCGCCAGCAGCAACAGCAAGGTGATAACAAAGGGTGCTTTCAGTGTGGAGCTGAGGGCCACTTCAAGAGAGATTGTCCCCAACTGAACAGGAACCAGAACAACAACAACAACAATAACAACAATCAGGGGAATGGTAACAATGGGAACAACAACAACAATGGCGCCAGGGGGCGGGTGTTTGTGATTGGCCAAGGTGAAGCAAGGAATGACCCCAATGTTGTGGCGGGTAAGTTCCTTCTCGACGACTTTTATGTTTCAGTTTTATTTGATTCGGGTGCCGATACTAGCTACATGTCACTAGAAGTTAGTCGAATGCTTAAGCGTATTCCAACACCTTTGAACAACAAGCACACCGTAGAGCTAGCAAATGGTAAGAGTTTAGAAGCCACACACATAGTCAAGGGTTGTAAACTTATTCTCGCTGACCAGACCTTCTCTATCGACCTCATTCCTATTGTCTTGGGTAGTTTCGACGTTGTCATTGGGATGGATTGGTTATCCCGACACCGAGCAGAGATTCTTTGCAACGAGAAGGTTGTCCGTATTCCAGGTCCCGGTGGTGAACCTCTCATGATTCATGGCGACAAGAGGAGTGCTGTTGAGAACGTCATTTCTCTCCTTAAGGCCCAGAAGTGCTTGCGAAAGGGCCACACTGCCATTTTGGCTCTCGTTACTGACACCTCAGAAAAGGAGAAGAAGATAGAAGATTTTCCAGTTGTACGCGACTATCCGGAGGTATTTCCTGAGGAATTACCTGGTCTTCCGCCTCATCGCCAAGTCGAATTTCAGATTGAACTAGCTCCTGGAGCTGCGCCTATAGCTCGTGCACCTTATCGTTTAGCCCCATCAGAGTTGGAAGAACTCTCTACGCAACTACAGGAACTCCTGGATAAGGGTTTTATTCGTCCTAGCTCATCGCCCTGGGGAGCTCCAGTGCTATTCGTGAAGAAGAAGGACGGTACCTTTAGGATGTGCATCGACTACCGGGAACTCAACAAGGTGACGGTGAAGAACCGTTATCCTCTACCGCCTATCGACGACTTGTTCGACCAGCTGCAAGGGTCGAGCTACTATTCAAATATCGATTTAAGATCGGGTTACCACCAGCTGAGAGTCCGGGAAGAGGACGTCTCCAAAACAGCTTTCAGAACTCGATACGGGCACTATGAGTTTTTGGTCATGCCTTTTGGGATGACAAACGCACCTGCGGTTTTCATGGACTTGATGAATCGAGTGTGCAAGCCTTACCTGGACAAGTTCGTTATAGTCTTCATCGACGACATCCTGATCTATTCTAAGAGTCAGGAGGAACACGAGCAACATCTGCGACTTATTCTGGAACTCCTTCGAACAGAACAGCTTTATGCAAAGTTCTCGAAGTGCGACTTCTGGCTTCGTGAAGTCCATTTCCTAGGCCACGTGGTGAACAAAGATGGGATTCACGTTGATCCATCCAAGATAGACTCGATTAAGAACTGGCCTGCACCTCGTACACCGAAGGAAGTTCGCCAATTCTTGGGATTGGCAGGTTACTACAGGAGATTCATTAAGGATTTTTCTAAGATCGCGCAGCCTCTCACCTCACTAACGCAGAAAGGCGTTGTTTATCGATGGGGAAATACACAGGAGTTGGCATTTCAGCACCTAAAGGATAGACTCTGCAGTGCACCTATCCTTTCCTTGCCGGAGGGCACAGACGACTTTGTGGTCTACTGCGACGCATCAATTCAAGGTCTTGGTTGTGTATTGATGCAACGAGATAAAGTTATAGCCTACGCCTCACGCCAACTCAAAGTTCATGAGAAGAACTACACTACACACGACTTAGAGCTGGGAGCTGTTGTCTTTGCACTTAAGTTATGGCGGCATTACCTGTACGGTACTAAGTGCGCCATCTACACCGACCACAGGAGCCTCGAGCATATCTTCAAGCAGAAGGAACTGAATATGCGACAACGACGATGGGTCGAGCTACTGAATGACTACGAGTGCTCCATTAGGTATCACCCGGGCAAGGCCAATGTTGTGGCTGATGCCCTCAGTCGAAAAGACACTACGCCTAAGCGCGTGCGAGCTCTACAACTCACGATCCATTCTAGTCTTCCTTCTCAGATACGAGCTGCTCAGATAGAAGCATTGAAACCAGAAAACGTCAGGGCTGAAGCCCTACGCGGATCAAGGCAATGCTTAGAACAGAAGGAAGACGGCGCTTACTACGTAACGGGACGCGTTTGGGTCCCACTCTATGGCAACCTACGAGAGCTTGTGATGGATGAAGCACACAAGTCTCGCTACTCGGTGCATCCTGGTTCGGATAAAATGTACCACGATATCAAAGCTACGTACTGGTGGCCTAGCATGAAGGCCCACATAGCAACTTACGTCAGCAAGTGTTTGACTTGTGCAAGAGTCAAGTCTGAATACCAGAAACCCTCAGGCCTACTCCAACAACCAGAGATACCACAATGGAAATGGGAGCAGATTTCCATGGATTTTGTTACTGGCCTACCTAGATCCCAGCGCGGGAATGATACTATTTGGGTGATCGTGGATCGACTCACAAAGTCTGCACACTTCCTGGCTATCAAGGAAACGGATAAATTCTCCACTCTTGCAGAAATATACCTCAAGGAAGTTGTCTCGAGGCACGGGGTGCCCACCTCTATTATCTCGGATCGAGATGCGCGTTTTACTTCAGAACTGTGGCAAGCAATGCACAAATCCTTTGGCTCACGATTAGACAGGAGCACAGCGTACCACCCTCAGACGGACGGGCAGTCCGAGCGCACTATTCAAACCTTAGAAGACATGCTTCGTGCATGTGTAATCGAATTTGGCAACCGCTGGGAAAAGCATCTGCCACTTGTGGAATTCTCGTACAATAACAGCTACCACACCAGCATTAAAGCTGCTCCATTTGAGGCATTGTACGGACGTAAATGCCGGTCACCTCTTTGCTGGGCAGAGGTGGGAGATAGTCAGATCACTGGTCCAGAACATGTGGTAGA
The DNA here is from genome assembly GCA_030545235.1 of Helianthus tuberosus. Lineage (NCBI taxonomy): Eukaryota > Viridiplantae > Streptophyta > Magnoliopsida > Asterales > Asteraceae > Helianthus > Helianthus tuberosus. Next base: position 65,223,402 of record CM060400.1, read on the forward strand.
CACAACCGAACAGATTGCTCAAATAAGAAAACGCATGGCGGCAGCTCGCGACCGTCAGAAAGTTTACGCCGACATGGGCAGGAAACCGCTTGAGCTCCAGGTTGGGGAGCGGGTACTACTCAAAGTTTCACCCTGGAAGGGTGTGGTTCGTTTTGGTAAACGCGGCAAACTTAACCCACGATACGTTGGACCTTTCGAAGTCATTGAGAAAATAGGCAGGGTGGCCTACAGGCTAAACTTACCAGCGGAACTCGGTGCAGTTCACAACGTTTTTCACGTGTCGAATCTGAAGAAGTGTCCGTCAGATGAGACTCACGTAGTTCCTCTGAAGGAACTCACTATCGACGAGCAGTTACGATTCGTCGAGGAACCAGTCGAAATCACGGACCGGGATGTTAAGGTCCTCAAGAGCACTAGAATACCTCTCGTTCGAGTTCGTTGGAACTCACGTCGCGGCCCAGAGTTCACCTGGGAGCGCGAAGATCAGATGAAACAAAAGTATCCCCAACTGTTCGCAAACAGTACACCCACTACTGAGGCCGAAGCTACGGAATTTCGGGACGAAATTCCAGATCAACGGGGGGTGGATGTGACACCCTAGGAAAACCGGGAAAGCTATACAACTTAACTAGCTTCCTCAGTGAGTGCTTACCAAATTTCGGGACGAAATTTCTTTCAACTTGGGGATGATGTGACAACTCGAAATTTAGAACCTTTCGTTGTACGCTTGAACGCTAAGTGACTAACTAATTTGATGATTTAATGAATGATATATATGTGAACTTATATGATTATGTTTGTGATTGTATGTATGCGAGTATGTATATGAACGGAGACAACAAGAACCCGACTCGAGACCATGTGGTCTCGAGTGAACCGTAACACTTGGGCCGGATGGGCCACGCACCCCATTTAACTCAACCGAAACCCATTAGGGTGCACCATGTGGACAAGTATATAACCCCTAGTGATGCTAACCTTGCCATTCTTTGGACAAGCCACACACACACTCTCCCTCTCTCTCTCACTAAAACCCTAAACCACAACAACTCCTCTCCTTCATTCTCGGATTCAACCGACAACCATAAGGAGCTTTTGGATCGGCTCACACACACCCATTTGGGAAGCTTCATACTTACCTTTGAAACCCATCAATCGGTTAGTGTCTTTATGATGTTTGTTGTTAAATGATAGTATGAATGATATGACTTAACTAGTATAGTTGTATGCTTGATGATGTTTTTGTGAACCGGATGTGTATGATGATGTTATCGGCTAACATGTCTTGATTTCGGATATATCACATAATGAGCTAATGATGTCTTGTGTCTAAATGAGATTTGAACCATTGATTGTTAATCGGCTGCATATGTGTGGAAATCGGATTAGTGTAGAGTTGATTTTTGAGATGTTATGCGATGATTTGAAACCATTAGATGAGTATGTTCAAGTGTTTTGATTGTTGTTCATGTTATGTTTGTAATTGATGCTAAAAACCCTAAAATATGATGAACAAGTTTGAACAATCATGATGAACTACTTGAATGTATGAAGAACAACATGAATGTGATATGAAGATGTCTTGAATATTTGAAAATTGGCATGTTTGATCCATTTCGGTTAAGGTTAGACAAGGAGACATGTTAGTGCAATGTTATTGGATAGTACATTATCTCATGAACATGAAATTCCATTGGTTTAGTACATATGTCAGGAAATCAGCAGATGTCCAGCCGAGACTTTCGGTCTCGACTCGAGACCACCATATGTCAACTCGAGATCCCCGGTTTCGACACAAGTTGTGAGTCGAGAACCTATAGTCTCGACTCGAGACCATACTTCATCAACACACACACATCGTGACTAGAGACTATGTTTGCGAGTCCAGTTGCGACTCGAGACCACTACATGCATGACCCGAGACCACCTTAGTTGCGACTCGAGATCTTGTAAGCTACAACTCGAGATCGCACAGTCTCGACTAGAGACCGCACAGTCTCGACTCGAGACCACACACTTGTGCACGCTATTTGGACCTTCACACTGTTTCGGGCCTAAGTGATTGGGCCGAGCTTATGGGCCGTATGTGCTACTGCTAATTAATTATGTTGTGCACTGTTGTTGAACTGCCATGAAAATCGTGTATGCCATGATCGTTAATTATGTATGAATACGTGTAGAAAATACATGCACTACTTGGTTTGAACCTGACTTGAATGGTATCTATGTTAGGATGTAGTTGGCCACTTACAACTTGATTGATTTGTCTGTGTATCTGCCGAGCAAACCAAGGTGAGTTCACACCCTCTACAAAGCATGGGATTCCCTGGGTTGGGAATGGGGTTAAGGAACGTAGGTTCCTCGTCCTCCTTGGGTAGGACAGCAATGGTTCAGGAATGTAATTCCTCGTCCTCACGGACAGATAACTCGTACTAGACCAAAACTCTATCACGAAGTCCCTCCTTTTTATATCGACTTAATCGCCGGGCCAATGGCGAGCGGGTCATTAGTTAGATAGCGCTATTTAGGTCTGACAAACCACACACCGTGCCGCAGAGGACGGGCGTGAACTAATGGATCTGGGGCACGTCAATGATGATAGACATTGACAGTTTCAGGGCACTTAAACATGACTACAGTCAGCAGTCGATATGGTAACGAGTCTAGTGTATACATGGGGTAGCCCCCACGGCCGAAATGCCAGATAACTAACACGGGGTAGCCCCCACGGCTGGATTGCCAGAGTAACCGGGAATAAACAAGTCACGTTTTTAACTATGGGGTAACCCCCACGGCAGGATGCCAGATAAAGGAAACTGTTTTCGAAACAACTTAAAACGAACACCCAACCGTGAACTCACTCAACTTGTTGTTGACTCGTTACTACATGCTTTGCAGGTCCTTAGGTTCTTAGCTGGAGCTTGCATGGAGGAGGATCGTTGTGGGACATGGACGACTGTGTGCCATGTTGAACTTTGAAACAATTAAACTTATGTTTTGATTTAAGACTTATGCTTCCGCTTGCAACTTAACTATGTTTTGTTTGAACACCAATTGTATTGGTTGGATTTTTATAACTACTTATATGCTTGTTGAATATGATTGGTGGCTGGATCCTGGTCAGTCACGCCTCCAAGCGGTAGTACTCCGCAGGTGGATTTTGGGGGTGTGACAGTCGTGGCTTGTAAATGGTGCCTTGCCTCGTCCTCTTCTGAACCTTGGTGGCATTTTGTTGACCTGTTAAAACAAACAAAAGAGACAACAAAGAAAAACAATAAAGAGCAAGATAAAATAAATTAGAATTTGTCCTAAGTTCTTTGTCTAGACTCGGAAGTCGAGGAATGTGCAAACTGTGTCATTGAAATTAAACACAAAAGGCTAGTGTTTAATTCACTCAATGTTGGCTCTGATACCAACCTATCACACCCCGATATTTCCACGTATTACCGGTGGGCCCGGTGGGGAGTATCGTGACGTAGTTGATATCATCATAGACAATTTATCGCAGTTTAATACACAGCGGAAGCAAAAGATAATAACATTACAAACCGAAGAAAAGTAATATCAAGTATTACAAAGAACGGTTGTAAGAGACCCACAGGCGGATCAAAGATAAAAGGAACATTGTTCAACAAATTCTTAACATCTAAGCTTGCAAGACTCTTTATTGATGCTAGGAGAAGCCAGCCTATTTCCATTAGTACCTGCACTTAACCTTTTTGGGAAAATACGTCAGTTTTCACTGGTAAATACAATTAACCGACTCATTTTGAAAATGTTTAACAAAATTGATTTGAATGCACAAGGCACAAAATATCTTTTATAACTTGGGATAATTATTTAAAAATAAACTTGTTAAAGAATTACATGTTTATTATACGTTCAGTAGCCCGGGCTGAATACCGGGTTAAAGATTAATAGACACACCACATAATATATCCCACGGCGAGTTATTCTCAAACAGGTGGGTATATTATTTTTACATACGCACCGGCAGGTGTATGCCTACACCCCGTGCTTAAGTCGTGGCCATTTCAATGACTGAGCCGAGGATATCTAGGACATGGTCATTAACCCCCCCCCCCCCAAAGGCTTAAAACAAACAAAACAGATTAAACGGGTCATCTCAATAAATTAACCTTCATATGATTAAAAATTCAATGCCCGACCAAGCGGTATTTTATATACCGTACACCAAGCCCGTATAAGGGAAAATAAGTTAAAAGTATTTACCTGAGCAAATTATTCAATTTATCCCAGCCGTATACAATTGGCATATGCATATATCTTTTACTGGGCTCCTAAATCTGGAACGAAGGTTTTAATAACCTATTAGATTCCTAACGGGTCTTAATTAAGCCTCAGCTTAGACCGGTTAGTTTTAAAGGATGATATACAGTTTAAAACGCAAGATTAAGCGAAGACCGGATTAGAATGTGGTTTAGACCCGACAAGTTTAAAGACTTATATAATATGGGTAAACTAAACACATTCTAGATTTTGAGATAGAAATGATAAGGTTTGACCCGTTTCGGTTAATTTATGCAAACTAGTTACATAAACCACACCGAACGCGAAAAATGCATAACGGGTAAACATATGAGTCATGAACAGGTTTCCTAAGTTAATATACCTTAAATTTGTTGGGATATCAGTAAGATACCTTCCATTATGCCCAAAACGAATTTAAACTCAAATTAAGCCCCGTAGGGGTATTTTGGTCATTTTGCCAAAAATAGTTTTAATCTATACTATGCGTTTAAAACGCGTAAAAAGTCGCTTTTAAGCGATTTTCGGGTTATATAAGAAAAGCTGATATTTTTATCTTTCCAGAAGGCTTAAAATATTTTATTTATCATATAAAATCAGTAGCAAAAAGTTTGGTATCAAAATGTTATGTAAAACTCATTTTATTCAAGAAAAGGGTATAACCGACAATTACCGAATTAAAGCAAGAACCCTATGTTGTGCTCAGCTTAAAAATAAATAAAAATCTTCAAAAATCCCAAAATATTATATTACATCAGTGGGTAAAAGGTTTGGTGTCAAAATTTGGGTTTAAATAGGCTTTATGCCAAATATGCCGTTTAATTAATAAAAAGCTTTCAATTTACGCTATTGAGCATAACTCTTAATCTAGACCTCAAACTGATGTCAAATTTTTAGGACAAGTTTATAAATTAGTATTAAAGGTTTTTATCCTCTCACATTTTCAAAAATCTCGTTTTAAGGTCAAAAGGGCATAATGGTCAACTTTTAGGCATATAACGGAAACATGCAAATGAATCGGATAAATTATGAACCAAGTTGTATAATCACAGAGGGTTATACTAACATATAACTTGGTCCTAATGGAACTCTATGGGATGTCTAAACTAAGCCAAATCGGGTCAGAACTGAAAGGCAAAGCAAAAGTCTAATTTTGCGACTTTCGGTTCCGAACCGAGTCTGAACTCAAAATTGTTGGGTTGAACATGCTTACATTAATTACCAAGTTATATGAGTGATAAAAACAGGTTTCATGGCTTCTACATTGTTAATTATGTGTTTATTCGAAAATTAGCTTTCTATTGACTTTTTATAATTAAGTTTGACCCGAGAATTGACCTAGTTAGAGTGGGAATCAGATGGTGCCCTTTTAAGGGTTTATTACCCACATAATTACCAACTCATAGCCACTTTCAATTCGAAAAATGACTGGACCATTAGTGATTAATCACTAAGTCAAACCTTAATTACGACGGTTTTGACTTTAGGCCATTAAACTAATAAAACACGAATTAGAGAGGTTAAGGAAGCTTACTGAAGTACTTAGCATGACTAATGATCCTTAGGGAATGATCTTGAGCTCCAGGAGGCTCCAGAAATTGAGTTAGAATGATTTTCAAGTGGCAAGTTCAATGTTTGCAACATAAAACTCATATATAGGACTTTAAATTGCATAAGATCCTTACAACAAAGTCTACACATGATCCCTGATGCATTACAAGTGTCCCTATGCATGAAAAACCGTTGGCGCAGCCCCTGGGATCGAAAACAGGCTTTGTAAGGCGGTGTAAAAGGCTGAAACAGGCACCTGTGCATGTTTTCCGCATCTAAAGGTCCTATGCGGCCCGCATAAGGATTGGTTAAGGTCTTACGCGGCCGGTATGAGGCCCAGATTCGGTCAGCAAGTTTCATTTAATTGCAACTTTGGTCCCTGGTCCTTCTAATAGTTGTTTTAACTTGTTTTATTGCACTTTTAACCCTCTAACTTGACTTTTAAGGGCTCCAAGTCATAAACAAACTTTGTTAAGTCCCCGATTAGCTTTATGATCACCCGGAAGATCCTGAATTTCAAAGTTGACACTTTTAACCCCTCACTTACGAATGTTAGAGTATCTTTCTCATACGGTATCGAAACCTTGTGAAATTTTTATCACTTATTCTAGTGAGCATAATTAATCGTTACAAAACTTCGGGTCCGTTAAAAGGTCACTCAGAGGTATAAATTAAACATGTTGACACATTTAACCCTTGCGGTTTGTAAACTTTCGCTTTCTTCCACAAACGGCTTCATATGATTCATAATTCATTCGTTTAAGGGTATAAACATCGTGTAGGGTCGTTGAAAGGTATAATTATCCAATGTTGACACTTTGAATACTTTTACTCACATACTTTCTTTGTTTATCAACTTTAGTCCCTCTAAATTAATTCTTTACACGTTTAAAGTCCATGACACGTGTCGATATTATATTGGACATGAATTTACGAGGTGTTACATCGGTTTACCTCGCGATTGTGGGGAACATTTCAAGCTGCACTCGGTACTGAGCTTAATCTAAGTACCGTATTCCATCCACAAACCGATGGTCAGACTGAAAGAACGATCCGTACTTTGGAAGACATGCTTCGCTCATGCGTCATAGACTTCGGTGGTAATTGGGACGCATACCTGCCTCTAGTCGAATTCTCGTATAATAAAAGCTATCATTCCAGCAATCAAATGGCACCGTTCGAGGCCTTATACGGAAGAAGATGTCGGTCGCCTATTGTGTGGCACGAGATCGGTCACTCGCAATTAACCGGTCCTGAGCTATTGCAAGAAACAACTGACAAAATCCTCCAAATAAGAGACAACTTGCTGAAAGCTCGGAGTCGTCAGAAAAGTTACGCCGATAGACGACGCAAGCCCCTTGAATTTGCCGTTGGCGACCGCGTACTCCTAAAGGTATCACCTTGTAAGGGTGTGGTCAGATTCAGAAAGAAAAGAAAGCTCGTGCCTCGATTCGTTGGACCCTTTAAGATTCTGGAAAGAATTAGAAAAGTGGCCTACAGACTCGAACTACCGAAGGAACTCAACAACGTCCACCCAACTTTCCATGTGTCTAACCTCCGAAAATGCCTTGCTGAGCATGATATCCAAGTTCCTCTCGAGGATCTCCAAATAAACGAAACACTACACTTCGTAGAGAAGCCTGTCGAAATCATGGACCGCCAAACCAAACAGCTCAGACGCTCGCGCATTCCCATTGTGAAGGTTTGATGGGAAGGCAAGCGAGGCGCAGAGTTCACTTGGGAACTCGAAAGCGACATGAAGGCGAAGTACCCGCAGTTGTTTGTTACGGCTGAATCCTAAATTTCGGGACAAAATTCCTTAAACAAGGGGAGGCTGTAACACCCCGTGTTTCAAAAGTCAAAGTCAAGATTGAAGTCAAAGGAAGAAAAGATTGCTAATTGCGATCTGTTACTCCTTGCTCGATTCCTGTTTTGACTTCTTTGACTTGTAGTTAGTCTCTTTATGTTTTTACGTTAGTTTTATTATGTGGAGTATCTATTAATAATCGAAGCTTATTCTCTATTTATCGATGTTTATCGCTTATCGCGTATCGCAATCGCGGTCACAACTCGAGTTATGTGTTCTGGTTATTGTTCTACATGTGCGTGCCTCTTATGTGTTACTTGTGCATGTTTATTTATGTGTGTTGTGGTGTTTAATCAAAACTCAATCGAAATCAAATCGCAAACGCTAAACGCAAGTTATTTAGGATGATTGTATGTTAGATATAGTAGTTGGGATTAAAAGTAATTTGAATAGGAAACTCCATCGCATCTCAACGCTCGCAATTTCCATCGAAACGGCAAAAATCGTTGCACTAAACACTCGAACCAACTTGCTAATCGACTAGGTGACCGGCCGATCGACCAGTCGTTCGATCGAGCTGCCGCTTGATCGATCAGCCAGTCCACCAGGCTGCCACTCGATCGATCCACCCTTTCCACTTTGGGAAACCCTATAAATACCCATGTCAACATCACTCTTACCACTTTTGCACTCTCTTGTCCGACCAAGCGCACAACCTCACTTTTTCTCCGATTTCTTACTATTCCGGTAAGAACTCGTCCTAGATCTTGTACTTCCCTAATCTACACGCACTCCTACACCTTTCTATCTTTTGAATCTTAACTTTTAACCGTGAAATCACTAGATTTGAGGTGTTCTAGGATAACGTCATCATGGTGTTCTTATGAACTTCATGTTTTGGCTTCAATCCACCAAGAACAACTTAGATCTAACCGATTTCCACACAAATAAACAAAGATCTTGCATAAATCTCAACATATTCACGATGAAAAAAGATTGAAAGATGGTTTCTAACTTTCTTTCAACTCTTTTACACTCAATGCACTCAAAACCGATAGAATCGGGCCTTGTTCTAGCCTTCTACCCTTTCTTGGTGTTGTGTTAGTTCAAGATCTGGATTCTATCCACGAGATTACCGATTTCGGGTTAAACATGGAACACCGTCCCGAATAGTTAACCGGCCGGATTTGGGTGATTTCTGTCCGATCAGGCTAATGAGTTGTGACGAGGTTCCTGTTGTCTAATACGTCACCAAATCATCTCGATAAAACGACAAACTACCAAGGAAGAAGTCGATCAGGTCGACCAGGATGGAGTGTCACCCGATCGGACTACTGTCCGAATGGACAGCCACCCGAACAACCAACCACCCGAACGACTTGCACCTTGGCCCCACATTGAGTTTTCAAATCAAACTTCAAGAGTTTTGGAACACCGAACGGATAGCCGTCCGATCGAGTTACCAGTCGATCGACCGACCATCCGACTATGTGATGTTTTGGAACTTCAATACTTAAATAAATTTTCAACCTGTTCAAGGCACATGTGTTGTCACCCGATCGAACTACAATCCGATCAAGTGACAAAACGCTGTGAACTTGTTCTCACAAAGTGTTCAACCTACCGGATTGTCGCCCGGTCGAACGGTTGTTCGATTGATCGACCTGAAGGATAGAAACACTTCTGTGTTTTCAAAATGCTACAACAAAAACTTCAAAAGTCAAACCATCACACACAAACACATCCTTCACAAGGGAAGAAACAATCCACTCGAAAGGTCACCCGAATCGGATGACCATCCGAGCGGACTGAGACGCGAACGACCGGTTGTCCGATCGGACTACCATCCGATCGAACTGCTGTTCGACCCACTATCACTTGTTTCGTTTTACGCGTCGCTTATCGTTATGCTATCAATCTGTTCAGGCTAACCCTACTCTCTAGCGCTCCCTTCAATCCACCAATCGCTGTGAGTATACTCGAACCCCATTTTGCTTTCACACTTTTGGGTGTTACATACGTTACCTATATTCAAATCACATCAATCACACAACGCAACGCTATTTAAACGCTAACCGTTACTGCATGTTATACGTGACTTAATGAATGCTTGTTTGTTATGTTTACACATGGAATGTTGTCTACCTGCCTTAGCAATGGTAGTACTATTTGTTTGGACTCAGCACCTGTTCACTCAGGGGTGATCATGCATTACGAACTGCCTTGGGAAATCAACCCGCAGTCATTGGTATCGATCGGTTCATGTCGATAACTAACATGCCTCATTTCACACTGTGTACGTGCTGGTTATGCGTAACGATTTCGAACTCTATTATATCTATCAAACTTGTATGCTCACCTTTACACAATGTGTATTGACTTTTACTTTAACGTATGTAACAGGTGCTTAGGATGCTTATTTGCTTTGCTTGCTGTGAAATCGAGGCTAGGAAAGGTCTAGAAACCAATAAACAATTGTCTATATTTAAAATCTGAGTTGTCGGAACAGAACAATTTGACTGGATTTTGTTTGTAATAATTATGTTATCTTTTATGATATGGTATGGGACGTGTTGCTTAAATAATTGGTAATTATAGTTGTTATGGAAACTTCTGGACAATCTGTTTCGCTCAGTGCTGCGCCCTGATGATTCCACCATCGGTTGAGGTGTGACAGTAGTGAGTTCTAACGGTGCCATAACGTTAAAAACGTTAAAAGCGTTGTTAAGCGTGGTGGATACGCCGTTGGTACTTCCTATTTTTAAGCGTCTTAACCATGTCGACAAATTGTGACATCTATTCACGGGACAGAGGCGGTATGGTCAAAACATGGTGGATACGCCACTGGTACTTCCTATATATAAGTGCTTTGCCATGCTAACAAGTTCTCGTGGAGAAAATGCTATGTGGAATTGAACGTTATTAGACCTCTTATACTATTATGACTATTTTCAACACACTAAACTCCTTCGCAAGGCGTAACATCTCATTACTTCTCGAATCGCACCATCGCTAGACTTTTCGCAAGTCTACAGCAACGCAATCTCACATTTGTTGGAATCTATTCCACTTCACCGTCATTTTTCCCTCTCGACGCTTTAACGCTTATCGCACCCAACATTCACGCTGCTTCGATATTTCGCATCACTGAACCAATCGCACACACTCCTATCACTCAAGTCTACTATCAGCCTCTCCGCTCAGTCTATTTGGTCTTCCCCTCAGACTCAGTCCAACCATTTACCGTTGGGACCGAGGATACTAAAACCCATCCATAACACGTTGACACACATGACATCGTCCCACGGGACAGATGCAATATGGCTAAAACATGGTGGATACGCCGCTGGTACTTCCTATATATAAGTGTTTCAACCATATTAACAAACTTTCATTGAAAGATGCCATGTGGGGCTCGATGGCAATTAAACTTTTGATACTGTTAAAACTTATTTGTTTACCGTATGCTTTGGAAATAAATGGAAAATTTTCTAAAATTTTTTATTTAAATTAAAACCTTTGGACAAACAAAACTTTTCTTACAACGTTGGTTTAAAATCGACCAAGTTTAACACCACGTCCTAAGAAAAAAAATTCATAACTCAAGTTTTCCTTAAAATCTTTTTAAAAACTTAACAAAACTTTTCGAAACTTAAAATATTTTTGGATCGTCAACTCATGAGTTACTATCCTTTAGTTAAACAAGTCGCTTCACTCATCGTTTTCCCCATGCCACCGAGACGCTCTCACTCGTCAATCCTCAATCAATCGCTCGTTCATCCTTAACTTACCCTAACGCTTTTGTCGCTGCTTATTCGTATCAATTCTCACAGTCTTCTCTTTGAATAAAATTTCGGGACGAAATTTCCAAACGCAGGGGAGACTGTAACAACCCGCACTTTCGCGCCCGTTACTCTCGTTACGCCTAGCACCAGAGATTCGGATCATAATGTGAACTATATCGCTTACTACACTACATCGCATACTTTCGCACTACATCGCTTATTTCCAACACGCTATATGGCACTTTACAACGCTTACGCTTATAACGCTTGCACTTACACTACTACATAACGTGAATATCTAAACTACTCGCTCGCTCTCGCACCAACGCAACGCAAACTCAAAACGCGGTTACTTATATTTATCTATGTATTAATACTCGCTTAAAAATCTCAAACGCACACTCGCACGACTTGATTTATCCCAATAAAACACAACACTTAATATCTCGTTAAAGTACTTTAAGTACTCGAACTAACTAACGCAACTAAACACACCAAACGAACACCCGACACGCGAAACGAGTCCCTTCGTATGAAGACACACGTGGCTTCGTACGAAGGCAGGGCCTTCGTACAGAACCTTCAGCGCCTCCTATAAATATCCAAGCCACTTCTATCATTCTAACTTGCTGCCATTCTCTCTAAAACGCTTCGAACCTGCTGTCTCTCAATTTCTAAGTAAGATCCTTTATTTTTACATGTTTCACAATGATTTCCACTATGATTTTTCACGAGTTTAACTTCGATTTCATCCCAACTTCTCTATTTTTATCTAAATTTCTCTATTTTTATCTAAACTTCTCTATTTTCATCTGAACTTCTCTATTTTTATGAAAACCTTCATCTTTTTCATCAAAACTTCTTATTTTACTACGGATCTACACTTGAACGAATGATTTGGGTTTAGCTTTGGCTTACTAAGATGTAGATCTGAGTATCTCACACTCACCAAGTGTTTAATCCAAAGAAAAACTATTTTAAACTTTATTTTTACACAAAAACGGACCAAAACCGACAAATATTTCGTTCACTGCATAGTGGGACGAAGTGGTGTCGAAACCGTCATGAAAAGGACTAAAAAATGCATCTGATTCAGGTGAAAACATAGATCCGAACGCTTGAAGACGCTGAACAATCACTTGTGCGAAGCCAAACTGGCTTTTACGAAGCCCCCTTCGTGCAAACCAGCCTAGTTTTCCGCAAGTGACTTATTCGCTCAAAAGACCTCTACGGCTCTAAGTTTAATCAGTAGCTTAAGGCTGGAGGGATGAACACTCGATTTCCCGAAGACGGTCACGAAGCACACTCGATTTTGGACACGGAAACAAGCTGCTGGTACGAAGACACTAGCTTCGTACGAAGGCACTGCCTTCATACGAAGGCACCGGCTTTGTGTAAGGAACCTATTTTCCATTCGACAGTTCAACTCGACCGTTTAAGCACTTTGGAAGACTTATGCACTTCTATTCCCGGATGCAGGCTGATCTGGTGCTCCCTCCACTCCATCCAGACCGTGTTTAGCTATTAACCACGCACTGTGAGTATACTCGAACCCTTTTTTGCATAACGCACTTTTGGGTGTTACATACGTTCTCTATCAAGACACAACACACACAACGCTTAAACTCTTTTATAAACGCTAACCGCTCTCGCATGTTATACGTGACTAGTTGAATGCTTGTTTGCTATGTTTACACAGTGATGACTTGCTCTACCACCCATAGCAACGATAGTACTATAGTTTGACTCAGCACCTGTTTATTCAGGGGTTGTTAAGGTTTACTTACTTTACGTGCACACTTCGGTGAACACGTATCACGCACACTCTACTCGCAGTCATGTTGGTTAGCTTGTATCAATGTCGATAGCTTACTTGATTTGCCCTTTACGTGTTACATGCTGGTTATGCGTAAACGCTTTATTACTATACTTATGCTAAACTTGTGTACTCACCTTGTTGGACTTTTTATGCCCAAGACACATATTAAATTGATGTGGCTAGTACGTTATGATCCAAGTCGGGTCATACCTAATAACAAGCTAGACAAACACCTATAATATTTATTTATGATATGATCAAACAAATAAATATTAACACTTCGAATATTTAGAAATTGGTTTTCTAAATAATTGCACTTGAGAAACTAATAAATTATATGGATAATTTATTTGAGAGAATATTTTATTTTGTTATTTAATGGGTTAAATAACATTTTAAAAGGTTGCATAAGTCTAGTAAACATGTGATGTTATATTTTATAAAAGTTATAAACTAAAACAAGACTTAAAATGTAAAAGGAAAAATTTTCCTTGGGTGAAAAATGTAGCCCTATGGCCGGCCATATGTAGCTTCCCAAAGTGGGTTTTCCCATTTCCTATACATGCAACAAATCTCATAAAAGATCATACAAGATTGCATGTTCTCTCTCATGCTTTCTCTCACATAATTCAAGTGCAAGAACTCCTTCTTTTGCTCTCTAATTTTCGGCCAAGAGTGTGTATCCAAGAGGAGTTTTTCAAGTGAAAATCCTAGCAACATAAGGTGTTTGTTGGAGGCTTGGTGTATGCAAGCTTGAGGCTTTCTTGTTTGGAGGCTACCATCAAGAAACATCATCTTCTTCATATATTTTGCTCTTTGGAAGGTAGTATTCTTATAACACCCTATGGTTGTGTTTTGATAGCATGCATGTTCATATATGGATCCGGTTATTAGGTTTTGCATATAAAAAGAGTTTTACGTCTAGAAAGTAACATGTTTTAAATAATTATTCCGTTGTGTTTTCATTTTATTTGGATAAAATGACTTTGATAAACATGTGAAAAACCCAACAATGGCATCAAGAGCCGCTTATATGTGTGCATGCTTCAAAGGATTTAAAATTTTCGGGTTTTTGGGTTTGGTAGAAACCCTATGGCCGAAAATTTAACGTTGGTTCTCCTTTTTTTTCAAGATATTTCTCTTACATGAATAAAGGTATCTTGAAAAATCATGTCATTTGGATGATTTGTTTGTTTGGACAAAAACCCAGATTTTTCGGTTTTTCATTCTTGGCCGAAAAATGGGTTATAAAAAGGGAACCATTTTGCTCTTGAATAATATACATATGTGGATGTATATTTTGGTGTTCATAACCTAGCCATGACCTTGTGTTTGAATATGTTGAATGATTGTGTTTGTGATTTATATTCGATTATTCAATGGGCTGTAATAATTAAATGTCTTTGTTCTTCCATTAGAAAAATGTGTAATTTATTTATTTTCATTTGGTATGTAAGTAAATAGATTAGTTGCATTTCTTTTACTAGAAAAATGTATTAGGATACTTTATTGTAAAAGAAGATGCACACAAAAATGCGTTTTTGGTTTGGGCCAATTTTGGGCCTAAAGGACCTCATAGTTCTTAATGGGATTTTAGCTCAATAACCAAAACACATTTTGGAAGCCCAAAGGAGTTTGGAGCTGAATTTAAAGATCATTTGGAAGCCCAAAGAAAGTGGAGAAATCACAACACAAAAGGAAGACTTGAAGCATTTTGATGCGGGTTCAAGTGGGAGTTCAACGACACATTTCTTATGCCAATATTCATCCCTTAGGAAGGACCTTTTGGCACACTTGTTTTGGCTAACAAGTGTTGTTAAAAATAGTTGGCTATGGTTATGCACCTTTTGTGATAATAAGTGTTGTGCTTTTATGATTGTTTATTCATGGTTGTTTAGATGATATTTGGATATGCTTGCTTAATAACTAATAATCCATAACAAGCTTAAAATTGATTCTTTAAAAATCATTAAAGTGGTTAATAAAAGGTTTTATTAAAGGTTAATGATTTTATAATAAAATGGGTTTTATTAAAAGAACCTTGAAAATTTGTTTTCACTAAAGTACCATTGATTTGAATGCATGCAAATATATGGTACATAAAGTTTTTTAACTAGAATTTTTGAGACCTAAAAACCCTTTTATAAAACAAGTCAAACACCATCCTTTTATACAACACTCGAATCACTTAGGAATTCTTTGTGAGATAAAGGTCACCTAACAACATTTGAAGGAACTTGTGTGTTAGAGGTGGGGTTACCATATTTGTGGGATAAAGGTCACCTAACCACTTGTACGTGTAAACTCACATGTGTGTGTAAGTAGGATGACTTGATTTAGAAACCATGTGCTTAGGGTCACCGAAGCATGGCGTACAAAGGTGTTGATGGGATTAAACATACCAACTAAACATAAAGATGTTTAACCGATCCCATATGACTAGAAATTGCAAAGTGTTGCAATTGTCAAACGTTGACTACCTTGTTAATTTAAATAATGGGATAAAGGTCACCTAACCAATATTTAAATGTAACATTGGATTCTAGATTTTAATTATTAATTGTCTATGAGACATAAAAGGGTATTAATGATTAAAATTTAATAATATCGAAAATACCAAAATTGAACTTTGTTAAATTTTGTAGATGACCGCCAACAATGCAAACACAATTACCCAAACCGTCCGTAACCTATCACTAAGAACAATCCTTAAAAAGGATCGTCTCAACCACAACAACTTCATGGATTGGTACCGAAACTTGAGAATCGTTCTCAAGCAAGAGAATATATCCCACGTGTTGGACGATCCTATTCCCGATAAACCTAACGTGGAAGATGAGGATGCCTATAACGATTGGGTTAAGTATACCGAGGACTCCATGCAAGCCTCCTGCCTCATGTTGGGAATTATGATTCCCAAAATTCAAAAGGATTTTGAACATCACGGGGCATATGACATGATTACCCAATTGAGGGAAATGTTCCTACAACAAGCAAGGGTAGAACGCTTCGAAACGGTTTGGGCGCTTCATGCATGTCGAATGGTGGAAACCCAATCGATCTCATCTTATGTCCTTAAGATGAAAAGCCACATTGATCGCCTCGAAAGGCTCAATTGTCCCGTCTCTAAAGAGTTGGCTACGGATTTGATCCTCAACTCTTTAACAAAGAAATTTGAGGCTTTTGTTATGAACTACAATATGAATGGATGGGACAAGAGCATTGGTGAACTTCATGCAATGCTCAAAACGGCCGAAACGGTAATGGGTAAAAAGGTTTTGCCTGTTCTAACAACCAATGGGGGTGGCAACAAGAAAGGGCATCACCCCGACTCCAAAGCAAATGTTGCCAAGGGAAAGGGGCACTTCAAAGGGAAGGGAAAAAGAAAGGCTAAAGCGGAACCACCGAAACCAAAAGATAAGAAGGCAAAAGTTGCCATGAACGATCCATGCTTTGTGTGTGGTGAGATAGGGCACTGGAAAAGGAATTGTCCAACCTATCTCAAGGAGTTGAAAAACAAGAGGGATGCGGGGCAAACCTCAGGTACAATCTTTATGATACATATTGACCTTAATGTTATTTCTTCTAACACATGGGTATTAGATACCGGATGTGGAACTCATATTTGCAATTCGTTGCAGGGGTTGAAAAGAAATAAGCATTACAAGAAGGGAGACACTAGTCTCTTCATGGGCAATGGAGCAAAAGTTCAAGTTGAAGCCCGAAGAGACTATGTTTTGAAACTTCCATGTGGTTTGGAAATTATTTTGAAAAATGTTTTGTAGGAACATTATTTCAGTTTCCTTTTAAGACAATATGGTTTTGATTTGAAGTTTGTAAACAATGACATTTATGTTTCGATGAATGACATGTTTTACTTTAAAGCTATGCCTTCAAATGGTAATTATGAATTGGTTCATGATGATACATCATTTGATAGTTCAATGTACCAAGCAACCACCAAGAAACTCAAAATGGATTTGAGTGAGACCTATGTTTGGCATTGTCGCCTTGGTCATATAAACAGAAATCACATGCAAACACTTCAAAAGAATGGTCTTTTGGAGACAAATGAAGTTGGTTCATTTGATAAATGTGAATCTTGTTTACAAGGTAAAATGACTAAGAAACCCTTTAGTGGCACCAACCAAAGGGCAAAAGATTTATTAGGTATCATACATTCGGATGTATATGGTCCTTTCAAGCTAATGACTAGGAATGGTGAAAGATACTTCATTACTTTTACCGACGATTATAGTCGCTATGGTTATGTGTACTTACTAAGACACAAAGATGAAGTTTTTGAAACGTTCAAAATCTTCCAAAGTGAAGTAGAAAATCAACTCACCAAGATAATCAAAGTTCTTCGTTTTGATAGAGGAGGTGAATACCTTAGTGATGCTTTTCAAGTTCATCTTAGGAGTTGTGGGATTATCTCACAACTTACTCCACCCGGAACACCACAACATAATGGTGTGTCTGAGAGGAGGAATCGAACTCTATTGGATATGGTTCAATCTATGATGGCTAGGAGCATATTACCTCTATCATTTTGGGGTTACACTTTGCTCTCCGTGGCCCGTATACTAAATATGGCCCCAACCAGGAAAGTGGATAAGACACCTTTTGAAATACGACATGGAAGGGCTCCATCATTATCATATTTGAAGGTATGGGGTTGTGAAGCTTATGTGAAGCAATACACCCCAAACAAATCGGAAGTACGATCCACTAAGTGTATCTTTGTAGAATATCCTAAAGATGATATAGGATATTATTTCTATGATCCAACAGAGCAAAAGGTATTTGTTGCTCGAAAGGCTGAGTTCTTGGAAGCTAAGTTCCTTATGGAAGGAACTCGTAGAACAGTGGAACTTGATGAGGATCAAGAACCACAAGCTGATACACGTTTGGTTGATACTAGCACTCAACAAAAGGTTGTTGAAAATGATCAAGTGGTTAATCAATACACACAAAATGTTCACAGATCTGGTAGAATTAGTAGTCCACCTGAAAGATATGGATTTTTCATGGATGGATACTACGTGGTAGATTCGGATGAACCAACCACACACCATGATACAATGTTAAAATCCGATTGTGACAAATGACTTGAAGCTATGAACGTAGAGATGTAATCCATGTATGACAACCAAGTATGGGAATTGGTTGTACCACCTCTTAACTCCAAAGTGGTTGGAATTAAGTGGGTTTTCAAGAAGAAAACCGATATGCATGGTAACTTGGATACTTATAAAGCGAGATTCGTAGCAAAAGGTTTCACTCAAACTCAAGGGGATGATTATGATGAGACCTTCTCACCCGTGGCGATGCTAAAGTCAATTAGGATATTATTTGCCATAGCTACATATTATGATTATGAGATTTGGAAAATGGATGTCAAAACGGCTTTCCTCAATGGATATCTTGATGAAGATGTCTATATAGTTTAGCCTGGAGGTTTTGTCGATCCAAAACATCCTAACAAAGTATGCAAGTTAAAGAAATCAATCTATGGATTGAAACAAGCATCGAGAAGTTGGAATCACCATTTTGATGAAGAAATTAAGAATTTTGGATTCATCAAGAACGCCGATGAAGCTTGTGTGTATAAGAAGGCTAGTGGGAGCATCATTACTTTCTTAGTATTGTATGTCGATGACATTCTACTATTTGGAAATGACATTCTAACCATGGAAGGTGTAAAAAACTGGCTTGGAAGTTGTTTTTCCATTAAAGATCTTGGAGAAGCCGCCTATATTTTGGGAATAAAGATCTATAGGGATAGATCAAGGCGCTTGATAGGTTTAAACCAAAGTGCATACATTGACATAGTCTTGAAAAGGTTCAAGATGGAGAATTCTAAGAAAGGTTTGGTACCTATTCAAAAAGGGACAATATTGAATGCGTCTCAATGTCCAAGCTCAAAGGATGAGCAAGAAAGAATAAAAGGAGTCCCATATGCGTCTGCTATAGGACCCATCATGTATGCAATGATATGCACTAGACCGGACGTGTCACGTGCTTTAAAAGCATATTGAAATACCTTAGAAGGACTAAGAATATGTTTCTAATATATGGATATGGTGAAGAGGAACTCGTTGTAAAGGGTTACACGGATGCGAGTTTCCAAACTGATCGAGATGAATCTCGATCACAATCTGGGTATATCTTCATTTTGAATGGAGCTGCAGTCTCTTGGAAGAGCTCGAAGCAGGATGTTGTAGCATTGTCCACTACAGAATCAGAATACATCGCTGCTTCATTGGTAGCGCAAGAAGCTGCATGGTTACAGAAATTCATTTTCAACCTAGGGGTAGTCCCTACCATTCAAGACCCCGTAGAGATCTTTTGTGATAACAAGGGTGCGATTGCTCAAATCAAGGAACCTCGTGCACATCAAAAGACTAGGCACATTGAGCGAAGATTCAACTATATAAGGGATGAAGTTGAAAAGGGAAAGATATGTATTCACAAAGTTCAAACCGATCAAAATATTACGGATTCACTCACGAAGCTCCTTGAACGGCCAAAGCATGAGGGTTATACTTGTGCGTTAGGACTTCGATATTCTAGTGACTGGATTTGAACTATTTTGTATTTGGATATTGGAACAATTGTTATTTTGACTCTTTTATGGTATTTTGAGTTATGTTCCATTTTAGCTTGTTTAAATCCATGAATAAGTTTATTATTCTAAATGTTCGTAGTTGATCATACTTATGGGAACAAATATGAATGTAAGACTATTGTGAACTTGGATTGGTGGATATCCATTAGGTATGAATATAGAGCAAAGTGTTGCTGCCAAAGTTCATAGATATTTGTGGGATACAAATATTGGACTGACCTGCTCTCAAATGCTACTGCATGGAATCTTTTGTGATTGATCATAAATAAATTTGAGTAAAGGCGAATATCATAGTATCCTCTGACCTAGGATACATATTGGGTCTTGATATTCACCAAATATTATACCTTCACCTAGTTCTTCGCTGTCTGTAACATGACAGTACACAAGACTAAGCTCAGGTGTGGTACAAGGTGATTGTGAGAGACGTATGTAGTCAAGAAGGGATTTGTTCCTCTTATTCGTTGAGAGTAAGATGTCTAAGGCCTGCTAAAGTTAAATCAACAGAGAATGATTACTCTATGTCTCTGGATCTAACGTGACATCTGTAGCGAAAGGATAAATGATCGATTCACCTAAATCATGTTCAAGTAAAGGACTTGAAGGGGATGATGTTTTTGAATGGCACTTCGTCATACGTATTAGGGGTAGTAAACCGTTGTTATAAGGTATTTGCTACTTGCATCAATCTTCTATGTATCTTGTGCAAGTGGGAGATTGTTGGACTCTGTATGCCCAAGACACATATTAAATTGATGTGGCTAGTACGTTATGATCCAAGTCGTGTCATACCCAATAACAAGCTAGACAAACACCTATAATATTTATTTATGATATGATCAAACAAATAAATATTAACACTTAGAATATTTATAAATTGGTTTTCTAAATAATTGCACTTGAGAAACTAATAAATTATATGGATAATTTATTTTGAGAGAATATTTTATTTTGTTATTTAATCAGTTAAAAAACATTTTAAAAGGTTGCATAAGTCTTGTAAACAAGTGATGTTATATTTTATAAAAGTTATAAACTAAAACAAGACTTAAAATGCAAAAGGAAAATTTTTCATTGGGTGAAAAATGTGGCCCTATGGCCGACCATATGTAGCTTCCCAAAGTGGGTTTTCCCATTTCCTATACACGCATCAAATCTCATAAAAGATCATACAAGATTGCATGTTCTCTCTCATACTTTCTCTCACATAATTCAAGTGCAAGAACTCCTTCTTTTGCTCTCTAATTTTCGGCCAAGAGTGTGTATCCAAGAGGAGTTTTTCAAGTGAAAATAAAAGCAACATAAGGTGTTTGTTGGAGGTTTGGGGTATGCAAGCTTGAGGCTTTCTTGTTTGGAGGCTACCATCAAGAAACATCATCTTCTTCATATCTTTTGCTCTTTGGAAGGTAGTATTCTTATAACACCCTATGGTTGTGTTTTGATAGAGGATGTGAAACCCATGCCTTAAAGTGTGTTATATTATGTATTTTATTGTGTTTTAAGCGATTACATATCGAGAATGTGATAACTACGAGTAGTGGTAATTTTACAGGATAATCGCTTAATTCAAGGAATGTTGGACGTCTGATTGGGAGAAGCAAAATACATGTGGGAAGTTAATATAATCACAATATCAATTCATCATTGTACATCTTAAATAAAAGGAGCAACTCATGTGAGAGTGGGGGATTATTACCTTTCATCTTTATAAATTATTTCTAGCATTTAATATTGGGGGTTGGCAACGTCATCAGAGAGATTCCCATGAAGAGTTGGAAGGCATTTTTTTAGCTTTGGTTCAAAAAGGACAACATCAACATTGGCATGACATTAACTTTAATTACTATCAAGCATCATATAGATCTTATAAAAAGAAAACATTATCATCATTAATGTGGACTTTGGTGGGGATTGATGGGACCCATATTTGACAGCATGTATATCCCTAGAACAAAAAGAGGTGGCCAACAACCTTGGGCTTTGGGGGCTTGCGTTTATGAAAAGACAATTGTTTGGCAGACTTAGGAAGAAAAAAAAAGAGGATTCACGTGATTTAGGGGTATGCACAAACAAAACAAATAGCAGCTCATACATGTGGCTTACGTTTTCTAAACCATGACCTACGGATGTTATCATGTGCTCACAAATATAACAGAAACTATGACATGCGGTTTACGGTTGTTTGCATGGGGTCTACGGTTTGTGGTGCTCCAAGACAAAAAGAAACAGAATGTTGGAGATGAGGCTTACGTTCTGACATCAAGGCTTACGGTCGGAGGTATTAATAATGCACGTGATGTTTTTTAGTGGAATATAAGGGTTTAAAAAACCTAGTTATCGAGAGGGCCTTTATGATCATGGAATGGGCAGCAACATCATTACATTTTGGGCTCTGATCCATCACGAAATAGTGGCAGCAACACCACAGAAGTTTGGCATTCATTATTCACGAATTGGGGGGGGGGGGCAGCCACAAGATCATTATTCTTAGCTCTCAAAACATCATCACTCATCATCATTGTTCATCACACATCTTCCGCACACCATACCGATTCGATCATGAAGTCAATCTCATCTCAAGCTTCAGAAGATTGTTCACACATCATGAGCGGCTAGTCGTCCCGTGACCATCTCCGGGAATAGGGTATATGCACAAAATGTTGGGTTGTTTATTGTTACGACTGTTTAGATTAGGATTCGATAAAACTTTTAGTTAGTCGTTCCTATTGTTTTTGTTTCGATTAAACAATATTTGATTATCGGAATCATTCTCGTTCCTCAATTATTTGGTTTATTCATCAACAACCAGGATAAAATTATAGGATGTCATTGTTTTAAACCTTTAATCATTGAACTTGATATGTTATGAAATCTAAAATTGGTGATTTACTGGATGACTATTCATTTGCATCAATCCTTCGGTTTCGATCGTGGATTCAAATATATTATCTGTTAGTTATTTATCAAAACAAGTTTTACAAATCATGTCTATGTGATTTCCAACTGGTAGTAACTAAGTAACCCGTGTTTCTACACAACCTGAAAACTCGGAGATTGGTCCTTTTCTCATAATTGTTTACAACCCTAATTTATATTTGTTTTCACAATCATTCTCAAAACTACAAAAAGCAATTAGTTTAGTCGTAGATGATAATTAAAACAATGAGCTTTCATACTTTCCACTAATTCCCCGTGGATTCGACACCCAACTTGCCCTTTACTAGTAAAAGGTGAATAGGACATTTTCACTTATATTTTTGCATGACCCTATGATAGTCATCAAAATGGCGCCGTTGCCGGGGAATCGGTGCGCTTAGTTTAGTTAGTTGTTTTTCTTAAAATTAAAAAATCAAAAAATATAAAATTAGAAAAACCTAAAAATCCAAAAAAATATTTCCTTATGTTTGTCTTTTATTTGTATTGTTCCATATTATGCTGGGTTTCTTGTTTGTCTATGTGCATGTGATCCTAGAGTTGCATGCATACCAAGTTTTCCAAGAAATCATCACCGCTCTTATTTGATCTAGAAATAGAAAAGACTGCTCGACAGAATTGTTGGTGCATGTTTGTGACAACAGCTTAGAATTGATCTTTAGATATCTTGTAATTAGTTAAACGATAAACGGTTAGCAGGTTTAGCTTTGTATTAGTGAGTTGTAATGTTTGGGCTAACCAAATCCACACAAATTGGGTGTATGGGGCGAATTGGGCTCACACCAATTCGCAGTCCATGAGGTTTAACCTAGTCCAAGTTGCAAACCTTGTGTTATATAAACAAGGTTAGGCTTTAGGGTTTAGGTTAATCAGCCAAAAACAGAGTTTGTGAGTATTTTCGTGAGAGCAATTAGGCTTGGACGAATTTGGAGTTGGTTAGGGTTTGATTGATTGTAATTCTTGTAATCGATAATCAATAGAAACCCGGTTTGATTGTGAATTGCTGATTTCTGTTTCTACTCATTCTGTGATATTCTGATCAAGAGGATTCCGCACTCTTGATTAGATTAACAATTTTGTGAAAGATCCATACGTCAAGGGGACCTACAATTGGTATCAGAGCGATAGGCTCTTGAAGGCTCGGTTCAGAATTGTTGGCTGCAGAAACACGGAGTTTTTTGAAATTCTTTGAAACCTGACAATTAGGGTTTCGAAATTTTTGGCTGGTTTGATAAAAATTTTCGAAATTTTGGCTGTTTTTGATCTTCTGCTTTGTTTGATTGTTGTTTTGCTGGATTTCTGGAAAGATTTTGTTGATTCTGGAAAAGTTTTCAGCTGATAGACTTGAAGATTCGAAGACTGTTCTTCGTGTTTTTCGATCAGTTCTTCATATTTTTGACGTAGAGAAGAATGACAAGCTGCTCGATGCCTTACCTACTAAGTGGGATATCTACACTCTCATGATTAAGGGAGAGGCTGATTATGAGACAAGATATTAGAGAAAAGATACACGGGAAATGCAGATGTTAAGAAGAACAAGGTTGATCTACTGAAGAAGCAGTTCGCTGTTTTCAAGTACATGAAACATGAGTCACTTGAGGACATCATCACTCGTTACTACCATCTGATGTCAGAAATGGAAAATTATGAGATCGATTGCTATTCTGACGTAGAGAAGAATGACAAGCTGCTCGATGCCTTACCTACTAAGTGGGATATCTACACTCTCATGATTAAGGGAGAGGCTGATTATGAGACAAAGGAGCTGGAAGAAATAGTTGGCAAGCTGAGAGCTTATGAGCTCGGTATGAAGAAGAAAGACACTGGATATGATCAGGTTTAAGATCCAGCAATTTACAATGGGCTTACATCTTCTTCATCTCACAACGCTTCTAGCGACTCTGCTACTGCGGTTCTATCGTGTGAGAATGAGCAGGTCATAGTGAATGAGGATGGTGATGTGTGTTTTGTAGTTGCTTCAGGAGGATCAACAGGAGCCAAGAGAACATCAGCTTCTAAGCAGAGTAGTGGTGTTAAGTCGATGCCTATGAGTGTTAAGTCTGCAGAAGAGCATCTTGCTCTACTTGCTTCATATGAAAACTGCATTCAGGGGAAGATATCTGATCCTGCCACTTTAAATGAAGATTACGATCAGATTGACCCTGATGATCTTGAAGATATGGATTTGCAATGGCAGATGGCAATGATTACTAGACGAGTGAAGAGATTTATGAACCGAACAGGAAGAACGTTTGTAGGAAAGACTGTTGGTTTCGATAAGACCAAAGTGAGATGCTTCAACTGTCAAAGTTATGGGCATTTCGCTAGGGAATGTCAAAAACAAAAGCAGGAGACTTCGAGTCAGAGTTCAAACAATAGGAATGCATCAAGAAATCTAACTCGAGAGCGCTGATCTCTACAGCTAGAGAAGGTTCATATGACTGGAGTGTTCACTTGGAAAATGATGACAATGTCACTCAGGCATTCATGGCAGAGATAACGCCAGTTGATGATGGTGAAGCTACAGTAGATGATGCTGAAGTTGAGAAGAAAAGTGAAGCTGAGGTCAAGATAGAGAGTAAAGTTGAAGAAGAGAAGGGTGATCAGACAAAAGATGCTGAAGAGGAAAAGCAAAAGTCTGACCATGAAAAGGAAGCAGAAGAAAAGGAAGCTGAATACAAAAGAGTGAAAGCTCAGCTTGCGGCTCTCATGGCCAACCTTAACAAACAAACAGGAGAGGTAAAGTCTAATTCTGTGTGTTTAAAATGTCGTGAACTACAGGGTGACGTAGACAGGTTGTCAACACAAAACCAAAGTCTGGTGGGCGAGATGTCTAACATTAAAGAATCAATTTTTTTTGCTAAAAGAAACGAATCTTTATACTTGAAGAAAATAAAAGGTTATGAAAGTAAAGTTGAAGCATTAACCTGCAAATTAAACGAAAAACTTCAAGTCATAGACTTAGCTCATGAAATGATGGCTGAGAAAACAAAAGAGATTTATGATAAATGCAAAGAGTTGTCAGATGCACAACTCAAAATTGTTGAACTTGAAAAGAAATTAGGTCAATTCAGGGACTCTACTTTTGTTATGAAACACATGATGGGTGGCTTGAAGAAAAGTAATGACAAAACCAGTGTGGGATTCCATGGTTTCAATGAAGTTCCACCTCCTGTTAGTCATGACTATTCTTTCTTGCCTAATGAAGATGACCTCATGGACTTTGTGTCAACATCACCAAGTAGTTCTACATCAAGTGAAGGTGATAAGTCTGAGAGTGATGATGCTAAGAAGGATAATAACAGCAAACCTTTTTTGAAAAAGAAAACAACACATCCTAAGAATAAAAATCCAACTTTTGTTAAAAGGGTTAATTTTGTTCAAGGAAGTGACATGAAAAACAAAACAGCTGTTATTGAAAACGAATCTAATGTAGAGTTTGCTAAAAACAAGAACAAAGAAAATTCCGAAACTAAGCAAACTGAACCAAATCCTTCTAAGGAATCATCATCAAAACCTGAATCTAGTTCAAAGGCTTCAGATAAGAAGTCTTCGAAAAAGAGATCGTGCTTCAAGTGTCACACAAAGGGACATGTAGCTAGCTGTTGTCCTAATAAAAAGAATGAAGCACAAGTGAGTGAGAAAAAGACAGAGAAATCACCTGAGAAGAAAGGTGATAATGAGGAGAAAGTTGCAAATTCTCCAAAGAAATATGCTCACAAGCAACCAGAGGGTGTTGCTGTTGGTGTAGATAAGGCTAAAAAAGGAACTCCACAATTTCCTCGTTTTCAAAGAAATCAACCAAGATTTCAGCCTAAATCTCCACCAGGCAGATATGAGAGACCTAGAAGCAGTTCACCAAGAATGAACTATTATAATTCTAATAATTTCAGAAGTCAAGGTCAATATCAAAATCGATACCAAAATAATGGTGGTCGAACTTTTTATAACAATGGCTTTAGAAATTACAACAATAATGCTTCTTGGAATCAAAATTCAAGGTATCAAAATTTTCAAAGGTCAAATAGTCCAAACACATATAGGAACCCTCAGGACCAAAGACCTAGTGGAAATCAAAATCAAATTCCATCAACAGGTCTAAGACCCAAGACTCCAGTTAGGAGTAATGGATATTGGATGGATGTTCAAGTGGTTGGTGAGTTTGGACGACCCAAGATCATTAAGGCTTGGGTCCCCCAATCTAACAAATTTCTTAGTTGGTGTGTGCAGGAGCTGCTAAGGAGGATTATCAACTTATGGTATGTTGATAATGGCTGCTCTAGGCACATGACGGGGGATGTGAGATTGTTGATATATATATATTGATTGATTTAAATCAAAGTTCAAAGTGCTGAGTCGACACACTAGATAACCTGGCAGATCTTTATACTAAAGCTTTTGACAGGGCTCGCTTTGAACATTTAGTCGAACTCAACGGGATGAGGAATCCTGAATAACTGTTTTTTCATAAGAATTTTTGTAAATAGTTTACTGCTTTTCTTAAAAATCAAAAATACAAAAATATAAAAAAATAGAAAATAAAAAATGAGTTATCACTGTGTGAAAAAGAAGAAATGATAGTACATCAGCAAGTTAGACTGTCACACTGAAAATGAATTAAATTGCTTAAGTGTGATAGCGGCTTCATCATACGATGTATCAGTAGGCAAAAAGCATGAAATAATCAACTTACCAATGTGATATAAACCTAAATGAACTGTGTATGAGTGGGGAACACATCAGTGATGTATGGTTTAATGACCTTAAATCTTGCGTTGATAGATTGCCAAAATCTGAGGTTTTGGGTCTTTATACTGTTATTTCATCTGGGGATATCAGGGTTGTCCTTCTGTTGCATCCAGATACATGCTGACCTAGGCACAACCAGGATACCTTAAAAGAGCAAAAAATGCCATATCCCATAAATGAAGAAGCTCTTATAGAGAGTCATTCAATTGTGCAAAATGCATAAATCATACCAAAAATGGTATTTGTCATAGCCCTCGTTAGATATTTTGGTGTCTTTGTTGTACGGAAGTACTGACATGATCACCAATTATCTAAACGTTGAAAAACAAAACGGATGAATTCAGTATACTCACCTACTACGATGAATCTTTGTGCATACCTTGATCGCGGGGGTATGTCCTGAAGTGGGACACACTAGTATATCAGTATTAATATTACCTTAACATATCATACGGTATTGGAACTTGATATGTTCATGCATTTTGTTTAAGTGGACAAGCATACTTTGTTTAAGTGGACAAGCATACTGGTAATCGTCTTGAACTGCTTTTCATGAAAAATTAAATAAAGAATTATCTAATTGTGTGAAAACAGTTTGATTTTGCTGATATGATCTTCTTACCAGTGATTCTCACAAAAATAGAGTGTTTATTGCTTTTGTTATTTACTTGCTTTCAAAAAATATAAAAAATCCAAAAATAGTGTCTTTTTCAGTTTAAAATTCTTAACGTACGGAAAACTGTTATTCTTGGAGGAATTGTTACTGATAGGGGGAGACGGTGTTGGAAAGTGAGTTGAAAATTTTAAATCATGCGGGTTATACAGTGTGTGATTACAAAAAGTTTTATGTGTTGGTGATAAATTGAAAATGCTTAATCTGTGATATAATCTCTTGAATAATAATTTATTCAACTGTGTTGAAAAAATCTTATGGTTTCTCGAGATGTTTGTTTTATAGTATACAGATTGAAGTTGCATGTTGCTGAGAAGTTAAGGTGATGAGTTGCTGTGAAGAGATAAGAGTTTGATTGGATGCATGGTAGAACCTCCTTTCTACATTGCAGACAAAGTTGAGGAGTTTGAAGATTGCTTTACAAATGCTGAACTGGAGTTTACTCAAACGCTAAGTTTTTTGAAGATTTGGTGATTGGATGCATCAGCTTAGGGGGAGTCTGTTGCTGACAGAAGCTGTTGAAGCTGAAGCTATCCAAAGACCAAAGACAGTGCAAGACTACATGAAGATTGCAAGAAGACTGAAGACAAAGTTATTTTATGAAGCTATTGTCAAGGGGGAGTTTGTTGGTTCATGTTTGTGACAACAACTTAGATTTGGTCTTTGGATATCTTGTAATTAGTTAAACGATAAACGGTTAGCGGGTTTAGCTTTGTATTAGTGAGTTGTAATGTTTGGGCTAACCAAATCCACACAAATTGGGTGTATGGGGCGAATTGGGCTCACACCAATTCGCAGTCCATGAGGTTTAACCTAGTCCAAGTTGCAAACCTTGTGTTATATAAACAAGGTTAGGCTTTAGGGTTTAGGTTAATCAGCAAAAAACAGAGTTTGTGAGTATTTTCGTGAGAGCAATTAGGCTTGGACGAATTTGGAGTTGGTTAGGGTTTGATTGATTGTAATTCTTGTAATCGATAATCAATAGAAACCCGGTTTGATTGTGAATTGTTGATTTCTGTTTCTACTCATTCTGTGATATTCTGATCAAGAGGATTCCGCACTCTTGATTAGATTGACAATTCTGTGAAAGATCCATACGTCAAGGGGACCTACAAGAATCTCGTTCTTCTTCGTTCAGCAGTGAAAGCTAGAGCTCAGTCATCAACAGTTGCTCAAGATCTTGAACAAGCAGCTAATGAGATGGCTGACCAAGAGCCACAAAACCAAGCTCCATAAAACGAACCAATCCCACCCATTCCATATCCACCAATTCCTCAAAACCAAAACCAAAACCAAAACCAAAACCAAAACCAAAATCAAAACCAACCCAATAATCAAAACCAGAATCAACCACCACCACAACCATTTCCACAATTCAACCCAAGCCCACAAAACCAACCAAGGAATCTAAATCTCTGACATGGGGAAATTATTCGTCACAACCAACCACAACATCAACACGGGTATGATGAGGGTTTCCAACACAGAGAATGCAGTGTGCATACTTGGGAAGCCGGTTGGGAAGATGATGATTATCAAAATTAGTATGATGGGAGATATGCAGATTATAGGTACGATGAAGGATATAACGTGAATCAAGGATACGCGGTCCAACAACAGGTTAATCAAAGAAATCACATCCCGCGCATGGAGTTCCGCAATTCAATGCGGGGAATCAAAGAGCTATTAATCGGGTTGGGGGCGATCAGATACGGTTTGTGGATGGTGTCCCACAATTCATTCAAGGGGCACCAATTCAAGACGTTGAAGGTCACTGTCGACCAGTTGTAGTACCTAACTCATCAGCTTTAGTTACACCGGTAGGGAACAATAATCGACCCTTCGAGGTGAGGTCTCAATACTTAGGCCACTTGCCCGAGTTTTATGGAAAAAAGACTGAAGAGCCATACTTGCAAATTGCAAGTTTTGATTCAATTTACCAAACTATAGGAGGTTCGGGTTTTACAAAGGACGAAGTTAAGTTAATGTTGTTCCAGTTCACCTTGAAAGATAAAGCATGACAGTGGTTTTCTACGTTACCTCTGGGTAGTATCTACACTTGGCAAGAGATGCAACAGGTGTTTTTGGAGGAGTATTATACTATGAACAGAACCAGTGAAGCTCGGGAAGCAATCAGAGCCTTTCAACCACATTCAGGGGAAGCGTTCCATGAGGCATTCACAAGGTTTAAAGAGTTGTTAAGAAAATGTCCACATCATGGCATTCAGACTTGGGAACTGATTAAAGCGTTCTACGATGGGCTACTTCCTGATGATGTAAGAGATCTCATAGCCATCAGTAATGGCATGTTTCTCATGAATACAGAAGCTGCAGATTGGGCATACTTGGAAAGACAGAGTGCCACATCTAAAAGATAGGCACAGTCTAGCAGGAGAGCAAGATCAGCATCAGCGAGAGCAATTGATTATGAAGCTAAAGAACGGGTTGAGAAATTGAAACAACAGAATCTGTTATTAGAATGATAGGTAGCTTAGATGAAGTTGGGAAAGGGAGCTGAAGTTAGGGCAACTAATGCATTTGCGGTGTGTATAGAATGTGGTGAGTTAGGACACCAGGCGGGAGAGTGTCTCGTAAGGATGAGCCTGAATGAAGAAGTGAACCAAGTATTCGTTGAATGAAAGCAATATGATATGAAACCGAATACATATCATCCAGGTTTGCGAAACCACCCGAATTTTAGTTACGGTAATTCTGCTAATCAAATGAATCCTAATTTTTAGGTACCCATGCAAGGAGGCCAGCAGTATCAGAATCGTCAAGGTAATTACTCACAAGGAAATTACCAAACTCAGGGCCAATATATCAAGGTAATCAGCAGGGGAACTCCTCAAGTGCTAGTGGTGGAACGAGTGATGACAAATTGGATGCTATTATGAAGTTCATGAAGGACATCCAGATAGATAACGAAGTTCAAGACAAAACTTCTGAAGCAATGCAGAAGTAGCTGGGGCAGTTAGCAGAAGATCTAGCTCATCTGAGAAGAGGTCCAGGTAAGTTGGCAAGCACTACCACAGTTAATCCAGCACATCTGTCATCTAGCTCAAAGAATGGAAGAAATGTGCACAGCAATGCGGTAAGTGTCCGTCCAACTGTTGACACTGGTAGCGTTGAGGTAGCTCCACCATCACAAGTAGTTGAGGAGGTGGTGGAGGATGTTGATACTGAATCGGATTCTCAACATGATCAGGAAAGCACTAAGTTGAAAAAATCTTTTTGTAAAAAGGAAATGTTTAGGGAAGTTGATGGTAAGAAAGTGAAGGTTCCATTTCCTATGGCTTTATTAGAGCCATCTGAAACATTTGTTTTGAGTAAACGGGGCCCACCAAGGGATAAAAGGTGGGAAAATTTTTAACAAGTTAAAATTAATCTACCCTTACTCGATGCGATTAAAGAGAATCCTGATCAGGTTGAGTGTTTGAAAGGGTTAAGTACCCAAAAACAACTTCACAAGTTTCCTAAAAAACTTGATTTGACTGCAAATGTGAATGCCGTTTTGTTAGGTACCCTTCCCCCAAAACTCCAAGATCCAGGAGCACCCATTATTTCTGTACAAGTAGGTGAATTTAAAATAGACAGGGCATTGTTGGATCTTGGAGCGTGTGTTAGTATTTTACCAGGGAGTCTGTATGACCAATATGATTTTGGTCCAATACAAAAAGTCAACACCATCGTGGTGTTGGTTGATCAGACTCCCATGTGTCTGAGGGGAACGGTAAGAGATGTCATTATGAAGGTAGAAGAGTGTTACTACCCAGTTGACTTCTTAGTGCTCGATTGTGCCACAAGTTCAAAGAACGCGCACTCTCCAGTCATTCTGGGTAGGCCGTTCTTAGCGACTGCTCATGCGATTATCAAGTGTGTTAATGGAACGGTAAGTATGAGGTTTGGTGACTGTGAGTTGCGGTTAAATATGTTTTCGGATGCGACTAATCCTCCCATTTCAAGTGAACGCTCAAAAGCTGAAAATGGTGAAGAAAATGTCTCTCCTGCAAAGGAGATTTATACCAAAAATGAGTGTTTTATGGTTGCCAGGTTTGAAGTGGCAGGAAGCAAAGCGGTGAGGAAAAAGGAAAGTGTGGCTCATGAGGAGTTAAAAATAGACAAAAGGAAGCCACGAGGGAAGAAGAAGAAAAAGAAACCGCCTGAATGCGATAATGCAAAACGAAGGTTAAAGTTATTCGGTCCAATGTGGAAGACAATGGACGACTTATCGGAGCATTGGCGGAGTACATACTTAGAGGCCATGGGACGCAAACATCCCACTCGACCACCATAAGGGTATATCAGGTATGGTCTGGCTGAAGACCTATAAACTTAGCGCTCTCGGTAGGCAGCCCAAGGATGTAGAGTAGTGTATATTTGTTTGGTTTTTGCGTGAGTATTGTGGCAGGTTATCAGGTTATTAATTTCAACGGATGCAATGGTCCAAGTGTGGGGATGTTTGGTGAAGTCCCATTACGTTCTAGTTGCAGTGGCGGACAATGCGCGTATTAGAGTTCAGTCAGAACTGTCCATACTCAATCTCCATTTGGACAGGGATGACCTGCACACTAATTGTAGAGATTAACCCGAGTACTTGTTGGACACGGACGCGAATGAAATGCTATACGGTCGTGGTGGAACATGACGCATGAGGATTCTACGCTTGAAACCAGGGGAGTTTATTCCACTTTTATTATTGCATTTTTATTCGTGTTCTTGGCGGTGTTAAACTATGTTGTGTTTAGGGAATGTGTTTTTGCTAATTGTGTTAGGAACGGTCACTCATGAGGTTTGTTAGTTGGTATTCCCGGGTTTTGTTTTTTAAAACACGATACAATGGGGACAATGTCACCCAAGTGTGGGGATATGGAAACCCGAGAAGGGAAAGGTTTGGGACAAGAGTTTGAAAGAGGTTGAAAACGATGAAAAGCAGAAAAAATTGAAATTTTTTTAAATTTTAAAGAATTTCATCGACTTAAGTGAACTAAATGGATATGAAAACCGAATGTTTCAATCACTAATGGGTTCCTTGCCGGTAGTAAACTAACATTGTCCCTTGTCATGGTCGTTCCTTTAAGTATGATGAGAGTAGGTCCGACAGGTGCTTTTAGGATAAAAGAATTAAAAAAAGATGCCTATTTAGAGGTAACATGCTTTAGATTGCATATGCTAGATGTCGGCAACCCTTTTATCCTGTCTTGGTGAGAATTTTGAGCTGGTAGACTGATAGAATGATTTACATTATGAATTCATTTGTTGAGATCAGGCCGCATGTTATTGTGTGTTAGAACTTGTGTGATTTGATGCATACTGAGATTGTGGTTTGACATGTGCATGTAAATGATAAAGGCATTAGGATATACCCTACACCCTTCGTGTTTGTTTGTTTTGTGTTTACCTAATCATCACCCTTAGTAGCCCTGTTGACCCATTTACCCGTTCGTTTGTCCACCTAACGTGAATTGTTTGATACCGACCGTGAACAACAAATTATGAATAATTGAAAAAAAATAAAAAAAACAAAGAAAAGAAAAAAATAGAAAAAGAAAAAGAGCAAAAATAGAAGTGTTGTGAATATCCTTTTATGTTCTTGGGTAGAAACCGACCCAATGTGTTAGTCATTATATGTTGCAAATAATGTTGTCACGGTTTGGTCGTTTGTTTGTTCGCCACATAAAAATATAAATACAAGCCAAAAATTTCCTACCTTTAGCCTAAGCCCAAAACCGAAAGTCCTTTTGATGCGTGCCGTGTTATATGATACAATGGAGGTATGATTGTTATACAAGCCTATGATCACACGATTTCATGTTTAGTTTCGAGTGTATAAATGCTAGCACATTACACTCTAGTTCAGTTTGTAAACCGAGAGGAAAGTCGATTGTGAGGGGCGTGTAGCATGTGTTAGAATCCTAAGCATGTTAGTTTTGAATAGACAAGTTTTAAGGTTTATAAATTGCATCAATTGCTTGTCGGACTATAAATCTTGATTGTGTTAGTCTATGGAACGGGTATGACTTGGGACTTAAACTGTTGCATTGGTTAAGGGGTTTAGAGGTGTTGTTACTATGGTGAGTAGTTTCGTATCGGGTTGCTTAAGGACAATCAAAGGTAAGTGTGGGGATGTGATGGAGGGTGTGAAACCCATGCCTTAAAGTGCGTTATATTATGTATTTTATTGTGTTTTAAGCGATTACATATCGAGAATGTGATAACTACGAGTAGTGGTAATTTTACAGGATAAACGCTTAATTTAAGGAATGTTGGATGGCTGATTGGGAGAAGCAAAATACATGTGGGAAGTTATTATAATCACAATATCAATTCATCATTGTACATCTTTTAAATAAAAGGAGCAACTCATGTGAGAGTGGGGGATTATTACGTTTCATCTTTATAAATTATTTCTAGCATTTAGTATTGGGGGATGGCAACATCATCAGAGAGATTCCCATGAAGAGTTGGAAAGCATTTTTTTAGCTTTGGTTCAAAAAGGACAACATCAACATTGGCATGATATCAACATTAATTACTATCAAGCATTATATGGATCTTATAAAAAGAAAACATTATCATCATTAATGTGGACTTTGGTGGGGATTGATGGGACCCAATATTTGACAGCACATATATCCCTTGAACAAAAAGTGGCGACCAACAACCTTGGGCTTTGGGAGCTTGTGTTTATGAAAAGACAATTGTTTGGCAGACTTAGGAAGAAAAAAAAACAGGATTCACGCGATTTAGGTGCATGCACAAACAAAACAAACAGCAGCTCATACATGTGGCTTACGTTTTCTAAACCGTGACCTACGGCTATTATCATGTGCTCACAAATATAACAGAAACTATGACATGCGGTTTACAGTTGTTTGCATGGGGTCTACGGTTTGTGGTGCTCCAAGACAAAAAGAAACAGAATGTTGGAGTTGAGGCTTACGTTCTGACATCAAGGCTTACGGTCGGAGGTATTAATAATGCACGTGATGATTTTTTAGTGGAATATAAGGGTTAAAAAACCTTGTTATCGAGTGGGCCTTTATGATCATGGAATGGGCAGCAACGTCATTACATTTTGGGCTCTGATCCACCATGAAATAGTGGCAGCAACACCACAGAAGTTTGGCATTCATTATTCACGAATTGGGGGGGCAGCCACAAGGTCATTATTCTTAGCTCTCGAAACATGATCACTCATCATCATTGTTCATCACACATCTTCCGCACACCATACCGATTCGATCATAAAGTCAATCTCATCTCAAGCTTCGGAAGATTGTTCGCACATCATGAGCGTCTAGTCGTCCTGTGACCGTCTCCGGGAATAGGGTATATGTACGAAACGTTGGGTTGTTTATTCTTATGACTGTTTGGATTAGGATTCGATAAAACTTTCGGTTAGTCGTTCCTGTTCTTTTTGTTTCGATTAAACAATATTTGATTATCGTGCTCATTCTCAATCATCAATTATTTGGTTTGTTCATCAACATCCGGGATTAAATTTTGGGATGTCATTGTTTTAAACCTTTAATCATTGAACTTGATATGTTTATTAAATCTAAAATTGGTGATTAACTGGATTACTATTCATTTGCATCAATCCTTCAGTTTCGATCGTGGATCATTGCAATCAAATATATTATCCGTTAGTTATTTATCAAAACAAGTTTAACAAATCATGTCTATGTGATTTCCAACTGGTAGTAACTAAGTAACCCGTGTTTCTACATAACCTGAAAACCCGGAGATTGGTCCTTTTCTGATAATTGTTTATAACCCTAATTTATATTTGTTTTCACAATCATTCTCAAAACTGCAAAAAGCAATTAGTTTAGACGTAGATGATAATTAAAACAACAAACTTTCATACTTTCCACTGATTCCCCGTGGATTCGACACCCTACTTGCCCTTTACTAGTAAAAAGCGAATAGGACATTTTCACTTATATTTTTGACCGACCTTATGACATCGATCATGTTTTGATAGCATGCAAGTTCATATATGGATCCGGTTATTGGGTTTTGCATATAAAAAGGGTTTATATCTAGAAAGTAACATGTTTTAAATAATTATTCCGTTGCATTTTCATTTTATTTGGATAAAATGACTTTGATAAACATGTGAAAAACCCAACACACCTTTAAATTATCGTATTGACTTTTATTTTAACATATGTAACAGGTTGATGGATTACTGCGGGAAAGGTTTAGGATGTCTAGACACCCGCCTAAACTAATTGCAAGTTTTGTTACGTTATGTTTTGTTGTTTGAGAAACTACTAAATTCCGTTATGACTTTTGTTGAAATATTTGTTTGATAGTATGGGATATTGAACCTTTTAAATATTGTCACGAAATTAGTCGTTATGGATTCTCTTGAGCAACCTATACGCATCATGCTACATCTCGATGATTCCGCCATCAGTTGGGGTGTGAAAATTGTGATAGAAGGTGGAATCAGAGCCACTGGTTTAAGCTAAGTAAGTATTGTGAAAATACTTAAAATTAGTATAAATGAAATAACTTTTGTGATCATCGTGATACTAACCAAATATTATATATATGATTTTCAGAGTTTATTATTTTTATTGTGTTTGGCTAACAGTATGAGCGATAGAGAGTTGTCCGAAGCTTTCCAAAACATATCTGTAACAATTCAGATATGGAAATTACTGAAGATCAAGCCGGTACACAAACCGTATATGAAATAGACAAGTACGAACCTATGATATTCCAAGCTCAACCATTAGATAAAGCACCCCTTAAAAAGAGGAGATGGCATTGGAAAGGAAAGACGAAGAAAAGAAAGTAGAAAAAACCAACAGTAGCAAAAACAAAACCAATTAGAGAACCAATCGGAGAACCAATTGGAGAAAGCTCAAACCCATCACCCATGCCACTGTCATGGGAAGAATCGGATCGTCGCCTTGCCAACTGTGATGTATTCAGGCTAATAACTGATGAGATAAACCTTAATATGCCACCCTACTCACCAATACCAATGAACCCGTAACCTATGAACCCTGACCCAGTCATACCACAACAACCACTTCTAAACCCAGCCGAGGAATGGTGGACCAATGACTGGGCGTATCAAAACCTAATGAACAGCCCCTTTCCGTTTTACCCAAACTATCAACCTGCATGTAGGATCAGTTTGCGACCCGAACGAGTCGTTCAGAAGAGATTTTATCAGTTTCAGAGGCGGAAACTAAGAAACCGATGTCGAAACAGCTTGAATATCACTTTAAACACTGATTATATTGATATAATATCGTTTACAATCAATCTTCACACCGGCAGCACCTCGGTATGGAATCTCTAAAACTGTTACAAATGAAATGACCAACACCCTATTTATAGAGTTGTTGCTTTCGCTTGAAAACACACTCAAGAGAAACCTACAATATATAATATTACAATTTCAAGCGAAAGCCAACAATTAACATTCTGTTCAAGCGAAACCCATGTAATCTTGAAATCTGTTTTGTCCTTTTGTGTAGATGATGTAGTGATGATGTCATCATGACATCATGCTTGAACAACTTCGCAACGAACCCGAGACTCGACATAAGATGAAGACGACAAATGTGTGCACCAACAGACTCCCCCTCAAATGTTGACGAGTCTTAAATGTCGAGTCTGCACAATCTTCAGTCTTTATCAGTCTCTTTTCTTTCTTAGCATATACCAGGATCTTCTCTTTGGCTCTAACCTCGTCAGACTACCCCTCTCATCATGATGGGATCGCTGTCTGGAATTAGCTATCACCTTGAGATCAATCCCTGGCTTTAATTCTGTTCAATTCATCTCCTGCACAAATTTTCTCACCACCACATAAGTTTTTACTTAAAACAATAAGAAAAAATTATTAGAAATAGTTCCATCAAGTTCAAATTAATGACCCTAATTAACTAATCTCAACTTCTTTCTCAAATCAAAATTTTCAATTCAATACACATACTCCCAAACCAGTTCATCATGTTCAGCACTCGAAATTTTGAAAAACAGCTCATCAACATCAGTTGTCGAAAATCTTTTTGTATTTTTCAAAAGTTTATGCTAAAACACTCCAAAAATCTTTTTGGATTTTTTATGTAAAAGACATGCAATAAAAAAATATTTACAGACACTATTTTTGTGAATTTGCGTAAGAGGATCATATCAGTTTTTGTGACCAATCACTAGCACCATTAAGCTTTAACATTTTAAGTTCTAAACAATTCACGTTGATTGACGATATTGTTATCCTCTTAAACTCAATCTAAAAACTTTCGACATGCTTACCGATACGATTAGGTATATTTAGATAGCACTAAATTCTTATGGACCCCACGATCTCAGCATATCCCCTCATCATGCAATACACTGACCCAAGTAATGCCTTTAAACTTTTATCAACTGTGATTTATGCGAAAACAAAGCAGAATGTTTAAACATTAACAATCAGGTCGATACTTCCGTATACGCAGAGAAAGTCCAATGTTTAAACAAAATAAGAAAAATAAAACCAAGTTGAAGATGTTTAGGCTTTAACCACCAGGTCGATACTCCCGTATACGCAGAGGTGATCCAAAGCTTAAACGAAACACCAAAGAAAATAAAGCAGAATGTTTAGGCAGTAACATCCAGGTCGATACTCACGTATACAAAGAGGACGTCCAATGCTTAAACAAAATAAAGAAATAAAACAAGTTTAAATCTTTGCAAAATAAAATGCACAATCACAGCGACTTTTCAGCAAAGTTGTGAAAGTTCACAAACTTAACCAGTTTTATGTCTTACGACAATCAGCGATTACCGAGCAGGCACACAATCAAGAAGGACAAAACTAAGTACTATGCTTTCAATCATGTTTCCCACTAGAACTAGGCTATTTCATTTATGTTTGTATCGTTATCGCAAATCTACTAGTCTAGCTGAGCCTACCGTCACATCTTTAGTAAGATCGTTTATCACATTTTATCTCTCCATTTCTTTAGCATGCTGTGACAGTCCAACTGATCTACTATCATTTCCTCTTTTTACAACAAAACTCATTTTTGCATTTTTCAATGTTTTTGACATTTTCAAATTTTCAAATTTTTTAAATTTTTACTCCCCCTAAAATCAAAATATGTTTCAATTTTGATTTTCAGGGAAAATTTGAAAATAAACTGTACACAGAAACGTGACAACATGATGAGAATTACTTCAATTCTCCATTCACTTGGCTTGAACAATCAGAACTCCCCTGACAACAAAACATTTTCCCATGGTGATTTCAAAACACTTAAGTTTGTTTTAATCAAAATGGGTTTTCCGGAAAATTAGTTTTGTAAGTCATTTCTCAAACATGGGGTTTCATCACCTTGTTTTCTTTAACCATTTGTACGAAAGTTAAATCAAGTACAACTTAATGTCCTTGATTAAACATTTCTCAAGAAAGATGCCGATTCATGCTCCACGATTACCAACTTGGGAGCTCCGGCAAGTCAGGTTTTTCATTTAAACAGATTCACCCAAGCCTGACGGTCCTTGGGTGATTTTAAATTCTTGTTCAACAATGGTGGAAAATTTGCATCATCCATTGTTGACCATAATTCTCATTTTTTACCTCAACACATGGCTCTTCTGGTTTTACCATACCAGAATCATGGCCTGAATGTGGCTTGTCTGACTTTGATGAGCCAAATTCATCGCCAACATGTGGCTCCTTTGTTTCCAAAGAAACAAATTCATCACCATAAACTTTCTTCTTCTTCTTTCCCTCTTTCGTCCTCATATTTGTATCTGATGAATGCGTTTTGCTTGATTTGTCATTCTTTGGCGAGCAAGACGATTTATCAGAACTTTTATCTGTTTTACCAATTGTATCCGAGGACAAAATCCTTTCGAGATACTCTCTCGCCTTCTTCCTCTTCTTCCTCAGTCTGTCTTTTTGCCCCTGCGAAAGCTTCACTTTCGGTTTTAGAACTTTCTGTTCTTGAACTTTAGGTTCTTGAACTTTCTGTTCCTTGGGCTTTGCTTTGACATTGACTGTTTTCTTTGCCATTTTGTGAGATTCAGCCCTCGATCTTCCCTTTGATCTCATTGGGTAATCTCTGGCAATGTGTCCTCTGATTTGGCAGTTATAGCATCTTCTCGTCTCATAACTCCAATTCTGGCAGTTAACAGCAATGTGTCCTCGAACACCACAAGAGTAACACACTCTGTTATCGTACCATTCACCACTTTCACGCCAAACACTCAGATCATAGCATTGTCTGGCTTTGTGGTAATTATCACTCCTCCTGAAAGATGGATTTGGCTTTGAAGCACTGTGGTCAAACCTGCACCACTCATTGCCAACAATTTTTGAGTTTTCATTTTTTAATTTTTGTAATTTTTGATTGTGATTGGATGATTGATCTGATGAACTTTTATTCTCTTTTTTCACAATTTTCTCATTTTTTACTTTTTGTTTCTGTTCCACTTTCTTCTTCAAGGGTTTTTGCTTAGAGCATTCTCCCTTTTCAGTAGAATGTAAAACAGTATTTTTAAACATTTCATTTAATTTCAAAAATGTTTTCCTTTTTTCTACTTTTTCTTTTTCAACATCAGATTTATCATCACAATCTTCAATTTTGACTTTGTCAAAATTTGTGACATTGTCACTTATTGGAACGGAATTGATCGGTTTTGGACATGGATAATCTGGTGTTGATGACGAAGTCTCAAAACCTTTCAATTTCTCTTCAAGCTCTTTGATTTTAATCCGAGCTTTTTCAGCTTCATTTTCAAGCCGAATGATTTTCTGAAGATGAGAGTTTATTTCAATCTGTTTTTCAAGATTATTTTTAAAAATAGCAGATTTCTCATCTTCTAAAATCTTCATTTGACTTTGAAAATCTTTTTCAAATTTCAATTTTTCATTTTCAAATTCTTTTTCCTTTTCTTTCAAAATCTCATTTTTCAATGTCAAACTGTTCAAATTACTTAACAGTTTGTCATTTTCTGATTTCAACTTCTCACAATTTTCCTTTATATCAAAAATCTGTTTGTCATCAGCTTTCTTCTCGTCTTTCAAAACTGAAATTTCTTCAGTCTGTTCCTCTCCCACTTGAACACCTATATTCCTGCTTCTTTTTAGTATTGATTTTCCATTTTGACTTTTCTTCTTCTCAGCATTTCTCTTCATCTGTTCTTCAAGTTTCTCAATGAATGGACAAATTGTCAATCTAGAGTATTCTCCAGTTCTTTTTAAATCCAAAAGATATGTACCCCACTCTTGTTGAGGTATGGCATTAGCTAATTTATCAACCCATTCATCTGGACTTTTCTGAATACCCTTCTCAGACATTGAGCGAACAAGATGGCTATACCTCTCAATGATACTCTTTGTATTTTCTCCTGGACAACCTGAAAACGAGTCAAACTCTTTCTTTAATACATTTATTCTATTAATTGTTTCACTAGTCATATTAAAGAAATTTAAGTCCATGATTCGGAAACACGTTTATCGAGACAATCACTTAAAATGAAATATCAAATTCAAACACGATCCCTTTTCAAACGAAATAATTTACCTCGTGAAACACCTGAAACAAACAAACAAACAATCAGTTTAACCAAATTGAAAATGTGAAAAGTGTATACATGCAACACATGAACCGGGAACTTTCACAATCCCCACTAACAGACAACTTCGATTAATGTATATCACATGCAATTCTTATCACACACTGATTGAATCAATTAGTACAAGTGAGCTGATGACTTATGCTTTGACTAATATCACT
Organism: Helianthus tuberosus; assembly: GCA_030545235.1. Lineage (NCBI taxonomy): Eukaryota > Viridiplantae > Streptophyta > Magnoliopsida > Asterales > Asteraceae > Helianthus > Helianthus tuberosus. The sequence goes on from CM060400.1 coordinate 65,265,383, forward strand.
GACAATTGTAATGATGAAACAATATGTACACTTAGGCTGATAACAATGAACTGTCTGCAACACAACCCTTTATCACGTGATCCTTATCAATTCACATGCAACACTTTAATTCTCAATTGATCTAGATTTGACCAACCACAATACCACATGCACCACTAAGCCGACAATCAATATTTAATGATCACATGCACCTAATTAACCCTTGCCGACACAACTCACATGCAATTTCAATGATGACCAATAACTAATTAAATGTTCAACACAAAACTGATAGAGCCGATAAGTCTTGAAGGATTAACAGTCACATGCAAAGTCTGATCAACTGATACAATTTTCGACACAACTCACATGCACAACTTTGTTCACTTAATCAAACCGGCAATCCTGACACAAGTCACATGATCTTGTTTAATGTTTTCACACAACACACGATGCACTTTCTCGTGAAAAACAAAAACAGTTCAAGCGGTACACGTATTTTCAAGCAAACTGCTGATTTCAAGCGAAAGCCTGTGTTTCGCTTCAAACTGCACCAAATTTTCAAGCGAACCCTGAGATTTCAATCGAAAGCCTGATGATGTCAGCAAAAGTCGAACAAAATTCAAGCGAAAGTATGATTTTAACCAGTTTTAAGTCGATTTTAAAGCTGAAACTTTCCAGGATTTGTTAATACATGATTACGCACAATATGTGAAAGTTTGAGCCATTTTTAACCATGAAAAAATTTTAATTTTGAAAAGAATGGTGTAGAAATCAGAAAAAGTGACGAAAACAGGCTGTTTTGGCAAGATCTCTTCCTCCTGAGCTCTGATACCACTTGTAGGATCGGTTTGCGACCCGAACGAGTCGTTCAGAAGAGATTTTATCAGTTTCAGAGGCGGAAACTAAGAAACCGATGTCGAAACAGCTTGAATATCACTTTAAACACTGATTATATTGATATAATATCGTTTACAATCAGTCTTCACACCGGCAGCACCTCGGTATGGAATCTCTAAAACTGTTACAAATGAAATGACCAACACCCTATTTATAGAGTTGCTGCTTTCGCTTGAAAACACACTCAAGCGAAACCTACAATATATAATATTACAATTTCAAGCGAAAGCCAACAATTAACATTCTGTTCAAGCGAAACCCATGTAATCTTGAAATCTGTTTTGTCCTTTTGTGTAGATGATGTAGTGATGATGTCATCATGACATCATGCTTGAACAACTTCGCAACGAACCCGAGACTCGACATAAGACGAAGACGACAGATGTGTGCACCAACACTGCACCACCGGCATATCCCCCAATGAGTCCCGAGACTGTGGCAGAACTTCATCACTATGGAAAAGAACTAATGGATACAGGCAACCAGATCCGAACCATGGGAGAGAATCTCGTCTGGAAATATGACGAGAGAGAACACCATTTCTGAAGCTAAAACTAACCCTATGATATATATATATATATATATATATATATATATATATAGAAACGAGTTCAGGAGAAAACGCTCAAAAGTGTGAGAACGGTGAGAACGCTTCCTGGCCCAACACGTGTCACGCCGCTTAGAAAAGGGCGGAGGGGCTTTTTTGTCCTTTCATATTTTCTTTTTTTAAACGCGTGTCAATTCATCTTTCCATTTTTTGGCGTTTAATAAATACGTGGCGTTTTATTGTTTTTAGATCAGAATCATAGTAAATATTTTGGCGTTTTAAGTATTGTTTTGGCGTTTTTATTTGTTTTTTAGATCAGGATGCACGCATTTAATGTAAAAACATCAGTAATTTTCTTGATTTTATTTATATCAAGTGTTTTGCCATGTAGGATACAGGCCCAAAATGTGACATGCAATTATGGCGTTTTGAAAAGATAAATAAATTTTAATTTTCCATGTAGTGGCATTAATATAACTATAATGTTTGGCAATAATGATACCATCTTTTTTATTTTTCTTTTTTACTTTGTTTTCATTTTTTGGCGTTTTATATAGCAACATCGTGCTTTGCTAGCATTCCTTCTCACAGTTTTTCACACTATCAGGCGTTTTGGTGTTTGTAGTTTTTGGCGTTTTATACTAATTTTTTTAAAATAGTAGAGAATTAGATGATAAAGAACAAACAATTAGATAACAAACAATAGAAAATGAAAAAAATAAAAATAAAAATTATAATCTAATCTCTCATCCAAATCTTCACTGTCATCAGCCTCTTCTACTTTTGACCTTTTTGGCGTTTTGATCCTGTTTTTTAATACCTTATGTAGATCCTTATTTTCCTACATAACGGCCGTCTTTAGAAGATGCTTATTTTTGTGGCATCCTTTATTGTGGGTGGATATATACTTGTTTGATGACATGTTGAAGACCAACGCCTGCTCTAGTGTATTGATCCCTTCATGCCATCAATATATTCATCAAGAATAAAGTGACATGATGTCATATCAGTGTCATCAGTCTCTTTACCTTGAATATTTGTCCATCTCATTCAGCAAAAGATTATAGAGATACCCAACTCAAAGAAGAATCCATTCAGTGAAACTTTATTCAGATCAATACTCAATATAGCAGAATCGAGGTTCTGCATCTGTGGCTTTTTTAAGTATTTTTTTGGTGTTTTTAAAGTGAATGCTTTCTACGAAATATGGCGTTTGTTTCTGGGGTTATGATCAGTTGATTGTGTAGAGACGTCTCTCTTATAGGATGTTTTTGGCGCGTGGTTTAGACGGGATTTTATTTATAATATATGATATTAATAAAGTAGCTGTGTCTTTTCAGTTACTGTGTATTTTTACTGTTTTAGTATATGATATTAATAGACTTTCAATCTCCCAAGTTTGGCGTTTTTGAATGGGTTTGAGTAGTTTTTGGCGTTTTTTCCATTTTTAGCTTTTATTAATTAATACTTCTGCAAAGTACTTTCATTATAGTTTGGGAGTTTTTGGCCTTTTTACTCCATTTATGGCGTTTCATATGCATTATGACTGTTTTGGCGTTTTTATTAACATGATGTATTTTTTTATTCTAAGTTGAAAATTGCATAGCAAACTACAGAAAAAGAAAATTAAAAAAATAAAAACAATTCATCTTCCAAATCTTCACTGTCATCAGTCTCTTTCTTATTTTGAATCATGTTCGCTAGTGGTTTGGCTTAGCCATGCTTGTGTTTTTGTGGCCGTTTGGAAAGACAAAATGACATGAGTTTTTTGTTTGAATATGTATCTTCAAACAACTCATTAGTGTCATTCGTCTTTTCATGCCATTAAAATATTCATCAAGAACAAAACATAGAAAATGACATAAGTCTGACCCAGCATTTTTTTGTTTATGATTTGTCCATCTCATGCAGCAAAATGTTATTTGAGTCACAACACCTCAGGGAAGAATGCATTATCCGAAACTTTGGCGTAGAACAATATATGAATATACAAGAAACGATATTTGGCATTTTTGGCGTTTTACTAAGGAAATAATGTATCTGAAAGAACCGTCGATTTTTTGGGAATCTTTGATGTTTGAGTTTTTTGGCGTTTTATAAGATGAATGGTATATAGTAGAAAATATGGCGTTTTTTGAGTAGTTGTGTTTGATGTTTTGGGGATTTTGGCGTTTGTAAGATGAATGGTATATAGTAGAAAATATGGCGTTTCAGGTTCTCGGGGGGTGTGTTTTTATGTCTGGGATGTTTTTGTTTATATAGCGATTTGTTTTGGTCCGTAATGGCGTTTTATTCATCAGTATGGCGTTTTGGTATAGTGGTGTAAAGACGCTTTTACCCTTAATGAGGCGCGTCCACGTAATAAAATTGATGTTATTTACGAAAACGCCACCGTGCCAATCTAGTCCATAGATTGTTTTAATCGGACGATCCATAAGCGTTCTCACCGTTCTCACACTTTCTACCGTTTTCTTTAAATCCCGACCCTATATATATATATATATATATATATAATGCATTTTCTGTGTTTTTATACAGGATAAAAAAACTAACACTAATATATATAATATATATATATATATATATATATGGTAGTGTATGTAAATTATACGAAGCCTAATATATAAAAACAGTAAAAGTCGCAATGATTGACGATTTTGACAATATGCTCTGACTAATTGTCTTCAAGATATTTTGATTATTTTATTACTTATTTTGTGATATTAATATATGAAATATTTTTGCAATTCAGATGTGAAATGAAGCTTCTGCTAAGCAATCTTGCCATAACTCTTTAGATAAAAGTGCTATAGAGAATATAGTAGCTCAGGGAATACCTGACGCAAAATCCTTAATTATCGAAGCTGTTGGAAACCATGTGCCTATAGAAAACAATAAAACTATGAGTGGAAAACGTAACCATAGCAATGAATTTAGACACTGTGTAAATGGAGATAATGATATTATTATCAAAGCTTCACTACCTAAGAAAATGAAGGCGATCACTTCCAAATGCATTTATAAATATTTTCTAGCCTGTAAACCAACTGAATTCGCTGGCAACGAAGGAGCCATGGCAGCTCTACGATGGCTGGAAAAGACTGAAGTTGTTCTTAGGATCAGTAAATGTGCCAAAGAAGATAAGTTATGTATGCTTCTAGTCTCTTTAGGGATGAAGCATTAGAATGGTGGAACACAATTCTTCAGGCAAAAGGAAGTGACATGGCCGGTGTGTCACACCCCAAAATACGTCGCAGCGGAATATAAAACGTAGTGGAGATGGAAGTTGGTGCCCATTTATATCTTGATGTTCGATGCATTAAATTGTTGGACATATTATCTTATTTAAAACATAAGTTTTAAACATTACGTTTTAAAACATGACACAACCACGACACAGTTAAGTTGTTTTGATCCTCATGGATCTTATTACATTCGTCCCAGAAAGTTTTAAAAGTTAGTCCAACATTATTAAGTAACAAAACATGCATCAACAACCACAAGATACGCCATAATTCCCGAAGCCGAACTCAAGTACCTGTAGAACACGTTAAAATCAATTGTCAACACAAAGGAAGGTGAGTTCACATATTCACATACAAACAATTCATTCCAAAAGAAAACTTTCTGATTATGTGTTTATTAGAAAACATCCATATAATTTTTAGAAAGTCCATTTTACTTAATAAAATCTATGGGCCTTCCGTCGCGGTTCAACAACCCGACAATAAAACTCTTACCCAGGTTTTGTATATTAAATTATTACGTCAATTTTCAGACTCGTATGTTAGCTAGACAATACGAACTATATATTAACCATGCAGGGATAATCAAAGCTAGACAATAATTATAGTATCAATTCGTCGTTTGACTTGACTCGGAGCGACCGGTCACGACGGGGTTGTCAACCCGATAGATCTACCAACAATTCCTCGCGTGCAATACTTAAATGATTAAACGACATCATGGGCGTAGGGTCCACTCGAGACCGATATGATGTCTGTCTCACGTACAATATATATATATATCCTACTAATATGACAATTTAATACACGAAGTTGTACGAACCCCCTGGATCCCCTTCCCTGGGACCAGGCCGGCATCCGTCCCAACTTTACGGTCCGTTTCGCCTCGGAAACACCGTACCAATCCCGTTTCATCCCGAAACAAATATATTCAGCAAAACCGTTTCATTCCCGAAACATATATTTTCACAAATCCATATATTTTCAACGAAAATATATAATTTATATCAAAAAGGTATGTTTTATTCCAAAAACATTATTAACCCTCTTATTGGCGTGTTCTACCCCCAAAATATATATAAAGCAGTAAAAAGAGGGGTTTAGTGCACTCACCTTTGGGTGCGTATTTTAAATAGCACAATCCCAGAGATTGATTTCTACATGTCCTATTATATATATATTATACAGGAACGATTTTAAATCAATATTCATAACACAGAAATCCTAAGTTTCTCTGTTTCTTAGAATTTTCACATAACTTTGAGATTTTCTCGAAAAATCGTCGTTTTTTGATTATGTTGGCACGATAATATATATATATATATATATATGAGTCCATATATATAATTTTAATATTTTTGCGACTTGAACGATTTTATTGGTGACCATTATTGTGTAAATCCGTTAACACTCCCGTTTATACGTAATATATCTATGATTTGCGCGTCGTAATATATATACATAAACGTTCATATAATTTATCATCGAAACACGCGAAATCTATTTTAAATTATCTATTTTGTCATTTTTAAAGCAAATATACATAAAATATCTCATATGCATCAAATTTCATGCTCGACAAACAAGTTATACATTTAACGCGATTTTTATCGATTCTACCGCACAAAACGTACAAGCATACATGCGTAAACTAAATTTATAACATCATGTTAAAACTTAACATATTTTCACATTCTCATGTTTAAATCACATAACACATCTTAACACATAAGGTTCACCCAAAATTTTACCCATACTAGTGTTCATTGAAAAATGTGTATTTTAGTGATTCGGTAACGTTTTCGGGCGTCGGAAGTCATGTATGACTAACCAAACACCAAGTAAACTTAAAATTAGTTAAAATACTTATTTTTAAACCAAAAATATCAGTTTATTTACTGATTTAAATCAGTTTCATAAAAATCGTTCGAAAAGCCGATTTTGACCGTTTTAACGCATAGTTTTGCGTTAAACGTTACTATAACCATCCAAACTCGAAATGACTTGATATTTTAACACAAGATAGTTTTTTACTGATTAAAATAGTTATTATAATCAGATTAGTGCAGATTTTGTGTAAGTCACATAAATCATGCGATTTCACGTATTTTACCACCCCTAATGCACCAAGTACAACATGCGAGGCTAGTAAACATTATCACAAGTTTATATATCATTTAACACTTCAAAATAATCATATTTTTAGAGTTTATATTCTGATCAAAATTTATTTATATCAAATCATGCTCAAATCATCCTTTTATGTTCACATATCAACATGCATGCTCAAGTACAAGCATCTAATGCACCCAAATCATTTTACATGAACTATATGCATCTACACATTTATTTAACTCATGTTTTATTAATCCAAACATTCATATGGCCATCATCCAATCATTTAATATAAATGCAAGACATACACATTCTTACATATCTAAGATTTTTTTTAATCATAAAAAATCCACATGCATGTATGTATATACATACATACACGGCCATATACATATATGTGTGTATGGTTCTAAAATTTTACTTTTCACATTTCCATGAACTCATTCCAAATCATAAAAATCCCTTTATCAAATCATTCATATATTAACTTCCAAGAATCAATCAAACATATATCAATCAAAGATCAAAATTCAATCCTCATACACACATGTATACACACACACGACCACATGCACACATATATACACCTCCATTTTTATTTTATAAAAAAAAACCATTTGTTTTATGTTTCAAGTTTGTGATTAAACTCAAGAACAGGAGAAACTTCCATTATCATCAAGAACATCAAGAATCAAAAATAAGGTTTTTAAAGTAAATTTTATACCTTCAAGTTCTTGAATGATTTTTAGCAAAGATTTGATGATATGAGACTTAATTGTTGCTTGAAACACCTTGAAACCACTTCTAAACCATCAAATGAACTTATAAACACCTTGTAATGAGTTTGAATCCTCAAGAACATTGTTAAAAATTTCAAAATTAATGTGATATGGGGGTATTTCGGCTGAATTATTTAGAGAGAGAGAGTAAATGTGTGAGTTTTGAAGTTGTCTTGGGTTTGTAAAGATATAATGAGTTCTTCCATGCATCATCATCATCCACCTCCCCTTGTAACCAATGAACATGTGAAAGAGGAGAGAGAAAGGAGTATCTAATCAACACATGTCCCCAAATCTCTTATACGCACATATATTCGTAAATATATATATGTATATATATATATATTCTAGACCAAAAACTATTATTTTACTGGATACCGGGTATTTTATCTAGCGTTTTAACCCGTTTTAACGTGTTTTAAATTATTTTTAACACTCTATAAAAATGAACTCACCAAAATATTATTGAAAAATATTTTGTTTGCCTGGACTGGCGATGTTGCCGGTATTTGGCAGTATGCACGCTGTGCTGCGTGGTACGCGCTTAAAATCGCAAAAATAGGGATTTAAGCGTTTTTATTTATTTTTATCATTCTATAGTAATAAACTCATCAAATTATTATTAAAATGATTATCAATGGCCTTTACAGGCTGTGTTGACAGTATTTTGTCGGTATACGCGCTGCATCGCGCGGTACGCGCTTAAACTCGAAAAATAGAGTTTCTTAGCGTTTTAATTTATTTTTCCTCACGAATATGATTAAAATTATTATTCTAATCATAACAGACTATTTTTAGGATTTTAACACTGATCGGGTGGTCACCGACGTTCGTTTCGCATTTTAACCGTTACACGATAAGCGTTTATCTTTCCGTTGCCAACATAATTTTTACCAAGGTTTAAATTTACCAACACATTAAATATCATATATAAACATCATAATCAATCAAATACAGCCTTTTATCTATTCACAACACGTGTTACAATTGTACGGTACGGCCTGAAAAGCCGGGTGTCACACGGTGTGACAACTGGCACTTTGCCACATATTCCGTACAATGTTAAACAATAATTTGTGCATTTATGACTGTGCCTAATTTAATTAATGGCATGAATGATTTTCCAAATGCTATCATATACATACAGGTGCATAACATGTTGCAAGATTATTTATCATTATTGCATGCAACACAATATGGTTCAGTTAGTGCACGAAACAAAGTTAGCACAGTTATCAGACAAAATAGAAGTACTGACGTGAGTTCAATACTCAGGCAGACATGATGTTAAGACACAGAATGAGCCCGAAACCAAGAGTTACACTAGTATAGTGCGTAGGAAAGTAAGGAACATAAAACTACCTTCCTAGTGATAGTTTAAGTGCCGGAAAGTGCCTAAAACCCACAAAAACTGCAGAATTCTGCATATTTCAGCAAAATTCAGCTTTTTAATAACAAAATATAGTGCAGAATTTTGGTTTAATGATCCAGAATACCTTCCCAAGTGTCGGGAATCAAAACTGTCACAAAGTGGAACATAAAGCACACTAAACTGCGTAATTTAGCACCTTAACGAACCGGTAACCAACCGAACAACCGGACACTACCGAAACACCAAATTTTCACTAGATGCGTTGTTTTAACATTCCCGAGCTAGTTATGAACACCGAACATCATAATACACCTTAAAACACCATAACACATAAAACACTAACTAAGTCCCTTAAAACCTAACTAATTTAACTAACTAACCATTGCAACATAACTAGCACACCCCCCCCCCCCACATTTACGGTTAGGAACATGGGACCCACCCCATGATTTTATATGCATTGTTTAATAGATTTGTTGGACACTTTGTAAGCATAATGACCAATAGACAAGGAAATGTTGGGAGCTTGTTCTTAAATAACCATAAGACTACATTTCCAACTCATTTCACCATTTTAACAACACACTCACCTCTCCTTCCCTCTCCTTGGTCTCGGTCGTAAACCACCACCACACCACCACCATTTTCCTTTCAATTTCATACAATTCCAAGTGATCCTAAGGTGCAAGAAGCAAGATTAAGGAGCTTGGAGCCATTGGAGCTTGAAGGACCACTTCCTAGAGCTTTTATCAACCTAATTTCTCATCTTCATCATCTTTGGTTTCTTCCCTAGCCTTGTGCTAGTAGTAAGACTCTTGTAACTTGATTTTTCTTCTCATTATGTTGGTTAAAAGATTAAGTAAGTGGTTAAACCTAAAGATCATGAAGAAACAAGAAGATAAACACTAACATAAAGCTTAACAACATAAAATCTAAGTTGATTTAGTGTATGTGTATATCTTGTTTGTTGATTTCTTGTGATTATGATGTTAATCATCATAAGAAACTTGCTAGATTGTGATTAAACACATGATCTAGCAAGTGAGAGGGTGATCTTGTGAAAAATCAAGATGATCATCCTTTATATTTCTCATGAACTTGAAAATGAAGATGAATTTTGTGTATGATTAAGCATGATACATGTTAAAAGTCTTGTAAATGGATGATTACAAAACTAATTTTCTCAAGAAACCAAGTTTACATACAAGATTTACATAACCATGATTTTTAAAGAAACTAATCATGTTCTTAGTGTTAAATCAAGGATAAAAATATGTTGTTAACAAGAAAAATACAAGAAGAAATATTTTTGGAAAACCTTCATACAAGTTGTAAAGGATTAGATTTTACAAGAATGTGATTTATAAACAAATACCCATGTTTTAAAGGGTAACTAAGTCTACTAAATAACATAGTAAGTTACTACAAGTTTTTACAAAATTTCAAGTTCATGATGTAGTGTAAATTGCATGATTTTGGCTCATGGTAAGTGTTGATTGAATTGTTGTTGATTGGTGATGATTTTAAAAGAAAATGATATGCTTTGAAAGCATGGAAACCTCCATTTTTAAGGGGAAACTATGGCAATTTTTTTGTAGAATTTAAACACTTAGAAAAATATTTTTGAACAAGTCTTTATAAGTAAATTTTAACCATGGTTTTTCATATAAAATTTGCCATAATTTTTGCTACAAAAATTACAAATATTGGAGGTTGGTTTTTAATAAATAAAAGTGGCTAAGTATATATTTTGGAAAATATATTTAGAAGTCACAATTTGTGTGTTACTTGTATATTATGTGTATTAGTTATATTATTTTAGGACTTGAAAATAATATAACTCACCAAAAATACCAAGAATTATAATACAAAATATTACCAAAATACCAAGAAAATGAATATATAATTTATACCCAAATAATGGACAATCGGACAAACGGACGTAAATTCATATTTCGACAAGTATAACGAACGGTATTTTGGAAACCAAAGAGATGGAAATTATGGATTTTTACAAGTATTACAAAATATATCATATTTTGTCAAATAGAAAATATATTATTTTTAAGTGGAGAAAATATATATTTCCTTAAACAAATTAAGAATATATTATTTTGGGTGAGAAATGGAAATATATATTTTCTAAAGTTAATCTTAAAAATATAGATTATTTTTGAGGTTTATATGAAAATATATTATTTTTGCCAAGTAAAGTTATAGTTATTTTCCTATAAAAATTCTCTTAAAATATATATATTTTAAGAATGTAAATTGGTGATTTTTAGTTGATTAAAAAAATAATATTCCGGAAATTTAATGCAAGATTAAGTAGAAAAAAATACTTAATAAATACAACAAAATACGTATTCTCGTACGTACAAATACACACCGAAATACGTCACCAATACTTGGCAAAATACACAAGTATAAGAATACACAAAGTACAGGTACACCCATACTTGGGAGAATACATATGTAGAAATACATAATACACCAAGTTAAAATAAATTATTTTAACAAATGTTCCAAATGATTGCTAATTATAATTTAAGTCAAAATATTATTATTTTAACCAATAAGTATATACTTTGGAATGATGTAATGTGCATACAAGATATAACTCAAAGAATACCAATTCCAAAACAAGTCATAATACCTAAGACTAAGACTCGTTACACGACCCAGCCGTCTAATAAAACTTAGCACATATGTAGGTAGTGGTACGACATCAGGAAGAGATCTTTGAGTTACAGGATACAGGACACAAATTTGTGAGTTCATGTCCCCCTTTTCTTTTAACTGTTTTCAGTTTTATAACTTCGCTGGTGAAATACATGTTACAAATATTTCAATGATTTCAAATGGTATGGTTAGCTAAGGAATGAACTGTTAGATCATGTGAATGGGTAAGCGCATACTTAAGACCATTAATCCTCGTATAAGGACCGAGGGACATGAGTGATAGATCTATTTGGGTGTTGCGAGCCCCACCCATGGGCCGGAAGTGGCCGAAGGTGGTGACTATGTCTTCCAGCTAGAAGCCCGGTACAAAATCTGCTAGGTTTGAGCCTTCCTATGTCGTTGCACACATATTAATGACCTTGCAAATCCTTAATTGATCTGTTCATAGACGCTTTCATACCGGTTTACAAAAGGCATACTTACAGATGTTTACAAGATTATTCGAACTCATACAGAAACACATGAACTCGCTCAACTTTTGTTGATGTTTTCAAAATTACATGTATTTCAGGAAACAAGATGGATCTTGGGCGCCGGTGTTGTTTTCGAGACATAAATTTCAAGTTTTGATGTCATCCACTTTTGATTTGTAGCATACCGTGAAGATATGTTGGTTGAAAACTTAATGACTTGTGTTTGTAACATTTTAAATTTAGGAATGGATGAACATCATGTTTTAACCATATAGTTGTTTATTATAATTGAATGCAATGATATTGAACAAGTCACACATCATACGCTTTCACAAAAGTCAGGGTGTGACAGTTTGGTATCAGAGCTTCGATTGTAGTGAACTAGGATTCCTTCTCGAGTCTAGACTACAATCACTAGGATTCTCTCACGAAAAAACATTTTCACAAAATATTTTTCATTGCATTTACAAAAAGAGCGAAGATACATGAGTCGAACATTTTTCAAAGGAAAGACAAGGCAAAGGCAGAGCAAGGACATTAGTAGGGAAGGGAATACCCCGACTAATGTGCCAATTGAGGTATAGTCAGTCCATGTGGGATAGACTTGCCAACGACAAAAATGACCCCGAAAGAACAAACGAGAGTTATATGTGACATGTTGCATTATCTGCTTGTACATATTAAGTAGCATTATTATTCATTAATATGTATGCATATATATATATATATATATATATATATATATATATATATACGTATGGGATTATTATTGACGGGAACGAAATACCTTCGACTTCGAATTCTATTACTGTTCTTGACTCGCACAATGCTACTATCAACTTCGCTTTTATTACGGAGCTCCTGGCTGAAGTGATTCCCCAACGAGGCCCTGGGCTTGAATCCGTAGAAGATGGTTGTTTTTCCCCCTCGAATGCGAAGGTGTCTGACTATGATAGTGATGACGAGGCGGAGGAGGTAGCCTTGGATATCAACCTTATCAGTGGGATGAGGTCCCTGAGGTGTTTATGAAACCTGATTGACGACACTCTTGTCCAGACAAAGAGAATGAAGTACTCATCTGAAAGGTGCCCCTCCAGCTTCTATTACTAGGAACCCTCCTTATTCCTATTCTGTCTAAGCATTGTGCCACTTCGCGCGTAACAACATTGGACGTTGGCACATGGACCAGCATAAAGGTCCATTCCATGTTGAAGGTATGAGGACAGTAGTGTCCCCTCTCTAATTGATCAGCTGCTTTGAACGAGAGAAAATTAGGGTGACCATGCAAGACGAATTATTATTACGGGGGCCCACGTAATAACAACTTGTAGTGCATGGAAATCCTGGTGGACTCTGCGGGTCAAGCAAATGATCACTATCTATCTGGAATTCCTATATTGTTCCAAATCCCCACCCAGTAGAACATTAACCGAGATGGTTACTGTTATGGGTCATTTTCTGAGCATATATATCCTGACTAATATTCTGCTTTTGATTGTTTACTTGTGATCAGGATACCGGATCAGGATATTGGTAACATCCTGGTGCGATATCCTGGTGTTAACTAAATAATCCACGTGCAGGTAAAAAGCTGTAGGTCACTAACGGGTCAGATGGACTTCTTCTCCTTGAGACTCGGGCAAACAAGTTATTTGAGAGACGTTGAACCCGAAATACCAGGTCTACAACGTTCAAGTGGGGAATATCCGCCGGATCCCGGTTTAATAGGGTAGTTTGTTGCATTTCTTTTACTATAAATAGATGGATCGGATCAGTTTAGGCACACACTTTTTCATTCGCACACTTTTCTCTCAAGCTACTGGCAACTACTACACACAAACACTTGTACTCGAATCACATTGTAACACTTAGTTGATCCGCATCACATCATGCATTGTATCCTGATATTTGAAGTAATAGAAGAACAAGGCAGCTGTGATTGTCAGCTCCCGAGGTTTTGTGCCGGCGATCTAGATTGATCAAGGGCTTTCCTCGTATATCTCGTGTCACCCCTTTACGTTTTTCGCTCATCGTTTGATCATAAATACAGCTCTATACCCTGAGCCGTATCCTGAAACTGTTTTACAATTAATTTGATTAACATATTTTCGACACTCATTTCTAGCACACTACCTCACTTAACTAATTTGATCAGTTAATTGCTTCGGTAATTTTTGACCAAAACAATTTGGCGCCCACCGTGGGGCAAGTGGTGCTATTTTTACTAAAAACTTTAGTAAAATCATTACTCGGTTTTCTATTATCAAAACGTTTTGCTACATTGTTTTCAATGGCCTCGAGATCAAACATGAGCTCTTCCACCTTGTCTGCTACAACCTCTGGAACAATTGGTTCGGTGCTTCCACCTCCTCCTCCAAGAATGTAAGCTTCTTCACACGGAACTGAGAGTCATGTGGCTCAGGATGTTATCCCCACTCCTAGTACCCAGGGATCCGGTCCTGTTTTGGCTTCTAATGATAAAATTATGAATTTGTTTGGTAGTGTACAGGAGCAGATGAGGCAGCAGCAGGAAACTAATCGGATGCTGATGAGAGAGATACAACTCTTAAAATCCGTCCCAAGTAGACCTGCTGAAAAAACTGTCACTCCTTTGCAGCCTAGGGCTTTGAAATTTAGTTTTGCAGTTTACACAGAGGATAACCGGGGGAATATCGTGCCAAGCCATTCTCAGAATCATACTCCTGAGATACCCTCCTCGGTCAGGATGTCAACTGTGAGGAGCTCAGGATATGCTTCAGGATATGGCCAGAATCCTCAGACCGATAACGTGTCAAATAATAATATTCTTGCCACTAACAATAATGGGTCTTTGCAGGATGTAGGTATGATGTCAACATTTACTAGGGAGCTTCAGAAATTGAAGGACATGATATCCAGTGTACCTGGAGTGGTCCAGCCAATTCCGGAAGTGTCCCAAGACAGCCACAGGATATCCCGCTTTGCATATCCTATCTGTGATGCTGAAATCCCAAAGAGATTTCAAACCCCCAACATAAAACTGTATGATGGGTCTACGGATCCTGAAGAGCATGTTGCCCAGTATAGAGAAAGAATGGAGATTAATCCTATTCCTCCGAAGCTCAAGGAAGCATGCTTGTGCAAGGGTTTCGGTTCTACCTTGACATGATCAGCCTTAAAATGGCTATTAAATGTTCCTCCTCACTCAATTACTTCATTTGCTCATTTGGTTAATTTATTTAATAGTCAGTTTTCTTGCAGCCGGAGTTTTGAGAAACTAACCAGTGATCTTTACAGGATAACTCAAGGACCTCAGGAATCCTTGAGGGATTATGTGAACAAGTTTAGTCGGGAATCCTTGGATATCCCACATCTTGATGTTGCAACAGTTGTGCAGGCTTTTAAGATGGGATTACAAAAAGATTCTCAGTTCTATCAGGATCTTGTAATGAATCCCTGCAGGAATCTCGACGAAGCTCGTAACAGGGCCTTGAGATATACTTGCTTGGAAGATGACAAAAAGATGCAAGAGAGGATGAATTCTACCTCAACCTACGAATCAACAAACAGGAAATCAGAATCCTCGTATAAACCGTATCGCTCCAAGACAACAAGAAAGTGAATGCTGTTGAAGACGAGGATCCTGAAGAATATCCTGAATTATCTGAATATTGCTTTTCTGCTAATATACCTGAGTTAATGTATGCTATGCAGGGTTTAGGAGACAAAGCTAGGTGGCCTCGAAAGGATCAACAAAAAGCTGATTGGAAGGATAAATCCAAATGGTGTGCCTTCCATGAAGATTTCGGACATGTGACTGAGGCTTGCATTGCTCTAAGAAAAGAAATAAGCTACCTATTGAGCAAGGGATATCTGAAGGATTTGCTGGGAAGAAAGAAAAATAAAGGGCAGGATCCTGAGAAGGATCATGAGCGAGCAGCTTCACCCCCAGCAGATGCCAAAATAATTAACTTTATTTCAGGAGGATCCGACATTTGTGGGACTTCGTATTCTGCGGCCAAGAGACATGCAAAGGAGGCTAAGACTGAAAGGGGAGACAGACCAGCCAGGATGACTACCCTCACAACTGACAAAGTGATCACTTTCGATAGTGATGACAGGGATACTGTCCAGGATCCTCACCATGATGCCCTTGTAATAACATTATATGTTGCTAACCATTTTGTGCGCAGGATATTAGTGGAAAATGGCAGCTCTGTCAACATAATTCAGCTGGAAACATTGAAGAGGATGAAAGTATCTCCGATGGACATTACTTCGAAATCCACCGTGCTCGTTGGCTTCAGTGGGGAAGCTAGGAATACCGTAGGGGAGATAAAGTTACCAGTATATGTTGAAGGGGTCAACTCGATACAACGTTTCTGTGTGATGGACTCCCTATCCTGCTATAACATCATACTAGGCAGGCCATGGATCCATGATATGAAGGATGTGCCATCGACTTATCATTAGTGCATCAAGATCCCTACCCCTTGGGGGGTTGTCAAGGTTGATAGTGATCAGCGGGAGGCGAAGGAATGCTACTCATCCTCAATGAAATCCTCAACCAAGCCTAATCCAGCATAGCAATTAAAGATGCGGGCCCAGGATATCATGGAAGCTTTGGAGCAGGATGTAAAGAAAATTATCCTGGATCAGGATAATCCGGATATCTCGTTGCTCGTAGGAACCAATATCCCTCAGGATATTGAAAATCAATTGACTAATTTTTTTGAAATGCAGAATGTCAACATTCGCATGGAAGCTCGAGGATATGACAGGTATTTCCAAGGATATTATAACACATAAGCTCGGTATTGACAGGTCATTCAAGCCGGTCCAACAAAAGAGAAGGAAATTTGCTCCGGAGCGAAATGTGATTATCCAAGAGGAAGTTGAAAGACTACTAAGGAGCAAGATGATTAGAGAAGTGAAGTTTCCTAAATGGCTTGCGAATGTAGTCGTGGTACAAAAGAAAAATGGGAAGTGGAGAGTTTGTGTAGACTACACAGACTTAAACAAAGCATGTCCGAAAGACCCGTTTCCTCTACCTCATATTGATTCAATGGTAGATGCTACCGCCGGCCACGAGATGTTAACCTTCATGGATGCCTCTTCAGGATTTCAGCAAATCCAAATGGAACCCTCTGATCAGGAGGATACTGCTTTCATGACACCCACATGTATTTATTGTTATACTGCTATGCCCTTTGGTTTGAAAAATGCAGGTGCAACATACCAGAGGTTGGTAAACATGATGTTTAAAGACAAGTTGGGGGACACCATGGAGGTATATATTGACGATATGGTGGTAAAATCTAAAAAGGCTGAGGATCACCTCCAGGATATTAAGGGAGCGTTTGATATCTTGGATCAATATAACATGAAACTGAATCCTGCTAAGTGCCATTTCGGAGTGGGGGCAGGAAATGTCACACCCCGACCGCGGAAAACAACTAATCGCGGCGGAAACATCGGGGCGTGTTGCAACAGAATTAATGTTTCATAACCATGGATACCAAAAAGTGTTTCGTTTTATTAAACATTGAATAATTACATCGTCTGGAAATCTAAATGCACAAATTAAACATAATCTATCATTGTTATTGAGTCACTAAGGCCTTGTCCAGTCCTATGTGAGCATGCATCTTATCAATCGATACCATCCAACAATACCTGAAACATATGTGAAAACGAGGTCAGCAAAGAAATGCTGGCGAGTACATAGGTTTTGTGAAAATAAGATTCATGACTTCTGTTTAAGAAAATGTTTAGTCATGAACCTTGTAATTTGCTTTGTCTTTGTAAATCATTTGAAAAATAATAAGTTCAGGTGATATGTATAATAAGAGAATAATACATGATTAAATGAATAACCATGTAAAATGAGTTTATATAAGATAAGTCGTTTGTAAATAAATGTCTTGTGAAAAGTATGTTACTTGTATAAAATGTTCTATGTCTCAAACTGAAATGATTCAAATAACGCTACAATATGTAATACTATACAAACACTTATATATAGGAAGTACCAGCGGCATATCCACCATGCTTGTATCATATTACACACGCACCGTTACTCAAATCACTTACCCAAACAAACCACCAATGTAAGATGTCCATGTTTGAACAAATTGTTAAATGTATTGAATAACATAACAAAATGTTTATGTTAAGATGTAAATCATGTCATGTATAATCAATGTCAAAAGTGTTTGTGTCAAATGTAAACCATGTAATGTGTAACCAAAATGATATGTATGGCTAGTGAAATGCATCAACTAAACCATAGATGAAACGCACAAAACAAAGTATTGAAGTAAAACTCGGTTTAAATCAATACTATGTTTCGTGGAAATGCATGATCAAATGTAAATCATGTCCACATGTTTACCCAATCGTTAAACCATCTTGTTTTAATCGTTCAAATCGTTCTTGTTTTAATTGTGGAACTACTTAATGGTCGATTCTCTAATAACATTCAAACCTTCTTGACGCGTTCCTCGTTCCAACTCGCTCTCGCTCTCGTTCTTAATAAACCCTTACCAAAGGGTAAATTAATAATTACAGATTCAGTCGTTACCCAAAATACCCACACATAACCATGGGTATAGAAAATAACGGGATTTGTCAGATCCTATGGTACCATAACCTAATACTGGTCGGCTTGATCATTGCTAATGAATGTCATTGGTTATGTAACTACAACCAACAAGTTCGTTCACTTTATTGAAATTTGTAATTAGTTTTTGAACCATTGAAATCGTTCTTGAAACCCTTGTTATTGTTCTTGAAACTACATTGTAATTGTTATTGAAATTATTGTAATCGTTCTTGAAACCACATTGTAATTGTTATTGAAATCATTGATAAAGTATTTAGCACATATGAGTCACCCCAAAACAGTTGAAAAATAGTAAAAGAGGGGAATAATGTACTCGCCTGAGAATGCTTGGAGGTCTTGAACAACAACCAAACAAAGCTAGAGAGAGCACGGAATCAGTCGGCAGTCTAAAACTATATAAATAAACCGGACTTAAATCGGGAGATCGGATAGGATGAGGCTTGGTAAACCAAATGAGTGTTGGAACTCATATGATATGGTTTAACAAGGCCTACATACTACAATGAAACCTATCCTAAGTGCTTGTGACCCATTACGACCCGTTTAGGTGGCTTATGCTACTTTAACGCGTCGTTCGCGTGAAACGCGTTCGGACTGCCTAATTAGTCCTATGACAAGTAATATATGCCTTAACATGTCTAATATGGTTGTCAAATCAGTTTAGATGTCAAAAATTATGTTACATATGTTTAAAATGAATTTTGGCATCAAAGGGGTATTTTGGTAATTTACCTAAGGCATATAAACTACCTATCATACAACTACTTAAACGAAGCGACCATAAGGTATAACCTCATAAGGTTATTCCCTATATACTATGGTCACCTAATGTGCTTGGTCGGATCCTAATGATCGACCAAACGGGTCGGGTTCGAAAGTATAAGCGATTGATTAGATCGCTTACCTCTACGACCCTATAGAAGCACTAAACTAAAAGTGACGAGCTAAGCATGTTAAAACATGCTTAACTAAGTTTAGAAAACAGGTTTGGTATCACAACAAACGGTTGTGATACCTAAGAGTAGTTTGGTTACAAAATACGTAAGAATACGTATTCTGCCCGAAACTACGGCTCGTCACTGAGCCTAGATAACGTGGTAATCAGTAGGTATAGTCGCTAGGGACTATAACCATCGTGATCACACTCACGTTATGAAGTTCAAACGAACTTCACATCGACCATAAATTGGTCAATGCAGAAAGTCAAACAAAGTTTGACTTTCGGATTCGAAAAGCAATAAAAGAACGAAAGAATACTTATGAAGGGTCCCCGAATGCTAATCTAGATCAAAATAGCTCAGGTATGAAACAAAGGTTTCAACTTAGAGCACAATTGATCAGATTCTTGTGAGGAATGAATGAATATGTGTTGGGTATTTATAGATTTCGGTCCACCGTTAGGATCGTTTCTTGGAGAAGAGGGAATGATCTAGCCCGTACACTTGTCACAATGTTGTGGTTACTGAATTTGGCCACCATAAGAGTTTAACATGTGGCACTTGACCTTTGGGGGATGTTAATCTTGTGTTTAAATGGCTTTTCCCGATCAGAAGGGGCCTAGCGTGACGCTAGGGGGGCTAGGCGTCGCGCTAGGGGTCCCCTGATCAGCAAACAAATTTCAAATGTCCACTTTTCAGTCCCCATTGCGTATTAAGGCCATTTCCGACATGTTTAAGGCTTGTTAAATCATTTTCAAGGCTCCACAAGGATGCCTAAACATTGTGAGCATGAAACATGCTCAAAAATATGTCGGATGTTGGTTCGTTTGGTCGTACGATCGCGATGTTCGGTTAATTACGACGGAATGCGCATAAGCGCGAGAAACAATTCAAATGACGTGACGAATGGATTTTTCTTATGCCAAACACTAAAATAAAATATTATAGTGCTTACATAAATTTTTGGATGTCCGGATGTATTCAGAATGTGAGTTATGCGCGAAAATGCAAACTTGTGCACTTTTTGACACTTTTAGTCCCTGAATGACCCAAAAGTTTATTTTAGCACACCGAACACCTCAAAGCCTATTTCTAAGCTATGTAAAGGATATTTATGGTATTTTTAACTTATGGTCATGTTCCGGAATGTCTGTTACATTTCAAATTGGCATACTTTCGTAGTTTGTCAACTTTAGTCCCTGTAAGCGATATAACTTGTTTTTGCCATACCAAAGCCTTTAAAACTTATTTCTAAGTTATGTAAAGGTTATTTAAGGTATGTTAAGCCTATTTCACTATTCCGGAGTGTTCGTTGCATTAAACTGGTTATATTTACGCATCGGTGCGCGTATAACCTTCCAGAAAGCGATTTAGAGTTTGGAATTGAATAAAAATTGATATGTGCAAATGATACACATATTTTTACAAATCCCAAGTATGAAATACAATATTTCATTGGTTTGGTATTTGTTTGATGGCCGTGGAGGCACAGGTGTTACAGGAAAGTTTCTAGGATATATGGTGACCAAAACAGGGATAGAGGCAAGCCCGGAGCAGATTAAAGCTATCTTGGATATAAAATCACCTTCGAATATGAAAGATGTTCAACGGTTAACAGGCCGAGTAGCAGCGTTGAACAGATTTATTTCAAAATCCTCGGAAAAGTGCAAGGAATTCTACGATATCCTCAAGAAGAATAAGAAGTTAGAATGGGGAGCAAAGCATGAAGCAGCCTTGCAGGATTTGAAGCAGTATCTTTCAACCGCACCCTTATTGATGAAGCCTGAGGATGGCGAACCATTATCCCTGTATCTTGCAGTGTCAGGGAATGCAGTAAGTGCTGTCCTTATAAAGGATCATGAAGGTCAGTAGTATCCTGTCTATTACGTTAGTAAAAGTTTATTAGATGCTGAAACTAGATATTCTCATCTAGAAAAACTGATATTAGCCCTAGTTATGGCATCAACAAAACTTAGACATTATTTTGAGACGCATAGGATTCACGTTAAAACCAACTATCCTGTTAAGAACGTGCTTAGGAAACCCGAGATGTCAGGCAGGATGGCCAAGTGGTCAGTGAAATTAAGTGCTTATGACTTAGTGTATGAACCTAGAAATGCCATAAAATCTCAGGCTCTAGCTGACTTTGTGGCTGATTTCAGTAGTGACGTTCAAAATGAAGTAGACCTAGAAGTACAGCAGCTAGGAGAAAACTTAGAATGTTGGACATTGTATACTGATGGTGCATCTAATGTAAGAGGTGTCGGTCTAGGTATACTACTAAAATTGCCACATGGGGACATATTACCCCAGGCTATTAGGTGTGAATTTCCTGCTACTAATAATGAGGCAGAATATGAAGCTTTGATTGCAGGATTAGAGTTGGCTAAAAATATGAGTATCAAGAATTTGCAAGTATATGTTGATTCTTTGTTAATCACTAATCATTTTAATGGAACCTATGCAGTTAAAGGAGAGAAGTTAATCGAGTATCTTGAAATTCTCAAAAAATTAGCAGGATATTTCGATATTTTTACACTTGAACAGGTACCAAGAGAGGAAAATGCTGAAGCTGATGCCTTGGCAAATCTGGGATCATCGGTCAGGATACCGGAAGGAACCCGAATACCAGTATTACATATTCTATATCCTGCGACGAATCCTCAGGATAAGGAAGTAATAAGTATTCAGGATCCTGACGACGAGTATCCCGAGGAGGATCCTAAGTCCTGGACGGCTCCAATCATGAGATATCTCAAGGAAGGACACATCCCAAAGAATGAGAATCCTAAGGCCTTTAGAATGAAGGTATCATGATTCACTATTATAAATAATGTTTTGTATAAGAAATCTCTTGCAGGACCATATCTGAGGTGCTTGGAGGATCCCGAAACCAAAGACGTGCTTCATGATATACACGAAGGGGATTGTGGTAACCATACTGGGGCAGGTCGTTATTCTCAAAAGTATTAAGGATAGGATATTATTGGCCGACGATGAGAAAAGATGCTGCAGAATATGCTCGAAGATGTGACGCATGTCAAAGACATAGTAATATATTACATCAGCCTGCTGAACCACTGTATCCTATTGTTTCCCCTTGGTTGTTTATGAAATGGGGGATGGATATAGTGGGAAAGCTTCCAAAGGCTCCAGGGGGAAAGGTTTTCATGTTGGCAATGACGGATTATTTCTCCAAGTGGGTTGAAGCAGAAGCATTTGTTCAGGTTAGAGATCAAGAAGTGGTATCCTTCATAAAAAGGAATATCCTGACTAGGTTTGGAGTACCAGCTGAGATAATTTCTGACAATGGATCTCAATTTATAAGTAAAAGGACTACTGACTTTTGCAAGAGTTGGGGAATTAAAATGATCACGTCTACTCCGGTACATCCTCAAGCAAATGGACAAGCAGAATCCTCGAACAAGATAATTGTCAACAACTTAAAAAAGAGACTAGGGGCTAAGAAAGGAAGATGGGCAGAACAATTACCCTTTGTTTTGTGGGCTGATAGGACAACTGGCCAAACCCCGTTTTCCTTAGTGTTTGGAGCAGAAGCGGTGATCCCGACAGAAATGGTGATACCTACAGCGAAATCCAACCTCAGGGATCCTGAGCAGAATCCTGAAATCCTGTGCCAGGAACTGGATACTATTGATGAGACAAGAGATGCTGCGAGGCTAAGGATGGCAGCATATCAACAGAGGATATCCAAAGCATATAACAAGAATATAAGGACCAGAAGATTTCAGGTTGGAGATTGGGTATTAAGAAAGGCTTTTCAGAATACTACTAATCCTGCTGATGGAAAGTTGGCTCCAAAATGGGAAGGACCCTATGAGGTTGAATCAGAATCAGGAAAAGGAGCATACCGACTCAAGAATATGGAGGGGGATATGCTACCGAGATCCTGGAATGCTATACATCTAAAACTCTATTTTAAGTGAGTGTGGAATTTAAATTCTAACTCAGGATGGTATGGATTCTGTCTCTTTTATTAAATTTTGATATTACTTACTGTATTAAACCCATTACTGAATTAAGCATCGGAGGGGTGTTAGCCAGGCTAACACCCACCTTAGCTTACGATTGTTTTGCAGTATATGCTTCGGGATGTAGCACCAGGATACACATTCAGGATACTTCGGAAGATTAGAGGATTGGCCCCCTCTCTCACGTCTAAGGGATCCTGATCCCTTCACAGGTTTAAAGGTATTCACCTTTCTTCCGAATTGGGTTTAAACACCCCGCCTGGAGCGCAAGTTATTCGGGAATAGTTCAAGGTGAAGGGACCAGATCATGTAAAAGTGGCTGACAATTTTGTTACTATTGGCTATATCCTGAATCCTAAAGGTATATGAGGATTGATCACCCTCTCTCACGAAAGGGTATTTTCATACTCTCTAAGGTTTAAAGGTTTTCACCTTTCTAAGTCTTGGAGTTTATACACTCACGCCTGTAGCGCATGAAAATTTGGGATTTTCCCCAGGATACTAAGGATTTATCTCCAGTATATTTTAGGTTTTTACCCCTGTAACACAGGAATCGTCTATACAGTTGGAACTAATGTTCAAAAATTTTCTAAGTGTTTGAGGACATCATGCACAGGGGACATTCCTTCTAAAGCAATTGTGTGAAGCTCAAAAGATCAAAATTGGGCTAAGTGTCTCGGACTGGGGACATCTTAGTGGGAGAAGTTGCAAAAGGGGTTAGTGTTTGATGCTAGGGTTACACTCAATTACTGGTATGATCTTTCCTTTGTGAATCTTGCATGAATTATTTAACTCTGATTAAGGCTCAAAATATCCTGAAAACGACATATCTTTAGGATATGTCTTCAGAATGTGCTTTTGGGATATGTTTTGGGATATTTGACTGAAATATTTGGGAAGTGATACTTGATTGAAAATAAAACTCTGATCAAACAAGTGTTATCAAAACAGGTTTTAGAAAATGGACTGTCTTTTATTCTTTAGAAGTTTTGTCTAAAGTTGATTGAATTTTTAGAAATTCTATTTAATAAAAGTTTTCATAATATATCACTGAGTATATTGATCAGGATATTTTGCAAAATCTACACTAAGAAATGCATGACAGAAATTAGGAGGCAACAACAAGTAAGTCAAGAGGTAGTTATATTATTAACAAGTCAAAAGTTGTGCTTTTGGTTTCACCTCAAACCGAGGCCCATCTGCCAAAAGCACGATTAGTCTTAGCCATATTTACGCAACGGTTGGAGGTTTCATCTCAAAACGAGACCCATCCGCCTCCAACCATTGCATTATCCAAAACAACTTATACTAACTGATGACCAAGGGCTTCATCCTGAAACACAGGACCCATCCACCTTTGGCCATCATATTGCTCTAGTGCAGGAAATGTAAATTGTTCAAAGACAGGAAATGTAAAGTGTTTAAACGAACCACACCAACCAAATCTAAAAAAGTGGGCTCCGGCCTTGGCACATACATCCATCATCGCCCACATTGTTGCGCTTAGGGGGCAGCTCCTTCTTCCATCGTGACCTCTTCAGTAGCATCCTCTCCAGCATTCATCCCTACCTCATCAGCAGCATCGCTACCAGCATCCTTTGAAGCACCAGCATCATCCACATTCTCGGTTACCTTAGCGGGCTCCTCTGCAGCAGGTTTTGAAGGGGGCTCCACAGGGTTGCCACCGAGATCCTTCAATTTCATCTCCCAAGCTTTGATGTTCCACGAAGGGCATTCAACACCCAAAGCCCTGGCCTCGTAAGCCATTTTCAGCCTGGCCTGGAGGAGGGAGATGATAACCGAATTCTTAAGGCTCTCCCGGTACGAAGCCATATCTTGCTCGTATTGAACCTGGGCTGCGTCGGACTTAGCTTGAGCCTCTTGGGTGATCTTCTGAATGGCAGACTGGTGGTCTTGAGTCATGGCCTTATACTTAGCTTCATAGTGTTCCGACTTGGTGGTGGCGATTGCTGCTTGAACCACGATGGTAGCCTCAGCCTTCTTCAGTTTGCTCTCTAACATGACGTTCGAGCCACATGCATCCTCATAGAGGAATACTAGGCGTTCAAGGCCCTGCAAGGTAAGGAAACAGGTATCAGCCTAAATTAACATTTGTAATTAGCATGTGGTGCAGGATACAGACCAGGATACTAACCTGGTTGAGGAAACCTATCATGAATTTACTGGAATCCGTGAACCCATGATTCTCAAACAGGAATACATGGGGAGTAGTAGGATGATCTACTTCCTTCCTCTTCCGGGAGCTGGAGGCCCGGGTCCTGGATGCTGGAGGGGCTTTGGGAGCGATAGTAGTCTTTGAGCTGTTGGGCTTTGGAGTATCGGCTGGCTTCGGATTGATCTCTTGTTTAATGGGTGCAAGGCTGGAATAACTATCCAACTCATCGAGTTGGAAGCCTTCAAGGTTGATGACCGGCACTGTGTCAAGGGAGAAGTGTTTAATTTATATCATTTATATTCTATAGTTAATTTACTCACGTATGTTTTGGTCAAAAATTACCGAAGCAATTAAGTGATCAAATTAGTTAAGTGAGGTAGTGTGCTAAAAAGTGTGTTTGAAAATATGCTGGTTAAGTTGTTTGGAAAAACAATATTTAGGATACGGCTCAGGATATTGAGCTGTATCTACGATCAAACAACGAGCAAAACGTAAAAGGAAGTGACACGAGATGTACGAGGAAAGCCCTTGATCAATCTAGATCGCCGGCATAAAACCTCGGAAGCTGACAATCGTAGCTGCCTTGTTCTTCTTATTGCTTTAAACTTCAGGATACAGTGCAGGATATAGACCAGATCGCTAAGTGTTACAATGCTTTTGTGCGAAAGTGAAAATTGCTAGAGAACAAGTGTAAGAGTGTAGCGAGTGTTGATGTGATGTCCTATTCGATCTGGTATACCCACCTATTTATAGTAACAAATTACAAACGATAATTCCTATAAATATGGGATACTCCGAATATTCCATAGTTAACGTTGTGGACCGAGTAATGCGGTTTCAACGTCTCTATTTGAACGACTTGGACCGAGTCTCCCGCGAAATGATTCCTTATGAACGTTGCTAGCTTCCAACTCACGTACCTGCACATAATCCGTTAGTGATCCTGAGGATACCATTCAGGATGTTACCAATATCCTGAATCAGCATCCCGGATGTGAACAGATATCATATAACCAAGATATAATCCAAGATATCCCCCAGGATATGGGCTCAGAATTTCGCCCATAACAATTGTCCCCAAAAATGTTACCGTTTAGTATCCTCATCACTAACGGTTACATTTTTCACGAAGACCGAGGTAATTAAGAGATAAGACCAATGATGTGATCGTTTGCAACTACTCAGCCTATATTTACTCATTATACCCTATATCTTCTCATCCTCATCTCTTTTTTAATCACAATCGATAAGGAAAAGGTAACATTCTCTCTCTGATCTTCATATTCATCTTCATTCTCTTTCTCCGGTGAAAAATTCAGGTGACCAAATGCTGAGACAAACAAGATCCAGTTCAGGTGACTCGGCCCCTACGTTCATCCAACAGAACCTTCTCCAAGAACCGGAGAAGGAAATATGTACCTTTGATAGTGCCCACCTGTCGGCCTTGAAATCCTCCGGTATCTTCCCGGAAGGAACTGTATTTCGACCATTTGACCGAGAAATCCGGTCAGATATGGTCTCCAATGAGTGGATATGCTTCAGTGCCTTTCCCTTCACCTTAGGGTTACAATTCCCCTTTCCGGATTTCATCGCGGAATTCTTTAACATTACCAAAATCTCCTTTAGTCAAACAATGCCAATGCTTTGGCGTGTTCTGTCTGTTCTTGACCAGATCAAGAAAAATCACATCCCTGATCTTTCTGTCCATGATCTCCCCCTAGCTTACAAGCTTAGATGCCATGGATCATGTAGATTTCTATTTTATTCCACTTCCGGTGACACACTGATACTTCGTGCCACCAGGAACGAGGATAACTGGCAATCCAAGTTTTTCTTTGTAAAAAGAGACTCAATCCCTGGTGGAACGGAATATCCGGTACAATGGTTGAAAAAGGGTAGGATTTAGGGTTTAAGAACGATCCTGTCTCTTATCCTGTTTCATATCCTGAACTAATTGATTTTCTTTTTCACGTTGTGCATGCAGCTGATTTCAGGATTATTGCACCTCCTCTTGCTGATTCTCAAAAAAGGATAGACGCCATCAGACTCCTTCCAGAGGCTGAAAGAAGTTTCAACCCATCTCCACCAACACCAAGTCCTCTTTCAAGTGCAAACATGTCTGGTAAGGATCCTGCAAAATATCCTGTACACACATGTTTTCATTTGATATTCTTAGGAGAAATTTAGAATTTTACTCCCTGTGTGCAGACTCCAGCAAGGTTCCAGTCTATCTAGACCTCGATGAACTTGACAGCTACCCAACTCCAGCCACAGTCAAGAAAGAGACCCCTGCTGCCACCAGCTCCAAACCGCTCCCGGCTCCCAAGGCTAATCCAAGAACTCGTGCTTCCATAGCAAAAAAGAGGAAAGGTCTTGAAGTCAGTGCTCCAGATTCAGAAGGGTTCTCCTATGATGAACTCAGCTTCTCTGACTCCTTAGAGCCAATGACATCCTTCCTCAACAAGGTAATATCCTCACATATATCCTGCACATATATCCTGATAGGATATCCTGACAGGATATCCTGGTTAATATATTCTGGCTCATACCTGAAATTGATGTGCAGGCCCTCCAGCATTTGCTCCACCTATACAATGATGCTTGTGGTACTGCTGCACTCCATGAGGCCAGGATCAAACAGCTTGAAAGCACCGTTGCTGACCAATGTGCCATTGCTGAAGCGAAGACCCGGCACTACGAGGGCATGCTGAAGAAGGTCACCCAGGATGCTGAGCTCAAACTTGCCACTGTCCAAATGGATCACGAGCAGGCCATGGTTTCTTTCCGGGAAGGAATTAAAGCCTCCGCTATCGTCTCCTTGCTACAGGCTCGCATCAAGATGGCCTACGAGGCCAAAGAGACAGGCCTTGTATGCCCATCCTGGCCGGTTGAATCTTGGGTGGCCAAGATAAAGGAGCTTGGGGGCAAAGCTGTGCCACTTCCTATTGAAGCCGGTGAATCTTCCAAGTCAGCAGAGGTGGTGAACCAGGCTGGAGACAAGAAGAACGCTGGAGCAGATGCTGGGATGGATGCTGGTGAGGATGCTGCTCAGGATGCTGGTGCTGAGAAGTCGGAGAAGGTTGGAGAAGATGCCGCTGTGTGAGGGCATTCAGGTGGGCGATGACGGATATACGTGTCAAGGCAAGAGCCCACCTTTTTAAATTTGAATGTTGGTCTGTAATCCCTTAAACAATTTACTTTTCTGCACTTTACTTTTCTGCACTTGAACAATTTACATTTCCTGCATGCTTTTTGAACAATACAATAGTTGGAGGTGGATGGGTCTCGGTTTGAGACGAAACCTTCAACTGTTGGGTAAATATGGTAAGGAACTACTAGTGCTCTTAGTGGATGGGCCTTGTTTTGAGGTGAAACTAAGAGCACATCGTTTGGTATGTTAATAATATAACTTCTCTTTTGACTTTATTATTGTTGTTATTGGTGTACAAATTGTACTTATGAAAATCGTTATGCTTGAATATTTTTAAGAATATTATGGGAACGCATTCTGAAAATATCCTAACAAGTATTCTTACAGATATCCTGGTCAGGATATTGTCATATAACTTAGAAGACTTAAATCATTTGAAAAAAGGAGAGACCATACTAAAGACTCTTAGAGAGTCAATTCCAATCTTCCATCTTGGGAATGTCCCCAGTGCAAACTTATAAACTTGGATCCATCCTTCGAATAGTATAATATATGTCCCCTGTGTACAACACAGAAACGCAAATGTATTCACACTTTGGCTTGAATAAATTTCGAACACCCCGAGGCAAAACTTTTGATATCCTGAAATGAATCCTTAGCATACTGGGGATAAACCCTTAATATCCTGGGGATAAACCCTGATATCCTAGGGATAAACCCTAATTTTCATGCGCTACAGGCGAGAGTGTATAAACTCCAAATCTTAGAAAGGTGAAAACCTTTAAACCTTAGAGAGTATGAAAATACTCTTTCGTGAGAGAGGGTGATCAATCCTCATATACCTTCAGGATCCAGGATATAGCCAACAGTAATGAAATTGTCAGCCACTTTTACATGAACTGGTCCCGCTACCTTGAACTATACCTAGATAACTTGCGCTCCAGGCGAGGTGTTTAAACCCAATTCGAAAGAAAGGTGAATACCTTTAAACCTTTGAAGGGATCAGGATCCCTTATACGTGAGAGAGGGGGCCAATCCTCCAATCTTTCGAGTTATCCTTAGTGTATATCCTGGAGCTATATCCTAAAGCATATACTGCAAAAAAAACTGTAAACTAAGGCGGGTGTTAGCCTGGCTAACACCCCTCTGATACTTAAGTCAGTATTGGGTACAAGATAATAAACAAATATATTTAAATAGATAGAATACATACCATTCTGAGATAGAAATTAAATTCTATTCTTACTTGAAATAGAGCTTTAAGTGTATTGCATTCCAGGATCTTGGTAGCATATCCCCTTCCATACTCTTAAGTCGATAAGCTCCTTTTCCTGCCTCTGACTCAACTTCATATGGTCCTTCCCATTTTGGAGCTAACTTGCCATCGGCAGGATTAGTGGTATTTTGAAAACCCTTTCTTAGCACCCAATCACCAACTCGAAATCTCCTAGTTCTTATATTCTTGTTATATGCTTTGGATACTCTATGTTGATATGCTGCCATCCTTAGCCTTGCTGCATCTCTTCTTTCATCTATAGTATCTAAATCTTGACATAAGGCCTCAGGATTCTGTTCAGGATCCTGTAGGATAGATCTTGCAGTAGGTATTGCCATTTCCGTTGGGATCACTGCTTCTGCTCCAAATACCAAGGAAAATGGGGTTTGGCATGTTGCATTCTTTACCGTTGTCCTATCAGCCCACAAAACAAAAGATAATTCTTCTGCCCATCTTCCTTTTTTGGCTCCAAGTCTCTTTTTAAGTTATTGACAATTATCTTGTTCGAGGATTCAGCTTGTCCATTCGCTTGAGGATGTACCGGAGTCGACGTAATCATTTTGATTCCCCAACTCTTGCAAAAGTCAGTAGTCCGCTTGCTTATGAACTGGGACCCATTATCACAAACAATTTCCGCCGGTACCCCAAACCTGGTCAGGATATTCCTCTTTATGAAGGATACTACTTCTCGGTCTCTAACTTGAACAAATGCTTCAGCTTCAACCCATTTAGAGAAATAATCCGTCATCGCTAGCATAAAGACTTTTCCTCCCGGAGCTTTTGGTAACTTCCCTACTATATCCATCCCCCATTTCATGAATGGCCAAGGGGAAACTACAGGATATAGTGGTTCAGCTGGTTGATGTAGTATGTTACTATGCCTTTGACATGCATCACACCTTCGAGCATATTCCGCAGCATCTTTCCTCATCGTTGGCCAACAATATCCTGTTCTCAATACTTTCGAGAACAATGACCTGCCCCTAGTGTGGTTACCACAATCCCCTTTATTTATATCATGAAGTACTTCTTTTGCTTCAGGATCCTCCAAGCACCTCAAATACGGTCCTGCAAGAGATTTCTTGTATAAAACCTTATTTATAATAGTGAATCGTGATACCTTCATCCTAAATGCCTTAGGATTTTCATTTTTTGGGATGTGTCCTTCCTTGAGATATCTCATGATTGGAGCCGTCCAGGATATAGGATCCGGTTCAGGATACTCTGCTCCAGGATCCTGAATACCCGCTGCTTCTTTATCCTGAGGATTCGTTGCAGGATACAAGATATGTAATATTGGTATTTGGGTCCCTTCTGGTATCCTGATCGATGATCCCAGATTTGCTAAGGCATCTGCTTCAGCATTATCCTCCCTTGGTACCTGTTCAAGTGTAAAAACATCGAAATATCCTGCTAATTTTTTAAGAATATCGAGGTATTCGATTAATTTCTCACCCTTAACTACATAGGATCCATTAAAATGGTTAGTAATTAACAAGGAGTCAACATATACTCGCAAATTCTTGATACTCATATTCTTAGCTAGCTCTAATCCTGCAATTAAAGCCTCATACTCTGCTTCATTATTAGTAGCAGGAAATTCACATCTAATAGCCTGGGGTAATATGTCCCCCTGTGGCGATTTTAGTAGTATTCCCAATCCTACTCCTCGTACATTAGATTCACCATCAGTATATAATGTCCAGGATCCTGAGGATTCTCCTAACTGTTGGACTTCTAGGTCTACCTCATCCTGAATGTCACTACTGAAATCAGCCACAAAGTCAGCTAAAGCCTGAGACTTTGTGGCATTTGTTGATACACGATGTCTAAAGCCTACGTCATAAGTCTAGGGTCTTAATATGTCAAGTATGTTAAGTGTAGGGGTCTGAATGTAAGTTTAATTTAGTATTGTAAGGATTTCGCTTCAGGAGTCATGATGTAAGCCTCAAGCGAAATCACATGATAAGATTTCGCTTGAGGTATGTTGAAGCGAAATCTTGTGCCTATATATAGGCTTGTGTAGTTCTCTGTTGGTACGCATTCCGAAAAGTTGTAACGAGGTGCTGCCAAATTTTCAAGTCAATATATAACAGAGAACAAGTGTTAAAAGTGAATCTATTCTGTTTTCTACTCTATTCTGTCTGATTCTAAGCTGTTTAGATGTTTCCGCCATCTAAATAGTGTAAACACATTCAAATTGACTCATTCGATCGGTCAAATCGATCCTACAATTGGTATCAGAGCCAGTTATGAGTGTGTTCACTTGAATCAGTTGGTTTTTACTCACAAAAATTGATTTCTGGACGAAAATACGGACAAAATGGACTAAGACTTTCACAGTGTGTGTAAAAGTGTGTTTTAACAAAGCCTTGAGAAATTCAGATTAAAACTCGGACTAAAATTGACAAAAATGACTTGAAAAACAGATTTCGCTTGAGCGGGCAGATTGATTGTTGGTATTTTGAAGCGAAACTGTGGATTTCGCTTGAAATATTCTGACTGTTTGAAGCGATATCGTATATTTCGCTTGAAAAATTTGTGTTTGGATAAAAATTTGGTTTGAAGCGAAACCATTGATTTCGCTTGAGATCTTGCTGTTTGAAGCGAAATCATACTGTGTTTGATTTGTGAGTTTCGCTTGAAATCTTCTGTGATTTCGCTTGAAGTTTGAGTGATTTCGCTTGAAATTACTGATAGTCCATAGTGTTCGTAAACTTGTTCGATAGTCTGATTTTGTGAAAAGTGTGTGTGTAAAAATTTTAAAACTACTCGGTAAATTTCTAAAAATGGAAAACCAAGAGTTTTATAACTTCTTCTCGGGCAGTGGTATGGTAGCAGGACAAACCTCGGGTAGTGTTATACAAAACGTCAACATGGAGAACGAATTGGGAACAATGCAAAAGCCTCCTAAACTCATGAACATCGATGAATATTCGAGTTGGGCAGGAAGATTTAAAACGTGGGTTCAAGCTAATCATTTTGAGAGCTGGTTGAAGATTGATGATAAATATGTACCTCCTGTTAATGCTATGGGTCATCCGAAAGTGATTGGAAGTTTGACCCAAACAGAACAAGCTGACTTTAAGGCTGAAAAGAAAATGATGAGCATCCTTCAACAAGCAATTAAAGAGGACATCTTGGTACTGTTACATCATGAAGACAATTCAAAATCTCTTTGGGATAAATTGTTGTTAAAGTTTGAAGGAAGTGGAGAAATGATGAAAAGCAAGAAGGCATTGATAAACAAGCAGTTTGACATTTTCACGGGAATGAAAGGAGAGACCACAAAGCAATTGATTGAACGATACTGTCATTTGGTTTTGGAGATGGGTAGATTGAAGATAACCAAGACAAATGAAGAGTGGATCGACAAATTAGCAGATGCGTTACCTTATGATGAATGGGGAACGTACCTGATGGTGTTGAAGAACAATACAAATTTTGCTAGTATGAATTTGAGTGGTTTCATTGAGAAAATTGAGGCACATGAATTGGAACTAACAAAGATCAAACAAATGAATTCGGCAAATGTGCAGCAAGACATATCTTTGTATTACAAAGGAAGTATTCCTGTAGCAACAAATCAAAGTCCAAAGATACAGACGGGTTTTAGTGCTGATGTAAATTTGGGTGGTTCTACAAACACTCCACAATCAAACAAACCTTCACCATTTGTGAACTATGATCCAAATTTCAAAGTTCAAGATCAGTCTTCACCTCAAAGCTCTACAAGTTCAAATAATCAGGCTTATGTTTCTGGGGTGCAGTGCAACATCGCGGTGAATATTAAGAATGGAAATGAAATTACTGAAACTGCCGCGAGACAACACATTGCAGTACTTGCTTCCGTTCTAGAGGCTTATGAAGGCTTAGTGGCGGGTAGGATTGGTAATCCTGATATGACCAAAGAGGATTACGACCAGATAGACCCGGAGGAACTTGAACTGATTGATATAAAATGGGGCATGGCAAGTTTGGTTAGAAGAGTACAACGGTTTATGGAGATCACAGGCAGAAACAGTCTCTCAGGTCCTGATCAGAAGTTGGGGTTCGATAAATCAAAAGTTACGTGCTTCAAGTGTAAAGAACGTGGTCATTTTAAGAGAGAATGTCCGAATCGTGAAGTAAACAATCATCAAAACCCGTTTACCAATGACTACTACAAGCAAGCAATCTATCATCGACCAAATCAACAGCCTAATGTTCAAAGACCACAAATTGAGAATAAACCAGAAAAGGCGATGATTGTGAATCAAGATGATGAGAAGGTAGCTGCAGGGTTCAGCTGGGATAAATATATTCCCGGTAGCGATGGACAGGCAATGATGGCTGAAGTTGTGGAAATTTCTGAGATAGTGTCTGAACCAGAAACAGTTACTGAAGATGTTTCTGTAGTTGTTGAAGAGGTTTCTGTTGAAAAACCAGACAATTTTGAAGAAATAGCTGCTGAAGTTCATCAATCTCAATCTGAGCAGGAGGTATTAACTAGTTCTTTGAGATCTATCATGCCTCCTAAAATTTTTGAATCTTTTGCAGGTTTCTTTAAAGAACCAAGGACCGGATTGTGTCCAAGATACGATGAGAAGAAAGAATTCGTTGAAGAAATGATCGATGTGACAAAGGAAATGACCGTAGACACATTGAAAGAAATTGCTGACAAGGCTCTCATGGCAAAACTGAGAGAGGTAGACTCAGAATCTGAGGAGTCTAAGTCTGTCAGTAATGAGTCTGTCAAACGAGAGGAATCTGGAGTTCAGGGAAACGAATCAGTCAAACTGTCTGAGTCAGAGTCTGAAAATGTCGGTAAACAGGAAGTAAAAACTGCTCATGAAGCAGAAGTTGTTGAAAAGGTGGATTCAATATCTGAAACGCCATGCCAAAAGTGTTTACAACCGTGCATAGAGTGTCTTGAAAAAGACACTAAGTTTCAGGAATTGAAAAAACATGCTGACATGTTAAAATTTGATCTAGGACAAGTCAAAGAAGCATATGATACTCTAGCTAGAACAGTTAAAATGATTAAAGAGGAAAGTGTCGAAAATGATAAAGCCACAAAATTAGCAAAAGCAACACTTTTTTATAAACAAATGGAAGTTAATTTTCATATTGACACAATAGCATCATTAAAGAAAGAATTGGAATTAGCTAAAATTGAAAATGATCGAATTGATAAAAAAATTGATGAGTTATGTGGCTTCATCATATGTCCTTGAACAGATTGTTCCACAGCAACCATATGCTGATCCGGTCTTTAACAGTGTTCCACCCCCAATGTGGAATCATTACACACAGAAATATCCAGATGGGGTGGAAGCTGCTTTGAATCTCAAATTGAGATCAATTGAGGATGATTTGCCTGAAAGCATCGATGTTACATTCTCTGCATCCGACACCGACAATGAATCACAGGTTATCAAAACCGTTGTTGATCAGGTGCTAGATGAAGAGATTGATAACTCTGAGAAGTTACAATCTGAGAAAGGTGTTACAGATTCTGAAGATGAGAGTAATTTCTTGGAACAGTTCATACCGAAATCGGACAAGAGTGCGAATGATGATCCGATTATGGTAGTATATACTATGATTGGAACAGACAAACTTTATTCCGATTTCGAGTATCCTCTTCAGAATGTGAAAATTGAGAATGTTGAGAAAGTTTTCAAATTGATTGAAATTGACATTGATATGATAAACAACAAAGAATTCTTTTTGAAACCTAAAAAATCATTTGTTACAACATGTGTCAACAACTTTGGGAAAAAGGAATGGGAAGGTAATGTTAACAAGAAAAATGGTAACAACTTTAAAAACAAAGGAATTGGTTTTGAGAAAAAGATGGCTAAGAAGGTTGTCAAGCCAAAAGATAAAATGAATGATGTTTTTGTTGTTGGACCAAGTGTTGATGATGAAAAGGAATACATTTTTAGTCAAAAAGCAGTTGACGATTTCAATACAGCGAAGAAACTGAAAGAAGAGTTGTTCAAGTCAACTTTTGTCGAGTATGACAAAAGAGTTTGTTATCGCTGCAATGAAATTGGACACATGGCAAGACAATGCAAGAAAGTTTTTGAAAAACCTCTCATTAAACCATTTGTTAAAAAAACTCAATCGAAGTCACCAGTTAACACAAAGGGCAAAAAGCCGATGGTTTCAAAAATTCGAATCTTGAAAAGAGGTGAATCTTTGAAGTCAGAAGACAAGCCGAAATCGACATTTGAGATTGGCGAATCTTCAAAGTCTCAAAAGACTTCAAAGATTTATTCAAAAACGAAAATTTTTGAAAATCAATTATGGGTTGCTAAGTCAAAACCATCGGTCGAGGAGAAAAAGATGGAAAACATTTTGAAATATGAAACAAAAGTTGTTGAAACCAAATCACAATCAGTTGAGGTAAAGAAAATGGAGAACGAGTTAAAGTTTGATTCAAAAGCTTTTAATCCTACTATTCAAAATATTTTTGGAAAAATGGTTGACAGAAAAGTCAAAGGGGTAAAGGAATTTTATGAATCAAAGGTGGGTGTTAATGGTAATCACAAATTTGAATCTGGGCTTGATAAGTTTCTTGCAGAGTTTCCTCCAATCAAAGAAAATATGTTAAAATCAAAAGTGGAACCTGTTGCTTCGAACGTCACATTTGACTTTCCTAAGATTGATGAAAAGTGTGATGTAGTGTTTGGAAGTGTTTCAGAAGTTAAGAAGTCATGGAGTTCATTGTTTGAATGAATTTGATATGATATGTGCAGGGGCTGCCCAAGTCAATTCTATCAAAATGGATCATGGATAGTGGTGCGTCAAGGCACATGACTGGGACGCTTGCTTTGCTCTATGATGTAAAATCCATCAATAGAGGTCATGTAGGGTTTGCTGGGAGTCAAGGTGGAAGAATTGTTGGTCAAGGAATTTTGACAAATGGTGTGATATCCTTTGACAAAGTAAACTACATAGTGGAGTTGACAAACAATCTACTCAGTATTTCACAGATTTGTGATAAAGATTTCAGCGTACATTTTACAAAAACTGAATGTGTGGTTTTGAAACCAGGGTTTAAAATCCCTGATGAGATGGTGTTGTTGCGTGCTCCACGGGAGTATGACCTTTATTATCTTGATATGAGCACAGCAACGCCAACGTCTCATCAGAAACAGTGTTTTGTGTCTAAAAACAAAGCAACAGAAAAAGATTCTATCATGTGGCATCGTAAGATGGGCCACATTCATGTTCGCAAAATGAACTTTTTGGTTCATAATTGTAACACCTGTGCCTCCACGGCCATCACACAAATACTGTAGCAATGAAATATTGTATTTCATACTTGGTCTTTGTAAAAATATGTGTATCATTTGCACATATCAATTTTTGTTCAATTTCAAACTCTAAATCACTTTCTGGAAGGTTATACGCGCACCGATGCGTAAATATAACCAGTTTAATGCAACAAACACTCCGGAATAGTGACATTGGCTTAACATACCTTAAATAACCTTTACATAACTTAGAAATAAGTTTTGAAGGCATTGGTATGGCGAAAACAAGTTAATTCGTCTACAGGGACTAAATTTGACAAACTGCGAAAGTATGCCAATTTAAACTGTAACAGACTTTCCGGAACATGACCTTAAGTTAAACATACCATAAATATCCTTCACATAGCTTAGAAATAGGCTTTGAGGTGTTCGGTGTGCTAAAATAAACTTTTGGGTCATTCAGGGACTAAAAGTGTCAAAAAGTGCACAAGTTTGCATTTTCGCGCATAACTTACGTTCTGAATACATCCGGACATCCAAAAATTTATGAAAGCATGAATACATTATATTTTAGTGTTCGCCTTAAGAAAAATCCATTCGTCGCGTCATTTGGATCGTTTTTCGCGCTTGTGCGCATTCCGTCGTAATTAAGCGAACATCGCGTTCGTACGACCAAACGAACCATCATCCGACATATTTTTGAACATGTTTCAAGTCCACAATGTTTAGGCATCATTTTAGGGCCTTAAAGTTGGCTTTACGGGCCTTAGAAGTGTCGGAAATGGCCTTAAAACACGTGCAGGGACCTAAACTGTCATTTCTGAAACATATGTGCAGATCAGAGGGCCCAAGCGGCCCGCATTGTGTTTGCATGAATCTAAAGCGGGCCGCATGGCACCTTCAGACCAGATTCAATGTTTATTTTTGCAACTTGCAGCTGATTAAACCCCATCCACATGTTTTAAACTTGCCTAATCAGCAAGATAAGATCAAGATTTAGCCACCATAACATTTGGACAAGTGTACGGCCATGATCGTTTCCCCTTTTCCAAGAAACGATCTCAACGGTGGACCGAATACTATATATACCCCACCCCCCTTTGTTCAAAATCACTAGAAATTCACTTTGAGAAACTCTAAGTTGAAACATTTGTTTCATACCTGAGATTTTCGAATTGAGTTTAGCATTCGGGGACCCTGGGTTAGTATTCTTTCGTTCTTTTCCTTATTTTACTGCTTTTCGAGTCAGAAAGTCAAACTTTGTTTGACTTTCAGCGTTGACCAGTAATGGTCAATGCGAAGTTCGTTTGAACTTCGCAACGTGAGTGTAATCACGTTGGTCATAGTCCTTTGGGACTATGCCCACTGATTACCACGTTGTCTAGGGTCGTAGGGTAGGCGATCTAATAAATCGCCTATACCTTCGAACTCGACCTATTTGGTCGATCATTAGGATCGGACCAAATACATTAGGTGACCATAGTAGGTAGGGAATAACCTTCCGAGGTTATACCCTATGGTCACATCGTTTAAGTAGTTGTATGATAGGAAGTTTATATGCCTTAGGTAAATTACCAGAATACCCTTTTCATGCATAATTGGTAATTTAGCATATGTAACCTAAACTTTTGCCACATAACTGATTATGTAACATGTTTAGGCATATAACACTTGTCATAGGGCTGGTTAGGCGTTCCGAACGCGTTTTACGCGAATGACGCGTTAAAGTAGCATAAGCTTCCTAAACGGGTCGTAATGGGTCGATAAGACTTAGGTTAAGTTTCATTTAGCATGTAGGCTTTGTTAAACCATATCATATGAGTTCCTACACTCATTTGGTTTACAAACCCTAATGCTACCCAGTCTTCCGATATAGGTCCGGTTTATTAACATAGTTACCTATATTAGGTGCCGTTTGATTCCGTGATCTCTAGCATTGTTTGGTTGTCACTCAAGGACTACTGAGCATTCTCAAGTGAGTACATAGACCCCTCTTTTACTGTTTTCCAAACGTTTTGGGGTGGAACACATGTGCCTACTTGTTACTTTCCTGCTTCTATGTTTTCATATCATATACATGCTATGTTCAATAGTACACTTATAGTACATTGTTTTACATTTTCATTTTATGCTATGTATGTCCATTGCGTGCATACTTAGTACATCGTTTTACATTGACATTTCATGCTATGTATGTCCATTGCTTGCATACTTAGTACATGATTTCATTTCATCACATGCTTACATTTTGGTATGACATTTGGTTTGTTAAATGGGACAATACATTCATTAACATTAGCTACGCCGTTCGTTAGTAGGTAGTGGTACCATAGGAATTGACAACTCCCGTTCCGGACGTCCCAGGGAAAGGGGATGAAAGGAATGACCGAATTCGATGATATTTAAGACAGATAAACCTTTAATTTGTTTAAAGGGTTTATCACCACAGTCGCAAGGCTTGGATGTATGCATTGGAACAACACCACATAAATGTACATATTCAGTATAGCATGCATATAGACATTTTAACATGATTGACCTTGATCATGCATTTTCACAAGACATAATGTTGATTTAAACTACGTTTTACTTCAATACTATGTTCTTGTGCATATGGTTTAGTTGACACATTTCGCTAGCCATACAGGACATTTTGACATAGACATTAGACATAGACATTTTAACATGATTGACATTGATCATGCATTTACACAAAACATAACGTTGATTTAAACACAGTTTTACTTCAATACTTTGTTTTTGTGCATTTCACCTATGGTTTAGTTGATGCGTTTTCACTAGCCATACATATCATTTAGGTTACACATTACATGATTTACATTGATCATGCATTTTGACATATTATTCAATACATTTGACAAATTCATTTATACATGGACAATTTACATTGTTGGTTTGGTTTGATTAAGTGATTAAGTAACGATGCGGGTGTAATATGATACAAGCATGGTGGATACGCCGCTGGTACTTCCTATATATAAGTGTTTGTATGGTATTACATGTCGTAGCGTTATTTGAATCATTTCAGTTTGAGACATAGAACATTTTATGCAAATAACATATTTTTCACAAGACATTGATTTACAAACAACTTAACTTATACAAACTCATTTTTACATGGCTATTCATTTAACCATGCATTATTCACTTATTTATATGTATCATCTGAACTTATTGTTTTTTTCAAATGATTTACAAAGACAAAGCAAATTACAAGGTTCATGACTAAACATTTTCTTAAACAGAAGTCATGAATCTTATTTTCACAAAACCTATGTACTCGCCGGCATTTTTATGCTGATGTACCTATTTTCACATGTGTTTCAGGAAATGAAGCATAGGATTGATCAAGATACACTTAGGCGGACATGGGCCTTAGTGACAATAAAAGATGCAGACTAGTTAATTATGTTGTATTTTCATGTTTGTTTAGACATTGTAATACTTATATTGAATAAAACGAAACTTTAATTTCCATGGTTGTGAATCATTAATTCTGTTACAACACTCCCCGATGTTTCCGCCACGTTTTGTATGTTCCACGTGGTCGGGGTGTGACAATAATGATTTAGTTGAAGGTGTAAACTTGAAAAATTTTCATTTAAATGATGATTGTATTGCATGTAAGAAAGGTAAACAGGTTCGAAAATCACATCCTTTGAAGATCATGAACTCGATCAGGTTACCTCTTGAGAGATTGCACATGGATCTCTTCGGGCCTGTCAATGTTAAGAGCATCAGCCGGGATTTGTACTGCTTGGTGGTTACAGATGATTTTTCAAGATTTTCTTGGGTTGTGTGCTTAGAACGGAAAGATCAAACATTTGAGTCTTTGATGATACTTTTCAAGAAGATGGAAACTGTATACAAACTGCCTATTCGGAGAATTAGAAGCGACAATGGAACTGAATTTAAAAACAACAGAATGTACGAGTTCTGTAATGAAAAGGGAATTCTTCATGAATTCAGTGCGCCGTATACTCCACAGCAAAACGGCGTAGCTGAAAGAAAGAATAGAACTCTAATAGAGACAGCACGTACAATGTTAGCAGATTCCAAGCTACCTATTTTCTTCTGGAGTGAAGCAGTATCTGCAGCGTGCTATACACTGAACAGAGTTCTTACTGTCAAGAAGTATGGAAAGACATGTTTTGAGTTGCTGCATCGTTACAAGCCGAATCTTGAGTTCTTGGAACCTTTCGGATCACCGTGTACGTTCATTGATGAAGACGGAAAGTTTGGTGCAAAATCAAATGAAGGTTTCTTTGTAGGATACGCCAGTCCACTAAAAAGGGTGTTTGTACCATGTCTGAGCAAGGTGATTCAGGTCCTTCATGTGGATTGTCAGAAGCATACTCCATCACCACAACTTCCCGGACAAAGATTCCTATTTGACTATGATAAACTCTGGGAATCGTTTCATCTGCCGTCCGAGCCAAGTGAGGAGGAACTTGCTCTCATGTACTTGTATCAACAAAGTCATTTGTCAGAGCCGGAATCTAGACCGCTAGATGTTCCTACGCCCACCGTGGGTACTCATGATGATGAAGCCGGACCAAGTGGAACCGTTCATATATCACCAGAGGAACCAGAGGAACAAGCTCCGTCATTTGATGTTTCTGATGACTCAGAGGAGGAACTCGCTCCTATCTTTGACGAGGAACCAAATGAGACAACAGAAGAGGCTGTTGACCAAATCGTTGATCTTGACATTTCAAATCTGGAATCGGAAGTTGTAGTGCCTGATTCTGTGATGCCACGGACCCTGTCTTACCATCCTTCAGAACAAATTATCGGCGACTTGCAAAGTGGTGTTAAAACTCGACACCAAATAGATCAAGCCTTTACTTGTTTTTATTCATCTATTGCTGATATGCAGAAAGAGATTTCTTACAAGTGTTTTATCTCGCAGATAGAACCCAAGACGTACAGGGAAGCATTGACCGAGGAGAGCTGGGTTAATGCAATGCAGGAGGAGTTGCAACAGTTCGAGAAGTTGGGCGTCTGGAGACTTGTAGATTTGCCTAAGAATCAAAAGTTGATTAAAACAAAGTGGGTTTTTAAATGCAAAAGAGATGATAGAGGAGTCGTGGTGAGAAACAAAGCAAGACTGGTCGTTCAAGGATTTAGTCAACAAGAAGGAATTGATTACGATGAAGTCTACGCACCAGTTGCAAGGCTAGAGGCAATTCGGATTTTTCTGGCCTTTGCATCATGGAAGAACTTTAAAGTATATCAACTTGACGTGAAATCTGCTTTTCTCTACGGAACTATCAAAGAGGAAGTGTATGTGGGGAAACCGCCAGGTTTCACAGACCCACAGCACAAAAACAAGGTGTTTCTACTTGACAAGTCATTATACGGACTTCATCAGGCCCCAAGAGCCTGGTATGAAACGCTTTCGACATACTTGCTGGACAAC
This sequence comes from Helianthus tuberosus, assembly GCA_030545235.1. Taxonomy (NCBI): domain Eukaryota; kingdom Viridiplantae; phylum Streptophyta; class Magnoliopsida; order Asterales; family Asteraceae; genus Helianthus; species Helianthus tuberosus. Next base: position 65,308,302 of record CM060400.1, read on the forward strand.
GGGTTCACAAGAGGTACAGTAGATAGCACTTTGTTTATTAAAGAAAAAGACAACCATTTGTTGATTGTGCAGATTTACGTGGACGATATTATTTTTGGATCCACTAACGACGATATGTGCAAAGAGTTTGAGCTAGTGATGAAGAAAAAGTTTGAGATGAGCTCAATGGGCGAAATGAAGTTTTTCCTCGGGTTGCAGGTAGAACAAATGCCCGACGGAATCTTCATTCATCAGTCAAAGTATGTGAAAGATGTGCTAGACAAGTTTGATATGGCCGATTGCAGTCCAGCATCCACTCCCCTTGCACAAAATCATGGGATTTGTCCAGATGAGAATGGAGTGAAGATGGATGAAACATTGTACCGATCAATCATTGGTTCCTTGATGTATCTCACAGCTTCCCGTCCGGACATCATGTATCCGACATGCTTATGTGCCAGATATCAGTCGAATCCGAAGCAGTCACACCTGACAATCGTGAAACGTATACTATGGTATTTGAAAGGCTGCCCAAACATCGGTTTGTGGTATCCTAGATTGGGTGACTTTACTTTATCTGGTTTCGCTGATTCAGATTTTGGAAGCTGCAAGCAGAACGCAAAGTCCACCACTGCTGGGTGTCAGTTCTTAGGAACTCGACTTGTTACCTGGCAGTGTAAGAAACAAACCACTGTAGCGCTTTCTACTTGTGAAGCTGAATACGTTTCAGCTTCCAGCTGTTGTTCGCAGATCCTTTGGATCCAACAGCAAATGCGTGACTTTGGTTTGCAATTCTTAGATACTCCAATTTTCGTGGACAATGAAGCAGCCATTAATATTACTAAAAATCCAGTTCACCATTCAAAAACAAAACACATTGAGATCCGTCACCATTTTATTCGTGATTGTCACGAGAAAAAATTAATTCGGATTGAATACGTGCACACCGATGAACAGAAAGCGGATTTCTATACCAAACCATTTGACAAAAAGAGGTTTTATTATCTTTTAAAATTGAATGGAATGAAAAATCTGCAATCTGGGAGGGTTATTGAATGTGATGCCGAATTGGACGGCGATCTGACGTGAACTTTTGTCGTGTTGTCAATTTTGTTTGTACAGTTTATTTTCTGCTTTTCGATAAAAACAAAAACACAAAAATATGTTTTTCTTTTTAGGGGGAGAAAGTTTGCAGAAAAATACAAAAACATGATAAAATCTATAAAATCCAAAAACATTTGAAAAAGTAAAAATGAGTTTGTGTATAAAAGGGAAATGATAGTACATCAGCTAGACAGGTGCAGTACGCTAAAGAATTGGAATGTACAAAATGCAATTAAGCAGTCTCACTAAAGATGTGCCGATAGGTTTTCACAAAATCAGTAGATTAGTTTGGGATATAAACATAAAATTTACTTGCATATACGTGGGGAACATCTCCAGGATATATAGGTAACCCCTGAAATCTTGTTTGAAGGGTCCCATATTCTGAGATACTAGGTCTTTATGCTTAGTGATATCTGGGGTATTATCCCGGGACTTCTGATTTTGCGGAAGCAATGGCCTAGTCCCCGGAGAATACTTTACGCTGCTTTGAAATATAAGCCTCCCCTCAGCATAAAAAATGATAACACATTGCAAAATTGTTAATCATGTGCTGTTGTAAAGAAGATCCCCAAAGGGGACCCACCAAAAGTCGAAGCCGTCATCTCTCTGCGTATCGAAAGATCGACCTGAGCTCTCACGGCCCTCGCAATTAACCCCTTACAGATATCATCTAGGTATATTCACCTGTAAGACTGAATACTGGGGTCTGGATACGGGAGTATATACTGAGATGGGACACATGTAGATGTTTAAGTCCTAAAACACTAATTCTGTATCCTGAGCAGATTGAAAGTTTTGTGAAAATTTAAAAGGATCAGTATATCGGCAATCTACGTGAATTGTTTAATGCTTAAAATGAAATAACAGCTTAACGGTACTTGTGACTAGTCGGCAGCTGATATGATCCCTTAACACGCTCACAAAAAGATTGTGTGTACATAGTTTCAGCTTATTCAGTTTAAAATTCAAAAAGATTTTAGTTTTTCTTATTATTTTCGACAACTGACATTGGGAATCGAAAGTTCAAAGTCTTGTGCAGATCATGTCTGAGATTGATGAGGATTGGGTAAGCTTGTGATGCAGTACAATGTTTGGTACAAGTGTTTGATGATTAAAATGAATTTGAAAGATCAAAATGATTCAAAAGTTCATTAATTTGAACTTAAATTTTCAAAGAAATCCGGTATTTTCATAGTTTGGTCAACCAAGGTCATTGAGTTGGACTTGGCAGGCTTGTCAGTTGACCAAGGTCATTAACTTGGACTTGGTTAACTGGGTGTGAAATTAAAAAGTTGAAAAATTCAAAATTAAAACAAGTTTTTTAAAGGATTTCGCTTCAAGAAAAGATATTGCGCTTAAATCTGCTTCAAGCGACATCTTTATGTTAGCGATTTTGCTTCAAGAGTTTGTAAGTGTGCCTGAAGCGAAATCTTCATGGGTTTAAAAGGTTAACATGCTTCGCTTCAGTCATTATTTTCAAACATTTCGCTTCAAGGTCTGTCAGAGCAACCTCAAGCGAATTCATTTGAATCTTTGTTTTCTACCGTTACTCTGTCAAAATTTCACCAAGATCTTGTGATTTTAGTTGGCAAACTCAACTATAATCATGGTGAATGTGAGTATTTTCTGAGATTTGTACCGATTTTCGGTGGTTTTTGATGTGTCGGCTTCAGTTAGGGTTAGAACACATAGATTTAGGGATTTAACTTGATAAAAATCAAATCAAAACATATGTGTGTAGTCGGAATCATGTGTAGATTGTTGTGCGTGGATTGATTGTTTCAGATCTGAGTCTTTATAAGATTAACGTTTGAACAGTATTTTCAATCATAGATCTAGAACAGATGGATGGGTTAAAATGAATGAAATTTACATCATGTTGCTCGGAATTGATAGTAGAACAGGACTGTGTGATCAATTTGATTATATGTTTAAAAAAAATTTTAATGTGTTTGGACTGTGTCGCTTCAAGGAATATGTTAGTGTCGCTTCAAGGGGAATGTTCAAATATTATTTTCGCTTGAACAGATCTTATTTGTTCAAATGAGTTTTAAGCGAAATCTTGGATATCGCTTAAAATGATGAGTAAATTTGAAATTTTATAAAAAATTGTCTAATTTGTTTGAATTTTGTGGTATTTGATGTGCAGCCTTCGAATATTCTGTTTAAAGCTCTTCACAATTCTTGTTGTGATCTTGATGTGACAAGGAGTTCAAAATTGTCTGAGTTCTCTAGCATTCTGGAATTCATGAGAAGATTGCCAATACAAAAAGCTTTAACAGATAGAAGAATGGTGTATGAGTCACACATCAAACGTTTTTGGAAGCATGCTGTGTATGATGAGAAAAACAAAGTAATTACTTCGCTTGTTAAGGTTGCTGATGAAAAGAAACAAATTCTTATAACGGAGGCATATGTTCGTGAGATTCTAGATTTTCCTGATACTGAAAATTCACCAAAAGCATTTCCTGAAAGGATGGTGAAAGGATGTTTGCTTAGAATGGGATACATTGGAGATGTGAAAGCTGCAAATGTTTTGAAATCAAAATTTACAAAGCCGTTCAAATTCTTGATTCATTCAGTGTTGATTGCTCTAAGTCATCAAAAGGGTAGTTACGATGCTATGCGTGATTATCACATGAACATGGTAGTTGCTCTTGTTTTAAACAAGAAGTACAATTTCTCTCATATTGTATTTCATTATCTTGTGGAAGAGGTGACATCAAAAAGGAGAAGCTGGATATATCCAAGATTCATTCAAATGATGATTGATCATGCTTATCCAGGAATTGTTCGAGATATGGAGAATGACTTGTTGGTTCTGGCTCACATGAATAATGATTCTATTGCTCAAATTGCAAGATATCATACAAATCATCCTGAACCAAAGAAGGAAGTTGCATTTTTTGGTTTCATAAGCAATCCAGATTATCAAGATCCTGATCCAATTAATCATGAACACTGGAGGAATGAAGATGAAAGAACTGAAACTGGTTATGCTGATGAGTTGGAGATTTTGAAAGAGTTTAAACCATCAAGAAGTGTGTGGTTTGTGAAAGAACGAAAGAAGAGGAGTAAGAAAACAACTCCTAAAGTGCAAGCTGAAGAAGGTTCATCTTCACAACCAAAGAAGCATCGTAAGAAGGTTGCTAAAACGCTATTGGTTGATGAACCTGAAGATGAAGTAGTAGTTGAAGCTGTAGCAGAAGCTAATGTTGAAACTGAAGCTGAAATCAACATTGAAGCTGAAACTGAAATTGAAACAAATGTTGAAGGAGATATTCGTTTTTCTCCAAGATCTACAGAGTTTTTGAAAGGTCTTACTGAATCTGTTCCTGAACAAAGTAAAGCTACTGAAAATGTAGTGATTGAAGATGTTGATGAAAGTTCTTCTAGTTCTTCTGATGAAGCTATTGATGAAGTTGCACGTCAAAGAAGAATTAAAGAAGCAGCTGAACAAGAAAAGTTGTTAAAAAAGAGAAAGAGACAAGAAAAAGATGATGCTGCTTATGAACCTTCACCGGAACATGTATTTGAATCACAAACTCCTGATAGTGGTAAAAAGAAGAGAGGAGCTCGAAAGAAAGTTGCTCAGAAGAAGACTCGTGTTGTTAGTCCAACAATCAAGATTCCAAAAATTGTCTTGAAGAAGAAAACCACTGAAAGAACCAGTCAATCTATACCACCATCTGAACCTATTCCACCTCATTCACCACCACATCAAACTTCACCACCACATCTCTCACCACCACATGAACCTATTTCTACTCTACAAGTTAATATTCAAACACCACCATCTTCATAACCTAGCATTCAAACAACACCTGGATCTTCTGGATTTAAAGGTTTTGCTGGTATTCCTGAAAATGTTTCTCTTGATGATATTGGAAATATTGCTTTTGCAACAGATGAACAGATCATACATGTTGAAAAGAGAATTGATGTTGTAGCTGATGAAAACAAGAAGTTAGAAGCTGAGTGTAAAAAGATGGAAAATCGTGCGAAAATTCGTGAATTGAGATTAAAGGCAACTAAAGCTGAAAACAAGTCTTTGCTGAAGAAATTGGAATCTAATGAAGCAGATATGGATATTATGAAAGTTCAGATTGCAGAATTACTGGAAGAAAAGAAGAGTAGGGATGAACATCTCAAGTACTATGAGTTGAAAAATCAAGAGTTGGAGGAAATCAAAGCACGAAATGAACATGAAAGCAAAATGATGAAGAAAGTGTTGGAAAAGTTGATGGGTACATCTCTAGAGTTGAAATACAATGAAATTGTTCGTGATGAAGAGAAAGCTAAGAAACAGGCTGAAATTGATAAGCAAATGAAGGATAAGGGAAAGGGTCCTGAAATTGAAGAAAAAGCTATTATTCCAGTTGATGTTTCTGAAGATATCATTTTGAATGTTCGTCCTCTTTCATCAGTTTCTGGTATTTTTGATGCTGATGTTGAAATTGATGATCTTCTTACTGAAGAGAATGAAGAGGATGATGAAGAGGATGATGACAAAGATGAAGAAGAAGATGCAGAAGATGATGTGATCTCTGCAAGTAGTAGTGATGATGATGATGGTGATGATGATCAAGATCAAGGTGCTTCTGGTCTGAAAATTTCTGAAAAATCTACTGAAGAAGCAATTGATGATTTATTACAAGATGATGCAAATGTTGAACATGATAGTGCAACAAGTGAGGGGGAGCATGGTGATAATCAAAATGTTGATCAAGCTGAAAAGTTGATTCTTAGACTGGATACTTATCGGGAAGAAGGAGAGCATTTTCATAACTATACGCTGGAAATCATAAAAGAAATGACACGAAGAGATCATCCAGAGTTCAAGTTTGATTTTGAGGAAGAAATGAATTCTGATTTAGAAAGAGAGCTGAATGAGTTTGATGTTGATCATTATGATGATTATGAATATCGATATGTTGAAGATGCTGATCTGTATGATCGAGTAGAAGTTGAAGACTGGGAAGATGATGAAAGTGTTCATGAAGATACTTCTCAGTTGCCCACACTGATGGAATTTTTCTCTGAAGAGAATCGGGATGAGTTGAGGAGAAAAGTTGCTGAAGTTATTAAAAACTTTAATCCTGATGGTACAAAGAAAGATCTGGATAAAGAAGAGAAAAAGAAATGGTTCAAGGTTGATCATGACAGAAAGTTCAAAAGACCAATAAAGTTTTATCAACGTGATCGTAGTATTTCTCTAGGAGATATTATTAGCTGGGGCTTTCTACCACACGTGAATGCTTATGCAGTCAGAAGAGAATGTGGTGTTCAGTATTTTGAAAAGTTGTTTGATCTTATGTCACTCCCATGGTGGGATGTTGAGGAGTTATCACAGGTTAAAGCTTTGGAATATCCTGTGAGGAAGAATGACATTAAAATGTGGGGGTTTATCAGATTTCAATCATTTAAGGGATTCAGATTCTGGAAGCCTCATCGTCCAAAGATTATTCCAAGAGTTAATCCTGAAACTGGTGTTGAAGAAAGAATTCTAAATATCAAGAAGCCAAAGACAATGAAGATTATACCAGTACCTCCAATGGAACAAGAATTCTATAAAGGATTTATGCATTGGGTATATAGTTGTCTGTCTACTGAAGCAGTGATCACGTATCGAGCAGGAGGTGAACTTAGAGAAATTCGTGTTTTTGATCCGATGTGGCTTGTTAATTGCTCGGCAAAAGATATAGAATGCTTGTTCATCAACAAGATTCATCATTCGCCAAAAGATAAAGAGCAGGCGATGCAGTTTCAGAGAGTCGTGAATGTGTGTTTTCAAAAGAATATCAATTCTGGAACTAAATGGAAGTCATCTTGGTGGGCTTTGGAGGAGAAAGTCAAAAAGAAAGTTGAAAAGGAACGTAAAGCTCGAGAGGATAAAGATAGATATCTTCGGGAGACATTTGCTCAAAGGCAAGCTGCTGAAGTAAAGAAAAGAGTTGATGAAAATGAAAAGCTTAGGAAGTTGTTGTTGAGAAAACCTAAGCCTAGAGAAGAAAAGTTCAAGTCCATGTGAAGATCTAGACTGAAGACTTCGGCTTTATCCAAGGGGGAGTTTGTTGATACACGATGTCTAAAGCCTACGTCATAAGTCTAGGGTCTTAATATGTCAAGTATGTTAAGTGTAGGGGTCTGAATGTAAGTTTAATTTAGTATTGTAAGGATTTCGCTTCAGGAGTCATGATGTAAGCCTCAAGCGAAATCACATGATAAGATTTCGCTTGAGGTATGTTGAAGCGAAATCTTGTGCCTATATATAGGCTTGTGTAGTTCTCTGTTGGTACGCATTCCGAAAAGTTGTAACGAGGTGCTGCCAAATTTTCAAGTCAATATATAACAGAGAACAAGTGTTAAAAGTGAATCTATTCTGTTTTCTACTCTATTCTGTCTGATTCTAAGCTGTTTAGATGTTTCCGCCATCTAAATAGTGTAAACACATTCAAATTGACTCATTCGATCGGTCAAATCGATCCTACAGCATTTCTAGGTTCATATACTAAATCATAGGCACTCAATTTTACTGACCACTTGGCCATCCTGTCTGACATCTCTGGTTTCCTAAGCACATTTTTGACAGGATAATTTGTTTTAACATGAATCCTATGTGTCTCAAAGTAATGTCTAAGCTTCGTTGATGCCATAACTAATGCTAGTATCAATTTTTCTAAATGAGAATACCTAGTTTCAGCATTTAACAAACTTTTACTAACATAATAAACAGGATATTGCTGACCTTCATGATCCTTTACAAGGACGGCACTTACAGCATTTCCTGATACTGCAGTTGTAAGATATTGCTTCAAATCCTGCAGGGCTGCTTCATGTTTCTCACCCCATTCAAATTTCTTATTCTTCTTCAGGATATCATAAAACTCTTTGCATTTCTCTGAAGATCTTGAAATAAATCTGTTTAATGCTGCCACTCTCCCTGTTAATCGTTGAACATCTTTCATATTCGAGGGTGACTTAATATCCAAGATGGCTTTAATCTGTTCCGGGCTCGCCTCTATTCCTCTTTTGGTCACCATATATCCTAGAAATTTTCCTACCCCCACTCCGAAATGACACTTAGCAGGATTTAGCTTCATGTTATATTGGTCCAGGATATCAAATGCGCCTTTAATATCCTGGAGGTGATCCTGGGCTTTTTTCGATTTTACCACCATATCGTCAATGTATACCTCCATGGTGTCCCCCAGCTTGTCTTTGAACATCATATTTACCAATCTCTGATATGTTGCACCTGCATTTTTCAAACCAAAAGGCATAGCCGTATAACAATAAATACCTGTTGGTGTCATGAAGGTAGTATCCCCCTGGTCAGAGGGTTCCATTTGAATCTGTTGAAATCCTGAGGATGCATCCATGAAGGTCAACATTTCATGCCCGGCAGTAGCATCCACCATTGCATCAATGTGAGGAAGAGGAAATGGGTCTTTAGGACAAGCCTTGTTCAAATCTGTGTAGTCTACACAGACTCTCCATTTCTCATTTTTCTTCTGTACCACGACCACGTTTGCTAGCCACCTTGGAAACTTAACTTCTCTGATCATCCTGGACTTCAACAATCTCTCAACTTCCTCTTGGATAATCGTATTCCGCTCAGGAGCAAATTTCCTTCTTTTTTGTTGAACAGGCTTGAATGATTTATCAATTCCAAGCTTGTGAGTGATAATGTCTTTGGATATGCCTGTCATATCCTCATGCTTCCATGCAAACGTTGACATCCTACATTTCAAAAAGTTAATTAACTGTTCTTCAATATCCTGAGGGATATTGGTTCCTACGGGCACCGAAATATCAGGATTATCCTGGTCCAGGATAATTTTCTTCACATCCTGCTCCGGGTCCTCCATGATATCCTGGGCCCGCGTCTTTAATTGCTATGCTGCACTAGGCTTGGTTGAGGATTTCATCGAGGATGAGTAGCATTCTTTCGCCTCCTGCTGATCACTTTCAACCTTGACGACTCCCCAAGGGGTAGGGATCTTGATGCATTGGTGATATGTTGATGGCACAGCCTTCATATCGTGAATCCATGGTCTTCCCAGTATGATATTATAGCAGGATAGAGAATCCATCACACAGAATCGTTGTATCGAGTTGACTCCTTCAACATATACTGGTAATTTTATCTCTCCCACTGTGTTCCTAGCTTCTCCACTGAACCCAACAAGCACGGTGGACTTTGAAGTGATATCCATTGGAGATACATTCATTCTCTTCAGAGTCTCTAGTTGGATTATATTGACGGAGCTGCCATTATCAACCAATATCCTGCGTACAAAATGGTTAGCCACATATAACGTTATTACCAGAGCATCATGATGAGGATCCTGAACAGTATCTCTGTCATCAGCATCAAATGTGATCACTTTGTCAGTTGTGAGGGTAGTCATCCTGACAGGTTTGTCTCCCCTTTCAGCTTTAGCTTCCTTTGCATGTCTCTTCGCTGCCAAATATGAAGTCCCACAAATATCGGATCCTCCTGAAATGAAGTTGATTATCTTAGCATCCGCGGGAGGTGAGGCTGCTCGTTCAGGATCCTTCTCAGTATCCTGACCCTTGTTCTTCTTTCTTCCTAAGAGATCTTTCAAATACCCCTTGCTCAGAAGATAGCTTATTTCTTTCCTTAGGGCAATGCAATCCTCAGTCACATGTCCGAAATCTTCGTGGAAGGCACACCATTTTGACTTATCTTTCCAATCAGCTTTTTGTTGATTCTTTCGAGGCCACCTAGCCTTGTCTCCTAAACCCTGCATGGCATACATCAATTCAGGAATGTTAACAGAAAAGCAATATTCAGATAATTCAGGATACTCTTCAGGATCCTCATCTTCGACAGCATTCACTTTCTTATTTTCATTTCTACCATATGGCTTAGGGCGATATGGCTTAAATGAGGATTCTGACTTCCTGTTAGTTGTCTCATAGGTGTTGGATGAGTTCATCCTCTCTTGCATCTTTATGTCATCCTCCAATCGAATATATCTTAGGGCCCTGTTTCGAGCTTCATCCAAGTTCCTGCATGGGTTCATTACAAGGTCTTGGTAAAATTGAGAATCTTTTTGCAGCCCCATCTTGAAAGCTTGCACAGCTGTTGCAACATCAAGATGCGGTATGTCTAAGGATTCCCGGCTGAACTTGTTCACATAATCCCTTAGGGATTCTTGAGGCCCCTGCGTTATCCTATAGAGGTCACTTGTTAGTTTTTCAAAGCTTCTACTACAAGAAAACTGACTATTAAATAAATTCACTAGGTGAGCAAATGATGTAATCGAATGAGGAGGAACGTTTAGGAGCCATTTGAAGGCTGATCCTGTTAAGGTAGAGCCAAAACCCTTGCACAAGCATGCTTCCTTGAGCTCCGGAGGGATAGGGTTAATCTCCATCCTTTCCCTATACTAGGCAATATGCTCCTCAGGATCCGTAGTTCCATCATAAAGCTTCATGTTGGGGGTTTGAAATCTCTTTGGAATTTCAGCATCACAGATAGGATATGCAAAGCGAGATATCATGTGGCTGTCTTGGGACACTTCCGGGATCGGCTGGACCACTCCAGGTACGCTGGATATCATGTCCTTCAACTTCTAAAGCTCCCTAGTAAATGCTGATGTTACACCTGTATCCTGCAAAGATCCAGTATTGTTAGTAGCATGAATATTATTATTATTCGACACGTTACCCGTCGGAGGATTTTGCATATATCCTGAAGCATATCCTGAACTCCTCATGGTTGACATCCTGATCGAGGAGGGTATTTCAGGAGTATGGTTCTGAGGAAGGCTAGGCACAATATTCCCCCTATTATCCTCAGTGTACACGGCCGAACTGAAGTTTAGAGTTCTGGGTTGTAGTGGAGTGACGATATCCTCAGCAGATCTGCTCGAGCCAGACTTCAGGAGTTGTATTTCCCTCAACAGCATTTGGTTTGTTTCCTGTTGCTGCCTCATTTGTTCCTGCACACTTCCAAATAAGGTTAGAATTTCATCATTAGAAGCTAAAATGGGAGCAGATCCCTAAACACTCCGAGTAGGGATAATATCCTGAGGTTGTGAAGAGGTTGGCATCCTTGGAGGAGGTGGTGGAAGCACCGAACCGGTAGTAGCAGAAGTCGTAGCAGACATAGTGGAGGAGCTCATGTTTGATCTTGAGGCCATTGTAGACAATGTGGCAAAAAGTTTTGAAAATAGAAAACCGATTAGCGATTTCACAAATATTTTTAGTAAAAGTAGCACCACTTGCCCCACGGTGGGCGCCAAATTGTTTTGGTCAAAAATTACCGAAGCAATTAAGTGATCAAATTAGTTATGTGAGGTAGTGTGCTAAAAAGTGTGTTTGAAAATATGTTGGTTAAGTTGTTTGGAAAAACAGTATTCAGGATACGGCTCAGGATATTGAGCTGTATCTACGATCAAACAATGAGCAAAAAGTAAAAGGAAGTGACACGAGATGTACGAGGAAAGCCCTTGATCAATCTAGATCGCCGGCATAAAACCTCGGGAGCTGAAAATCCCAGCTGCCTTGTTCTTCTTATTGCTTTAAACTTCAGGATACAGTGCAGGATATAGACCAGATCGCTAAGTGTTACAATGCTTTTGTGCGAAAGTGAAAATTGCTAGAGAACAAGTGTAAGAGTGTAGCGAGTGTTGATGTGATGTCCTATTCGATCTGGTATACCCACCTATTTATAGTAACAAATTACAAACGATAATTCCTATAAATATGGAATACTCCGAATATTCCATAGTTAACGTTGTGGACCGAGTAATGCGGCTTCAACGTCTCTATTTGAACGACTTGGACCGAGTCTCCCGCGAAATGATTCCTTATGAACGTTGCTAGCTTACAACACACGTACCTGCACATAATCCGTTAGTGATCCTGAGGATACCATTCAGGATGTTACCAATATCCTGAATCAGCATCCCGGATGTGAACAGATATCATATAACCAAGATATAATCCAAGATATCCCCCAGGATATGTGTCACACCCCGGTTTCCACGTGTCACCGGTGGGCCCGGTGGGGGAGTATCGTGACGTGGTTGGCAACGTAATAGTCAAACAACACAATATTAATATGCACAGCGGAAGCAAATTTAAAATATGATACAACCGAATTTAATATTGTTTATCAATGTAACAATATCCGGAAGTTTATCCACAGAACGGATCGAAACAAAACAAGATAATATTAATCGTTCAACAGACTTCTGGCATCCTAAGCTTGCGAGACTTTTTATTGATGCTTAGGAGACAATCCAGCCAATTTCGTTTAGTACCTGCATTCAGTCTTTTTGGGAAAATACGTCAGTTTACACTGGTAAATACATTCAACTGACTCATTTTGGAAAATGATTGAAAATTGGTTTGGATGCACATGGCATAAACATTTTTATAACTTGGGAGAATTATTTAATATTATAATCTTGTGAACGAATTACATGTTACTTATGCGTTCAGTAGCCCGGATCTAGTCCGGGTTAAAGATCAATAGACACACCACATCATTGAGTTATACACGGACGGTGTACGCCTACACCCCGTGCTCAGGTCGTGGCCATCTCGTAAGATGATGCCAAGGATATCCGGGACATGGTCATTAACCCCCCAAAGGCTATAAAGTAAACAATACTATTTAAACGAGCCGATCAAATTATTCAACTACCCACTAAGCGTGGAGATTTGATGCCCGATCAAGCGGTATGCTATATACCGTAACCCAAGCCCGTATAGGGAAAATAAGTTAAAAGTATTTACCTGAGTAAGTATTAATCACAACAAGCAAAATGCACGTAGCTTTTACTGGTTCTCCTAATCTGGAACGAAGGTTTATAATAACCTATTAGAATACTAACGGGTCTTTTAATACGCTTAAGCTTAGACCGGCTAGTTTCAAAGATACGGTTCGTACGCACGATTAAGCGAAGACCGGATAGAATGTGATTTAGACCCGACAAGTTCAAAGACTTGTTTAATATGGGTCCTTCATGCACATTCTGGATTTTGAGATTAAACCGATAAGGTTTGACCCGTTTCGGCTAATTTATGTAAACTTGTTACATAAACCGAACCGTACGCGTAATAAGCGTGACGGGTAGTCATGAGAGCTATGTATAGGTTTCCCAAGTTAATTATGTCTCAAATATGTTGTGACATCAGTAAGGTGTCTTTCGTTATGCCCGAAACGTGTTTAAACACAAACTAGGCCCCGTAGGTGTAGTTTGGTCATTTAAAAGTTTATAAAAGAGTTTAAGTGACAACCTGAGTTACAGGTCTGATGTAATCAGCAAATATACTCAATTTTCTAAGTTACATCAGTAGGTTAAAGCATGTATGTGAAACTTATCATTTTTAACCAAACTAGGCCCCGTAGGGGTATTTTGGTAATTTCACATAAGCCGAAAAGCTCAAAACTGAGGTCTGAGTTTATCAACCTTTGCTTACTGTTAAAATTTTATAATTTTCCTCTTATTTCAGTAGGTATCAACCCGGGTATGTCCAATATGATTTTAAAACATACTATGCGCTAAAAACGCTAAATAAGGCGATTAAAGGCCATTACCGGGTTCGATACTTAAGTCTGATATTTTTATATTTCCAGAAGGCTTAAAATAATTTATTTATCATAACTAATCAGTGACAAAAGGTTTGGGGTCGTTTAGATATGTAAAACTCATTTTATGGCCCGTAAGGGCAAAACCGACAATTACCGGATTAAGCCTACGACTACGAGTTATGCTCAGCCTAAAATTAATTAAAAATCTTTAAAAATCCCAAATTAATAAATTACATCAGTGGGTAAAAGATTTGATACCAAAAAGTATGTTTAACTAGGCTATACGCTAATTACGCCATTTTATTAACATAAAGCATTAGTTTTGCGACAATGAGCATAACTCTTAATCTACAAGTCAAACTGATGTCAAACTTTGCATGCAAGTCTATATATCAGTAAAAAAGGTTTCTACACTTTTACATTTTCATAAATCACGTTTTAAGGTAATAAGGGCATAACGGTCAACATATGAGCAATTAACGGAAACACGCATATTAATTGGATAACTAATGAACCAAGGTGTGTAATCACAGAGGGTTGTTCTAACATGTAACCTAATCCAATTAAAGCTCTGAGGCATTTCTAAAACATGCCTAAACGGGTCAGAACTGAAAGTCAAAGTGAAAGTCAAACTATGTGACTTTCGGTTCCGAACCGGGTCTAGACAGGAAATAGTCGGGTTGAACATGTTTGGACATGTTCTTACACTAATTACTAAGTTATAACAATGATCAAACAGGTTATATATGTTCTAGATAGCTAATTTTACATAAATGACATTTTAAGCATTATGTTGACTTTTTAATTAAAAGTTTGACCCGACATTAGACCTGGTTAGAGTGGTGATCAGGGGAAACCCTTTTGAGGTTTTATTACCCACATAAATACTAACTTATAACCACTTTTAATTCGAGATATGTCTGAGCCATTATTGACTAAGCTCGAAGTCAAACCGTAATTACGACAGTTTGACTTATAGCTAATTAACTAAGCTAAACTCAAACAAACAAGAACTAGCAGACTTACAAGAGTCCTATGCACGAGATTGATCACTTGAGGCTGCTTGATAGCTCCAGAAATGATCCACAAATGCAGGAGAAGGTGTGAGAATGAATTTGACATTGAAGTGCCTTATATAGTGGTTTCACTCACCACATTTGATTGACAAACAAGCCTATTAGTGCCCACAATCGATCAACAGGTGTCCTAGAGGCTTAGGGGGTGTTTTAGGGGCCAGGAGAAGTGGAAAAACGGGTAAAGGTCGCGCATAACAGCCATGGCAGACAAACAGCAACATTTTGCGGAACTGGAAGTCCCTCGCGTGGCGCGAGGGACCCTCGCGTGGCGCGAGGACATGCAGATCAGCAACTTTGTTTTTCTTTTGCGATTCAGTCCTTGGCTCTTCAAAACTCGAATAGGCACTGATTTCTTGCATGGTAAACCCTCACAATCGATCTAATAAGGCCTTAAAACATATACCCACTTTGCCAAGTCCCCGGGTAACTTTATTTTCACCCGAAAAGTCCTAACTTTCAACATTTACGCTTTAACACTTCGCACACGAATTTGATCATAACTTTCTCATACGTTAACGAAACTTTATGAAATTTTTATGGTGCATTCCCATGAGCATAATTAATATTTACAAAGCTTCGGGTTTGTCAAAAGGTCACTCAGAGGTATAATTTAAACATGTTGACACATTTGGTCCCTGTAGTTTGAAATCTCTCACTTTTAGCTTCGTATGATCCATGATTTATTCGTTTGAAGGTATGAGCATCTTGTAGGGTTAATATACAATATATTTCACAGTTGACACTTAGAATACGTATATTCACATACTTTCCACGTTTGTCAACTTTAGTCCCTCTATAATATTTCTTTCACACGTTTAAACATTTGACACGTGTCTACACATTATAGGACGTGAATTTCCGAGGTGTTACATCCTCACCCCCTTAAAATAAATCTCGACCCGAGATTTACTTAAATAAGTAAGGGTATTTTTCTTTCATCGTGGATTCAACCTCCCACGTGTATTCGGGACCTCTACGGCATCCCATTTGACCTTTACAAAAGGTATATGCTTCCTTCGAAACTTCCTTACCTGTCGATCTTCAATCGACAAAGGTTTTTCAACAAATTTTAAGCTCGCGTCTATATGCACATCTGTATGTGATATAACCAGTGATTCGTCAGGGAAACACTTCTTCAGATTGCAGATGTGGAACACATTGTGAATTCCACTGAGCTCTTCCGGTAAGTTCAACTTATAGGCAACTGACCTGACACGTTCGATAACCTCGAAAGGTCCTATGTATCTCGGGCTTAGCTTGCCTTTCTTACCAAATCGCATTATTCCCTTCCACGGTGACACTTTAAGTAGGACTTTGTCACCTACTTCGAAGTGAAAATCCTTGCGATTTGGATCAGCGTAACTCTTCTGCCTATCTCGGGCAGCTTTGAGATTTTCACGAATCTAGAAAATCTTGTCCGTCGTTTCGAACACGATCTCTGATCTTGATAACTGAACTTCTCCAACTTCCGCCCAACAAACTGGCGATCTACACTTTCTACCGTATAATGCCTCAAAAGGTGCAGCCTTGATGCTGGTATGGTAGCTATTGTTGTAGGAGAATTCGATTAATGGTAGGTTCTTATCCCAACTACCTCCCAAATCGATCGCACATGCACGTAGCATGCCTTCCAACGTTTGAATAGTACGCTCACTCTGACCGTCAGTCTGAGGATGATAAGCCGTACTAAAGTTCAAACGTGTGCCCAAAGATTGTTGGAGACTCTTCCAAAAATGTGACGTGTACCTAGTATCTCTATCAGAGATAATAGCTACAGGTATGCCATGTAAGGCTACAATCTTATCAACGTATAACTGGGCTAACATATCGGAGCTATAAGTCTCCTTGATGGGTAAGAAATGAGCTGACTTAGTCAGTCTGTCAACTATGACCCATATTGTATCATTGCCTTTCTTTGTCTTTGGCAACTTGGTAATAAAATCCATAGTTACCATTTCCCACTTCCACGTAGGAAGTTCAGGCTGTTGTAGCAAACCTGACGGTTTCTGATGCTCGGCTTTGACTTGCGCACATGTCAAGCATTTTGCTACATGGGCGGCTACAGACTTTTTCAAGCCTATCCACCAATAATTGGCCTTTAGATCCTGGTACATCTTATCAGCTCCAGGATGAACGGAGTATTTGGAACTATGGGCTTCCTCGAGGATGACATCTCGAAGTCCTCCATAAATTGGAACCCATATTCGTCCGTTTAATCGTAAAATTCCGTCCTTGCTAAGAGTTAACTGCTCCTCAGTCACTCCTAACTTTTCATTAGGATAGTTAGCTTCCAACACAGCTTCCTTCTGTGCAGCTAACAACCTTTCCATCAAATTATTCTTTATCTCCATACGCTTGGCGTTAATTCGGATGGGTTTAACCCTTTCCTTCCGACTCAAGGCATCGGCGACTACATTCGCCTTGCCGGGATGGTATTTGATTTCACAATCGTAATCATTTAAAGTTTCCATCCAACGGCGTTGCCTCATGTTTAATTCCTTCTGATTAAACAGATGTTGGAGGCTTTTGTGATCAGAATAAATCACACATTTGACACCATAAAGATAGTGCCTCCAAAGCTTTAGTGCGAATACAACGGCACCCAGCTCCAAGTCATGGGTGGTGTAATTCTTTTCATGCACTTTCAGTTGTCTTGAAGCGTAGGCAATAACCTTGCCTTTCTGCATAAGCACACACCCCATGCCAGTGTGCGAAGCATCACAATAAACCACAAAGTCTTCAATTCCATCTGGCAGTGTCAGTACTGGGGCGTTGCTCAACTTTTGCTTCAGAATATCAAAGGATTCTTGCTGCTTAGGGCCCCAAACAAACTTAACCTTCTTCTTAGTTAAGGAGGTTAGGGGTGCAGCAATCCTTGAAAAGTTTTCAATGAAACGCCTGTAATATCCTGCCAATCCCAGGAAGCTACGAATTTCTGTAGGCGTCTTTGGCTCTTGCCAGTTCATTACGGCTTCAACCTTAGCGGGATCCAATTGGATACCACGCTCACTGACCACATGTCCAAGAAATTGGACCTCTCGAAGCCAAAATTCACACTTGGAGAATTTGGCATAGAGCTTCTCCTGATGCAGGAGTTTGAGAATGCATCGAAGGTGTTTCTCATGGTCAGCTTGGTTCTTAGAATAAATGAGAATGTCGTCGATGAAAACGATGACGAATTTATCTAAGTAAGGCTTGCAGACGCGATTCATGAGATCCATGAACGCTGCTGGTGCATTAGTGAGCCCAAAAGGCATCACTAGGAACTCATAGTGACCGTAACGAGTCCTAAATGCAGTCTTGTGCACGTCTTCATCTTTGACCTTCAATTGATGGTAGCCTGACCTCAAATCAATCTTCGAGAAGTAACTTGCCCCTTGAAGCTGATCGAACAAATCGTCGATTCTGGGCAACGGATACCTGTTCTTGATCGTGACTTTATTGAGCTCCCGATAGTCGATACACAGACGCATCGACCCATCCTTCTTCTTGACAAATAAGATTGGCGCTCCCCAAGGAGATGAACTAGGTCTAATGAAACCTTTAGCCAGCAATTCATCTAGCTGTGTCCGCAACTCCTTCATTTCTGTGGGTGCCAATCTGTATGGTGCTCTTGCAACTGGTGCGGCCCCGGGGATGATATCAATCCTGAATTCGACTTGTCTATCTGGTGGTAAACCAGGTAGATCTTCTGGAAACACTTCAGGGTATTCAGAAATGACAGGGATGTCTTCTATCTTCGGTTTGGGCTCATCAATAATCACTTGCGCCATGTAGATGACACACCCCTTCTTCAAACACTTGGAAGCCTTGAGCATAGTCACCTGCTCAGGCAGCCCATACTGGGTATCTCCCCGACTGGTAAGTGATTCACCAGACGGAGTCTTTATTACCACTTGTTTCTGGTTACAGACAATTTGGGCCTGGTTATGAGATAACCAGTCCATACCCAGAACTATGTCAAAACCAGCCAATTTAAACGGAAGTAGAGACAGAGGAAAAGAATGGTTCTTAATGGACATAACACATCCATCTAACACAGTAGAGACGGTTTCTATGGTACCATCTGCTAACTCTACCTCATAGTTTGCGTTTAAGGTTTTGACAGGTAAATTCAACAATTTACAAAACTTATGATCTACGAAAGACTTATCTGCGCCTGAATCAAAAAGTACTCTTGCAAAGACATCATTTACAAGGAAAGTACCTGTTATGACATTATCGTCTTGCACAGCCTCTTTCGCGTCAATCCTGAAGACTCTGGCATTAGTCTTCTTAGCCTCCTCAGGCTTCTTGTTGTACTTTGGGCAGTTGGTCTTGATGTGCCCCTTTTCATTGCAACGGTAGCACATTGCATCCTTTATCTTCTTGCAATCCAGGGTTTTATGATCCGTGGACTTGCAAATACCACAAGCAAAGGATTTTGACTGAGTCTGAGAGTTCGACTCCAGTCTGCACTTTCCATAGTGCTGCTTCTTGCAAATTTTACACTTGGGCTTCTCATCAGACTTATGCCCATCCTTCCTCGACTCAGATCCCTTCTTGTTATCACCGTTCCCACGGTGTTTCTTGTTCGACCTTCGTGAACCATCATCTTCACGCTTCCTCTTCTCGGCCTCCTTATTCCTCAGCGATCTCTGCCTGACCGCATCCAGAGTGAGGGATAAGGAAAGGTCAGTTACAGACCTGAAGGTAACTGGCCGAGAAGCTTTTACACTGGCCTTGATTTCCGGAGCTAAACCACCAATAAAGCGAGCGATTCTTTTTGGCTCCGGGGTTACCAAGTAAGGAACCAACCGGGAAAGCTTATTGAAGCTTGTCAGATAAGCTTGGCAGTCGAGGTTCGTCATCACCAACGATAGAAAGTCAGATTCTATCTTTTCCACCTCATGTTGAGGGTAGAAATTTTCCTTGATTAGGGCAATGAATTGATCCCACGACATATTATACAATGGGATCTTTCCGGAGGCCTCCATCAGAGATCTCCACCATGCTAACGCTTCACCCTTGAAGGACTGTGACACAAACTTAACTACATCCCTTTCAGCGCACCCGCTGATATCTACCACCGTGTCCATCTCGTCCAGCCAAGTTATGCAGTCGACGGCTCCTTTTTCCCCAGTAAAATCCCTGGGTTTACAAGACACGAAGTACTTATAGGTGCAACCCTTGTTACGGGGTCCTTGATGCAGTACTAATTGTTGAGATGGGACACTTTGATGGTTGGTGGACTGACGGTCATCACCATCTTTCTTGGGTCCATTCTTTTTGGGAGGAGGCTTGCTATGAGCCTCTGAATGTGTCTTGGGCTTTGAATGTGATGCAGAGTGGGTCCTACTTCGAGTACCACTGTATTCCTCATATGCCTATCCAAAGCCTGTGTAACAGCGTCGTCTATGATTGCTTTTAATTCGGCACCCGTTAACGTAATCTGGGCGTTCACATTTGGCTCCACTGGATGGCTATTTATTTCATTTGAGTCATCCATTTGAATTGAACTGTTGCAGAAAACAAGGACAATATTTTATTTGGGAGTTTATTATGGAATTACCCCTTAGGGTAACTCGTTAACCATGGTAACAGAGACCACATTTGGTTAACTTATTAATCGTATTAATTTAGGATTTCAATTAAAATTCATCCTAATTATAAGCAATAACAATATATATTAGCACATAAGGCTTAGTCACATGGACAATTTAAATTATCAGCTATGATTTCGGAGAATCAAGACTTTTAAGGTTTGAACCTAGTTCATTACCTTTATTTGACAGGGAGTTGTATCTACCACTGTCTTTTGGCTCATCTAGAAATGAGCAGGGCCCGTAGGCGCTATATTACAACGTATGGTAAACATATGATCATCTTAATTGATGATGTAAACCCAGGATTCAGAGATCATTAAACTGGGTTAGGAATCTTTTAAAGAATTTCCTTATAAAAATGACGTATGTGATTTTTAATAAATCACGTCTGCCATGAGTGTTAACATGTTTTACGATGTTAACAGGGATTTGAATCTTTTAAACAGGTCTTACCATCTTGGCCCGGTCTTATATATGACACGAGACTAGGTTTCACACTTTAATATTTTTAATTCAATAATTACTTAGGCAGATTTATTTAAAAGGAATGATTTTAATTTGTTTATTTCATTTGTAATTTATTTATGCACATTAAGCAATATGAAATTTATAAAACAAACATTCCATTGATTTATTCAAAATCTTACATGTTGCCCTAAACGGGTCTTTCAAATAACAAACTATTACCCACGTAGGGGTTCTAAACAAGTACTTGCCCACGCAGGGGCTTTAAGCAAACAAACTAGCCCACGCAGGGACCTTAACAACTAAACATCATACCCACGCAGGGGTTAACGGAAAATAGAAAGATAGGCCCACGCAGGGGCTCAAAACAAACATACATCACACATACCTACATAGGGGCTTAACAACCAAATACACCCACGCAGGGGCTTACACAGAAAATGGGAGGATTCAATGATCCTTCTTGTTCTTCCCCTTGATCAAGCCTACTAATCCTTGGAAGAATGTCTGCCTCTCCCTGCGGTCCTCGTGAACTACCCGTTCAACTTGATTCAACCTCTGAATGAGTTCTTCATGTTCAGGTGGTGAGAATCTAGGTGGCTGCGATTGAGCCCGGATGATGGGTCTAGGAGGTATCTGGTATCCCTGAGTCGGGTAACTCACCCCCCATGGATCCCCATAGGGTCCTTGGGTGTTGTAGTTCGCTGCTACCATGTACGGATCAGCCCCCGCGTACCCATAGTTGTGATGCGTTGGGGGTTCAAACGGGTTGTAAGCCATGCCACCCGTATATGCCGGGATTGGGTTATCAAATCCCATCGGCGGTGGCTGTAGTACAGCAGGGTTGGAGGGTCCACCCATTTGCGGGTCCTCCTGGTGCGGTGGGTAGTGGCTGGCACTTGACTGGTGTGGGGAACTGAAATTAAAGCCCCCCGGTCGTACAGACATACGGGCACCGGTTCTCCTACGCCTCGGCGGTTGAGGAGGTGCCGGCTGAACTGGTGGCGGTGGAGGTGGTGGCGTAACTGCCACAAATCGGTGATCCTCTAATGAATCTTGATGATGCGACTGCGGCTGTGGCTGCTGAGACTGCTGCTGCTGTTGCTGCCCATGAGATGACGAGTGGTGAGAAGGTGTATAGTACCACTCGTGTTGGTTAAACAGGGCTTGGAAACTGTCTGGACCACCATAGGGTGATCCGTGAAAAGGCGATCCGTCGGAGATCTCGATCGGATGGTTTGGAGTACCACTCGCCGGCATGACGGGGTCCGTATCCTCGTCCATATCATCTGCGTGATCTCCTGAAAAGTGGTCATCTGGACCCAGTGGGTTAAAACCCACGGGTTCTTGTAAGTAGTTGGTCGGGTTAAACTGGCCTCTGAACACTGGAGTAGGGTCCCTATAGGAATGATGGGACAAAGATCTCTGCAGCGGTATGTAGGAAGGCAGAGGGTTGTTGGGCTCGTCTTCCGAATGTGGTCCGTATGAATTATGGATCGGAGGTGTAGAGCTGTGCGAAACAGATCGTCTCGCCAGCTCGAACAGGTTTCTCCTGTTCCGACGTGGATTTTCGCTCTCCGTAGCAGTTGGAGCTCGTACATTGGACGGTCCAGCTTCATGGTCATTGGGGGCGGTGACTGGCCCCTTGCCTCGCCCTCGTGTCCTGAAGAATCTTGGAGGCATTTTTTTTTTTGTCCTGTCAATACAGCATAAGATAACAATAACAAAATTTATAAAATTTAAAGGACAAAACAAAAACCGAATAAGGTGGAATTTGTCCTGTGTTATAAGTCTAGACTCGAAGGTTTAGATATGTGCAATTGTGTAACTGAGATTAAACACAAAAGGTTAGTGTTTAATTCACTCAGAGTTGGCTCTGATACCAACCTGTTACACCCCGGTTTCCACGTGTCACCGGTGGGCCCGGTGGGGGAGTATCGTGACGTGGTTGGCAAAGTAATAGTCAAACAACACAATATTAATATGCACAGCGGAAGCAAATTTAAAATATGATACAACCGAATTTAATATTGTTTATCAATGTAACAATATCCGGAAGTTTATCCACAGAACGGATCGAAACAAAACAAGATAATATTAATGGTTCAACAGACTTCTGGCATCCTAAGCTTGTGAGACTTTTTATTGATGCTTAGGAGACAATCCAGCCAATTTCGTTTAGTACCTTCATTCAGTCTTTTTGGGAAAATACGTCAGTTTACACTGGTAAATACATTCAACTGACTCATTTTGGAAAATGATTGAAAATTGGTTTGGATGCACATGGCATAAACATTTTTATAACTTGGGAGAATTATTTAATATTATAATCTTGTGAACGAATTACATGTTACTTATGCATTCAGTAGCCCGGATCTAGTCCGGGTTAAAGATCAATAGACACACCACATCATTGAGTTATACACGGACGGTGTACGCCTACACCCCGTGCTCAGGTCGCGGCCATCTCGTAAGATGATGCCAAGGATATCCGGGACATGGTCATTAACCCCCCAAAGGCTGTAAAGTAAACAAGACTGTTTAAACGAGCCGATCAAATTATTCAACTACCCACTAAGCGTGGAGATTTGATGCCCGATCAAGCGGTATGCTATATACCGTAACCCAAGCTCGTATAGGGAAAATAAGTTAAAAGTATTTACCTGAGTAAGTATTAATCACAACAAGCAAAATGCACGTAGATTTTACTGGTTCTCCTAATCTGGAACGAAGTTTTATAATAACCTATTAGAATACTAACGGGTCTTTTAATAAGCTTAAGCTTAGACCGGCTAGTTTCAAAGATACGGTTCGTACGCACGATTAAGCGAAGACCGGATAGAATGTGATTTAGACCCGACAAGTTCAGAGACTTGTTTAATATGGGTCCTTCATGCACATTCTGGATTTTGAGATTAAACCGATAAGGTTTGACCCGTTTCGGCTAATTAATGTAAACTTGTTACATAAACCGAACCGTACGCGTAATAAGCGTGACGGGTAGTCATGAGAGCTATGTACAGGTTTCCCAAGTTAATTATGTCTCAAATATGTTGTGACATCAGTAAGGTGTCTT
This sequence comes from Helianthus tuberosus, assembly GCA_030545235.1. Lineage (NCBI taxonomy): Eukaryota > Viridiplantae > Streptophyta > Magnoliopsida > Asterales > Asteraceae > Helianthus > Helianthus tuberosus. The sequence continues at coordinate 65,332,167 of CM060400.1, forward strand.
TCGTTATGCCCGAAACGTGTTTAAACACAAACTAGGCCCCGTAGGGGTAGTTTGGTCATTTAAAAGTTTATAAAAGAGTTTAAGTGAAAACCTGAGTTACAGGTCTGATGTAATCAGAAAATATACTCAATTTGCTAAGTTACATCAGTAGGTTAAAGCATGTATGTGAAACTTATCATTTTTAACCAAACTAGGCCCCGTAGGGGTATTTTGGTAATTTCACATAAGCCGAAAAGCTCAAAACTGAGGTCTCAGTTTATCAACCTTTGCTTACTGTTAAAATTTTATAATTTGCCTCTTATATCAGTAGGTATCAACCCGGGTATGTCCAATATGATTTTAAAACATACTATGCGCTAAAAACGCTAAATAAGGCGATTAAAGGCCATTACCGGGTTCGATACTTAAGTCTGATATTTTTATATTTCCAGAAGGCTTAAAATAATTTATTTATCATAACTAATCAGTGGCAAAAGGTTTGGGGTCGTTTAGATATGTAAAACTCATTTTATGGCCCGTAAGGGCAAAACCGACAATTACCGGATTAAGCCTACGACAACGAGTTATGCTCAGCCTAAAATTAATTAAAAATCTTTAAAAATCCCAAATTAATAAATTACATCAGTGGGTAAAAGATTTGATACCAAAAAGTATGTTTAACTAGGCTATACGCTAATTACGCCATTTTATTAACATAAAGCATTAGTTTTGCGACAATGAGCATAACTCTTAATCTACAAGTCAAACTGATGTCAAACTTTGCATGCAAGTCTATATATCAGTAACAAAGGTTTCTACACTTTTACATTTTCATAAATCACGTTTTAAGGTAATAAGGGCATAACGGTCAACATATGAGCAATTAACGGAAACACGCATATTAATTGGATAACTAATGAACCAAGGTGTGTAATCACAGAGGGTTGTTCTAACATGTAACCTAATCCAATTAAAGCTCTGAGGCATTTCTAAAACATGCCTAAACGGGTCAGAACTGAAAGTCAAAGTGAAAGTCAAACTATGTGACTTTCGGTTCCGAACCGGGTCTAGACAGGAAATAGTCGGGTTGAACATGTTTGGACATGTTCTTACACTAATTACTAAGTTATAACAATGATCAAACAGGTTATATATGTTCTAGATAGCTAATTTTACATAAATGACATTTTAAGCATTATGTTGACTTTTTAATTAAAAGTTTGACCCGACATTAGACCTGGTTAGAGTGGTGATCAGGGGAAACCCTTTTGAGGTTTTATTACCCACATAAATACCAACTTATAACCACTTTTAATTCGAGATATGACTGAGCCATTATTGACTAAGCTCGAAGTCAAACCGTAATTACGACGGTTTGACTTATAGCTAATTAACTAAGCTAAACTCAAACAAACAAGAACTAGCAGACTTACAAGAGTCCTATGCACGAGATTGATCACTTGAGGCTGCTTGATAGCTCCAGAAATGATCCACAAATGCAGGAGAAGGTGTGAGAATGAATGTGACATTGAAGTGCCTTATATAGTGGTTTCACTCACCACATTTGATTGACAAACAAGCCTATTAGTGCCCACAATCGATCAACAGGTGTCCTAGAGGCTTAGGGGGTGTTTTAGGGGCCAGGAGAAGTGGAAAAACGGGTAAAGGTCACGCATAACAGCCATGGCAGACAAACAGCAACATTTTGCGGAACTGGAAGTCCCTCGCGTGGCGCGAGGGACCCTCGCGTGGCGCGAGGGACCCTCGCGTGGCGCGAGGACATGCAGATCAGCAACTTTGTTTTTCTTTTGCGATTCAGTCCTTGGCTCTTCAATACTCGAATAGGCACTGATTTCTTGCATGGTAAACCCTCACAATCGATCTAATAAGGCCTTAAGACATATACCCACTTTGCCAAGTCCCCGGGTAACTTTATTTTCACCCGAAAAGTCCTAACTTTCAGCGTTTACGCTTTAACACTTCGCACACGAATTTGATCATAACTTTCTCATACGTTAACAAAACTTTATGAAATTTTTATGGTGCATTCCCATGAGCATAATTAATATTTACAAAGCTTCGGGTTTGTCAAAAGGTCACTCAGAGGTATAATTTAAACATGTTGACACATTTGGTCCCTGTAGTTTGAAATCTCTCACTTTTAGCTTCGTATGATCCATGATTTATTCGTTTGAAGGTATTAGCATCTTGTAGGGTTAATATACAATATATTTATTCACAGTTGACACTTAGAATACGTATATTCACATACTTTCCACGTTTGTCAACTTTAGTCCCTCTATAATATTTCTTTCACACGTTTAAACATTTGACACGTGTCTACACATTATAGGACGTGAATTTATGAGGTGTTACAATATGGGCTCAGAATTTCACCCATAACAACGTATACTTACCAGACATTTCTGAACTAGATTTCTGACTTGAGTTTGTGAGAGACAGGGAGAAAGTTCTTTCAGCGGCAGGAAGTCGGTAAATCTCTTTGATCCTGGATTGTGATTCTGCACTTGGGGATGCTAGGTCTCTGAAATTCGCTGCACAAATATTAGGATATCAGTCAGAATACAGTTAAGGATATATTTGGGGATATTCCTAAAACCCTAAATCCTACCCTTGGTTAGCCATCTAACTGGCAGATCGAAACCCCCGTCGATGGAGTCCCTTTTTACGAAAAAGAACTTTCATTGCCACTGATCTTCATTCTTATTGGCTTTAAGGATTAGGGGATTTCTGGAAGTGGAGAACAAGAGGAAACGGCTATTGCCATGAGATCTCAATCGATATGCTATGGGAAGGTCTTCAATACACAGGTCAGGGCAATGGCGAGATTTGATTTGATCTAGCACCATCAAAACTCGCCAGACCATTGGCATAGTTTGGGCATAACTAAGGCCGGTGAGGTCGAAGAAACGAGACATCAAGGGTGGAAATGGATACCGGAGTCCCAAAGAAAATGGGTAGGCGAAAAAGCAGACCCACTCGTCTGATGACACGTCTGATCGGACCTCCCGATCAAAAGGGCGAATGACTGTTCTGGCAGGAAAGGCGCCGGAATCCTTCAGGGCAGCGATATCGGCATTATTGAAGGAGCAGATTTCTTTTTCTGGTTCTTGTATGAGGTTTTGACTCACGAGGGTTGGGACTAGTTCATCCAAACGAGATCTTGTCCGTGATGGCATGAGGGGTATCAAGCAAACTATAAGAAATTCAAAGAAAAACAGAGGATGAAAGAAAGGATTAGTACCTGAAAATTGCTTGAAGAGTAATGATAATAATGTGAAATATCTCAGCTAATTATAGGCTGGATATAGGGGGTGAAGAGTAAAAGTAGCATGGGAAGTTGCACAATGTCATCTCAAACGTCACCTCGTTTTAATTGCCTCGGTCTACGAGACAGAGTTTATAAAAATATATCCGTTAGATTGGTATACCAACAGATATATTTGGGGACAATTGTTATGGGTCATTTTCTGAGCATATATATCATGACTAATATTCTGCTTTTGATTGTTTACTTGTGACCAGGATACCGGATCAGGATATTGGTAACATCCTGGTGCGATATCCTGGTGTTAACTAAATAATCCACGTGCAGGTAAGAAGTTGTAGGTCACTAACGGTCAGATGGACTTCTTCTCCTTGAGACTCGGGCAAACCAGTTATTTGAGAGACGTTGAACCCGAAAGACCAGGTCTACAACGTTCAAGTGGGGAATATCTGCCGGATCCCGGTTTAATAGGGTAGTTTGTTGCATTTCTTTTACTATAAATAGATGGATCGGATCAGTTAAGGCACACACTTTTTCATTCGCACACTTTTCTCTCAAGCTACTGGCAACTACTACACACAAACACTTGTACTCGAATCACATTGTAACACTTAGTTGATCCGCATCACATCCTACACTGTATCCTGATATTTGAAGTAATAGAAGAACAAGGCAGTTATGATTGTCAGCTCCCGAGGTTTTGTGCCGGCGATCTAGATTGATCAAGGGCTTTCCTCGTATATCTCGTGTCGCCCCTTTACATTTTTCGCTCATCGTTTGATCATAGATACAGCTCTATACCCTGAGCCGTATCCTGAAACTGTTTTTACAATTAATTTGATTAACATATTTTCGACACTCATTTCTAGCACACTACCTCACTTAACTAATTTGATCACTTAATTGCTTCGGTAATTTTTGACCAAAACAGTTACTATGATACTCCACAAGGTAGGAAGTCTGCCTATGCCTGCTTTGCACTTAACACTTCTACTTGTAGTACGAGTCGTATGAGACCCGGTATCTAAGCATGAGAAGATGGCTAACGCTCAGGAGAGATTTACCTCAACACTGCTGGATACTTACGTATGAAATTGTACAGTACTTACGACACCCCAAACTTATCCATTGTAGATGCTATGATAATACCCCAACCATTGACATCCGCTTTACCTCAAGGAGGTAGCATGGCACGAGCTGTGGTGTAACTTATTTACCGCGCTCTATTCAGCATTCAGGAAGACTAGGCCAACCATATTGGGACTAATGGAACCCAAGCCAAATCAATGTATGCGTCGCATAACCCAATGTGGCAAGGGGGTCTTCCCTATATTGGACAATCGAGAACCATGAATTATAGAACACATAATAGGGACATAAGTAACCCCTCGATATTCTCAATAGATTCTCATTCCATTCAGGCACATGGAAGACACATACAAGAAGATTCTTCTCGATCTACACCTCTATCAGTGCCTATGCACTCTCTATCCCGTTGTGCACCCTATCATTAGGGTAGTGCATACACTGGAAACCGCTCTACGTTTGCTGCAAAACACAATTTGGTCACAAGGAAGAAGTCGCGTACCCTCACAACCTTACCTCTGCGTTTCCACTATCCCCTCCTACACGTGGTAATAATGCACAACCCTATCCTTTGGGAATTGTGCCCGTTTTTCGTAAAAGAAAAGACTATGGAAGAGTCGGAAACTTAAGGAATAAAAAAGGAACAAGGTAAAGAGAAAGCCTCACCGTATTTTGTATAGCATTGGATGACTTGCATCAACCGGAGTAAGGTGACTCCGAGGAGGTTTTCTATGCAAGACTAATTGCAATAAGTTGATATGGTATATGTAAAAGACGCTGTGCCCTTATCAAGATTTTGTTGTGACTCATTTTACCTCACTGCAATGATGAGATGATTATGTTGCGAAGAATTGCATAGGCCTCATTAGGAATTACCTTACCCTTATGCTTATAGTGTACGATGAATGAGCTTGCTTTCACTGATAGACGACAACATTTATTCCAAAATAAATGGTTAACCTCGTCGATAAGGTTTTATACATGCGAAGCTCATGGAACCACAATGAAGGAAACGCTAGACAAGTCTAATCAGAACCTCTACCTGCAACAAAAGCTGAGCTTGAAGCTCTGTAGAACCGACAGGATGCTGAAGCAATCATCCAATACGAAGCAAGCAACACTGCAAACAACGGCGGAATAAAAGGAATCATATTGGGAATCACTCAGGTAATAACTCATGCCCTAGGCTCTGCTAAGGAATGAACTGTTAGATCATGTGAATGGGTAAGCGCATACTTAAGACCATTAATCCTCGTAAAAGGACCGAGGGACATGAGTGCTAGATCTATTTGGGTGTTGCGAGCCCCACCCCTGGGCCGGAAGTGGCCGAAGGTGGTGACTATGTCTTCCAGCCGGAAGCCCGGTACAAAATCTGCTAGGTTTGAGCCTTCCTACGCCGTTGCACACACATTAATGACCTTGCAATTCCTTAATTGATCTGTCCATAGACGCTTTCATACCAGTTTACAAAAGGCATACTTACAGATGTTTACAAGATTATTCGAACTCATACAGAAACACATGAACTCGCTCAACTTTTGTTGATGTTTTCAAAATTACATGTATTTCAGGAAAAAAGATGGATCTTGGGCGTCGGTGTTGTTTTCAAGACATAAATTTCAAGTTTTGATATCATCCACTTTTGATTTGTAGCATACCCTGAAGATATGTTGGTTGAAAACTTAATGACTTACGTTTGTAACATTTTAAATTTATGAATGGATGAACATCATGTTTTAACTATATAGTTGTTTATTATAATTGAATGCAATGATATTGAACAAGTCACACATCATACGCTTCCACAAAAGTCAGGGTGTGACAGCCGGCCTATTGTAAGACCCATTCTAATTTAAACATTTCTTTATCATTAAAGTAAGCATTTTACAACAAAAATGCCACTTACAAAAACTTTTACATCAAATGTATTCACACATGTTTTAAACATTTAAAAGCAAAGTTATAAGTGTTTACATAATTCACTTTTAACAAAACAAAACAAGATCAACGCGGAAGCTTCATTTAGACGTGTGTTCGGTTCTTGTCCGTCGCTTGATCTTCATCTGAAGGACTATAATATTCACCTGAAATCAAAACCAACATAAACTTTAGTTATGAAGGCTTTGAAACACTTTAAAATGAATTCTATAAACAAAAACAAACAAATCTAAAATTTTTGCCAGCTGCAGGGTCTCTCGCAAGCCGCGAGAGCCTTAATCATTTATGTCGTGGGCCGCGACAGCCGTTGTGTAACTCGACGATGAGTTTAGTTTGATCACGTGTAGCGCGAGCCCCCGTTTTCGACAGAAGGTTCCTTATTTTGATGTTGCATTTACCCAGCTATGTTTTCATACCATATTCCAACTTAGAACAATCATAACTTTCAATTTACTTATCCGATTACATGATTCTTGTTTCTACGTGGCCGTAATTCATTTATCTCTACGTTTATCACATTGGTTCGCAAGAAACTTGGTTTATAAGCTAACGGCTTATAAATCACTTATGCTATTTTAACACCATATCACATATTTTATATCTATGATTAATATATGTTATTTTTACCCATTTCGGGCTTGTTAGAAACTAGTGTTTTCGCTTCCATTACATGGTTTGCGTACACGTTTATGACATGCTTGATATCTCCGATTCAAGCATACGTTTTTCTATTGAAATTCAATAAAATCAAGTCTTCTAAGTTTTAACACAATCCAAGGTTCATCAATTAGATTTTTGGCATGACCGTTTCTCGGCTTACGCATTCAATTAATCGGTTTGTTACATGACATTCAAGTCACTTAAAATTTTCTATCTTTCTAACTATCTATTTTGACCCGTTTGGTTTGTCGAGTGAATTACATCATTTCATTGACTTTCCAAACACATACATTTTCGCTAGATCAACATTTAACATAATTACGACTAACCTTGTCTACTTAAATGTAACGGAATGACAAGTCGAGTACCTTATAGCTTGTCCTTCAAGCGTGCGTCCATTCCAACTTGGCCGCTCGAAGATTCACCCACCTTGTCTATAGAGTTCAATCAACATCTTGTTTAGAACTCATATCATTACATATCACACGTAATTTGAATGTAGAGTATGGATACTTGCGACCGTATAAAGCTTCGAAAGGAGCCATCTGAATACTGGAATGGTAGCTGTTGTTGTATGAGAACTCGATCAATGGTAAATGTATATCCCAGTTACCACCAAAGTCGATAGCACACGAACAAAGCATGTCCTCTAGGGTTTGGATGGTATGTTCAGTCTGTCCATCCGTTTGAGGATGAAAGGCTGTACTAAGATTCAAGTGAGAACCCATAGCGGACTGAAAAGTTTGCCAAAGACGCAAAGTGAAACGACCATCGCGGTCAGAGATGATGTTAATGGGTATACCATGACGACATATGATTTCATCAGTGTTAACTCGAGCAAGTTTCTCCACTTTGAAATCTTCACGAATAGGGAGAAAGTGAGCTGATTTGGTCAAATGGTCGATGATTACCCATATGCTATCGTGATCGGAAGGTGTACGAGGAAGTTTTGTTATGAAGTCCAAGCAATGTTATCCCATTTCCAAACAGGGATTTCGGGTTGTTCGAGAAGACCTAAAGGACGATGATGCTCAGCTTTGATCTTTGAGCAAGTGAGACATTTCGAGACGTAAGCGGTGATGTCCTTTTTCATACCAGGCTACCAATAGGACGTACGCAAGTCATGGTACATCTTATCAGCACCAGGATGAATAGAGTATCGGGATTTGTGAGCCTCATTCATGATGAGCTCACGAAGATTGTCGCGATCTGGCACCCAGATGCGATCGAGATAGCTGATTTAGTTGCTGGGTAACGCGCATTGTGGTCTCTCGGAGAAATTTTGAGCTAGCTGATTTAGTTGTTTTTCAATGTTTTGAATACTAGCTTGTTGATTTCTAAAGCTCGATTCCGTTTGTTGAAATCGATCCGAGTTTTTCTTTTCGGTGTCGGAGATGAGGCGTGGGATAGTATCTTCAAGCCTCTCTCGTCCCCCTTGTTGTTGTTGAGAGAAATTTTGTGACTCATTTCTTGGTTGTTGAAAGTTTGATCGTTGGTTTTGATTTTGTTGGTTACTACTATTGCCAGGCTCTCTCTAACCAAGGTTAGGGTGGTTACGCCATCCTTGGTTGTAGGTACCCGTCGGAGGACCTGACGGTCTAGGTCTATTATCAATGTAGTTTACCGTTTTTGTTTGATTATCCATTTCTTTCATACAACTCCAATTTTCATGTGGCCCACCACACCCCTCACAAGCCATAACCGAGGCCGTTTTTGCCATTTCTAACTTTTTGATTTTCGAAGAGAGGGCCTCGATTTGGGCTTGTAAAGAAGTGCTTTTGTCAACCTTATGGGCGCCCGCGGCAATAGATTTTGTGCCTCGGGGAGTGTGCCACTTAAAATTGTTTTTGAGCAATTTCCTCAATTTTATTATAAATTTCATTTGGGCGACGATTACCTAGAAGTCCCCCGGAGCTAGAGTCAAGTGTTTGTCTTGTGTGTGGCAACAACCCATTATAGAAAGTGGATACTTGTTGCCATACCGCAAGACTATGATGAGGGCACTATCTTAGTAGCTCCTTGAACCTTTCCCAAGTTTCATATAAGGATTCCCCCTCCTCTTGTGAGTATGTATTAATTTCAGTCATTAATTTAGTCGTTTTAGAAGGAGGGAAATACTTATACAAGAACTTTTGGGCTAGTTCATCAAAAGTGTTTACCGAACCAACTGGGAGGGTGTTAATCCAAGCCTTAGCTCGATGTTTTAGTGAAAACGGGAACATTCGAAGGCGGATGGCATCATTCGATGCTCCATTGATCCGAAAAGTATCACATATTTCCAAAAAGTTGGTAATATGTGTTTTGGTCAAAAATTACCGAAGCAATTAAGTGATCAAATTAGTTAAGTGAGGTAGTGTGCTAGAAACAAGTGTCGAAAATATGTTAATTAAATTACTTGCAAAAACAGTTTCAGGATACGGCTCAGGATATTGAGCTGTATCGACGATCAAACAATGAGCAAAAAGTAAAGGAAATGACACGAGATATACGAGGAAAGCCCTTGATCAATCTAGATCGCCGGCATAAAACCTCGGGAGCTGACAATCGCAGCTGCCTTGTTCTTCTTATTGCTTTAAACTTCAGGATACAGTGCAGGATATCAACCAGATCGCTAAGTGTTACAATGAATTCGTGTGAGAGTACAAATTGCGAGAGAACAAGTGTTAGAGTGTAGTGAGTGTGATTGCAGTGAGATTGTTGTGTCCTATTTGATCTGGTGTTCCTCCTATTTATAGTAACGAAATACAAACAAATATTCCTATAAATATGGGATGCTCCGAATATTCCACCACGAACGTTGTAGACCGAGTAATAAGGTTTCAACGTCTTTCTTTGAACGGCCTGGACCGAGTCTTCCGCGGAATAAGTCTTTGTGAACGTTGCTAGCTTCTAACACACGTACCTGCACATAATCCATTAGTAATCCCGAGGATACCGTTCAGGATGTTACCAATATCCCGAACCAGCATCCCGGATGTAAACAGATACTACATAAATAAGATATAGATCAAGATATTTTCCAGGATATGGGCTCAGAATTTCACCCATAACAATTGTCCCCAAAAATGTTACCGTTTGATATCCTAACGGTTACATTTTTTCACAGTGGCCGAGGCAATTAAGAGATAAGACTTCTGATGTGACAGCTTTCAACCACCCGGCCTATATTTACTCATCATACCCTATATCTTCTCATCCTCATCTTCTTTTTTACCCACAATCGAGAAGAAAAAGGTAATATTCTCTCTCTCATCTTCATAACCATCTTTCATTTTACTCCGGCAAGAATTCAGGCGACCAAATGCCTAGGCAAACGAGGTCCAGTTCAGGCGACTCGGCTCCCACATTCATCCAACAGAATCTTCTCCAAGAACCGGAGAACGAAACATGCACCTTTGATAGTGCTCATCTGTCGGCTTTGAAATCCTCCGGTATCTTTCCGGATGGAACCATATTCCGACCCTTTGACAGAGAAATCCGGTCAGATATGGTTTCCACCGAGTGGATTTGTTTCAATGCTTTCCCCTTCACCTTAGGGCTACGATTCCCCTTTCCGGACTTTATTACCGAGTTTTTTAACATCACTAAAATTTCTTTCAGCCAAACCATGCCAATGCTTTGGCGTGTTTTGTCTGTTCTTGACCAAATCAAGAGAAACCACATACCTGACCTTTCCGTCCATGACCTCCCTTTAGCCTACAAGCTTAGATGCCATGGCTCATCTAGGTTTCTGTTTTACTCTAGTTCCGGTCCCCCATTGATACTTCGTGCCACCAAAAACGAGGATGGTTGGCAATCCAAGTTTTTCTTCGTAAAAAGGGATTCAATCCCCGGTGGAACGGATTATCCGATGAGATGGTTAAGAAAGGGTAGGACTTAGGGTTTAAGAATGATCTTGTCTCTTATCCTGTCTCATATTCTGAACTAACAAATTTTCATTTTTGTGCAGCTGATTTCAGGAAGATTGCACCTCCTCTTGCAAAATCTCAAGAAAGAATAGACGCCATCAGACTCCTTCCAGAGGCAGAGAGAAGTTTCAATCCATCTCCACCGACTCCAAGCCCTCTTTCCAGTGCCAACATGTCTGGTAAGGATCCTGCAAGATATCCTGCACACATATGTTTTTTATCTGTTATTCATAGGAGGGATTTAGAATTTACTCCCTATGTGCAGATTCCAGCAAAGTCCCAGTCTATCTAGACCTGGACGAACTTGACAGCTATCCAACTCCAGCCACAGTCAAGAAGGAGACTCCTGCTACCACTAGCTCCAAGCCACTCCCGGCTCCCAAGGCCAATCCAAGAACCCGTGCTTCCGCAGCGAAAAAGAGAAAGGGTCTCGAGGTCAGTGCTCCAGGCTCAGAAGGGTTCTCCTATGACGAACTCAGCTTCTCTGACTCCTTAGAGCCAATGACATCCTTCCTCAACAAGGTAATATCCTGTCGCATATCCTTCATGTATATCCTGCACATATATCCTGCACGTATATCCTAACAGGATATCCTGGTAGGACGTCTTAGTCAGCATACATTCTAAATTCATACCTGTAATTAATGTGCAGGGCCTCCAGCATTTGCTCCACTTGTACAATGACGTTTGTGGTACTGTGGCACTTCATGAAGCCAGGATCAAGCAGCTCAAGAGCACCGTTGCTGACCAAGGTGCTATTGCTGAAGCGAAGAGCCGGCACTATGAAAGCTTGCTAAAGAAGGTCACCCAAGACGTTGAGGTCAAACTTGTCAGCGTTCAAATGGATCATGATCAGGCTTTGATCAACTTTCGAGAGGGAATCAAGGCTTCTGCTATCGTCTCCCTGCTGCAAGCACGCATCAAGATGGCCTACGAGGCCAAGGAGACGGGCCTTGTTTGTCCATCTTGGCCAGTTGAATCCTGGGTGGCTAAGTTAAAGGAGCTCGGAGGCAAAGCTGTGCCACTTCCTGCTGAAGCCGGTGAGTCTTCTAAGTCAGCAGAGGTGGTGGTCCAAGCTGGAGAGAAGAAGGATGCTGGAGCTGATGCTGAGATGGTCATTGGTCAGGATGCTGCGCAGGATGCTGGTCAGGATGCTGGAGCGGAGAAGTCTGAGAAAGTTGGAGGAGATGCCGCTGTGTGAGGGCATCTAGGTGGGCGATGACGGATATACGTGCCAAGGCCAGAGCCCACCTTTTTGAGTTTGAATGTTGGTTTGCAATTCCACAAACAATTTACTTTTCTGCATTTTACTTTCCCGTACCTGAACAATTTACATTTCCTGCATGCTTTTTGAACAATACAACAGTTGAAGGTGGATGGGTCTCGGTTTGAGATGAAGCCTTCAACTGTTAGGTAAATATGGTTATGAACTATTAGTGCTCTTAGTGGATGGGCCTTGTTTTGAGGTGAAACTAAGAGCACATCTTTTGGTATGTTAATAATATAACTACTCTTTTGACTTTATTATTATTGTCACACAAATTTTACTTGTGAAAATTGTTTGGTTTGAACATTCTTAGGAACAGATATCATAAATATATCCTGGGAGATATCCTGAAAGATATCTTAAAAGGGATATTGAAATATAACCTATAAATTGTCCAAACAAAAAGGAGAGATCATACCAGAGATTCTTAGAGAATCAGTTCCAATCCTTTGTCATAAATTTGTCCCCAGTGCATACTTATAAACTTAGATCCATCCTTTGAATCAGAATAATGTGTGTCCCCTGTGTTCGACAAAAACACAAATGTATTTACATTTTGACTCGAATGAATTCCGAATGCCCAAGGGCAGAACCCCTGATATCCTGAAATGAATCCTTAGCATACTGGGGATAAACCCTAAATTTCATGCACTACAGGCGAGAGTGTATAAACTCCAATTCTTAGAAAGGTGAAAACCTTTAAACCTTCGAGAGTATGAAAATACTCTTTCGTGAGAGAGGGTGATCAATCCTCATATACCTTTAGGATCCAGGATATAGCCAATAGTAACGAAATTGTCAGCCACTTTTACATGAACTGGTCCCGCTACCTTGAACTATACCTAGATAACTTGCGCTCCAGGCGAGGTGTTTAAACCCAATTCGAGAGAAAGGTGAATACCTTTAAACCTTTGAAGGGACCAGGATCCCTTAAACGTGAGAGAGGGGGCCAATCCTGTAATCTTTCGACTTATCCTGAGCATATATCCTGGAGCTATATCCTGAAAAATATTCTGCAAAACAATTGTAAACTAAGGTGGGTGTTAGCTTGGCTAACACCCCTCCGATGCTTAAGTCAGTATTGAGTTTCAAAGGGTAAATTAAACCAAAACATATTTAAAAAAGATAGAATTCATACCATTCTGAGTTAGAATATTGAATTCTAAACTCACTTGAAGTAAAGCTTGAGATGTATAGCATTCCAAGATCTCGGTAGCATATCCCCTTCCATATTCCTGAGTCGATATGCTCCTTTCCCTGCTTCTGACTCGACTTCATAAGGTCCTTCCCATTTCGGAGCTAGCTTGCCATCGGCAGGATTAGTGGTATTTTGAAAAGTCTTTCTTAGCACCCAATCACCAACTCGAAATCTTCTAGTCCTTATGTTTTTATTATATGCTCTGGACATTCTTTGTTGATATGCAGCTATCCTTAGCCTTGCTGCATCTCTTTTTTCGTCTATAGTATCCAAATCCTGACATAAGAGTTCAGGATTCTGTTCAGGATCCTGCAACATAGATCTTGCAGTAGGTATCGTCATTTCTGTTGGAATCATCGCTTCCGCTCCAAATACCAAGGAAAACGGGGTTTGGCCGGTTGCATTCTTTACCGTTGTCCTATCAGCCCACAAAACAAAGGGTAACTCATCTGCCCATCTTCCTTTTTTGGCCCCAAGTCTCTTCTTTAAGTTATTGACTATTATTTTGTTTGAAGATTCAGCTTGTCCATTCGCTTGAGGATGTACTGGGGTAGATGTGATCATTTTGATTCCCCAACTTTTGCAAAAGTCAGTAGTTCTTTTGCTTATAAACTGGGACCCATTATCACAAATGATCTCAGCTGGTACTCCAAACCTAGTCAGGATATTCCTTTTTATAAAGGATACTACTTCTTGGTCTCTTACTTGGACAAATGCTTCAGCCTCAACCCACTTGGAGAAATAGTCTGTCATAGCTAACATAAAAACTTTTCCTCCCGGAGCTTTTGGTAACTTCCCTACTATATCCATCCCCCACTCCATGAATGGCCAAGGGGAAACTACAGGATATAATGGTTCAGCTGGTTGATGCAGTATGTTACTATGTCTTTGACATGCATCACATCTTCGAGCATATTCTGCAGCATCTTTCCTCATCGTTGGCCAATAATATCCTGTCCTTAATACTTTCGAGAACAATGATCTGCCCCCGGTGTGATTACCACAATCCCCTTCATGTATATCTTGAAGTACTTCTTTGGCTTCAGGATCCTCCAAGCACCTCAAATACGGTCCTGCAAGAGATTGCTTGTATAAAACATTATTTATAATAGTGAACCGTGATACCTTCATCCTAAATGCCTTAGGATTTTCATTTTCGGGGATATGTCCTTCTTTGAGATATCTCATAATTGGAGCCGTCCAAGATTTAGGATATTGTTCAGGATATTCCACTTCAGGATCCTGAATACCCGCTACTGCTTTATCCTGAAGATTCGTTGCAGGATATAAGACATGTAATATTGGTATTTGGGTCCCTTCAGGTATCCTGATTGATGATCCCAAATTTGCCAAGGCATCTGCTTCAGCATTATCCTCCCTTGGTACCTGTTCAAGTGTAAAAACATCGAAACATCCTGCTAATTTTTTGAGAATATCAAGATATTCTATTAACTTCTCACCCTTAACTGCATAGGATCCATTAAAATGGTTAGTAATTAACAAAGAATCAACATATACTTGTAAATTTTTTATATTCATGCTTTTAGCCAATTCTAATCCTGCAATTAAAGCCTCATATTCTGCTTCATTATTGGTAGCAGGAAATTAACACCTAATAGCCTGGGGTAATATGTCCCCCTGTGGCGATTTTAGTAGTATTCCTAATCCTACTCCTCTTATATTAGATGCACCATCAATATATAATGTCCAGGATCCTGTGGATTCTCCTAGCTGTTGAACTTCTAGGTCTACCTCATCCTGAATGTCACTACTAAAATCAGCCACAAAGTCAGCTAAAGCCTGAGACTTTACGGCATTCCTAGGTTCATATACTAAATCATAGGCACTTAACTTTACTGACCACTTAGCCATTCTACCCGACATTTCTGGTTTCCTAAGTACACTTTTGACAGGATAATTTGTTTTTATGTGTATCCTATGTGTCTCAAAGTAGTGTCTAAGTTTGGTTGACGCCATAACTAATGCTAGTATTAACTTTTCTAAATGAGAATACCTAGTTTCAGCATCTAACAAACTTTTACTAACATAATAAACAGGATATTGCTGACCTTCATGGTCTTTTATAAGAACGGCACTTACAGCATTCCCTGATACAGCAAGGTACAGGGATAGTGGTTCACCATTTTCAGGTTTCATCAGTAGAGGTGCGGTTGAGAGATATCGTTTCAAATCCTGTAGGGCTGCTTCATGCTTCTCACCCCACTCGAATTTTTTGTTCTTCTTCAGGATATCATAAAAATCCTTGCATTTTTCTGAAGACCTTGAGATAAATCTATTCAATGCTGCCACTCGCCCTGTTAATCGTTGAACATCCTTCATATTTGAGGGTGATTTAATGTCCAAGATGGCTTTAATCTGTTCCGGGCTTGCTTCTATTCCTCTTTTGGTCACCATATATCCTAGGAATTTTCCTGCTCCTACTCCAAAATGGCACTTAGCGGGATTCAACTTCATATTATACTGATCCAGGATATCAAACGCTCCTTTAATATCCTGGAGGTGATCCTGAGCTTTCTTTGACTTTACCACCATATCGTCAATGTACACCTCCATGGTGTCCCCCAGTTTGTCTTTGAACATCATGTTTACCAATCTTTGGTATGTTGCACCTGCATTTTTCAAACCAAAAGGCATAGCTGTATAACAATAAATACCTGTTGGTGTCATGAAGGCAGTATCCTCCTGGTCAGAAGGCTCCATTTGGATCTGTTGAAATCCTGAGGATGCATCCATGAAAGTCAGCATTTCATGCCCAGCAGTGGCATCTACCATTGCATCAATGTGGGGGAGAGGAAATGGGTCTTTAGGACAAGCTTTGTTCAAGTCTGTGTAATCTACACAGACTCTCCATTTCCCATTTTTCTTCTGTACCACAACCACGTTTGCTAGCCACCTTGGGAACTTGACTTCTCTAATCATTTTGGACTTCAACAATCTTTCAACTTCCTCTTGAATAATTGTATTGCGTTCAGGAGCAAACTTCCTTCTTTTTTGTTGCACGGGCTTGAATGATTTATCAACTCCAAGCTTGTGAGTGATAATGTCTTTGGATATGCCTGTCATATCCTCATGCTTCCATGCAAACGTCGACATCCTGCATTTTAAAAAGTTAATTAACTGCTCTTCAATATCCTGAGGGATATTGGTTCCCACGAGCACCGAAATATCGGGATTATCCTGGTCTAGGATAATTTTCTTCACATCCTGCTCCGGATCCTCCACGATATCCTGGGCCCGCGTCTTTAATTGCTATGCTGCACTAGGTTTGGTTGAGGATTTCATTGAGGATGAGTAGCATTCTTTCGCCTCCTGCTGATCGCTATCAACTTTAACAACCCCCCAAGGGGTAGGTATCTTGATGCATTGGTGATATGTTGATGGCACGGCCTTCATATCGTGAATCCACGGTCTTCCCAGTATAATGTTATAGCAGGATAGAGAGTCCATCACACAGAAACGCTGTATCGAGTTAACTCCTTCAACGTACACCGGCAACTTTATCTCTCCCACTGTGTTTCTGGCCTCTCCACTGAACCCAACAAGCACGGTAGACTTTGAAGTGATATCCATTGGAGATACATTCATTCTTTTAAGTGTCTCTAGTTGGATTATGTTGACGGAGCTGCCATTATCAACCAATATCCTGCGTACAAAATGGTTAGCCACATATAACGTTATTACCAGAGCATCATGGTGAGGATCTTGGACAGTATCCCTGTCATCAGCATCAAATGTGATCACTTTATCAGTTGTGAGTGTAGTCATCCTGACAGGTTTGTCTCCCCTTTTGGCCTTAGCTTCCTTTGCATGTCTCTTTGCTGCCGAATACGAAGTCCCACAAATGTCGGATCCTCCCGAAATGAAGTTGATTATCTTGGCATCCGCGGGAGGTGATGCTGCTCGCTCAGGATCCTTCTCAGTATCCTGACCCTTATTCTTCTTTCTCCCTAAGAGATCTTTCAAATATCCCTTGCTTAGAAGATAGCTTATTTCTTTCCTCAAAGCGATGCAATCCTCAGTCCTATGTCCGAAATCTTCGTGGAAAGCAAACCATTTTGATTTGTCTTTCCAATCCGCTTTTTGTTGATTCTTTCGAGGCCATCTTGCCTTGTCCCCTAGACCCTGCATGGCATACATCAATTCAGGAATGTTAACAGAAAAGCAATATTCCGATAATTCAGGATACTCTTCAGGATCCTCATCTTCGACAGCATTTACTCTCTTGTTCTCATTTCTGCCATATGGCTTAGGCCGATACGACTTGAATGAGGATTACGACTTCCTGTTAGTTGACTCATAAGTGTTGGATGAGTTCATCCTTTCTTGCATCTTTCTGTCATCTTCCAACCGAATGTATCTTAGGGCCCTGTTCCGAGCTTCATCCAGGTTCCTGCATGGGTTCATTACAAGGTCTTGGTAAAATTGAGAATCCTTTTGCAACCCCATCTTGAAAGCTTGCACAGCTGTTGCAACATCAAGATGAGGAATGTCTAGTGATTCCCGGCTAAACTTGTTCACATAATCCCTAAGGGATTCCTGAGGCCCTTGTGTTATCCTATAGAGATCACTTGTTAATTTTTCAAAGCTTCTACTACAAGAAAACTGATTATTAAATAAATTTACTAAGTGAGCAAAAGATGTAATTGAATGTGGAGGCACATTCAAGAGCCATTTCAAAGCTGATCCGGTCAAGGTTGAACCAAAACCCTTGCACAAGCATGCTTCCTTGAGATCCGGAGGGATAGGGTTAATCTCCATCCTTTCCCTATACTGAGCAATATGCTCTTCAGGATCCGTTGTTCCGTCATAAAGCTTCATGTTGGGGGTTTGGAACCTCTTTGGGATCTCAGCATCACAGATAGGATATGCAAAACGAGATATCTTGTGGCTGTCTTGAGACACTTCCGGGATTGGCCGGACCACCCCGGGTACACTTGATATCATGTCCTTCAACTTCTGAAGTTCCCTAGTAAGTGCCGATGTCACACCTGTATCCTGCAAAGATCCACTATTGTTAGTAGCATGAGTATTATTATTATTTGACACGTTACCCGTTGGAGGATTTTGCCCATATCCTGAAGCATATCCTGAGCTCCTTATGGTCGACATCCTGACCGAGGAGGGTATTTCAGGAGTATGATTTTGAGGAAGGCTGGGCACAATATTCCCCCTGTTATCCTCAGTATACACAGCCGAGCTGAAGTTCAACATTCTGGGATGTAATGGAGTGACAATATCCTCAGCAGATCTGCTCGAGCCAGACTTCAGGAGTTGTATTTCCCTTAAAATCATTTGGTTTGTTTCCTGTTGTTGCCTCATTTGTTCCTGCACACTTCCAAATAAGGTTAAAATTTCATCGTTAGAAGCTAAAACGGGAGCAGATCCCTGGACACTCCGAGTAGGGATAACATCTTGAGATTGCGTAGAAGCTGGCATCCTTGGAGGAGGTGGTGGAAGCACCGAACCGGTAGTGGCAGAAGTCATAGCAGACATAGTAGAGGAACTCATGTTTGATCTTGAGGCCATTATGGACAATGTAGCAAAAAGTTTTGAAAATAAAAAACCGATTAGCGATTTAACAAAAAATTTTAGTAAAGAGAGCACCACTCGCCCCACGGTGGGCGCCAAATTGTTTTGGTCAAAAATTACCAAAGCAATTAAGTGATCAAATTAGTTAAGTGAGGTAGTGTGCTAGAAACAAGTGTCGAAAATATGTTAATTAAATTACTTGCAAAAACAGTTTCAGGATACGGCTCAGGATATTGAGCTGTATCGACGATCAAACAATGAGCAAAAAGTAAAGGAAATGACACGAGATATACGAGGAAAGCCCTTGATCAATCTAGATCGCCGGCATAAAACCTCGGGAGCTGACAATCGCAGCTGCCTTGTTCTTCTTATTGCTTTAAACTTCAGGATACAGTGCAGGATATCAACCAGATCGCTAAGTGTTACAATGAATTCGTGTGAGAGTACAAATTGCGAGAGAACAAGTGTTAGAGTGTAGTGAGTGTGATTGCAGTGAGATTGTTGTGTCCTATTTGATCTGGTGTTCCTCCTATTTATAGTAACGAAATACAAACAAATATTCCTATAAATATGGGATGCTCCGAATATTCCACCACGAACGTTGTAGACCGAGTAATAAGGTTTCAACGTCTTTCTTTGAACGGCCTGGACCGAGTCTTCCGCGGAATAAGTCTTTGTGAACGTTGCTAGCTTCTAACACACGTACCTGCACATAATCCATTAGTAATCCCGAGGATACCGTTCAGGATGTTACCAATATCCCGAACCAGCATCCCGGATGTAAACAGATACTACATAAATAAGATATAGATCAAGATATTTTCCAGGATATGGGCTCAGAATTTCACCCATAACAATATGTAAATGGGAATCTTCCTCCGCAAGCCCATGGAAAGTCGCGGAGTTTTGAATCATTTGAATCAAATGCGGCCGAAGTTCGAAGTTGTTGGCATCGACATTTGGTGCATTGATAGCGGCGCCGAGATTACCTACCGTGGGTCGTAGGTAATCCATAAGGGTACGTTGATCCGCCATTTGAAGTGGGTCCCCCAAAACTTTCTCTTGGATTTTAGCTTTAAGTCTTTTTCTTAGAAAGCGATCGGGTTCGTCTAGAGGTTCCTTTGTGTCTTTATTGGAACTGGAGCTCATGCACTGCGTAGGAAGTTCAGGTTTGGCGCCTGGTTTCCAAGTCCTTCAATAAAAACAAAAAGATTGATGGTCAGAAGTTTCACCACGGCCCCCTGCTCAGCTGAACACGGCCCCGTGGTCGGAGTTACAGTGATTGTTTTCCGGATCCCTGTTACTGGAGAGTTCGACACGGCCCCGTCCTGCACCAACACGGCCCCGTGCTCGGCTCTCTGTAACTCGGAAAATAAAAACTGCCAGTAAGGATGCTGAGCAAGGCCCGTGTCCGACCAGGCACGGCCCCGTGCTGCAGTCTGCAGAAGCTGAAAATTTTAGAAAATCCTAAAAAAAACAGAAAAAAAAATAAGAAAAACAATTCGGCCGTTGATTCCTAACTTTCTTAAAATCCTTGTGTCCCCGGCAACGGTGCCAAAAACTTGATGTGCGTAGTATGTTATATGTTTTTATTGATATTTTTAGCCCTTTTTAACACTTTAGTCAAGTTTTAAATTTATAAAACACGATATTCTACTAACACTAAACACACATATGGGCAAGTGCACCCATCGTAAGCGTAGTATAGTGTTGATAAGATACCGAGGTCGTCCAAGGACACAAGAGCTTTTAGTACCGGTTTATCCTCAACGTCTAATCAAATCAAAAGATAAGGTTTTAAACACGAAAATAAAACTAAAAATGCTGAAAAATAAAATAAAATAAAAACAGATAGATAAGATGAATCACTTGGATCCGACGCGCCTTTAATGTAACCTTTGATGATTTCCGCACTTTTGCACATTTTAAAAGATTATCTTAGTTATACTAGTAGGCCCCTCTTTTGAAGGTGGCATTACCCTCAACCCAGTGGTTTGAGTCAGCAAGGATACAATCCCAAAGGGTCGGAATATTGAAAGATAATTAATAAAGTTATTAATGCGTAATGTGGTAAGCCTCTCTTTTGAAGGTGACGTTACCCTCGGCTAAGTGGTTTGAGTCAGCAGGGATACAATCCCAAATAACCAGGTTAATGTATTAATAGTAGTTTACATATGAGGGGATCAAGCCATTCGCACCCCCGCCATCCAATACCAGCGGGTATTGAAGGAGGTCCTAGGAAGCTTGACCCAGGTCCTTGCAGGATCTATACACTGAACAAGGCAAGAACCTTACCAAACCATTCCCTTAACCCCCGACCAGGTAGCCAACATATCCCTATATAGACCGTAGAGATATGAATGGTGAAAATCTTTTATTTTATATAGACAGTAAAATAACGCCAAGACACCACGGACAAATGATAAGGATGTTTCACCTTCAACATAAGAAACTAGTTATTAAAGTCATTAATACAAAACCAAATAAAAAGTGCAAAAAGATTAAAAATCAAAAGTATTACATTAAATGCTTGTCTTCACCAAGTGATGTAAGAGACTTAGGTAAACATGGCCTTTGATTGTCAAGAACTCTTACTATTAATCTTGGATCCCAAGACTACTACGCACACTCTAAGGTGGATGATGGATGATGGTGGTGGATGTGGGTTGTAGTGGTGGTGGAGTGGTGGTGAAGTGGGAGAGAGGTGGTTTGCCAAGGGATACCTTTGAAGTGAACCAAGCACCCCTATTTATAGCCTGCACAGAAGCCCGGACACGGCCATGTGTCCATTGGGCACGGCCCTGTGTCCATCCTCTTTCTCTTTCTTCATTAATTGCAATTGTCTGTATATGGCTCCACACGCCCCCGTGTTCGCTGGGCGTGTGCAGAAGCGTATCTGTACTATCAAGATTTGCAAGATTCTGCGAATCTTAGCATTGACCACGGCCCGTGTTGAGCTGGGCACGCCCCCGTGCTGGGAATAGAAGCTTCTACAGCTTTGTCTTTTCTGCAGACACCTGGCCACGCCCCCGTGTCCGTTGGGCATGGGGTCGTGGTCAGCTTTCTGTCTCTTTGTTTTTGCTTGGAAAGATGTTGTCGAGGGGTCGGCATACCATGTTTATTCCTTTTCTTGTATTTATGTTAGATTTTGCTGCATATTTGTTCCTTTTGTTCATTTAAGCTCATTTGGTCCTGAAAATACAAAAGGAAGACAAAAGCACACTTTTTCCAACATTAGTACTAAAAAGGGTTAGTTTTATGCCTTATTTGATGTAATTTATATGTTGCATTTTACACACATCAAATGCCCCCACACTTGAATCTTTGCTTATCCTCAAGCAAAACTCTTTATAATGTGGCTTACACTCCCAAATGGAATGGGTAGAAGAGAAATTTTGGGCTTGTCTTGAGTATCGGGAATCCAAGATCTTTATTGGGTTTTATTTTTATGCTATTTACATTCCTATTCGTTATGATTTATTTAGAACGTTTCATAAGAGAAATTACTTATTTGGGCATAACATGCCTTTTTAAAATTCTATTTATATACAAGTTCACATACCTCACGGGAGATCACTCAACACTCGGCCGAAGATGTATTTTTGTGAAACACTTGAGGAACTTGTTTGTTTATTGCAAGACTTCATTTTTTTTTTTTTTTTTTGATAAGGAACGTCACATGAAAACTGAGTTTTTTACTAAAATAAAGGGTTTAAAATAAAAAGGGTTTTAGTGGGTAAAGGGTGTTTGTTTTGTGGGTTTAGAAACGAAAAGGTTTAGGCTCAAAAGGGTTAACTAGGGGGATTTTGGGTAGGTGATAAAAAAATGAAAAAATAATGGTGTTGAAAAGAAAATGGGTTCGTCCTAATGCCTCCATCATTTACGTACTTGGGTTTAAGTTGGTAAGGACCGGGAATGTATCGCCATGGCAAGTTCTAGAGTTGTAAGAAACCACGCGGCTATTCACACAAGAAATGAAAAATGAGCATTTAGTTAAAAGATGTATATTTGTATGCTCAATAAAGGCTCAAAACTCACTTTTTTGTGGGAATGGGTTTATAATGTGATCAAGTATATATAATCAAATTTTAACTAGATTTGTCATGCCGTTTCATAATTTTCTTATGTTGGTTCTTTTTATCACGACGCTATCGGTTGTAAGTTTGTAAAAATATAACCTTTTTAGAACTTGTTATTCCCAAATTAAACCAAGACAACTAAAAAAATGAAAAGTTTTTGAAAAAATTTGGGGTGATTAGCGGTTCCATTAGAGTTTTGTGTAAGGCTTGTTATTAGGACTTGCAAAATTCAAGGTTTAACATCCCCCCCCCCCACACACACACACACTTAATTTACACATTGTCCTCAATGTGTTCCAAAAATAAAATAAGTTTTTAGGTTGATTGAATGTGTAAAAAGGTGTTTAAAAACAAAATTTTAAGTTACTGGGCGTCTGGTCATGGGCCCGTGTTAATCCGGGCACGACCTCGTGTTCAGATCTCCAGTATCATAATTAACATAAGGCTGGGCACGGGGGCGTGTTCAGTGAACACGGCCCCTGTCCGGTTACCTGAACTGGGCGTTTTCTGCAGAGCCTTGGGCACGGGGCCTGTTGGGCTGAGCACGGCCCCGTGTTGATCTTGTTGTAATGAAGAAAAATTGTTGGGAGGCTCTGTTTTTATGCATTGGGTGTGGGTTCAAGTTTCCCTTAGTAACCTCCACCATTCCGAGTGTGGTTTTTGTGACAACTGTACTCTGTAATCGATATACGATGTAAAACAATGATGATTATTAATAAAACAATGTGATTTGGTGTTACTATATGTGTTTTGATGTTATTATGTGTGTATTTGTGTTTGGTGAATTTTCAATTAGAGTCGACTCCAATTTCAAGCTTTAAATCGCTTTCTGGAAGGTTATACGCAAACTGGTGCGTAAACGCAGTCAGTATAACGCGACAAACACTCCGGAATAGTGACATAGGCTTAACATACCTTAAATAACCTCCACATAACTTAGAAATAAGTTTTGAATGGTTTGGTGTGTTGAAATCAACTTTTTTCGATCGCAGGGACTATTTGTGTCAAACTGCGAAACTATACCGATTTGTGTAGTAACGAACACTCCGGAACTTGATCATAAGTTAAACATACCCTAAATATCTTTTACATAGCTTAGAAATAGGCTTTGAGGGGTTCGGTATGCTAAAATAAACTTTATTGATCAATATGGACTAAAAGCATCAAAAAGTGCACAAGTTTGCATTTTCGCGCATATCTTACGTTCTGAATATATCCGGACATCCAAAAATTTATGTAAGCATTAAAATATTTTATTTTAGTGTTTGGCATAAGAAAAATCCATTCGTCGCTTAATTTGGATCGTTTTTGTGTTCGTTACGACTTCCGTCGTAATTAACCGAACAACGAAACCGTATGGCCAAACGAACCGACACCCGAGATGTTTTCAAGCATATTTCATGTTCACTGTGTTTTAACATCATTGTGGAGCTTGAAAATGGGTTTGACGGGTGTTAGAAGTGCCGATACGCAACGAAACAGGGTGCAGGGACTAAACTGTAAATAAGTGAAAGTGTCTGGTCTGCAGGTCCCTTACGGACCGTATGGACCATAGCCTTACGGTCCGTAAGCTTGTGCCAGCACCACAGAATTCAGAAACTTCCATTCCAGCTGTTGCAACTGGTTTTAGACATGGTTTTTGCAATCTATGGACTTGTTTGCCTGTTTTTGCTAGTTGCCCAACCTTAGATTAACAAGTGTATGGCCAAGATTTGAGCTTCACAACACTTGGATTGATCCCAGAACTCCTAAATTACTATAAATAGCAAGGCCCTCTTGCTCATTTCTCACACTTGAATCTGAAATCAGCTCTAAGTTGGGGTGTTTGCACTTCATACCTGAGCTATTTTAGATCAAACATCCTTCTTGGACCCTTTGTAAGTCCTCTTCTTGCTTGTTCTTATATTTCAAGCATGAAAGTCAAACAAGTTTGACTTTCAGCTTTGACCAAGTTAATGGTCAACACAAAGTTCCGTTGAACTTTGCAACGTGAGCATAATCACGATGGTTATAGTCCCTTGTGACTATACCTACTGATTACCACAATTGACTAGGCGTAGTGACGAGTCGTAGTTTCGGCCAAACTGCGTGTTTATGCATATTTTGTAACCAAACTACTCTAGGGTATCAAAACCGTTTGTTTTGATATCAAAACCTGTTTTCTAACTTAACTAAACATGTTCTAGCATGTTTAGCTCGTCACTTTTAGTTTGGTGCTTGTGTAGAGTCGTAAGTCAAGCGGACTAAACACCCGCTTAGACTTTCGAACTTGACCCGTTTGGTCGATCATTAGGATCCGACCAAACATGTTTAGTGACCATAGTTGCATAGGGAATAACCTTCCGAGGTTATACCTTATGGTCACCTAGTTTAATGTAGTTATATGATAAGTAGTCTATATGCCTTAGGTAAATGACCAAAATGCCCTTTTCATGCATAATTGGTAATTAAGCATATGTAACATAAACTTTTGTCACGTAACTGATTATGCAACATATTTAAACATGTTTAGGCATATAACACTTGTCATAGGGCTAGTTAGACGTCTCGAATGCGCTTTTGCGCGCACGATGCGTTAAAGTAGCGTAAGCTATCTTAATGGGTCGCAACGGGTCGAAAGCACTTAGGTTAGGTTCCGATTTAGGATGTAGGCTTTGTTAAACCATATCACATGAGTTCCAACACTCATTTGGTTTACAAGACCTCATTATGTCCGATCTTCCGATTTAGGCGTCTATTGTTTGACTAGTGATTCGATTACTAGGTGCTGTTTGATTTCTCTGGTTTGCTCGAGTTTGTTGAAGTTCTATTGATTGAGGATACTTTGCACTCCAAGTGAGTACATAGTTCCCCTATTTTACTGTTTTCAATTGTTTTGGGGTGATTCATATGTGCTAAATGTTTTCAAGGTTTTAACGATGGTTTTCAAAACGATTTTCGATATTATAACGATGATTTCAAAAACGATTAAGATGGTTTATATTAAACTAATAACGATTTCAATAAAGTGAATAAACTAGTTGGTTGTAATTACATAACGAATGGCATTCATTAGCATTGATCAAGCCGACCAGTATTAGGTTATGGTACCATAGGATCTGACAAATCCCATTATCGTACTGCACCCATGGTTATGTGTGGGTTAGGTGGGGAATGACTGAATCTGAATGTTAATTTACCCTTTGGTGGTTTATTAATGCGAGAGCGAGATAGTCGAGTCACGAAGGTTTGAATGTTATTAGCGAGGCAACCATAAATAGTTATCACACTTAAAACGAGGATGATTTAAACGATTTAAACGAATTAACGATTTGGGAACGATTTCATACAAGATTAAACGAGTTGGATAAACGATTGGTTTTTGGTTAAGTGTTTAGATAACGGGACGGGGATAATGTGGTGAAAACATGGTAGATACGCCGCTGGTACTTCTTATATATAAATGTTTTCAACATATTACATATCGTAGCGTTATTTAGTTCACTTGAGTAAACGATTTTGGAACGATGTCACACAAACGAGGTTTTCGAAATAATATAAACTATATGAGTTTTATTAACGAGATTATTAACAAGTTTTATTAACGATTTAATACGAGATGTTTTACAAATTGCTTTACTAAAACAAATGTTTTTAGGTTAAGAATCATGGCTACGAGGTTTTATAAACTATAACCCGCTTGATTTGAGTTGGTTAATTAAGTTGCAATACTATACTCTTTTCAAAACAAGGTTTTTAATAAGTATTGCAACATTTAAACTAACCATGAATCCGACACTCCTATAAAACCTATGTACTCGCCAACATTTCTTTGCTGACTTTGTTTTTACATATGTTTCAGGTGATGTTGCTTGATGTGATTTCTAGGATGCATGAGTCACATAGGATCAGGACGAGGCCTTAGTGACATAATAACAACATTAGTCGATATGTAACTTGTTTGTTTGTGTTAAGACAATGTTAATGTTTAATATTATCAATAAAACGAAACACTTTTTGTATCCATGGTTATGAAACGATAATTCTGCCACGACACTCCCCGACGGTTCCGCCCCGGTTTTGTTGTTTTAACGCGGTCGGGGTGTGACATTTTTATTCCTGAAAAGTAAAACTAAACTAGAAAATATAAAAGTTAATCTAAACTAAAACTAAGGATAGTTCCGCGGAATGCCTCCGTGGTGCGCCACGTTTATAAGGGTCCTTGGCTAGACCCAAAGTCTGTCATATGTTAACCAAGTGGGATGTTTTGCATCCCATGTTGCACCGTCGGAGAGCAGCATCCAAGCTTGAGTCTATGACTTTCATGTAGTTGACCGGGTCGTCGTCTTCTACTCTTTTCCCAACCCCAAACTCCATCTCCTTGTCCCCAACCCTTAATGTTAATGTCCCACCATTCATGTCTACCATTGCGTGGGCTGTGGCTAGGAATGGTCTCCCTAGAATGAGTGGTACTTCGGTATCTTCCTGTAAGGACCTGCAAAAATGTCCAACAACGACCCGTCAGTGAAAACCCGGACCCCTGAAACCCTAATGTGCATGAAAAACCAAGAAAACAAGAATTTTAAGTTTCAGGCGGGCCGCGTAAAACATAAGCTTAGGCTTACACGGGCCGCGTCAACTTAAAGTTGACCGGATAAGCATTCCAGGTCACGTTTCGCAAACGTGGCGCACCTAGGTGTGACACGATAGCCCTAGTTGTAGACTAGGTGGCCCTCGCGAGCCGCGTAAAAGTCTTGTGTGGGTTTACGCGGGCCGCGTAAAACCCATGTTCATGCTATAAATTGCTGGTGCATGGGACTTGCTTCTATGCTCGAAAACTTTACTCAAAAACGAAGTAAACTGCTCAAAATCACACTTTCACGTAGAGAAACGCTACTACGAATACAGGGTATTAACTCGATCACTGCTATAATACAATGTCCATTTGATTGAAACCGATCCGATGGATGTTTAAGTGCTGCCCAAATCAGGGCTATACTTTGTCATTCGTCGTGAGGGTTTCGATTTCGTGAGCTTATCGTAAATGTTGTGATAAGTTACTGACCTAGTTTCGTGTGCATTGTTATTTAAATTAGGTTATCAGGCTTATCAGTAGGCTAAACTATGCCCGTCTAAACTTGCAATGTGAGTCATTCTCTTTTTATCAACCGTTTTACTAAATCTCAAATTATTTTCAAAGTTATAATTACAGGGATTAAGTCGTGGTTATCTTGAATCACTGGCAAGTGGGGTATTGTGCACATTACTGATTTCTCACGGTTAGGTTCACCAACCTAACAATGATAATCATCACTACTTGTGTGAAAGGACCCAATAGTGGTATGACCATCGTCACCAGGGTGTGACACGGCGCCAGATAAAAATAAGATAGTAGCCATTGTAATCGCTCTTATGATGTAATTTATAACTATGTGTCGTTTTATCAAAATTGAGTGACTCGCCAGTATTTCCCCACTGATAAAATATTTTTAAAACATGTTTCAGGTGACCTACTGTGAATCAAGGAAAAGTGCTACGGAGCACTAATAAAGCTTGAAGTGGTGGCTCAGTTAAATGTAACACATCGTAAAATCACGTCCAATGAAGTATTGACACGTGTAATAAACCCTAATGAAGTCAAACATTGAATTCAAGGGACTAATTTTTTGAAAAATCGAAAAAATTTGATTATGAAAGAACTGGAAGTATTATCATACCAAAAATAAGTTCTAAATAACCTTTTACGGTTTTATATTCACAATTGAGCCACTTGTAAATCAAGTGTAGCCGTTTATGTGATTAATTGAAAGTTTGCGCAATAAAGGGTTAAAAGCGTCAACATGTTAATTCTTACCTCTGAGTGACCTCCTAACAAACCGAGAGCCTCATGATATTTGATTATACTCTCGGGAATGCCAATCATTGGCAATCCAAGGCTTGTATGCCTAAAAGTGAAGTTACGCGCAACTTTGCAAGTATAAGGGACTAGAAGTGTCAATATGTTTAATTATACCTCTGAATGACCTTTTATCGATCCCGAAGCATTATGATGTTTAATAATACTTTCAAGAATGCCTAATGTGAATTAGATAAGGCTTCAATGCTATTAAATGATAAGTTACGCAAGTTCGGGCATTAGAAGGACCTAAAGCGTCAAACTGCTAAAGTATACCGATCCGTATGTTATCGGACCTTTTGGAATATGACCATGAAATAAACATACCATATTTACCCTTTATATAGCTTAGATATAGGCTTAGAGGTGTTTGGTGCGCAAAAATAAACTTTTAAGTCATGCAGGGACTAAAAGTGTCAAAAAGCGCACAAGTTTGCGTTTACGCGCATATCTCACATTCTGAATATCCCCGGACTCCCAAAAATTTATGTAAACACTAAAATATGTTATTTTAGTGTTTGGCTTGATAAAATTCCATTCGTCCCGTCAATTGGTTCGTTTTTCGCGTCCGTCCGTGTTTCGTCGTAATTAACCGAACAACGTGACAGTACGACCAAACGAACCGACACCCGACATATTTTTTAGCATGTTTCATGTTCCCCATACTTAGGCATCATTGTAGAGCCTTAAAAATGGTTTAACGGGCCTTGGATGTGCCGGAAATGACATTTAAAGGTGCAGGGGTCAAAGCTGCCAACAATTGAAAATTTCTGTTTGCTGGCCAATGCCTTGCGCACCTCAACACTGTGGTTGTTGCGGTGCGCAAGCAACCCCCCAGATGCAGAAACTCGTTTTTTTCGCCTGTTCAGCCTTCTAAACGCCATGTATTGCCCTTAAACCTTTCCAAGAGGCCCCTAAGCAGCCCCTAAACATGTAGGACACCTGTGGCAATGTTGTGGTAAGTGCTAGACTTTGTTGTCAACATTTTGTGGTGATTGAATTCACTATAAAAGGGCCTTGAGTAGCAAACAATTCATCACATCATTTCCTTCAGCTTTCTGATCATTCCTGGAGCTCAAACCTTCTCTCAAATGATCACTAATCAAGCTTAGGACTTCAGTAAGTTTGCTAATCCTTTCTTAATTAAGTTTAGCTTAGTTATTTAGCTAAAAGTCAAACCATCGTAATTACGGTTTGACTTCGAGATTAATTAATAATGGCTTAGTCAAATCTCGAATCAAAAGTAGTTATAAGTTGGTAATTATGTGGTTAATAAAACCTCAAAAGGGTTCCCCCTGATTCCCACTCTAACTAGGTCGAATGTCGGGTCAAACTTGTACTTAAAAGTCAACAGAATGATTAAATTCTAATTTATGCATGATTAGCAATGTAGAACACATACAACCCGTTTGATCATTAATATAACTTGGTAATTAGTGTAAGAACATGTCTAAACATGTTCAACCCAACAATTAAATGTTTAGACCCGGTTCGGGACCAAAAGTCGCAAAGCTTTGACTTTTGCTTTGACTTCAGTTCTGACCCGTTTAAGCATGTTTTAGAAATGCCTCAGAGCTCTATTTAGACCAGGTTACATGCTAGTATAACCCTCTGTGATTATACACCATGGTTCATTAGTTAACCAATTAATATGCATGATTTCGTTAATTGCTCATATGTTGACCATTATGCCCTTATTACCATGAAACGTGATTTTTGGAAAAGTAAAAGAGTAGAAACCTTATATACTGATATATAAACTTGTACCCAATGTTTGACATCAGTTTGAGGAGTAGTTTGAGAGTTATGCTCATTAGCGCAAATTGAAAGCTTTATGTTAATAAAACGGCGTAATTAGCGTATAGCCTAGTTAAGCCTACTTTT
Source organism: Helianthus tuberosus (assembly GCA_030545235.1). Taxonomy (NCBI): domain Eukaryota; kingdom Viridiplantae; phylum Streptophyta; class Magnoliopsida; order Asterales; family Asteraceae; genus Helianthus; species Helianthus tuberosus. The sequence continues at coordinate 65,362,880 of CM060400.1, forward strand.
TGATATCAAATCTTTACCCACTGATGTAAAATATTATTTTGGGATTTTTAAAGATTTTTAATTAATTTTAGGATGAGCATAACTAATAGTCGTAGGCTTAATCCGGTAAATGTCGGTTTTGCCCTTACGGGCCATAAAACGAGTTTTACATATCTAAACGACTCCAAACCTTTTACTACTGATCACATATGATATATAAATTATTTTAAGCCTTCTGGAATAATAAAAATATCAGCTTTATGTATCGAACCCGGAAAAGGCTTCTAATCGCCTTTTTAAGCGTTTTTAACGCATAGTATGTGCTATAACTATATTAAACATACAAGGGTTGATACCTACTGATATTTGAGGCAAATTATAATATTTTAACAGTAAGCAAAGGTTGTTAAACTCAGACTTCAGTATTGAGCTTTTCGGCTTATGTGAAATTACCAAAATACCCCTACGGGGCATAGTTTGGTTATAATTGATAAATTTCACATATATAATTTACCCTACTGTTATAACTTAGTAAAATAAGTATTTTTGCTGATTATATCAGACTTGTAACTCAGGTAAATACTTAAACTCTTTTATAACCTTGTAAATGACCAAACTACCCCTACGGGGCCTAGTTTGTGTTTAAATACGTTTCGGGCATAATGAAAGACATCTTACTGATGTCACAACATATTTGAAGCATAATTAACTTAGGAAACCTGTATATGGATCTCATGAATACCCGTCACGCTTATTACGCGTACGGTTCGGTTTATGTAACAAGTTTACATAAATTAGCCGAAACGGGTCAAACCCTATTGGTTTTATCTCAATATCCAGAATGTGTATGAAATACCCATATAAGACAAGTCTCTGAACATGTTGGGTTTAAATCACATTCTATTCCGGTCTTCGCTTAATCGTGCGTACGAACCGTATCTTCCTTTAAGACTAGCCGGTCTAAGCTTAGGCTTAATTAAAGACCCGTTAGCATTCTAATTAATTATTTATACCATCATTCCAGACTAGAGCTTTCCGGTAAATTGTACCTACGCTTACTTAAGTGAATACGGCTGAGTTATTAATTTCTGCTATTTAAGACAGGAGCTAGCTCAGGTAAATACTCTTAACTTATTTTCCCTATTACGGGCTTGGGATACGGTAATATAAATACCGCATGGTCAGGTATGGGATTCAAAGACCAATAAGTCGGGAAATCCAAATAACCTGTTTTAATTCGTATTGCTTGACTGAAACATTGGGGATTAATGCGACCGTGTCCTGGATATCCTTGACTCATTAAATGCAATGGCCACGACCTAAGCACGGGGTGTAGGCATACACCTGACAGATGCTATATGCTTATTAATAAATTATACCCAATAAGGGAATAGTGGTGTGTCTGTTAATCATGAACCGGCATAGATTCGGGCCCCGTATGTAGAGCAAGTTATGTAAAAATGATAACATGAAATATAGTTTGTCCCAAGTATACAAGTTACAAAAGGTTAACTTTGCCTCTGTGCATTTTAATCAAGTATAAAAGATTAATATTGCCTCTGTGCATGTTAATCATTGTGTCAAAATATTTTGTGCCTGGTGCATCTAAACCAATTTTCTTAAACTCTTTTCAAATGAGTCAGTTGAGTGTATTTACCAGTGAAAACTGACGAATTTTGAAAAGTCTAAGTGACAGGTACAAGTACGTAATAGGCTGGAAGCAGCTCAGGGCGCTAATAAGGAATCTTGCAAGTTCTAGGCGTCTAAAGTCTGTTGAACAAATATTATTCTTTTTAAGATCCGCCTGTGGATCCTTTACTTTCCGTTGTAATACTGGATATTACTTTATATTCGGATTATAATATATTTATCTTTTGCTTCCGCTGTGCATTTATATATTGTGTGTTTGACTATGATGATATCAACTACGTCACGATACTCCCCACCGGGCCCACCGGTGACACGTGGAAAGTCGGGTGTGACATTAAATAAATAAACATGTTTTGTAAAACAAAGAATTTCCTCATGAAATTCCTTCATTGTAAATTGTAAATTACGAGGTTTGTCCCAAATTATGAAATAAAATAATTGGGCATTTTCAAGTTTTAAATGATCCTATTAAACTTCCGCTGTCAACTCAAATAATAAATACCACGGGTTTCTGCCCGCGGCTCCAGGACCGGGGCACACCGGGATTCCCGATTAGAAATAATATAGGAATTTTTGAAATGGATTTATTTGATTGTCTTATTTGGTCTACGTACCGGAACTGAGAACATTCGAGATTATGCAGGATTATACACGAAAGATCCTTTTTTGGCTCTCTCTTTAGCCCTATGTCTCTTATCGCTAGGAGGTCTTCCTCCACTAGCAGGTTTTTTCGGAAAACTCTATTTATTCTGGTGTGGATGGCAGGCAGGCCTATATTTATTGGTTTTAATAGGACTCCTTACAAGCGTTGTTTCTATCTACTATTATCTAAAAATAATCAAGTTATTAATGACTGGACGAAACCAAGAAATATCAGAGCCACTGATTTAAGCCAATTAAGTATTTAGAAATACTTAATTTTCTGATTGCTATTCTGTGATTCTATTAAAATTTAATTTACAAAATTTTAACTTAGAATTTTGTGTGTTTCTCCATGTATGCTAACAGTATGAATGAACTATCAGAAGCACTTCAAAACTTTACTATCCATACCACAGATATGGATACCACGGGTACCTTCACTGGCTACCAGGCTGATACTGAAGAACCAGTGGTATTCCAAGCCCAACCACAGGAGAAACCGAAGCCGAAAAAGAGAAGAAGACACGTAGGCTGGAGGCGTATGCGTAGGAAGAAACCAGCGGTACAGAAAGTTATAAAGACTGAGGATCCGAAGGATAAAGGAAAAGGAAAAGAAATCGGGGAAAGTTCTGGGCAAGCCCCAGAGATGCCACCGTGGGAGGAGCTGGACCGCCAACTGGAAAATAGCGATCTCATCAGACCTGCCGATGAAAACCTCTTCAATTACCCAGCTGAAGTACTACTTCCAGTTAATCTGGAACCTGCTATCCCAGATCCTATTATCAACCCCCTACCTCTACCAGGAGAGCTAGAAGAATGGTGGACAACTGACTGGCAGTTTCAGAATCTCTTAAATAACCCTAACACCTTTTTCCCCCAATTTGACCCTGAGCCTGCACTAAACCCACCAATGAGCACCGAGAACTTGGCTGAGCTCCGCCACTATGGCGAGGAGTTGGTGGACGCAGGAAATAGAATCCGGGAAGTGGGGGAGAGGATATCATGGAAATACGACGAGAGGGAACGTCGTTTCTGAAGTGCCAGCTGACAGGGATCGTTTGTGGTTGTGTGGCTATATGTTTAATAATAATAAATATTAATAAAAATATAATCATGTAAAATAACTTAAAATAAAACTTTTGTGATATAACGGGTGTGTACGGATGCCTAATAATATATAAAAATATCAACGTCGCAAAGTCGACAATTTTGGCTATGCATGTTGACGTGATTATGTGCGATTGATTTATTGTGTTTAATTGTTATTTATCATGTGCTAATCACTTATATATATTAATTACCAGATGGAACACACTGGTAATGAACCAGTTAACGAAGTTAATCAATCTGAGCAAAACAATGGAGACCAATTTCTTAATAGGCAGGATATAGAAAATATCGTTACCCAAGGAATAGCTAATGCTATACCAGTAATCCTTGCTGCTGCCCGAAATCCACTTGAACCTCAACCAATTATTCCCAGCAAACGTACTCACGGCGACAATTTCAGTAATAGTGTAAATGGAGGCGGCAACAATAATAATAACGATAATGATGGGATGCAATCCCCATTCCTTAAGAAAATGAAAGCTGCAATGCCTGGTTGCACTTACAAGGAATTTCTTTCCTGTAAACCAATCGAATTTGCAGGCAATGAAGGGGCAACTGCAGCACTGCATTGGTTAGAGAAAACCGAAGCAGTAATTAAAATAAGTAAATGTGCTGAGGAGGATAAGGTCATGTATGCTTCTCACCTCTTCAAGGAAGAAGCATTAGAATGGTGGAATACGGTATTACAAGCCAAAGGAAGTGACATGGCCTATTCTATGAGTTGGGAAGAGTTCAAGCGTCTAGTAGAAAGGAAATTCTGCCCCGAATATGAAAAGGAACAAATGGCAAATAAGTTCCTGAGCCACCGAATGGTGGATGTTGATTATCGAGGGTATACTTCGAAATTCTTCAAATATGCCAGAATTGTACCAACTTTGGCCTCGCCAGAACCGGTACTTATTTCTCGCTACATTTGGGGTTTGATTGGCGAAATTCAGGATATCGTCAAAGCTGCGAGACCCCGCACTATTGACGATGCTGTGGAATTAGCCAACACCTTGACCGACGGGCTGGTACGTATAAGAGAAGAAAATCGGAAGAAGGAAGTGGCCCAAAAGATTACCCCAGGATTCCGTGTGGGTAATAGTAGTAATTTCAAGAAAAAGGGAACCGGACAATCTTCTACCGCTCCATTTTGCAATACCTGTAAAAGAAAGCATTTTGGAAAATGCAAAGGGTATTGCAATTTCTGCAGAATTCTGAGGCATCAAGAAGAAGATTGCAGAAGGAAGAAATCAACAATCTGCTTCAACTGTGGAGAAGCTGGACATTTTAGACCAGACTGCCCTAAATTGGTCAAACCAGCAGACAACAAGGCCAAACCAGCTGAAGGAACTAATAAAAAGAACGCAAGAGCCTTTCAGCTGACTACTCAAGAAGCAGAACTAATCCCCGATGTGATAGCTGGTACGTTTCTAGTTCATGACGTTTATGCAAAAGTTTTATTTGACTCTGGTGCAAACCAAAGTTTTATAAATACTTCATTATGCCAAGCTCTTAACCTACCCTTAACTAACCTTAGACAAATTTTTACGGTAGAAATAGCAGATGGGAATTCTGTTAACATGGATAAGGTCTTGCGAGAAGAAAAGATAGAACTCTTAGGCCATAAATTTTCTGCAAACCTGTTACCTATGAAATTAGCCGGATTCGATATTGTGTTAGGAATGGATTGGCTAGTAGCCAACCATGCTCGAATCCTCTATGACAAGAATTCCATAGAAATTCATACACCCACAGGAGAAGTAGTAATGATTACTGGAGATAAGCCACGTAAGCCAATGAAATTCATTTCAGTAATGAAAGTGGTCAGTTATTCAAGAAAACAAGGGATAGTGTATATGATTTCAGCAATCATCAACACTAAAGGTAAGGAACTTAAAGAAATTCCAGTAGTATTAGAATATCCAGATGTATTCCCAGAAGAACTACCTGGATTACCACCCGATAGGGAAGTAGAATTTTGGATTCATCTAATTCCTGGAACTACACCGATAGCCAAGGCACCTTATCGGTTAGCACCCACCGAAATGTTAGAACTGAAAAAGCAGTTAGATGAATTATTAAGTAAAGGATTCATACAACCCAGTTCATCCCCGTGGGGAGCACCAGTATTGTTTGTAAAGAAGAGAGATGGTTCGATGTGAATGTGTATCGATTATCGGGAATTGAATAAGGTTACAATTAAGAATCGATACCATTACCTAGGATTGACGATCTTTTTTATCAGCTTCAGGGAGCTAAATATTTTTCTAAGATAGATTTACGCTCCGGATACCATCAATTGAAAGTGCAAGAAGAAGACATACCTAAAACTGCTTTCAGAACTAGGTATGGTCATTACGAGTTTACAGTCATGCCCTTTGGATTAACAAATGCTCCTGCAGCATTTATGGACATGATGAATAGAATCTGTAAACCGTACTTGGATAAATTTGTAATTGTCTTTATCGACGATATACTCATTTATTCCAAAAGTCAGGACGAGCATTGTGAGCACCTACGTGCACTCTTAACTTTGTTAAGAAAGGAAAAGCTTTATGCAAAATTCTCAAAATGTGAATTTTGGCTACAGGAAGTGCAATTTTTAGGACACATGGTGAATCATGAAGGTATTCACGTAGATCCTTCTAAGATAGAAGCGATTACCAAATGGAAGGTCCCGCAATCAGCTATGGAAGTTAGAAGTTTTCTAGGATTAGCCGGATACTATAGACGGTTTATTAAAGACTTTTCTAAGATAGTTGTGCCATTAACTAAGCTAACCTGTAAAGCAGTGAAATTTGAATGGGGATCTAGACACGAAGAGGCTTTTAAGATTTTAAAACAAAGATTAACAAATGCACCAATTCTTGCCTTACCAGAAGGAACATAAGATTTTGAAGTTTACTGTGATGCTTCTAAACAAGGATTAGGATGTGTGCTAATGCAACGCAAAAAGGTAGTTGCGTATGCCTCAAGGCAATTGAAAAAGCACGAAGAAAATTATACGACTCATGACTTAGAGTTAGAAACCATAATATTTGCCCTTAAGATTTGGAGGCACTATCTGTATGGAAGTAAGTTTACTGTTTATACAGAGCATAAGAGCTTAAGATACATATTTGGGCAAAAAGAATTGAATATGAGAAAATGAAGATGGATGGAAATTTTAAGTGATTACGACTGTGATATTCAATATCACGAAGGAAAAGGAAACGTAGTTGCAGATGCCTTAAGTCGTAAATATCATGAAAAGCAAAAGCGAGTTCGTGCTCTTAGATTAAATCTACAATTAGATTTAATGGAACAACTGAAAAACATTCAAGAAACAGCGGTCAAGGATGATGCTGAAGGAATGAAAGGACGAATAAAAGAATTAGAGCAAGGAAATGATGGAATTTGGAGATTCCATAAGAAAAGGATTTGGGTACCTAAGCAGGGAGAGTTAAGAAATAAGATTTTAGAGGAAGCCCATAAATCTAGATATACCATGCATCCTGGTAATAATAAGATGTACCAAGATTTAAGAAATAACTTCTGGTGGATAGGAATGAAAAAGGACGTAGCTAGATATGTATCTAAGTGTCTAACTAGTTCCTAAGTTAAGGCAGAACACCAGAAACCTTCAGGGTTACTACAACAGTTAGAAATGCCTGTATGGAAATGGGAATTAATAACAATGGATTTTGTTACTAAGTTGCCTAAAACCAGAAAAGGTAATGATGCGATTTGGGTAATTGTGGATCGATTAACCAAATCAGCTCATTTTCTACCCATGAAAGAAACCTTTAGCATGGAAAGATTAGCATAATTGTATGTAGACGAGGTAGTATCCTTACATGGAGTCCCACTCTCCATTGTATCAGATAGGGATAGTCGTTTCACTTCCCATTTCTGGACTAGTTTCCAGGAAGCAATGGGAACCCGACTAAATTTAAGTACTGCATACCATCCTCAAACAGACGGACAAAGTGAAAGGACGATCCAAACCCTGGAAGACATGCTCAGGGCATGCGTAATAAATTTTGGAGGAAACTGGGACAACCATTTACCTTTAATTGAATTATCCTATAACAATAGTTACCATTCAAGTGTCGAAGTTGCCCCGTTCGAAGCACTGTATGGACGAAAGTGTAGAACCCCAGTTTGTTGGGCAGAAATAGGAGAAAGTCAATTATCAGGTCCTGAAATCGTACAAGAAACCACCGACAAGGTCACTCAAATCAAAGAAAGACTGAAAACGGCTCAAGATCACCAAAAGAGTTATGTAGACAATCGACGCAAGCCACTAGAATTTCAAATTGGAGACAAGGTACTCTTGAAAGTTTCTCCTTGGAAAGGAGTAGTTCGATTCGGTAAGAAAGGAAAGCTAAGTCCAAGATACGTAGGACCTTTCCCCGTAATTCAACGCATAGGACCAGTTGCTTATCGCTTACAATTACCAGAAGAGTTAGCCAGGGTACATGACGTATTTCATGTATCCAAACTCAAGAAATGTCTATCTGACGAATCACTAGTAGTACCTCTTCAAGATATAGAGGTAAATGAAAAGCTAAAATTTGTTGAGAAACCACTCCAAATAGAAGACAGAAAGGTCAAATTCCTCAAACACAAAAGACTAGTACTGGTCAAGGTCAAGTGGGATTCAAAAAGAGGACCCGAATATACTTGGGAGCTGGAATCGGAAATGAAGCGAAAGTACCCTCACTTATTTCAGTAAATCTCGAGGACGAGATTTTAAATAAGGTGGGGAGAATGTAAGGACCTGCAAAAATGTCCAACAACGACTCGTAAGTGAAAACCCGGACCCCTGAAACCCTAATGTGCATGAAAAACCAAGAAAACAAGAATTTTAAGTTTCAGGCGGGCCGCGTAAAACGTAAGCTTAGGCTTACGCGGGCCGCGTCAACTTAAAGTTGACCAGATAAGCATTCCAGGCCACGTGTCGCACACGTGGTGTGTTAGGATCGAAGGCTCTCATGATTGTGCTTGTTTGTATAATTTGAACAAATCAAATAGAAATGAACAGAGTTTAAGTGCAGTGGAAATGAATAACAAGCTTTGTAAACACAATCAAAGGGAAAATAGTTTTGATAAACATTTGCTTCTCATTAAGTTGAAAGATTACAAATCAAAGCAAAAGATTATAATGCAAGCTTACAAACTAAGCTCCCCCTCCAAGGTTGGTTGTACAAGATGAAAGGATTTAATTGAGGAGAAGAACTCACTCAAAATGATCAAATGTAATAGTACAGAGTACTGTTCCATTTATAGACAATCCAAACCACTGAGGCATCTCAGCTGACGTCACCATGAAAGTGACGTCTAACAGCCTAATAGCCTAACAACCTGTATCTGCTGTTCTTTTACAAACACTGCTAATCTTAACCACTGACTATACATAAAACAGTTGACATACTAAACTACTGCTCTCTCTTTACATTAGTGCTTTCCTCAAGGTTGATCAGTCCTTGATTTGGCAGTGCTTTGTCATCAGTAGATTGTACCAGCAGTGCTTAGTTCTCAGCAGTCTTCTGGCTTCATCAGTGGTTTTGAATAACAGCAGCAGTTGTATCCGGGTAGTGGATGTAAGACCATCAGCTGTTATAATCACTTTCAAGGGAGAAGACTTAGTGTAAACAGTTGCTTATTGTGAATCCACTGTTGTGATCCGGTTTTGGCTTTCATTATCTGTTCCTTTGGTAGGGTTCAATCCCAACAATCTCCCCCTGGAACAGATAATGCCAAAACCCTTCATTATTCTGGATTTTTATTTCTCATCAGTAGTTCCCTTGCTTGTCTTTTAAATTCTTCTTCAAATTCTTTGGAACTTGTGTCATCCTCATCCCTGCACAATGAAAGTTCAAGGAGATCCTGCAAATCTTCAACGCTAAGGCCTAGTGCTTCTTTCCTTGATATATACTTCATCTCACCATTGGATCTGACCAGGGTCAATACATGGGTCTTTTGATCAGAGAGCCACTTTAGTACTTTTGAACCCAATGGGTTTCTTGGGAGAGTTTTATTCTCTGATGAGCTATGAGATTTTGGCCTTGAGAAAAATTGTAAAGCAGTATCCTGAACTTCAGACATTCTTTTGAAAGCTTCTTCTATGACTTCATTTGCTGCAGCTATATCTTCTGCAACTTTTTTGTCAATTTGTTCTTGTGCCTTTTGTTGATCAAGCTCATTGTCTGAGATATCTGCTAAAGTGTTTGGTGATGCAGGTTTGGTTAATACCCTTTTGAAAAGGTTTTGAAGACTCACTAAACTATCTTCTTTTAGACCCATTTTCTTGATGGCTTCTGTGAAGTACTCAGCTTCCTTTTCTTTTTCTTCTTCACTGGTCAGCATTTTTCCTTTTTCTTGGTTTTCCACATGGATAGGGTTATCTGCTGATGTGAGCAGTGTTTTAAGAGCATCCAGCTGTTGTTCCATCTTGTTGTAGTCTGCCTTTTTAGAAGTGCCTGAGACTGTTATCTTTCTTTTCTTCAGCCGTTCATAAGCCTCGTCGGTATACTGCTTTGTCCATTTTGCTATGGCTTCAGCAGTATCCACCTTAGCATTTATCAGTTCCTACTTTTTCTTTTTGTATTCAGAAGTAAGATCAGCAATTAGCTTTTTGTACTTATTCCAATTTGGAGTTGTCTTCTTCTTACTTGGATCATTTTTAATCCTTTCAATCTTGTTTGCTTCATGCTTCAAGGCAACCAGTGGCCACTCTTCAAATTGGTTTTCTTCAGCTTGATAGAATTTTTCTTTCATTATATATGCAAGATATTCTTTTCTCATTGCTTTTCGTTGATCTGTCTTTTCTTTGATCAGCTCTTGTGCATAGTCTTCCATCAACTTGACTTTTGTGAGCAAGAATACCATTCTTTCTGCAATGGCTTCATCACCTTCATCTTTGCATTCAAGCTTAGCTCTAATCCTTGCTTACCTTGCTTTCATATCGAGATATTCATCCATGTTTTCTAGGACTATGAAGCCAATGAGAGAAGGAAATCTTCTTTTTGAAGGATCTTCCTCGGTGTAAAATTGTCTCATCTCATTTTTCACAGCATCTAGTTCCAGTGGATATTTTGCGGCAACAGGATCATATTTTTCATCAGTGGGTTGAGTTGTTTCTCTTTTTCTTTTGTGAAGCTTTACGGATGAAGAGGGTTTTGGTTTTGATGTAGAAATGAAGAGAGCGGTGGTGGATGGTTGACAAACAGCTGTTGAAACAACTGGTGTTTCAACCTCTGTTGTCATTATAACTACTGATGTGCCAGTAGATGTCTTCTGCTTTTGAGCAGGGGTTGAAGTTTGTGAAGTTGTTTTTGGTGATGTTGATGGAGAATCATCATCAGGAATGAAAACCCTTCTCCTTTTTATTGTAGGAGAGGCTGATGATGTCTTGGGTGGATCAGTGGTTTGAGTGATGGAAAGTGTCTGACTAATAGCTGTTGAAACAACTGGTGGTTCAACCGCTGTTGTCATTACAACAGATGTTGTAACATCTGTTGTCTTCTGTTTTGTGACAGGAGGTAATGGTGGTAGAGCAGTGGTTTTGGTGGTGTGTGGTGAAGTTGTGTGTGTTAATGAGATGACAGATGTTTGGCTACTGCTAGCGGTTTTTGTAACTACTGTTGTATCAGCTGTTTGGGTGGAAGTTTGAGATTTTAAACCTTTTGAGGATTTAGATGTCTGTTTTTCTTGTTCTGGTTCAACATACAGCCCATCTTCAATTCCCTTTTTCTTCAACTGCTTGATATTCTCCCCCTTTTTGGCATTATCTGCAAGGGGTTTATCCATGAAGAGGATAGTAGATGGAACTTTTCCAGTGGTGCTCTGGATGCTGGCCTTTATAGCCTTAATGTCTGCCTGAGTATCTTTGAATCTTGATTCCACCATGTTTGTCACCATTTGTACATGTATTGCATGCTGCTGGTCAGCCATTTATTTTTGTTTTTCAAGCAAGGGTTGAAAAAGATTCCAGAGCTCATTTGCAGCAAGTTCTTGTGGTGGAGCAGGTGCTTGAGGTGGAATAGCAGTGGTTTGTGCTTTTTGAGCTTTTAATAGCTGTTGCACCATATCCTTTATCTCAGCAACTGATGTTTCAAGTTTTTCAACTCTGCCCATCAATTCCTGATATTTTGAATCATCACCCACTTTAATGGGATCATCTGAATCCCCACCAGCAGTGGTTGTACCAATGTGTGACTTAGGAACTGAGTCCCAAAAATCACCCATTGATGCCCCTTGTTCTTGGTACTGGGGACTTCTTTCTTCAGCACTTGATAATCCTTTGATGGTACCAGTGGACAAAACAGCCTCACTAGTGGTTATCAGTGGTGCTATGGAAGAAATTGCCTTCAAGGGAGTCTGACTGATGAAACAACTGTCCAAATGTAGATCTGTTGATCCAACATTTGTAGTTGCTGCTCCACTTGAACTACCACCGAGAGTTACTTGTAACTCAGGGGGTGTAACCTCCTCAGTTGTTGCTGGGATAGCAGGGGTAGTAGCATCAGACCCAGTCACTTGTGGGAGTATACTCTCAGTGACAGGTGATAGAGAGGAACTGGTTTGTGTCTGAGCTATAGCAACTGCATGCAACAAGGGTATTATTGATTGTGGCAGTATGATTGGTGAGGGTATGGGTGTTGAAAGAGACATGTCCTTGGGATCAGGACTGAGGAAGATGGATCTGATTGGGTCCAGAGCTTCATATTGTGGGGTCCCTATGCTTACAACCTGATCCTTTTGTGAGGATACAGGAGGAGTTTGAGGCAATGGTGGAGATCTTTCTACCAACTGCTGTGAGGAAGTAGCAGCAGTGGTTTGTGGTGACATTTGTTTTGTCACTGGCAGTTGCTCTGGGATCTCATCTTCCAGAGTTGCCTTTGTTTTGGGTTTGGTGGGTTTTCTGGATGTTTTCTTTTTGGTCTTTTTGGTAATGGCAGGTGTGGGTTTCAAAGCAGTGGTTGTGCTGCCATAATCACCTGGACCAGTGGGCTCAGCAGCAGATGTCTGAGGAGCAGTGACAGCTGCTAAATTCTGCTCAGACACCTCTGCTTTTGTTTTTATAGGTGCCAACATTCTAGTGAATGTTTCAGGTGTTAAACCTTTTATTTGAAAATAAACACCTTGTTTGGGCAAATTTTCATTTTCTTTTTCAAATTTTTGTTTAAAATAATAGCTTAGAAACCTTGGAAAAAGTAAAATTGATTTGCTATCAACATTCTTTACCAAGTCATTAAAGATCTCCTGGGAATAGTTGTAATTTTCATTGTTTAAAATAGCGTAACCCAGACATTGAATCTTCAATGGTATTTCGTTATAAGTTGTTGTTTTATTTGAAACACACATCAAAAGTGTGTGAAATAAAAACCTAGGTGCAGAAGGGAAGTAACCTTTTTGTAAGGAATCTACCTTTGATTGTTCTGCATACCCTCTTTCCAAAAAATCAGTTTTCAACTAGGTTTTATCAAAGGAAGTTTTACCTTTCTGATCATCGAGTTAGAAGACTTCTGAGATTGATTTTGGAGTGATTTGGATCGCTTTACCCTGTATCGAGGAGTTGATGGCTACTACTTTATCATCTTGTTTTTCAAGCGTAGCATTTTTCCAGAACTCTCTCTGGGTTTGTTGGTAAATGGGAGCATCTGCTATCAACAAAGTTTTGTACTTTGATTCAGATAATGTGTCGATGATGGAATCAAAAGTGTGGTTGTTTGTGGGTTTTGTGAGTAGACCCAAGTAGTTGTGAGGAGATTTGTACTGTATTTCAATGGGTTACGTGGCTGTTTGAGCGACCTCTTTGGAAGATGATGATGATGATGATGATGATGATGATGATGATGATGATGATGATGATGATGATTTTGACTTTGATTTTGATTTCGTCATTTTGATGCGGAAGAGTAGAGAATGATTTGGGATGAGGGTTGAAAACTGCTTTGAGAAGAGAATTTTAGAATTCAATTCGATAGTGTAAAGCCCTGTTTGGGGGTTTTGATCAGGGTTTTATTAAGGGAAAATGAGTGTTGATGTGGCAGCGGTTACAAAGATCTGAGGGCTAAAAACTGACCACGTGCCAACCTCTGATGAAATGGATGAAGAATGGAGAACAGTTGTTTTGAGAACCACTGATGTACCAAGCCTCAGTAGTTACAATGGTAATAATGTGATAACAGTGGGTGATTTTTACTATCAGTAGATAGCATATCAGTGGATAAGACATTGATTTTGAACATCAGTGCTTGCCAAGAAATTGAAGGATCAGTGGCTGACTTTCAGCAGTGGGCAGTATTTAGGAAACAGATGTTTGAGCAAAACAGTGGTTAAGGGTAAGATAATGGTAATGATTTGAAAGACAATTATGTCAGCAACTGTTTTGAGAATTTTCATTCAAGGTTTTGCCACATGTCATTTACACATATTGAAGTTTTTACAACTCCTTGACAGTGGTTTAGTACCCCCCCAGTTTTTCAATGTCTTTTGGTAATCAATCTTTGATCAATTTTAAGACAAACTTGAGTTAGATATGACCTTGACACTTGTACCAAATTCCTTTTAATCTGTTTTGAGGATAATACAACCAAGAGAAATAAAGGTTATACATCCTGACAGAAGATTGAAACCTTTACTATCAAAAACCAGTAAGGGTTCAAAATATATTATTTAAAAAAATGAAGAATGATATATCATGCCTTATTCGAGAAAATCCTTTTAGAAAAATAAATAAAGGATTTTCTGAAAACAACATCAAAAAGAATCTGGTATAATTTTCACTGAAACTTCTAATCATATCAATCTCAAGCTTATGAAAATGGTCAGTGATTTGACAAAAGTGGTATGAAATTTTAAATACATTTTGACCACTATTTGGTACCATTCTCTTGTTGATTGATTGACAACAGACAAATGAGGACACAAGATCACATGAGTTTCCGAAAACCCTGGTGTAGTTTTTGTTACTATGTGATAATTCTGAAAATTTGTCTAGTCCTTTTGAAAGTTTATTCTCTGCGAATACTATTGTTACCTGAACCAATGAATGCACACAATTGCTTAATGACCATTGTTACCCCAACTTTTGACTCTTAAGTGTTTTGTATTTATACTCTTTTCTTTTGACTTCAAAAGTTTTGAGATAAACACACTTTTTGAGTTTTTATGATTATCTTCTTCCCATTTTACCCTTCCCATTCATAAGTACTGAAATACTCACTGGGAGGTATTTATTGAAGGAATACTTATTCCAAAATCATTTTGTAGTAATGTTTTGAGAGATTTGGTCATTTATGCACATGCTCATGCCAAATTTCACATCACCTATGATCTGGACATTTTTTATCCCTGATTTTCTTAATGTATCTTTAACTAGGTTGGTTTGTTCCTTTTGAGGATCTCAACCTGTTTTTCAACACATAAGATCAAGTGACTAAAGTTTTAATTTCCCTCTTTTTCGTTAGCAAAAACATCAATGTTTTTATGAACATAGGTTTTTGTTAATCCGAGGTTCATACTTTAGCATTTAATATAATGAAAACATCACAAATTTCATAACAACAATTGAAATCAATTTTGAAAAGAAAAATGATACCATAGTTTAACAGACTTGTTTTCAGATCTGAAAACTATGAGTGACTTATGTAAGACATCATTTGTTGTATGAAATTTGTGCGTCTTATGATATCTTGGTTGTTTTACAGAGTTTTTGGACTAACAGTTTTGAACTGGTTACTCGTTGCTCTGTTTTTCAGCTGAATACAACCAACCTTAGTATCAATGAATTTTTTAGCTGAACTGTTATGTCAAATTGATTGTTAGATCGAATTTGACTGTCCGAGCTCTGATACCAATTGTTAGGATCGAAGGCTCTCATGAATGTGCTTGTTTGTATAATTTGAACAAATCAAATAGAAATGAACAGAGTTTAAGTGCAGCGGAAATGAATAACAAGCTTTGTAAACACAATCAAAGGGAAAATAGTTTTGATAAACATTTGCTTCTCATTAAGTTGAAAGATTACAAATCAAAGCAAAAGATTATAATGAAAGCTTACAAACTAATCTCCCCCTCAGCCTAATGCTCCAAGGTTGGTTGTACAAGATGAAAGGATTAAATTGAGGAGAAGAACTCACTCAAAACGATCAAATGTAACAGTATAGAGTACTGTTCCATTTATAGACAATCCAAACCACTGAGGCATCTCAGCTGATGTCACCATGAAAGCGACGTCTAACAGCCTAACAACCTATATCTACTGTTCTTTTACAAACACTGCTAATCTTAACCACTGACTATACATAAAACAGTTGACATACTAAACTACTGCTCTCTCTTTACATTAGTGCGTTCCTCAAGGTTGATCAGTCCTTGATATGGCAGTGCTTTGTCATCAGTAGATTGTACCAGCAGTGCTTAGTTCTTAGCAGTCTTCTGGCTTCATCAGTGGTTTTGAATAACAGCAGCAGTTGTATCCGGGCAGTGGATGTAAGACCATCAGCTGTTATAATCACTTTCAAGGGAGAAGACTTAGTGTAAACAGTTGCTTCTTTTGAATCCACTATTGTGATCCGGTTTTGGCTTTCATTATCTGTTCCTTTGGTAGGGTTCAATCCCAACATGGTGCACCTAGGTGTGACACGCTAGCCCTAGTTGTAGACTAGGTGGCCCTCGCGGGCCGCGTAAAAGTCTTGTGTGGGTTTACGCGGGCCGCGTAAAACCCATTTTCCTGCTATAAATTGCTGGTGCATGGGACTTGCTTCTGTGCTCGAAAACTTTACTCAAAAACGAAGGAAACTGCTCAAAATCACACTTTCACGTAGAGAAACGCTGCTACGAATACAGGGTATTAACTCGATCACTGCTACGATACAATGTCCGATTGATTGAAACTGATCCGATGGATGTTTAAGTGCTGCCCAAATCAGGGCTATACTTTGTCATTCGTCATGAGGGTTTTGATTTCGTGAGCTTATCGTAAATTTTGTGATAAGTTACTGACCTAGTTTCGTGTGCATTGTTATTTAAATTAGGTTATCAGGCTTATCAGTAGGCTAAACTCTGCCCATCTAAACTTGCAATGTGAGTCATTCTCTTTTTATCAACCGTTTTACTAAATCTCAAATTATTTTCAAAGTTATAATTACAGGGATTAAGTCGTGGTCATCTTGAATCACTGGCAAGTGGGGTATTGTGCACATTACTAATTTCTCACGGTTAGGTTCACCAACCTAACAATGATAATCATCACTACTTGGGTGAAAGGACCCAATAGTGGTATGACCATCGTCACCAGGGTGTGACACGGCGCCAAATAAAAATAAGATAGTGGCCATTGTAATCGCTCTTATGCTGTAATTTATAACTATGTGTCATTTTATCAAAATTGAGTGACTCGCCAGTATTTCCCAGCTGATAAAATATTTTTAAAACATGTTTTAGGTGACCTACTGTGAATCAAGGAAAAGTGCTACGGAGCACTAATAAAGCTTGAAGTGGTGGCTCAGTTAAATAAATAAACATGTTTTGTAAAACAGGGAATTTCCTCGTGAAATTCCTTCATTGTAAATTACGGGGTTTGTCCCAAATTATGAAATAAAATAATTGGGCATTTTCAAGTTTTAAAAGATCCTCTAAAACTTCCGTTGTCAACTCAAATAATAAATACCACGGGTTTCTGCCCGCGGCTCCAGGACCGGGTCACACCAGGACTGGGACCGTGACAGTTCCTCCATATCTAGTATGACAAATTCGGCAGGGAAGACAAAGTCTCTGACTTTTACCAATAGATTTTCGGCAACACCTTGTGGATATTTGATAAACCTATCGGCAAGTTGTATGCTCATCTTTGTGGGGCTTGTTTTACCTAGTCCGAGTCGGTCAAACATTGATGCGGGCATGAGATTAATGCTAGCCCCAAGATCGGCTAGCGAATTGCGTATGGGTGATCCCCCAATGGAACAAGAGATGGTGAAGCTTCCGGGGTCTATTTTCTTTTGTGGGAGTTTGTTAAGTAGTACGGCGGAGCATTCTTCACTTAAATTAACTAATTGCTGTGTTTCAATTTTTCTTTTGTGAGTGAGAAAGTCTCTCATAAATTTTGAATATTTAGGCATTTGAGTGAGGACTTCCACAAATGAAAGATTGATGTGCAATTGTTTTAGTAAATTTACGAATTTTATGAATTGCTTATCGGTCTTTTGGCGAAGTAACCGACCGGGGTAAGGTACTGGAGGATTCTTGGTAGGCTCTTGATTTGGCGGAGGGGTCGTCTCTTTTTGGGGCGTCGGTGAAGTTGCGGTTTGGTTAGACGAACTCTTTTCAGTTGGAGGTAGTGGAGCCTCTTCGGGACCTACGGTACGGTTTCTCAATGTGATGAGATGCACTTGCGCCTTTGGGTTGGTTTCGGTATTGCTGGGTAACGCGCCTTGTGGTCTCTCGGAGAAATTTTGAGCTAGCTGATTTAGTTGTTTTTCAATGTTTTGAATACTAGCTTGTTGATTTCTAAAGTTCGGTTCCATTTGTTGAAATCGATCCGAGTTTTTCTTTTCGGTGTCGAAGATGAGGCGTGAGATAGTATCTTCAAGCCTCTCTCGTCCCCTTGTTGTTGTTGAGAGAAATTTTGTGACTCGTTTCTTGGTTGTTGAAAGTTTGATCATTGGTTTTGATTTTGTTGGTTACTACTATTGTGGGGCTCTCTCCAACCAAGGTTAGGGTGGTTACGCCATCCTTGGTTGTAGGTACCCGTCGGAGGACCTGACGGTCTAGGTCTATTATCAATGTAGTTTACCGTTTCTGTTTGATTATCCATTTCTTTCATACAACTCCAATTTTCATGTGGCCTACACACCCCTCACAAGCCATAACCGATGCCGTTTTTGCCATTTCTAACTTTTTGATTTTCGAAGAGAGGGCCTCGATTTGGGCTTGTAAAGAAGTGCTTTCGTCAACCTTATGGGCGCCTGGGGCAATAGATTTTGTGCCTCAGGGAGTGTGCCACTGAAAATTGTTTTGAGCAATTTCCTCAATTTGATTATAAATTTCATTTGGGCGACGATTACCTAGAAGTCCCCCGGAGCTAGAGTCAAGTGTTTGTCTTGTGTGTGGCAACAACCCATTATAGAAAGTGGATACTTGTTGCCATACCGCAAGACCATGATGAGGGCACTTTCTTAGTAGCTCCTTGAACCTTTCCCGAGTTTCATATAAGGATTCCCCGTCCTCTTGTGAGTATGTATTAATTTCAGTCATTAATTTAGCCGTTTTAGAAGGAGGGAAATACTTATACAAGAACTTTTGGGCCAGTTCATCCCAAGTGTTTACCGAACCAACTGGGAGGGTGTTAAGCCAAGCCTTAGCTCGGTCTTTTAGTGAAAATGGGAACATTCGAAGGCGGATGGCGTCATTCGATGCTCCGTTGATCCGAAAAGTATCACATATTTCCAAAAAGTTGGTAATACGTAAATGGGGATCTTCGTCCGCAAGCCCATGGAAAGTCGCGGAATTTTGAAGCATTTGAATCAAATGCGGCCGAAGTTCGAAGTTGTTGGCATCGACATTCGGTGCATCGATAGTGGCACCGAGAATACCTACCGTGGGCCGTAGGTAATCCATTAGGGTACGTTGATCCGCCATTTGAAGTGGGTCCCCCGAAACTTTCTCTTGGATTTTAGCTTTAAGTCTTTTTCTTAGAAAGCGTTCGGGTTCGTCTAGAGGCTCCTTTATGTCTTTATTGGAACTGGAGCTCATGCACTGCGTAGGAAGTTCAGGTGTGGCGCCTGGTTTCCAAGTCCTGCGATAAAAACAAAACGATTGTTGGTTAGAAGTTTCACCACGGCCCCGTGGTCGGAGTTACAGTGATTGTTTTCCGGATCCCTGTTACTGGAGAGTTCGACACGGCCCCGTGCTCGGCTCTCTATAACTCGAAAAATAAAAACTGCCAGTAAGGATGCTGAGCACGGCCCGTGTCCGACCAGGCACGGCCCCGTGCTGCAGTCTGCAGAAGCTAGAAAATTTAGAAAAAACCTAAAAAACAGAAAAAAAAATAAGAAAAACGATTAGGCCGTTGATTCCTAACTTTCATAAAATCCTTGTGTCCCCGGCAACGGTGCCAAAAACTTGATGTGCGTAGTGTGTTATATGTTTTTATTGATATTTTTAGCCCTTTTTAACACTTTAGTCAAGTTTTAAATTTATAAACCACGATATTCTACTAACACTAAACACACTTTAGCCATTTTTAACACATTAGTCAAGTTTTAAAGAAAAGGTTTTAAACATGAAAATAAAAACTAAAAATGCTGAAAAATAAAATAAAAATAGATAGACAAGATGAATCACTTGGATCCGACTCGCCTTTAATGTAACCTTTGATGATTTCCGCACTTTTGCACTTTTTAAAAGATTATCTTAGTTATAGTAGTAGGCCCCTTTTTTGAAGGTGACGTTACCCTCAACCCAGTGGTTTGAGTCAGCAAGGATACAATCCCAAAGGGTCAGAATATTGAAAGATAATTAATTAAGTTATTAATGCGTAATGTGGTAGGCCCCTCTTTTGAAGGTGACGTTATCCTCGGCTAAGTGGTTTGAGTCAGCAGGGATACAATCCCAAGTAGCCGGGTTAATGGATTAATAGTAGTTTACATATGAGAGGATCAAGCCATTCGCACCCCCGCCATCCAATACCAGTGGGTATTGAAGGAGGTCCTTGTAAGCTTGACCCAGGTCCTTGCAGGATCTATACACTGAACAAGGCAAGAACCTTACCAAACCATTCCCTTAACCCCCGACTAGGTAGCCAACATATCTCTATATAGACCGTAGAGATATGAATGGTGAAAATCTTTTATTTTATATAGACAGTAAAATAACGCCAAGACACCACGGACAAATGATAAGGAAGTTTCACCTTCAACATAAGAAACTAGTTATTAAAGTCATTAATACAAAACCAAATAAAAAGTGCGAAAAGATTAAAAATCAAAAGTATTACATTAAATTCTTGTCTTCACCAAGTGATGTAAGAGACTTAGGCAAACATGGCCTTTGATTGTTAAGAACTCTTACTATCAATCTTGGATCCCGAAACTACTACACACATTCTAAGGTGGATGATGGTGGTGGATGTGGGTTGTAGTGGTGGTGGAGTGGTGGTGAAGTGGGCGAGAGGTGGTTTGGCAAGGGATGCCTTTGAAGTGAACCAAGCACCCCTATTTATAGCCTGCACAGAAGCCCGGACACGGCCCCGTGTCCATTGGGCACGGCCCCGTGTCCATCCTCTTTCTCTTACTTCATGAATTACAATTGTGTGTATATGGCTCCACACGCCCCCGTGTTCGCTCTGCACGGCCCCGTGTGCAGAAGCGTATCTGTACTATCAAGATTTGCAAGATTCTGTAAATCTTAGCGTTGACCACGGCCCGTGTTGAGCTGGGCACGCCCCTGTGCTGGGAATAGAAGCTTCTACAGCTTTATCTTTTCTGCAGACACCTGGCCACGCCCCCGTGTCCGCTGGGCACGGAGCCATGGTCAGCCTTCTGTATCTTTGTTTTTGCTTGGGAAGATGTTGTCGAGGGGTCGGGCATGCCACGTTTATTCCTTTTCTTGTATTTATGTTAGATTTTGCTGCACATTTGTTCCTTTTCTTCATTTAAGCTCATTTGGTCCTGAAAATACAAAAGGAAGACAAAAGCACACTTTTTCCAACATTAGTACTAAAAAGGGTTTGTTTTATGCCTCATTTGATGTAATTTATATGTTGCATTTTACACACATCAGCTAACAACGTGCCCAAGAAATTGTACTTCCTTGATCCAGAATTCGCACTTAGAAAACTTTTCGTATAAACGTTCACCACGTAAAAGTTCTGGTATGAGGCGTAAATGGCGTTCATGATCAGCTCGAGTCTTTGAATAAATGAGAATATCATCAATAAAAACTATTACAAAACGATCCAAGTAAGGTTTACAAACATGATTCATTAGATCCATGAGCACAGCAGGTACGTTGGTCAAGCCAAAAGGCATAACCACGAACTCGTAGTGTCCATAACGAGTGCGAAATGCGGTTTTGGGGATGTCTTCTTCGAGAACACGAAGTTGATGATAACCAGATCGAAGGTTGATTTTAGAGAAACAACTTGCGCCCTGTAGTTGGTCAAATAGATCGTCGATGCGAGGGAGAGTATAACGATTTTTGACGGTGAGTTTGTTAAGTTCACGGTAGTCGATGCACATGCGAAACGAACCATCCTTCTTCTTGACGAAAAGTACAGGAGCACCCCAAGGTGAGGTACTTGGACGTATAAAACCCTTATCAAGAAGTTCTTGCAGTTGACTAGATAACTCTTGCATCTCAGATGGTGCAAGTCGGTAAGGAGCCTTGGCAACAGGAGTCGAACCAGGTATGAGATCAATACGAAAGTCAACAGATCGTGGTGGAGGGAAACCAGGAAGATCTTCAGGAAAGTCATCAGGGAAATCGCACACTACTGGAACATCACTTACGCTCTTTCCCTTGGCCTTTTCTTCCACTACGTGAGCTAAAATGGCAAAGTCCTGTTTACGTAAGCATTTATTCACTTGAGTGCATGACATCAATTTCAATCCTCTAGAAGGTCTGTCTCCATAGACGTGCAATGTATCACCAGATGGGAGAGGTAAGCGAACGTACTTCTCGTGACAAGCGATTTCAGCATGGTTCTTACGTAACTAATCCATACCTACTATGATATCGAAGCTACCCAGTTGCATGGGTATGAGGTCAATAGTGAAAACGTGATCGTTAAGAGTGAGGAGGCAATCACGGAGAATAGTGTCGACTAAGATAAACTTACCATCGACAATCTCGACTAAGAACGACTTGGG
Organism: Helianthus tuberosus; assembly: GCA_030545235.1. Classification (NCBI taxonomy): domain Eukaryota; kingdom Viridiplantae; phylum Streptophyta; class Magnoliopsida; order Asterales; family Asteraceae; genus Helianthus; species Helianthus tuberosus. The sequence continues at coordinate 65,385,106 of CM060400.1, forward strand.
TAGTTTAGAGCGTGCACAGTTTAACAAAGATTCAAATTCAACTGAAACAAAGCTTTTGTCCGCACCAGTATCAAATAGTATCGAAGCGTAGAGGTTATTAATGAGAAACGTACAACGCAGTTACATTTTTCAAAGACATCAATTTTAGGGTAAATTACATTTTTCGTCCTTTATGTTTGTACCGGATTGCTTGGATGACCTTTAACTTCAATAATTATACTCAAAGTCCTTTTTTTGTAAAACTCGTTACAACATACGTCCTTTGGCCCTAACCTGGTTAAAAAAAATTAGTTAAGTTAGGCATGTTCTTTATAGCGCTGATAGTTCGACAATCTCAACTATAGCACTGATATTATCCATTGTTCTTTATTCTTATAATCTCACCACAAAGAATCCAATCCACCAACATCCACATCAAGCCCATCGTAAAAAAAAAAACAAAACAAAAGTTGCTACATTTAAAAAACACCCACACAAAGAACAATATCAGTTGAATTCTTTTCAAATTGTGACATTTTTTAAACCACGGCCAACAAATTTGGTCAAAATTAGTATAATCTCCATTTTTGTTCTTTAGTTGCATCTCATATTTTCTAGCCATCAGAAGCAAAAAGGTTTGAAATGGAGCTTTACCATCATCACAGAAACAATGAAACCCTAAGGCACCCCTGAATGTGTGGAAGAATATAGAAGGGCGGTGGTGTTGTAGGCACTCCGACATGAAACCCTAGGTTATGGTGGTGGTTAAGGTTGGGGGTTATAAGGTTATCGTCGGCGGTGTTGATTTTGTGGTGGTAATCAGTTCTAGTAGCCGTTTAGGACTGGAGATAAGGATGTGGTGGTTGTTTGTCTGTGACTGTGGTGGACGTACTCCTGACTACAACAATGGATGGTGGTGGTGATGCTCAAGGATTGATGTCACGACTGATCTTTGGGGAGCGAGCGATGATGAACTTCAGTTTTGTTTTGGTGATTTGGTGGTGATGGTGGTGGTGGGGGTTGGTTTAGAGAGAGAGAGAGAGAAAGGGAAGAAAGAGCTGAGAGAGATTGTTTTATATATAATTATATCTTATTATTATTTTATTTTTAATAATCTGATTTATATTTGTTTAAATATATTTAAAATATACTATTTACTAAGATACCCTCGTGTGCAAGGCACATGTCTAGGTTAACTAAAAGTTTTAACCAGGTTAGGGCCAAAGGACGTATGTTGTAACGAGTTTTACAAAAAGAGGACTGTGAGTGTAATTGTTAAAGTTAAAGGTCATCCATTGCAATCTGGTACAAACATAAAGAACGAAAAGTGTAATTTACCCTCAATTTTATTCATACCGATAATACCCATGCCTGTACTTTCGCTTATTATTATATTAAAAGTAACATCATGTATACAACCAAAATGATCACAACTAAACAATGGTAGATGTAAAGTTTTATGGGTTTCTTTAACTAAGTAGGGTTTTTTATTTATCTTTGCCATATACGTATACTGAAAGTGTAAAATACAATATTACTTAACGTACGATGCGCACGTGAGAAAATTATAATGTGTGTAATTATGTTTATAACATGCGTGATTAGGGTTTACATCATGCGTGATTAGGGTTTACATCATGCGTGATTTCTGATTTTGTTCATGTGTGATTATGTGTTTTTGTTCATGCATGATTAGAGATGTCGTACGCATCGCACGTTAAGGAATATTGTACGTTAACATTCTCATATATATGTGTGGGGGGGTATGTGTATTTGTAAATAAGATAAGATAATATATGAGGTATTAAAGAAATGTTATTTTATAAAAATTAGGATGCATAATAATAAGAATAAAAATATTAGTATACATAAATAAGTGTAAACTCTAAGTGAAATGTGAGCGTGTGTGTATAAATAAAATTTAGTTGCGATAAAAGTAAAAGTTAGATGCATAATTAAATGTTAGATACGTAAATAACGGTTAGATTGTTATTTGTTAGTAGTCTCGTAGTTATGAGATATGTATAATAAAATTTTCTTTCGACTGAAATTTTTTTAAGGTATATTATAAAGTTAACGAAGTGCTTACATTGCTTATGATGAATATCTTTGTACTTAAAAACTTTTTTGATTAGGATATAAGCGACTTGTGTTGATAACGTGTTATAATATAACAAGAATTAACACAAGATTTGTGCTAAAACTTTGAGAACTTTAGAAATATTGTAAGAATAAGGAGATAAATGTATAACTTATGAAAGGGTATATATGAGGTACATTTTCTCTTCTACGTTAAGCTAATATTTATACTACAAAAGGATATAGACAAGTAGTATGGTACATTATCTATAAGTTACAGCTTGCTGGCCCTCGTTCTATAATCATAGAATTTTCGCCGTTCAAAAAAAAACTTACTTGGTAGATCTAGAGGTAAATCTTGATATTTTTATAATATTCATAACATTATTAACTAACTACAAAATATAAATTGGCTCAAAATGAATCAAATAAATACCTAGAGTAAACTGGCATGTTTTTGAATTCTTGTTTTTAATTTGAAGGGTATTTAGGTCTTCTTTATTTATCCACTTCACTAAACCCTAATTCTCTAAGCCACCCGCACACCAACTTCATCAAACCAAGGAGCACCACTGGCCATCATCGCTTCCAACCACCAAGGAACACCACAATAAATGAGTAAATACTGTGATTTTCCTATACGCTTTAATAAATTGTATATTAATGAAGTTAATTTTCAAAAATATATATATATATAGGTAAAGAGTATAGTACAAATATGGTTATCGTACATTACATACGCGAGATTTTGAGCCATACACATGTCCTGATTCAGTTTTTCTTTAATAAGGTTAAATCAGACAATTAATTCAACCATCTGAGGGCAAATCCGTCTCTTCATTCAATCAGCGAGATGTTCGTTACACTAATATCCCGGTAATTATCATTCGAATCAGTTTCAAATTTTTCATAATTCTCAAATTGCAGTTTTCGTTCGTCTGTGTTAGGGTTTCATTCAATTGTTTTTTTTTTTCGATGGATCCACAGAGCAGCACTGGACGAACAGAGGTTGATCTTGAAGAAACTCGACCGATCGGTGATCATGCTCAATTATCTGCATATCAGAGAGTTTCGATTGAGGATGTATTAAATCCGCCACATGCAAATCCAAATCCAATTGCAAGTACAAGTGCTGTAAACGAGTTGTTTAATGGTAATTATGTTAATTCAGATCTCTAAATTGTTCGTATACTTGTTTTTTGTTTTAATCGTAGCAATGTTTTTATATTGTTGTAGCTGTGTTTTGAAGTTTGAATGTTGATATGAAAGCAAAATGCACAAATTCGCATGTTACTACTATTACAATTCGCATTTGATTTTTTTTCTTTACGCATTTTCGCATGTTATTGCATTATAAATCGCATATGTAAAACAAATTAATCAAAATTATCATTTCCGCGTGTTATTGTTTATACAATTCGCATGTGACTTTGTTTTTATGATGAAATCATGCTGTTATTAAGATTTCGCATGTAACTAGTCCCATAATTTGCACGTTTTTTGTTTTCTCATTTTGATTCATGTATATGAAAGGGTCTACACTCCGGAGGTTCAAGCATCAGCTACACCTGTTGTTGGAATGCAATTTATCTCTATTGAACAAGAATATGTGTTTTACCAATCACATGCTAAGTTAGCGGGGTTTTCTACTCGTAAAGGTGGTGAAGTACACAGTGGTGGTATAATCAAAACTAAGTATTTTGTTTGCTCTAAAGAGGGACATAAGCCACTGTGTATTGATGATCGTTCGAAGTCAAAAAAGCAATTTAAAACAAGGAACATGGGGACTATTAGAACTGGATGCAAAGCTCAACTTATGATTTGCACTATGGATGGTAGATTATATACAGTAAAGAGATTTGTTGATGGCCATAATCATAAGTTTGTATGTCAAGATGATATTCACATGTTGCCAGCATACAGACAGTTGTCAGATGTCCAGGAGGAGTTGGTTTGGGAACTAGGCACTTTAAACCTTGGTCCCGTCAAAGCTTTCCATATAATGAGGAAACGTTATGGTGGTTTTGAGAACGTTGGTGCCACGGTTGATGATTGCAAAAATTTTAGGAAGCGAATTAACAGCTATATAGGAGAATATGATGCTGACATGGTGATTAATAGGATGACTGACAAAAAACAGTATTTAGCTGATTATTCTTTTGAATATTCTGTTGATGATGACAAACGGTTAACTGGTTTGTTCTGGGCTGATGGTTTATGCAAGCTTAACTATATGGAATTTGGGGATGTTATATCGTTCGATGCAACTTTCAAGACAAACAGGTAATGTTTTTTTTACTAATTTTCGCATGTTATATGTCTTCATGAGCTTTGTAATATTGCATGTGCAGACATGTTGAAGAAGTGATGTTGAGTATATCGCATGTTATACTTTTTGTTTTCGCATGTGATATCTGTCTATTTCGCATGTTTTCAATGTGTAATTCGCATGTGTTGTTCAGGTACAAGATGGTGTATGTTCCATTCACTGGCATTGACAACCATTGTCGAAATGTAACCCTTGGAGCTGGGTTGTTGGCATCGGAGAGCATTGAATCATATAAATGGCTTCTGAATTCATTCTTAAAGTCATTTGGCCGGAAGCCAAAGGTTGTAGTGACCGATCAAGACCCTGCTATGAAACAGGCTATTGAGGAGGTTTTCCCTACCAGCAGACACAGATTGTGCATGTGGCACATAATGAAAAAAGTGGCAGATAAGGTATAGCATGATATATTGTCTTTCGTTAGCGTTATGTTTTTTATATTATAGATTTAAAAAACATTTATTATTATAGGTTGGACATGAGTTGTGCAATAACGATGAGTTTAAAAGGAGGATGTGTGACATTGTATGGACTGATTCCATTGAGCCCGAAGAATTTGAGAGAGAGTGGAAGTTGGTGATGATTGAGTTCGGTCTCACAGAAAACAAATGGATTGATGATATGTTTGTGATGAGATCCATGTGGATTCCGGCTTTTTACCGGCACGAGCCAATGTCGGGACTTATGAGAACAACTTCAAGATCAGAGAGTGAGAACCAGTTTTTCTGCCAGGTTGCTAATTCACAACTCACTCTCGTAGAGTTTATGAATCATTTTGATGGTGCAATGGATGTCCAAAGGTTTAATCATAGAAAGAATGATCATATTTCAAGATATATTGAGCCTGCTAATTGGACCGAAACTTCTTTGGAAAAAGATGCTGCTAAGATATTCACCAGGTCTATATTCTTTGATCAGCAAATAGAGATTCATGGTACAATTTCTGAATGTCTGCCGATGGACATCAAAATAGAGGGTGCACAGATCAAGATATTGTTGAAGGACTTTAAAGCCCATGGAGATGGTTTATTGGAGGTATTATAGCATATATATTTCAAACTTGCGATTTTAGATAACATACATGCGAATTTCTTTTTTTTTTCAGATCCTGATCTTGCAATATGCGATTTTGATTTTCTCATGCGATTTTAAAAGTTATCCCTTTCCATGTTTTTAAGACATGCGAATTTATTATGTTACACATGTGATTTTAAAAGTTATTCAATTACATGATTTTAAGACATGCGAAATTGTCATGTTACACATACGATTTTAATTTTGAATGTATATTTTTTTTTTGTTGGTTTTTCCTAGGTGTGGTTCAAGAACCTTGAAAATGATGTAACTGCACAATGTAGCTGTTTACGTTTTGAGCAGTATGGGCTGCTTTGCAAACATATATATTTCCTTTTCAAGATATTTGGTGTTAAAGAAATACCAAATAAGTATGTTATGAAGAGATGGACGAAGGATGTGGTGCCGAATGAGTTAAATGTGAAGTACAATTTAAATGTGGGTGGCAAGGATGTGCAACACAAGGCTAAACGGATTGCTCGTGAAATCATCCACACAGGGGAGTATTTGGTTAGCAATTTGATTTCCGACCTCGATCAACTTGTTTTAGTGAGGGATCAAATGATGCAGCTCAAAGAGAGAGTGGATCAGAGTCGTATAACCAAGCAACTTGATCCAAAATTTGACCGATTTTCAAAGTTGATTGGTTATCAACAACCGGTAACTAATGCTCCTCCTACTGTGCGTGTGCCGGCTGGTATAAGAAACAAAGGTCGCGGATCGCATAAAAGGATTAAATCTAAGAAGGAACAAATGATCAGCCGGATAGGGAAAAGGTCAAGGACATGTAGCGTATGCAACGAAAAAGGGCATGACATTCGGACTTGCGAGGAGCTGAAAGCCAAACAACAAGGTAAACAGCAAAAAAAGAAGATGAAGGGTGTCCAGATTGAAAATGTTGCCAGAGACAAAGACAATGAGGTCGAAGACGACGAAGAGGAAGATGAGTTTGAAGATTACAGTAGTGATGATGGATCTGAAGAAGAAGATCGGTGGGAGGAGGTTTCAGAAGATGATGAGGATGAGTAGTTTTTTATAAATGGGCATGCGAATTATACGAAATACATGCGATTTATATTCTTCTGTTTATATCTTTTTCACATGCGATTTATAGTGTATAAACATGCGATTTTATATGATTCAGTATATAATAATTCTTACATGCGATTTCACTTTTATTACATGCGAGTTTTTGAGTTATATTGTTTTTATCTGTGACAAACAAGGCAATATCATTCATGCGATTTAATATTTTTATAAGCAAGCATAATATGTGTTCTAAATATATAATATGTGTTCTAAATACATACCCAAAATATAAAATAATTGTTATTGTCTAACACAGCCACAACCACAAAAGGATTAAAAAGATAATTTAGTAACTTGAAGAAAAGATTTTATCACGTTCAGAAGAGCTGAACTCCATCTTCTCCTTCACAGTGTTTAGAGCATCTGTCAGGAAAGAGAAGGCTAAGTCATCAGCTCGAGATTGCTCCTTTATGTGCTCCAAAGCTCTGTCCTTGAAGCTTGATGGTGGTTCTTGAAGTAGGCGTTCCCATATATCTTGATTTTTCTTGATTTGTTCAAGAATTTTACCCTGCACATCAAGAACCAGATGAGAAGAGTTGACATCAATGCTTAGTTCTGTCAACGTGCGAGTTGACAATAGCTCTTTGATTGCAATGTTTTTGATTTGTTCTGAATCATCAGATGCCATTTTTGTTTCTATGTTTTGTGTGTTTTTTTCGTCTTCTATGTATGACTTAATATGGAAGGTAGTTATATCTAGGTTTTTTATATTAATATAGTAAATTTATTATGTAGGTAAGGTGGTAAGTTCAGTAGTAATTATTGTAAAATTGATAATTACATGTCAATTTACAGTCACATCGGTAATAAATTAAGTTTTTTTTTATATAAAATACTATATTTTAGTTTTTAAGATTCGTAATTTATTTTTTTTTTTTATTTTTTTTTTTTGCATTTTTAGGACAAAGTAATTTGAAAGTATTTGTTAGTGTTTTATTCATAATCGCATGTATTAAAGCATTAATTCGCACATTATACGAAATTTCAAAGATTATTAACTCTTACTGAAATCGCATGTGTATTGATATGAACTCGCACATTATATTACCACCTAAGTGTTTTCGCATATATGTTACTTGAATTCGCATACTTTAAAAAAAACAGACCCTTTCTTTTTGTCTGAATTGTCTTTTCGCAAGTTTGTTATGTATTTCGCATATTCTTATTTGATTTTCACACTGCATCATCATCATCTTCAGGTCTAAATTTCCAAATTCATCAGAAGTTCAATTTTCGCAGCATCATATGGTGAATAGGAATTTTCAGGTCTGAATTTCACACTGCATCATCATCATCTTCAGGTCTGAATTTCCAAAAATCGATCGATTTTTGAGTAATTGTTATATTTTCGATTACCGTTTTGATTTCGAGGTTTTGTTTGCTGATTATCAGGGTTGTTTTTGTTTCGTAATTGACGATTTTAACCTTGGCGGTTACATATATATATATCTTTATTTGATTAATTTAATAGGTAAACACGGGGTGATTTGAGATGATCCGACAGCCATGGTTATAGCGTACGTAATGTAGGATTAGGCATATTGTATATTAAGATGTGCTACACAAGACAGCCGAATATCACAATAATTTTGAGATGATACGGGTGAAAGTCCATTTTTAGACTAAGAAAATAAGTAAATAACCAATTTGTTATACACACGTTAAATAAATAACCAACTTTTAAGTAAATAACCACTAAAAACGTATAATGCTTGCACATTTTGCTTTAAATTTAATACATAAGATGGTTATGTAACTCCCAACCCCGTAGAACTTATGGTATCATCACGAGACAAACACACCATAAACATTCTCATTCACAAGTATATACAAGTCAAGTCAAACCACCTTAAAAGGGTATAAGGGTAAAATCCACCTATAATCGACAGCTCGACAGGGCAAGCACACTCCCGATTCAAAGGGACACTCGACCTGGTATTCATTCTACGGGTTACTTCTTTTGTTTAACAAGGAAAAAAAGCCTTTTGGTTCTCCTGTCGTATGTTGGGTAAAGTTTCTTTAAACCCCGTCCATTCTCGGTCTCAGAAATCCTTTCTTTCTTCACTTCGCCATGTTTTGCATTGATCATGATATCATTAAAAGAATACTTTCCCGGATACGAGCAGGTTTATACTTCATTACTGCAACAATAGGAGTCTGTCTATTCACTCCTGCGTATTGCAACCATGACGTAAGAAAAGATAGTCATACTTAAATTTACATTGCTAATATAAATTTTCTTCATAACTCAACTTCGTTCGTATATTATAAAAGAAAAGCAGCAAACAGGAAATTGAAGAGTAAGATCAGGTAGTTACCATATTGACACACCTAAGAACCAGAACTTGGCTTTTGGACCCATACGCGCTTCTGCATTTCCATCAAATAATAATAATTAATAAGTTAGAAGCCTAGTAATGAAATTTTCCATCAAATAATAATATTAATATGTTAGAAGCCTAGAAATGAAATAGAAACGTTAAATAGAAGTTTGCCATTAACACGACACACCTCATGGGAACCATAGCCAGCAGAAACCCCTCTTTTTGAAGGTTTTCCGTCGTTCACATTCGAAGAGCCATCTGCATCCTTAGCATTATGTGTGGATGCACGGCGACCACTGTGTTTATGGGTACCTGCATGTTTAGAAGATTCATCAAGAGGCACCGAAAAAGATAAGGAGTATTTTCTTTCATTATTGACAAGTAAAATATACATAAGTATATCTAGGTGACATTTTACGTGATTAGAGTAAAATGCCATTTTCGCCCCTGAGGTTTGGCCAGTTTTGCGACTTTCGTCTAAAGGTTTGTTTTTCCGCATTTGGATCCAAAAGATTTGAAATCTTGTCATTTTCATTCGGCTCGTTAACTCCATCCATTTTTCTCCGTTAAGTCAAGGGTATTTTCATCTTTTTTGTTAATTTAAAGGGTAATTCGGTCTTTTTCACTTTATGTAAAAAGACCGAATACCCCTGAAAAAGACTGAATTGCTCTTTAAGTAAACAAAAAACACGGAAATACCCATGATTTAACGGAGAAAAATGGATGGAGTTAACGAGCCAGATGAAAATGGCAAGATTTCAAATCTTTTGAATCCAGATGCGGAAAAACAAACCTTTGGACGAAAGTCGCAAAACTGAATAAAACCTCAAGGATGAAAATGGCATTTTACTCTATAGATTATTATATCATCATGCCTCGAATATATAGTATTTGCGATGAAATACCATTATCAGAAAAGAAATGAGCACCGCGTCCAGTTCCAACGGGTTTAAGTTCCACACCACGTTCATTTGACACATCATACTTAGCTTCACCACAAGTTCCTGTAAAGAGAACCATGTGCAAGATCAGCATCTAAATCAGACATCGCCACTTTGACCTATTTACTTATGAATGGGTCGATTTGGATTATTCGTTTTTATTTCAAACAGGCCATATACTACAAGGAAAAAAGTTCCAATGGGTCAAAACTCAAAAGTCATTCAAAGTGCACTTTTAATGTATACAAAAGAATATATTCCTATCAAACAATGTAGTTTTTATAACCATATTCAAATTTCAAGGCATTAATCCTACTTCTAATAAAGGATTTCAATTAATGTCACGTGTCATTTTCTCCTTTAATTTATTATTAATATTCATATTAATACACTAGATTAATATATATTAGATTATATCCAACTAATATTATTGATATATAATCTTCATCTTTATCTTTATTTTATTTTTTGCTTATCTATTATTTATTTAATATTTCTTTTCTTAATTATTTCTTTTATTTTTCCCGTTTATTAATAACTATTTAATATTTTCATTGATCCAACCACGTGTAACACACAAGTAAATAACCTATTAATAAATAAAAACACAACGTAAAATGTTATAACTTGTGTAATACACTAGTTTCTAACCTAATAATAAATAAATATAAAAACAAAGTAAAATGTTATAATAAGCAAATAGTACATCAAAGTTCAATTATTTTAAAATCATATCTTGAAGACTGTGTGTTAATCAATTACATTATATTTATTCAAGCCATGTAATAGACGTGTTTATTCAACCCATGCAATACACGGGTTTTTTAAGATGCAAATTTTTTATTACTTAATATATAAATTTATACTTATTAAACTCGTGTAATACACGGGGTTCTAACCTAGTTATGTAATAATATTGACTATGAGTCAACTCAACCCACACTCCGAAATTATCGTTTTGCCTAGCTACCCAACCCGTCCATTCTGCCACCTCTAAGATATATATATGGTTAAGCCACAAAATCAAAATGCTAACTTTGCACTGCAGAGTATTAAAACATGTATTATGAGCAGACCTTCTGCGGAATCTGGTACCACTTGCGTGGACCGAGAAGCAGAAGAGGACAACGACTCATCACTACCGTCAGAACGGCGCAGGGGAGTCCAAACACCACGATCCGGTTTGTCTCTATTATTCCTAGAAAGCTTATCCTTATGCAAATCATGCCCGTGGACCTTATCCTCGTTTAGTGGTGCCCTAGGTGGTCTTCGGTCCTTTTCCTGATTTAAACTCTGATTCGGTTCAGACTGATTTTGCCTTGCATCCTTGTTAACGAGTATACTTCGAATAATCCTTCCACTAGCCTCATGTCGTTGATTCTGTCTAGCAGCACCAGAGGCATACGCAGGTTTAACTGGTGGTGAGTTCTGCTGAGGCGTCAAGTCTGTGACCACCTGGAGTGCAAATGTAAACTAAAACGATAAGATGCCGATTTTTCGCTAACCACATATTAGGAAATAAAGACAACTCTCGCATACCCGAAGCCGAAGGCAAAAACATAACACTATCACTGTTAAACATATAACGATTTAAGAGTAAACTAGTCTTAAGCCCCTCGCGTTGCGAGGTGGGGGCGTAAAACCGTGTTACCAGCGTTGTGGGGCCGGGGGACGTAAAACTGTGCTAATTAGCAACTGAACCACGACCAAAACCGGAAAAAAAAACGTAAAACAAAACACGAATGTTTTAACACCAAGTGACTCACGTGACGTATTATCAAATACCGTGCTAAATAACAACCGAACGAAAAAAACTAAGGGACCAAATGTGATCACCAAACACTATGCTAAGTGGCAACCGAACGACGACCAAATCCAGGGAAAAACGTAAAACAAAAACTAATAAAAAAGTTAAGTTTGTTTAACTTTTTATGACAAAAAACTAAAACTAATAAAAAGGTTAGGTTTGTTTAACTTTTTATGACAAAAGTATAAAAATAAGAAATAAACTTGTAAAACAAAACACAAAATCACACAAGACAAAATATGATACTATTCATCAAGATGTGATGAATTAATACATATATATGAATTGCATTTTACGTCCTTTAAATTTGAACAAAATTGTGGGGTGGTGTCCTTTAACTAACAAAATTTCACTTAATAACTAAAACAAAATTATATAAAAGTAATATATATTAACAAAATAAGTGAAAATGACCATTATGCCCTCATGTGAGTAGCACAAGTTATGAGTTGAGTTGACAAAAAATTAACTGGGTTAGGGCAAAAGGACACCGCCTGATGAGAAATAGTAACATAAAGAACATCCAGTGTAATTTCGTTAGTTAAAGAACAACGCCTGCAATTTGGCTCAAACTTAAAGGACGTAAAATGCAATTTATTCATGATTTAATTTAATGAATCAACTTACCTGGAGAATTTCCTTTTCTTTTCCCTTTAACAGTAGAATTTTCTTCTTTCCAGTATCAGGGGCTCCAGATGCACCTACATGAATTGACAATGACGTACTACTTACGCAAATTTATCGAAAAATAGTCATAGACAGAGCTAAATGAAAAGAAACTATGCTAAAAACTTAAACAGAACATACTAAAAACTTGTAGAAATTAAAAGATATAGAATTATCCTATTACCCTGAATGATCAAAGCATATCAACTTTTATTTCTTAATTATCAGTAGATTGAATTTTAAATTTTAAAGATGGAAACCAGTACACGTATAAGCTACATGAAAGATGTGTGATATGATAGTATAGTATAATATAAACATACTCATCTACACACATTGTTATAGGCATAATCTCAATTCTCAAGATGACATTAGCTGAAGAAAAAGTTCACAGTTCACAGTCGTGCATACATTCAGAAACCCCCCCCCCCCCCCCCCCCCCCTCTCTCACACAAAAAAAAAAAACATCAGATATCGCGTTTGCTCATAATAAACACTCCGTCCCGAAAATAACTGACCACAAGATTAAAAAATACAAACTAAATAGCAACATAAAAAATAAAACGGCAATGACGAGACATACTTTTTTCTTCCTCCAGTACTACACTTCCAGATTTATCAGAAACTTGACGATCGTCTTTTTTGACATAAGTTGACTTCTCTTTACTGTTTCTGCTTTTTCCACTATCCTTTAGGACATACTGTCAATCAGAAAAACACATAACTATACGTCTATACCCAGTCTACGCTTTAGAAAAAACGCAATTGCCAATGTAAGTTAACATTACTATACCATGGTAGAAGTCGTCCTCTTTTCAGAACCATGTTTCACTACAACAGAACTTGAATTTGACGATGATGCACCAGCCCTTCTCATTAACTTCCCGTTAAGCAATGACCGCTGCATTTAATCACAAGAAACAGTGAGGACGCATGCATACCATATTACATTCAAGAATAGAAGCCAACCATTAAAAACTTCACACTGTGACTTAATGTTCAATGTATATGTAAATAGAAATGTTTTGAAAACCGGACCGGAAAACGAGATGCATGCTAAGAAATAAAATTCCTACCCGGGATACACCCTTGGCAGCTCGTTTCTGCCTAACAAAATCCATTAACGGTGTGACTATAGGAGCTTCTTTAGCAGCACCTGGAAATGTATAGTAAAAAATTCAGGGTGTATTAATCCATTGAGTAAAATGCCATTTTCGGCCTTGAGGTTTGGCTAGTTTTGCGACTTTCATCCAAAGGTTTGTTTTTCCACATCTGGATCCAAAAGGTTTGAAATCTTGCCATTTTCATCCGGCTCATTAACTCCATCCATTTTTCCCCGTTAAGTCAGGGAGTATTTTCATCTTTTTTGTTAACTTAAAGGGCAATTCGGTCTTTTTCACTTTATGTACAAGGATTTAGCATAATGTACAAGTATTCAAAAACCTTTAAGTTAACAAAAAAAGACGGAAATACCCCCGACTTAACGGAGAAAATGAATGGAGTTAACGATCTGGATAAAAATGGCAAGATTTCAAACCTTTTGGATCCAAATGCAGAAAAACAAACCTTGGACGAAAGTGGCAAAACTGGCCAAACCTCAGGGATGAAAATGGCATTTTACTCTAACCCATTTTATGCCAACATATAACCAATAAATTATTCCCAATTCCACAAAATCAAGTTTAAGTTCATTTTCAAGGTAGCAAACGGTTAAAAGAACACGGGCTGACCAGCTCGCTCAGCTTCCTTTTTTTCCAATTGTATCTCTGCACTGGGAAGATTCTCCACAGGCTTTGAAATAAACTCAAGGAATTCAAGATACTCGGGATCTATATGGTCATCAAAACATTAGCTGTAAGTATTAATAAGTTACGTAATGAGTTAACTGGAAACCGTAACCAGCATGCTAGATAAGCCTCTTATTACCTTTCCCTATTGTCCCTTCACGTCCGTCTTTTTTAGACCATTGCTTTGGAACGCGCTGTGAAGGTGCATATTCAACAATTGTTTTAAATTGGGTACCTGAGAGAATGAGAAGATTAAACCTTACTTCTCAACATGAGAGAATGATTAATAAGAAGATCATAAAATGGAACACATGTAATATTTCTTGTGTGTGTAGACTTTAAATCTTATTTAAAAATAAAGATTAAAAACATGTGTGTCAGTTAAAAAGAGCAAAATTGTAATGTCATTCAACTGCTTTAAAGTACATGCTCAAGCATTACCCTTCTCGTTAACGAAAACATGCCCATCGAAGAACTCTGCAAACTCAATGACATCATCCGGCCGCTTAAAGTCAATATAGGCTCTGGAATATAATTGACGCTTTGTGCTGCATAGAGTTTAAAAGGTTCAATTATTTGTCTCCAAACATCCAGAAACTATGGAATCAGCCAAACGCCTATGTCAGGTATTTATAAATCATGTCTACAAAATCGTAAAGGTAAACAATTCAATGCCGTCCATTCATCAATTCAAAAGTAAATATCAACATAACAGCGGCAAACTAAAGTATAACCAAAATGCACACTATAGCCTCACACGTCACTACCAAACATTATATATAAAAGCTGGGCGTTCACTCTGCCAGCTTCCGAACTTCCCTCGGGTCAAATCCCACTCACTGCTAAACCAAAACCCACAAAACATCCAAATATTTTATACGATTTCAGCGCAAACAATTCTAACAACTAATCTCCATGCCTCCATGGTCTTTAACAATTAACACTCCTCCAAATACAAAGACAACTAAACCAAATCACACACATAGTTGTCAATTGCGAATAGCGGACGATAGCAACAAGCTACCTATACGCTACGTAGTGATAGCGATGAAATAGCGGGTGCTATATCATCATTCATGTTTAGCAATACACTAGAAGAAAATTTCAGAAATATTATACATGTATATTTTATCAAAATTCCTGTAAATATGGAAGAAATACGCTACTTTTTTCATTCCTAAAATAAATAAAAAAACCCTAAATACGCTTCTTTTTTCAATCTCTATCTGCTATTCAGCAAAAAAAAACCTAAATCCGCTATTCTCATGCTATTTAGGCGCTAAACATCATTTAGCGGGAACTCGCTCTTCGCTACGCAATTTGCCATAGCCAGCGCTATGCTCACTATTAACAACTATGATCCCACATGTCTACAAGTTCACTTATTTGTCCCCAAACATCCGGACACTACACATATACAACAGCAACAACCATACCCAGTACAATCCCACCCATAATCAAGCTATAGGCAGGGTCTGGGGAAGGCTATTTTCAAGGTCTGGGGAAGCTGAGACGTAGGCAAGCCTTACCTCTACCCCAAAGGGCAGAGAGGCTGCTTCCCATGACACCCCCAGCTCTAAAGCAATATCCAACCATAAAGCGAAATAAAATATACATAACTACTCAAAAGCCGCACATCCAAAAACAAACAGTCTATAAAGAAGCACAAATAACACACAATGTGGACACGGAAAGCAACGATAACAACCTAAGGCCACATAAAAGAACTACAGCGCTACGCTCCTAAGGCAAGATCCTAAAACAAAGTCACACCATCCTTCTACATACATAAAAGTAAAACCCTCAATTCCTAAATCACTCAAGTATTTAAAAAATGAACATGTCTACCAAACTCATAACATATTCAATTCATTAATTCAAAAGTAAACTTCAACATAATATCAGTAAACAAAAGAACAACCAAAATGCACATAAAACCCTAACCTATTCTTTCCAGAACGGAAACAGAACCAGTTATATCGGCCGGCAAACCGAGCATCAATCTGTTCCATGATCACCGACTCCGAAATCGTGTGCGGCAAGTGCCGCAGCACGACTTTTGTCCGATCTAACGGACCTTTCATGCGTACTTACGAACACCGAAACCAAACCCTAAAAATAGCTAATTTGAACTATGAGAAAAAGAAATTGAGGCTCTGAAGATGTTATTGGTGAGAAATTGGGAGATGAATCGCATTCGAATTGATGAAATCGATCGATTTCGTGCCCTAATTTGTCAAATTTGATCCCAAATTGGTCGCCAAGAGTGACGAAAGAGGATTTTGGGGATATCTATTTGTGACATATGCTTGTACGTAAAAAACTAAAATGGGTTGTTGCTGACGTGGACGTGTAGAAAATAGTCAAAATACTTGCTCTCTACGCTATGAGGAAATTATGAAAGTTGTTATTTCTTTTTTTTTTTGGAAGGTGACTTTCTATGTACTTGACCAGTGGTCACCGGGTTCATGTCGAAGACAATCCCCCGTCAGCCCCGCATCTGAGGACGCGATGTTCGATTGGGCCCCGGCCTCCGCGTAAGCTGACTTCCGCCCGGAAACCATACTGCCCCCACACGAGAGACTCGCTGGGGTAACAGCTGGGTAAAACCGGGTTGCCCTCAGGACCGCACCATGCCTCGGTAGGATACGATCCATCATTGGGACGTTTGATAAAAGTTGTTATTTCTAGTTTGATAAAAATTATGAAAGTTGTTATTTCTAGTTTGATAAAAGTGCACGATAGTCGTTATGATTTGCTCCGTTTTCATAGTATCTACATTTCTATTTGGTCATGCTATTCACACACGGAGAAAATTATTTTCACACCCCAAAGCGCCGCGCTATGGCCAAAGCGGGGCGCTTTGGTGTAAAGTCAACCGACAAGAACTGAGCCTGTCAGCCTTTGTCTGTTGACTTTACATCAAAGCGCCGCGCTTTGGCCATAGAGCGGCGCTTTGGTTTTTTTTTTTTTTTTTTTTTTTTTTTTTTGGGCAAAACGCCCCTCTTAGGTCAAAGCGCAGCGCTTAGGGCCTTTTTTAAATTTTTTTAAATTGTTTTTAATTCACAAACGCGTCGATAATAGTCTAAATTTTACGTTTTTTTTCATTATACATCATTTTTTAATATATATGGACTATACTGCAAGTTCCGGATCAAATCGGTTACGTGTGATGTCGTATTCCTTTATATCGTATCATTTTGGTTTGAAAAGCACAAGTACTCCTATGAGTAGTTTTATGTGTATCAGCCGCCTACCGTACATGTACATGACGTATTTTTTCATTAATTGTAGTATTATGATGTATATTGTCATTTTGGGTCGTACAAGTGCGTATTGAATCTGATTGGGTCGTGTCGGTGACATTCGGTTTTTCATTAATTGTAGTATTATGATGTATATTTGCCCGGATGGTCCCTGTGGTTTCATATTTTTTCACGTTTAATCCCTACCTTTTGAAAATAGCAGTTATGCTCCCTATGGTTTGTTATTTTGGTCTATTTGCACTTTGTGAATTAAAAACAAAGACATCTCTTCCCAACCTAGGTGTTTAAAGGTTTTGTCTTTGCTAATAAACCTTCAATAATATGTGAGTAGCAAAGTTACTACTATGATGGCAGATTCGTGAGCATGCTTTAGGGGTAGTAAAATATCAAGTAGTGCACTAAAAGCTTGTCCTTATTTAATATTGTCCTTATTTAAAAGCTTGTCCTTATTTTATAATATAGCTTCATGAATTGTCCTTATTTAAAAGCTTGCCAATCACTGGTGAGTTAATGGTATTTAAACAAGCAACCTCCTGACACAAGGACACAAATTTCAAACCAAACACTTTACTTTCTGCTTTTTGCCCTTTTCGAAGTTTCTTTTTCTCACCAACTCATCATTACACAGTATACTATTTTCAAACAAGTTGCAATATAATATTAATAAACACAAAACACACTATAATTCAAATACACATAACATAAGGATCAAACAAAGAAATATTCGATGAACATTTTGAAGATATTAAGAACACCTTGAATATTTTGGCTAAAATTTCGCCGGACAAATTTTCAGAATAATGTTTTGCTTAAACTTTCAACAAAAACCCACTAGTAACATGTAAACATTCAAACAAACAAGGTTTTTGAACAAACTTTTAACAAAAATACGCCCAAAATGTAAAAAAAAAAAAAAAAAAAAAAAAAAAAAAAAAAAAAAAAAAAAAAACCAAAGCGCCCCGCTATGGCCATAGCGGGGCGCTTTGATGTAAAGCAACAGACAAGGTCTGACCGCGTCAGTCCTTGTCGGTTGACTTTACACCAAAGCGCCCCGCTTTGGCCATAGCGGGGCGCTTTGAGTGTGTAAATAGACCAAGCGCGTGTGCGAATAGACCAGGCCTTTCTATTATTATAGCTATAGTGTATGTTTGGCTTTCCTTATGAAAATGACTTTTCAACTTATTTGAGAAGTAATAATATTTGGGAAGTAATAAGTCAGGATTTTTTGACTTATTGACTTATTCACTCACACACAAAAGAATTCCAAACACTTTGAAAAGTCATTTTTGCCTCAAATAAGTCAATAAGTTGAAATAGAAGGAACCCCAAACACCCCCATAGTCTACAACTTTTGTACTTTTGTTCCCGGATAATCACTGACGCAGATGGGGTTAGTTTTCTCAGTTAAGTTAGTATGAAATGACTATAATGCCCTTACTATTAAAAATTAACAAATAAAACATGAAAAAATTAAAAAATACATGTGGGCCCATCTATCCACCTACCCACCCCACGCTACCCCACCTCACCCCCAAATACCAGCCACATTTATCTCTCTCCTTTGAAAAACCACCACCACAACGACCATCACCTCCATAGCCGCCATCACCTCTCAGCCACCATCGCCATCATCACCACCAAATCGTCTTCACAACCACCACCATTAATCATGTTCAACAGATCTCAAACAAATTGAAACAGGCCTTCAACCCTTTACCTGTAACCAAATCGGAATAACCAAATCACTGTGCAAACACATCTTCTCCTCCATCAATGCACCACTACAAGTCCCCTGAATCGGTTGGAATAACCAAATTGGCGACCACTTATCGCCGGAAAACGTTTTTAGCTGTCGGAATCGTGTGGGATTACAGGTTTGCCGGAGTGAGTGAGTTAGAGGTGAAGGGTTGTTTCAGAACGATTTGTTTGAGAATGTGTATGGGTTGAAGGCTAATGATGAGAACATGGTTAAGGTGTATGGTAAGGATTTTATCGGGTGGGCGAAACCGGAGGTTGCGGATTAGTTTGGGAGGAGGAAGATGGTGAGGTGTGGAGGACACCGGTTAGGGATGGTGGTGGGAATGAATGTTGGAGTAGTTTGAAGACGTTGTAAATGATGGTGGTATACAGAGTGTGGCATTGGGCTGCAAATGTGTCGGTTGTGAAGAAATTTAGCCATGAGTTTAATGGAAAAGGTTTTTATGTTAAGTTTGACAACAGTTGTGGTGATTTACGGTGATGATATGTGTCGAAGGAGATGGTGGTGATTTACGGTGGCCGCGGTTATGGACGGTGGTGCTAAGTTTTGGGTGGCAGTTTTAGAGTTGGGTGAAGGAGATGAAGAAGGGGAAGATGGGTCCACTTTTTATATTTAAATAATAGTGATGGGCTCCATTTATCTTTATTAATACTTTATTTTTTTAATGAAGGGCATTATAGTTATTTCATACCAACTAGACAGAGAAAACTAACCATCATCCGCGTCAGGTACTATCCGAGAACGAAAGTGCAGAAGTTAAGGACTATAACCGTAATTTTAGAAGTGTAGGGGCTATATGTGAAAACGAAGCAAACCACATGAACTATCCAGACAGGTTTCTCTTCTAGTTTTGTTGCTTTCTAACTTGTCAAACTCTATTTCATAGTAACAAGGGGTGTTTATGGTTTTGATTAAAAATCATGAAACTGTTTAATCTGTCATTGGCTTGGTTTGCAATTGGTTTATTATTTTACTTTTCAGTGGTAAGTTTCAAAAATTTTAAAATTGTAGTGTACGGATTTGTTTGAAGTTTAACCTGGAAACCGATCTGTTAGGCCCTAAAGTGTGAGACTGACGCATCAAATTAACATAACGGGCTATGGTTATGAACTGGGCTTTACCGGGTTAGTTATATTAGGTTTTGGACCTTTATAGGTCACCTGGGCCAAGCTTTAGGCCATGTGGGCCAAGCAGGCCCAAGGGGAGCCCATGTAGGGGAGCGGGCTTTAGTAAGTATATAAACAAGTTTCTAACTTGTTTTTAGGTTGGAACTTCTTAGAGCCTCAGTTACAGAAATTCTAGAGTTACAGAGAGAGAGGCGATTAGTTGGTGTAGGAACTTGTACCAGACGATTTTGCTTGTTCAAGTAATAGAATCGTGTGCAAGTTTAAAAGTGATTTTTGGTATTGTGTTCTTCATATTTCATATTTTTCGGTTTTTCTTGAATCACCTATTGATTGGATTCCGCACAATCGATAGGTTGTTTGATATCACTGAAAGATCCGGTTCAACGGGACTTACAAGTGGTATCAGAGCTTTAAGAACCTATTTCTAGGCTCGGTGTGATATCAAAGATTCAAGTTTTTCGTTATCTTTGGTTCGGTGTTCTTCGCGTTCTTCGTAGTATTCATCGGATTTCTTAAAAAATTGCTATATTTTGGTGGTTTGATCTTTTGAAAGGTGTTTAAGTGTTATTGCCAAATTTTTTAAAACTTTTCGATAATATTATTTAGTTTGCTAAGTTTTTAAAAGATTTGAAAGATCTTTATTTTCAAAAAGTCCAAATACAAATTTTGAAAAATCCCAAATACTTCGGAAACTTTGTTGAAATTGCTTTTAAAAATCAAAAATATCTCAAGTTGCAGATTTCGAGCAAATACAAAAATAGTTTTCGAGATAATTCAGAGATCTATCACATCGGTTTCGAGTCCCATCTCTTTCCAAGATAAGGTCTCCACCATTCCGAGTCGCAACCTCCTCCACGGTTTCGACTCATCTTTCACTGGTCTCGACTCATAAGGTCTCGACTCATCTTCAGCAGGTCTCGAGTCAAGGAGGTGTCTTCACGGTCTCGACTCATCATCATCATCTTCATCAGGTCTCGACTCACTGCTCTACAATTGGTCTCGAGTTATCAACTTTCAGTCTCGAGTCGCAACCACGGTTCCGAGTCGCAACCGAGTTCTCGAGTCGCAACCTCCATTCATCTTCTACAAGGTCTCGAGTCGTATTCTCCGGAGTCGCAACAAAGGTCTCGAGTTGTATTCTCTCGAGTCGCAACCATCATCATCATCTACAGATCTCGAGTCGCAACAATAATCACGAAACCTGCAACTCCTTCTTCGGTCACAATCACCACCATTGTCCTAGTCATTATCGTTCATTCCCTCCGGCCGCTATCTCCGTTAACATCATCTTCTCCGGGTTTCATCTGCAACATCGAGCCAACCACCGATGTTCTCCTCCACTCTTGAACGACCTCGTATAATCACCATCTCCTGTTCATCGATCGTCAACTCCGCCGCAAACTGTACACCATCTTCATCGGTCATTCATCACTGGTTGTGGCGCCTGAGATTCACAATTAGGGTTTCGGTATTGTTTAACGAAGAAGACAGTGTGACGTTCATTTTCATTTTGTTTTAACTATAATAATAATAATTATAATAATTATAATATATTAATAATAAGGATTCTTTTATAATAAATACATATATATATATATATATATATTCTTTAAAAAAAAGCAAAAAGTTTGTTTGGTTGTGAAAAGTTTGACAGGTTTTGAGGTGCGGTTCAGAAAGCGGGATCATTCGCTTGCAAAGGGTTTGAGTTAACGAGTACACGGGTTCTCGTTTGGTTTGTGTTTTGAGGAGAAGAACAAAAGTATCAACCACCCACTGAAATTATGGCATTCGTGTTTCACAAACCAGTGGCTCAAGAAATTACCAGAGAAGAGATACTTTCTGTCTTTTGCACTCCTGAATGTAGAGAAAGGGTTGAGGCTTATCATATACACAATGCTGAGCTAATTCAAGATTATCAAGATATAAAAAAATAAAAATTTCACATTATCGAAAAATGAAAAACTTTATAAAGAAAAGATTGAAGCTCAGCGAAAAGACATCATCAAACTCAAAGATGATGTAAGTGTAAAAACAGCCCATTTTCTAGAAGCTCAGGAGAAAGTATGTATTTTGACTAAGGAACTGGAAGATATAAGAGATAGATATCAAATAAATGAGCTAAACATAAAGAAATTTGATTCTTCCAGTAAATTAGTCAAAAATTTGTGTGATCAACAGCTCGCATACAAGGAAAAGAAAGGTTGTGGTTTGGGTTTTAATAAGGCTCCTCCTCCTTATAATGACAATTATACTTATTTACCTATGACTGAGGAGGAGATGATAAATTAAAGTCGAATGACTTATGGTCCCAAAAACTATAAGTCATCATTTAATGGCAAACTAGTTGGGAAACAGAAGTCTAATCCAATAAATTTTGTTTCTAAAGGCTCAATTGATCCTAACATTTCGTCTTCATGTGCAGATAAAGTATCTGAAGTAAAATGTGGAGATGTTCTTGGGAGTGAACCAGTTGTTCATACTAATATTTATGAAAATTATTTTGAACAAACTGAATCTGATATTGCTTTTGGTCGGTCTTTGTTTGCGTCATTTTCTACTTATGTTTCGTCTAGTGAGCCTGATGTTTGGGGTAAAACTGATGATGTTTGTGTTGAATCTTTGAACAATAAGTGTGGTGTTGATTGTGTTTCAGTTAATGCGTGTGATTGTAATGTTTCTAATGTTTCAGTTGATGACAGTGTTACAGGTGAGGTCCCTCAGGACACATTCAGTGAAACCACTGAAACTCCTTCTCAAGAAAATCAAGAGTATCCTGATTCTTCTTCTGAATCTGTCTCAGTGGGCGTCCCTAATGCTGAATCTAGTGGGACCCCTTTGGAAACTGTAGATGAAAGCAAACCTAAATCGGATTCGCATGATACATGTGTTGACGAAACATGTGTTGATGAAATTTCAACTTGTTCTGAAATTAAAACAGAAACTGAATCGTCTTTTCAGAATGATCCTGATAAAATTATAAAAGACGAAAAACATCATCTGTCTGAATCTCATGCTAGTGTTAGTTCTGATCAACAGGTACAGAAGAATTCAGAAAAGGCACACGGAACACAACCAAAGCAACCTAAGCAGGCTCGGTCATCTAGACCAATCAGATCGGCTAATGCTGCTTGCTCTCAGAATCTCCATACATTGCAACGACAGACATGTTTCAACTGTGGAATTCCTGGACACATTGCTAGAAATTGTGTTCATCGTCCAAAAGTGCAACGAAATGCCAACACTCACTCATGTGCTGATGTTTGTGAGCCGGTTCACAACACACAAAAGGAGCCAAAACGAGCAGATCAAAGTCGAGGATATAAGAAGTCTGCTCATCAAGGAAAATCACGATCCCATAAGGCTCATGATAAGGTGATTGAAAGCTCCAATCAGGGATATAAGACGAAGAATGGTGCTCAGAGCAACAAGACATCTACAAACAACAAATACAAGCACCCCAATTCGTCTTCGTTTAAGAGAAATGTGCAGGCGCATCCAACGCAAAAAGGACCGGTTTGTCCTTCAGGACCTGCTAGAGCGAATCAAGCTGCTCAAAACGTCTTTCCGATGAAAAGACAAACGTGCTACAACTGTGGCATTGTGGGTCATATTGCTAGAAACTGCACAAGGCGTCCCTACGTACCCTACTATATGCAAAATCAGAGGGTTACATCAAAGGATAACAATCATTCCAAGCCTATGAAGGTATCATCACCTAAGGCAATGAAGAATGTGAATCCCAAGGTTAAACCTTCTGATGGGGATTGGAATGTTGCTAAAAACAAACGAAGGGCTGTTCAGGAACAAAACCGTGTTTCTAAAACCAACAAACTTGAAACAGCTAAAATTGCTCAACCGAAGGCAACAAACATGTTTGTTAAACCGAAACAGATTTGGAAACCCAAATCCAAAGCAGCAACGTCTCCAATCCTTGAAATGAAAGGGGACTTATGTTTAAAGGAAGTGTCTTATTTTGATGCTTCAGGAAATCCCAGGACCACGATGGCCTCGGTACCCATGTCTTACTAATCTCCTTACTTTTCAGGAACAACCAAGGAGGAGCTGTTGACAATCTCTGGAATGTTGATAGCGGTTGTTCAAGAGATAAAACGGGTAACATTTCACTGTTGCAAAAAGTTCAATTTTTTTTTACAGATGATATGTTTCCTTTGGAGGAGATTAGAGAAGTAAGATAAGATCAGCAAAAGGTACCGTTTAAATTCAGTACTTTGATTTGAATATTGACTAGTCTTCAATCTGATGACAGAACGGTTAAGCAAAAATATTTTTTCTCTTTTTTAGTTCGTTACTTTGTATATAAAGTGTCCTTTCTCTAGTAAATGGTAAATTTGCGCTAAAATACAAGATTTATGCACAAATTTAGGGGGGGAGAGGAACATATAGATAGATATAGAGTTTAAGGGGGAGAATGTGACAACCCGCACTAAACCAGGTATCCGTACAACTTAATTACTGATTAATTACTGCTAAATTACTGTGCTTGATTGAACTAGCTGATGAACTGCTACCTGCATACTGATACATGCACTTACTTGCATCATACTTTATTTGCTGTCACACTATATTCTGCTTATAGCACCTTCGTGACACACTCGATGCACTAAACGCACAGTAGCACAATTAACGGATACACAGTGAACATGCTGATATAACCAGCATCAGGCAGATACTGCCTCTAAGGCCTGTTAAGAGCCTCATATATTTTGACTACACTGGTAGTGAGTGTAAGGATACAAGGGTTGTGGTACCGCGTCTCTAGGAATAAGATACACTGATTCGGATGTGCCAAAAACGTACTTTAAGTACCAAACACAGCACTTTAATAATTAAACCAGCTTCTAGCTGACTAATAAAGTGCCAGAACATGAGAAAATAACACTAGACACTTTCTAAAGTGTCGGGAAAACAAATTGTGTCACTAAAAATGTTAATAACGACACTTTAAAGCCTTTGTAACACTTTAACGGATTTCTATCCAACCGGACACCCGGACTTGACCCGGAACATGAAAATATTACCATTTTCACTATTTTATTTTTTTCTGAGCCAGTTAGGGTCCCTGATTACCCTAACACCCGCCAAAACATGTAACATACAACTAACTAAGTTAAATACTTGGTTAACTTATTTAACTAAACTAATTATCCTAACCACCTACTTAAAATCGAACCAAGGACCCCCCCCCCCTAACCGAATCGGTTACCTAGGGGGCACCCCTTGTACTTGTGATCTTGGATAATCTTGTTATGTCTAAAATCTATACTACACATTAACCATTGGACATTAACACTAAATCTTGCCTATATATATCACTTGATCACTAGAGATAATCACCACTTAACACAACACACTCCAACTCTCTCTCTTGCTCCCTTTGGCTCTCGGCCGAACCCACCCCCACACCTACAACCATCTTCGACTTTCATCCTCATCATTCCAACAACATACACACTTCAAGGATCACGTATTAGGAGCCTCAGAGCAAGCGGAACACGAAGGACCTCTACCGTTAGCTTTTATCCACTCACTTTTCGTCAAGAATCTTCCCTAGCCTTGAGCTAGAGGTATATCACTTAAAACTTGTTTTTACACTTATCTAAAGTGGGTAAAAGGAATATTGTCGGTTGAATCTCGTTAAAATGAAAGATGATGATCAAAAGTCTAGTAAAAACTATAAAAGTGGTGGTTAATAGCATATAACTTGTGTAAAAGTCGTAGGACTTGAAATATGTGATTATTGAGACCCGATCTATGATGTGGTAGCTCGGATCTCCGTTTAACCCGACTTTGTAAAATCAAGTATCTTCACATAAGCTCGTTTTTGACTAAATACAAGGGTTAAAGGCGAAACTCTACCACACAAGATACATGAACTTGTGTGAAAATATTTTACATGTGTAAAAGTGATTTAACCGGTAAAATGGTGTTTAAAACTAGCGGATCTACGTATCCGCAAGTGGTATTTTCAAAGGACCACACATTTAAGAAACCATGTATTTTAAAGAAAGGATCTTACACTAATAAATATGGTTTTATAAACCACAAGTGTGTAAACACTTGTGAAACAAAGAGATCCGACAAAGAAGTAAATTTGTCACTTGTCACTAGAAGTTGTAAAGACGGATTTCTCTAAACACGAGATTTTTACAAGATTAAAGTTACTTTATATAATGATCTACATATATAAAGGGGATTTACACTATAGATTCGGAAAAACTGCAAGTTCATGCGATTATGCAAATTTACATACTTGTCGACTAGTTTGATGTGTCGGAAATTGTTTGATTGAATAAAGAAGTTGTTGAATTGATTTGTTAAAAGAAAATGATACGCTTGAAAGCGTGGCCACCTCCAGTTACAGAGGAAACTCTGGCGAAATTTTCTAAAAACCTAACACTTAGACTTTTTACACAACAAGTGTTAGAACTATCTTTGAACATATTCTCAAAACATAAATTTCGCCAGCACTATATTTTACTAAATATTCGGAGGTGGGATTTTCACAAAGATTAACGTGATAAATATATTTGTCACAACACTGTTTATGATTATTTTGTGAAAGACATAAATATTATTTTAGAGTAAAAATAATATTTACAAGCGTTAATGATTCCAAAACTTTACAAACGCTTTCGCCATAAATATATAAGTTACACCGGTAATTATATTACCACTTGTATGTTAAAACGTAACGTACACAATTACGGAAATATTTATGAACGCGTACTTTAACAACGTATTTTGGATAAATACCTACATTTTGGAGTTGGATATATATATAAGGATTAAGTGAGACTTAATGACGGAATTATACGCACATGTATTAAATCCCCCATCCTTGGGAAGGAAAATAACTACCAAGTAAATACAAAATGTAACACGGAATAGTTGTCTAACTATTTCCAGCAAACATAAACTGTAAAGCTAACGCACGGCCACCCGTCTAATAGAATTAGCACTTGTAGGTCGTTGCACAGCTTACTGTTTTGGAGACGCTTGGTAGAGATACGCTTTCACTGTGAGTTCATGTCCCCCTTTTCTCTAACTGTTTTCAGTTTACTTAACTGCGGGGGTGAAATACATGTTACTTTGTTTACAAGTACTTTATACACGGTATGATTAACGTAAGGAGGTTTAGATCATGTGAATGGGTAGGCAGATGGACCGAGGGACAGTAGCGGTAGATCTATCTGGGTGTAGCGAGCCCAACTCTAGGCCCAACAGAACGGACCTCTATGAGGACCAACAGAACGGACCTTGAGTGACTTTGTGCCCGACGCAAAAATCGGCTAGGTCGTGTCTTACTACTTGCATTTCACAACATGCTAATGGCCTTGCAAACCATTGGTGATCACAAGTCCTCTTACACTGCTTCATACCAGGAAACTTTTATACTTACAAGTGTTTTACTTACTCACTTGCACATGAACTCGCTCAACATTATTGTTGATTTTTCAACTCACATGTATTTCAGGAAATTAAACGGATCTGGCACGGTATGGAACGTTTTCCGCTGCACCTTTTCATGAAGTCATCAGGGTTTAGGGTTGTGTCTCTTACCTGGACAAGACACAATCCCTAAATCACGTTTATGTTTTGCTATAAGTTGTAATGTTTCTGAACAAGGTTACGGTTGCATGTTAAAAACAATGGTATTGTATGTTGTTTTCTAAACTTAATGGATGACTTGCATGGTTTTTAAATTCATATAGCTTGTTATGATTAAGCTACGGTATTAAGAAGTCACACCAAAATTAACCACGCTTCCGCAAAGCCAGGGTGTGACAGAGAAAACTCAGAAAAAGAAAGTCACAAAAAGAGTTTGCTGTATATATATGCATTGTTTTAGGGGGAGAAAATGAGAAAAATACAAAAACATTAGAAAATGAAAAAGCCAAAAAGAAAGATTGCATGATATGGGAAGTGAAATAAATGTTCGTGTCAAAGGGTTTTGACTAACACATGTAAGGTGCCATAGCTGGAAAGACTAGGATCTACTGCGATATGTCGATAGGCTTGACGCTCAAAATGATAAAAGATACCAAGTGATATAAACATAACGAACTATGTACCATGTGGGTAACATACCAACGACGTATGATTTTAGGGTCTTAAATCTTGCGTTGATAGATAGCCAACATCTGAGGTTTCGGGTCTTTATATTGTTGAATCATCCGGGGATATCTTGGCTGTCCTTCTGTTCAGAACTAAAATTGTACATGAACCCAGGAAAGAAAGTCACTTGGAATTAGCTCATTTCTATTTGAATGTCTGTATGTTGTCCCGATACACACAATTTTGATCTGATTCTGAAATCTTCTCTGAAAAAATTCGTGTACCTCCTCTGCTGCATCCAGATATATGCTGACCTGGAGGTGTTAGGCAACGACAGCTTCTGCTGCATCCAGATACATGCTGACCTAGCTGTACGTTGTCGCGCTATAGATCTAATACACCCGAAAGAGGCCCTCAAGTGCCCAAACGAAACCCAAGAAACCTATATCAAACTGAGAAAACTCATTTGATCTGTATATTATACCATCTCTGCAAAAGATCTATTTTGTTCTCTTCTCAACCTATTCCCAGTTAAGATTTCATAAATCTGGATTGGACTTGTGAAATATATGGTAGGGAAGATACTTGCATGATAAAGTGTGCTGTTTATATTTCCAGGATTTGATTAGTATTTATTTGGGTGTTCATTGTTAAGAAATCAAAACATGATAAAATAGATTATATGCAGACCTAGATACAGTCAGGATATCTTAAAGGATGACATCAGTATACTCACCTGCTACGATGAATCGTTGTGCTTACCTTGATCGCGGGGGTATGCCTTGGATTGGGACACACGGGTATAATAGTATAATATTACCTAAAGCATATCACGAAGTTGAAAAATTAAAAGTTGAGCGTTAAAGTTTAAGTGGACTAACATATTGGCAATCGCATAGACCAGTTTGATTAGGCTCGTACTGAAAAGTGTTCCTTAGTCTGTCTGAGAACGAATTTTGATCTCATTGCAATTGTAATTGTATATTATGGTAGTTGTTTATATTTTGAGTTTTTATTTGTTTCTAGTTCTTAATATTAAAAAAATAAAAAATAAAAATAAATACAAAAATACAAAAATAGTGTCTTGCTTTTCTATAAAATCGAAAATCCAAAAAATAGAGTGTCTTTTTGTTTTTCTTAAAATTAAAAATGTAACCGTTCTTGAAGATTTGACTGATCATCAAAAGTTAAAAGAATTTTAAATTGTGAAATCCAAGTATAAGTACATGGATGTACCTAGTGTTCATATGGTACTTTCCCTGTTGCATAAGAAATGTTTGCTTATGAGTTTGTGAGCATGTGCAGAACTTGGTTTCAATCAAGAACAGGGGTTGATGAAGACTAAGATGCTGTTAGTTGCTGAAGAAGCCTGAAGCAGCTCAACAACAAGATGTACCTGAGTCAGAAGAATCGGATACGAATTGCCGTCTGACAGTGATAGTGCATTTGAAGAAGTACCGTGAACCTGCTTGAAAGACAAAGATTGAAGAAGAAAAGAGCTGCTGAGAATCCTCTTCTCACATTCTTTTTAACAAGATTTTCAAGCAAAGCTGATCGAGATCCTTATATGAAGCTAACCACAAGAGCTGAAGAAAGAGACCCAGTGCTGAGAGTTCAGAAGACAAGAACTTCCAGAACATCTACATCATAACGACAACCATAGACTTCGTTGAGGATGTTGCTGGATTCATGTTATGAAGACAATTTGATGGCATCAGTCTAGGGGGAGATTGTTAGGCCCTAAAGTGTGAGACTGACGCATGAAATTAACATAACGGGCTATGGTTATGAACTGGGCTTTACCGGGTTAGTTATATTAGGTTTTGGACCTTTATAGGTCACCTGAGCCAAGCTTTAGGCCATGTGGGCCAAGCAGGCCCAAGGGGAGCCCATGTAGGGGAGTGGGCTTTAGTAAGTATATAAACAAGTTTCTAACTTGTTTTTAGGTTGGAACTTCTTAGAGCCTCAGTTACAGAAATTCTAGAGTTACAGAGAGAGAGGCGATTAGTTGGTGTAGGAACTTGTACCAGACGATTTTGCTTGTTCAAGTAATAGAATCGTGTGCAAGTTTAAAAGTGATTTTCGGTATTGTGTTCTTCATATTTCATATTTTTCGGTTTTTCTTGAATCACCTATTGATTGGATTCCGCACAATCGATAGGCTGTTTGATATCACTGAAAGATCCGGTTCAACGGGACTTACACGATCGCATAAAACCGGACTGATTTATAAAGTTGTGCTACTTAGATTTTTTAAATATTATGTGTGTATCGCTCAATTCATATTGGACTATGAGTTAAGTTGATCAAATATGTCATGAGATCTAGCTCTAATCCACAATAGCCAAAGATGAAGTTTGATGTTTATAGATCCACGTTTAATGTTGTGAAATTGAAACAACTTTTCTTGATAAAAGGTATTAAAAATTGTTACATTCTTTTACAAAAACAACTTTAAGAGCAACTCGAGGTATAGTTAGATTTTAGTTTGTATTTTAGCGTCGGTCTACTATAAAAGCCAAAATTGTAAGGACAAACCATTAATAATGGTTCGGTTTTACTTTTTAACGATTTAGTTTTGATTTTTGTTGATCAAAACCATTACTAGTGGCTTTGTCCATAGGCTAACCTAAAAACCGTTAAAAACGAACCGTGAGCACTTCTAGTAGTAATGGCTTAATATAACCTAGAAGTATAACATGGATAAAACAAATAAGAACTTTTCAATTTTCTTACTTATTAGTTTTTGTTTGATCTATGTTATTTTAAAAATAAAATTTAGAGTAAATTGCCAAAATCGTCCCTGAGGTTTGGACATGTTTGTCTTTTTCATCCAAAATAATTTTTTTGTACAATATAGTCCTTCACTTTTGGGATTTTTTGTCATTTACATCTAATTTGCTTTATTTTTTCTATCAAACATTTGGATGAAAATGGTAAAAAAATCACAAATATCAGTGACGATTTTGACAAAAAAAGTCAGACGTTTGGATGAAAATGGCAAAAAATACCAAAAGTGAAGGACTATATGGTACAAAAATGTTGTTTTGGATGAAAATGACAAACATACTCAAACCTCAAGAGACGATTTTGGCAATTTACTCTAAAATTTAAGGAATATAATAATTTTCATCGAAAATCTTTGAAGAGTATAATTTTAATTTTTTTTTTCAGAAAGTGAAAGGAAAACCAACTTTTAGGGCATGTAGAGCAACAATTTTCTAGCCGCTTTGTGAAAGTTAAATAAAGTGATATAAGGCAAAATTGACACAAAGGAGATGACGTCGATGAAAAGGAAAATGAAGGAGAGGTATCCGCCACATGAACGTTTCACTAATTGCTTGTGTGAGAATTAGAGGATAGATAGGCGTTTTTTGGGCTTCTTTATGCTATGAGAAGTAGGGTTGCAAACGAACCAAACGTTCGGCGAACAGTTCGTGAACTGTTCGGCGGCAAGTTCGTTTGTGTTCGTTTGTTTATTAAACAAACAAACACAAACAAGAAATTTCGTTCGTTTAGTTAAATGAACAAACATGAATAGAGGGCGCGTTCATTTATTTATGTTCGTGAACTTTCGGTAACGTGTTCGTTTGTGTTCGATAGTTCATTAGTTTTTTAGCTTTTATATTTTATTTAAATACTTTAAAATTCCGACAAATAAAATATTTAAAAAGTGTCAATGTATTATATATTTTGTTCATGAACGTTTTTTGTGTTCGTTTGTTAGTATTTATGTTCATGAATATTAGTTTGTGCTCATTTGTGTTCATTATTGTTCGTTTTCATTCGTTGCTTAAATTAACAAACAAACACAAACGAACATGAACAAGTTCATTTCCTTAACAAACAAACACGAACATAAAATCCTGTTCGGTAAGCGTTCATGAACAGTTCGTGAACATATATATTTCTTAACAAACAAACACGAATTTGTTCGTGTTTGTTTGATTCGTTTGCAGCCCTAATGAGAGGTACAAAGTTTGGACATTGTAATGTGAGTTCAATTTGAGAGTAACCAATGGAGATGTTGTTATCTTTATATCATCGATATGTTCAGTTAATTGAAAAGGGACATAAAGTGCCAAAATAAAAATGTAGAATAAAAGCTTTTTATAAATGAAAGTGGGTTTTGTTGGAAACTAGTTGTTGCCCCGCCTGCGTTTTGAGGTGATGGCCGAATAATTCTCAACCAATTAAAAAAACAGTCATATAGTTTTACTAGAAAAAAAAACTAAAACGATGACAAGACCGTAATTTTAAGCTCAAGGCAAAATGATAATTTTTAACAGATGGCAAAATCGGATTTTTTAGCTAGGAGGAAAACATGTTTTTATTTTTAACTGGGGGGCAAAAACGTATTTTTGCGCAGCGGCCAAAATCGTAATTTTGAACCGAGGGCAAAATCATAATTTTGAGCTAAGGGCAAAAGCATAATTTTATTTTGAGTTGGGGGCGAAAACGTAATCTTAAACTGGTGGCAAAAACGTAATTTTAAAGTGAGTATAAAATAATAAACTGTCACGACCCCCGACCCACCCTAGACGGAATCGGGAGCCGCGAACAGCCACGTGGTACCGGTGATTATTTTGAAAACGTTGCAGCGGAAATTTCATTAGGACCGTGAGTTAGGAAAAATATCAGAGTTTAGAAAACACCGGATTTTATTTATTAAATAGATGAGATAAACTCAGGTTTTACAAAGGTAGCTGTAATAAGGGATAAACCCAATTACATAAAACAATATTTCTTAATTTGATTTAATTAATAAAATAAGCCACTTCTTGATGCCTTTTAGTGCCGTATCCATTTCTTACTCCAATCTACTGTAATTACCTGAAACGCGTTTTAAAAAGGTTTTGTCTGCGGGAAATACTGAGTGAGTTCATTCATTTTTATTAAAACGACACGTTTGTTATAATTTATAGTATTAAGGGTGATTACATTGTTTCTATATCAACCAACTACCCACAGTATTTGTCACTCGACTTGTTTCTGTGACTGTGGTCAGACCACCCATTGGCTAACTCGTTGTCCAATGGTGGCGGGAAAAAGTAATGTATACAATACCCCACATACCGGCTGTAATTTGGTGATTACAAAGACTTAATCCCTGTAATTATAACTTTGAAAATAAACATGCTTTTGAAATTAAATTTGATAAAAAGAGAATGACTCACATTATAAGCATGCAGATTTATACGGGCAGAGTTTAGTCTACAGATAAGCCTTGATAGATTGCAGATTTATACAGGCAGAGCTTAGCCTATTGATTAGCCTTGTAACCTAGTGTACACGAACTAGGTAAGTAACTTAATACAGCATTTACGATAACTCACGAGATTAAAACCCTCACAACGAATGACGAAGTGCAATCACTAAAACATCTATCGGATTCACAACGAATGACAGAGTATTCCCCGAGTTCGGGTGATACTCAAACATCCTGTCGGAATCACGACAAATGACAAAGGATAGCACTTAAACATCCATCGGATAGTTTCTATCGATCGGACATTGAATCGTAGCAGCGATAGAGTTAATACCCTGTATCGTAGCAGCACCCCGCTATACTAATTAGTGATTTTGAGACTGTTTCTACTATAACTCGGAGTGTATAACGAATTTCTTCATCGAACGAACGCCAGAAATCAATTCCCAATGTCTGCTATTTATACACGAAAATTGACAGGCTTACGGACCGTAAGCCTTATCCCTTACGGTCCGTAAGGGACACCTTTTCACTATAGGCTTGCCACGTGTGTGTGTAGGCTTGATGAGTCGACGAAATATTAAAATTCGAATTTGACAACGAGATATAAAGATAATCGTCAAGTGGGAATATCCCCCCCTGAGTTTTAGGGGCCCTGATCCTGATTCTGATTGTTCTGAAATTTGTAGGGTTTATGTAGAAGTACTTAAGGGTCTTAACTAAGGTTTTCTAGTGAATAAAATATAATAATAAATAATAGTTTTGGTAGGAGTTGTTATGGTTTGGGACAAAAAGGAAATAAAATGGTTTAGAAAAGAGATTGGACCCACTTTGTAACTTTAGGGTTCAACTAGAAAGTCTCCTGGTAGAATATTGGGTAAAATCTTTTGAGGTATATAAAAATATATTTTTGTAATTGTGTTAAGTATAATACCCCTAATTCAACCTTATCCCGATGTCCCGAGACAGAACCCCAATAACTTAGTCGGGCAGAGCCCTGACATATGTTATGAGGCTCAAATCAATCGGAAAGGGTAGCGGTGATCTGGAGTTAAAACAATTAAAACGAGGCAAAGGCTTTTTTATTATTATAGGGTAAATAATAATAACAAAAAATATATATATATCGAGAGAGTAGGCGATGAGAGAATAGAAAGAAGAGAGAGATGGCGAAATGAAAGAATGAAGGGAAATATATTGAAATGGACCATCTTATTTATACTGTCCTCCCAAGATTTCGGAAATGCATGCATTTAGACACGTAAGTTGGTCACCTGTGCATACTGTGTACTTAACCCATTGGTGTGAAATGAAATTATATTAAAAAATGGGACACGACTTTGAAAGATTCACAGAATGGAGGACACGTCCTTTTCTTTTCATATAAATCTCTAATTATTATTTATTATTATTATTATTTAATATATATATATATATATATATATTAAATGGGACATGAATTTAGAAAGAGGACAAAACATGTCCACGAAATATTCAACTTTCAATTATATATTTTATTTTATTATATATATTATAATTAATTTAACTGCTTCACTTATTTGGTGCGTATAACTTTTATAATATGGCGTTCTAGAAAATAATAAATATGTCTTTAGAACGAGAATATTTTTGTTTACATTTGGGTCTAAGTTTCATTAAAAATAGAGTAGGTTCAAAATACAATGTATTTTTATAATTTAATTAGTAAACGGTTCCTGGGCCCGTCCAGGTACTTCATATTTCTTACAGTTAACTTACCCGTAATCTACCCGTCTAATAATATAAGTTTTTATATACTTTTATTTTATTTTAGAAAGGTGACCCATATACAGGCCAATTATTTATTTCAACCAACTATATAAAATAGTGTTTAAAACTATTTGGGTTGAATAATTTTATTAAAAATAAACTATTTACTAGTTACTAGTGGTTAATAAATTTAACCAAACCTATAATTTATATGATAAAATTAGGAATGTTACAGTTTATACATTTGTATTTTAATTTGGTTTTGTGACAAATTGTTTAGTATTTGAAACTTATGATAATTGTTGTGCATTTGAATTGAATTTGTGAATTGTCGAACGATGTTAAAGTTATGACTTTGCGAAATGAATTTGTGCACTTATGCCTTATCGTAGGTTAGGATTTACATGTCCGAGGCAACGAAGTGCATTACGGTCCGTTGTCTATGACGTTGATATCAATTGGCACCTAAGCTTCGTGATAGTAATCCGTTAATCACTGTATGCAATTGAATCAAGTTAAAACATGTAGGAACCCTAGGTCTTGCAATTATCGAACCGGGTGTGATCCGTATTCTCATTTCTTGTTTCAACTTTCTAGTTAGTATTTTAGTTGCAATTTTAGTTAATCAAAAGTGTTTTAGATAATAGCAATTTGTCGGTTCACTCCGATATCCTTTCAAACTAATTAAACAAATAAAATTAGCAAACTTCATAATCACGTTGTACATTTTTTGTAAATAGTCTAACTAATCGAACGGGTCGTGCGATACTGACCACGTGCTCTTCGTGGATACGATACCCGACTTACCCTAGCTACCTAGGTTTAATTGGGTTTTTGACTGATCGGGACGACACAGTCACGTCGTATATATATATATATATATATATGGGTGAGAGATTAAAAAAGAAAAAAATTAATAAAATCTAGCCGTTGAATATATAACCGTTGCAACAAGTTCCCATTGGTCAATCCATTGCCCCTTCAGCGTGTTTCAAAAAACGCCAAAACGAAATTCAGGCTGAATCACGCCTGAAAACGCCGAGGGGGCGGGTGGTGGGCGGAATTGGGCGTGTTTGAGGGTTTATTTTGAAATAAGGACGCCCACTACGGATGATCTAAGCTTGGGTAACTCTAGTAGAAATTTTATTTTTGTCATAAATTAAATGGTTGTTTTATTTTCATACTCTAAAAAGTGCCTTTCATGAGTCATTATGGAGGTTTTGATTATGGCTATTCAAATTGACATTAACAAGTAAATTTCAAATGAAGGTTTTATTTGAATCAAATTATGTGCTTTAAAAAAGAAAATTAAATATGTAATTTTAGTATTAGTGTCGCATTAGCATATTTATTTATCACTAAATCGATACTACTAATAACCTACATAACCATTAACTTAGAGGTAAGTGTAAGTCGTGGAATATATGAATAGTACTATTTGGGTCGACACCCCTTTTCATGGTTAGTCACACTAACCGCGACCGTCGTGTCAAATGATTGCACAATATCCATGTGTTTCAATGTTCTGCGATAAG
The DNA here is from genome assembly GCA_030545235.1 of Helianthus tuberosus. Taxonomy (NCBI): domain Eukaryota; kingdom Viridiplantae; phylum Streptophyta; class Magnoliopsida; order Asterales; family Asteraceae; genus Helianthus; species Helianthus tuberosus. The sequence continues at coordinate 65,421,899 of CM060400.1, forward strand.
GGGATGGCAATGGGCCGAGTTTGGGATGGGTTTAGGTATCCCAACCCTAAACCCGGTTAGATAAGTTAATCCTAAACTCGTCCCAAAACCCGTCGGGTTTATATCGGGTAAATACTCGTCGGGTGTTGGGTATACCCTCGGGTTTTGGGTAAACTCGTTAATTTAAAAAAAAAAAACTTACTTGTTGGGTATATCCAACCCATACCTGTTGGGTATTTATCGGGTAACTACTATCAATTACAAGTAGCATTATCACTATATGCATATACACATGTTTAAAAAAGTTAAAAGAAACTATATCATGTACATAATCAGGTAAATGTGTAAACTTTATCGGGTAGGGTAAAATGGTATATCACCAAATCCTAAACCCGAGAAAAAAACTAATCCCAAACCCAATTACACGACCCCAAACCCGTCCCAAATATGTCGGGTTTCGGGTTTACCCATTGGGTTAGGGTTTGATTGCCATACCTAGATAAGACATGCTCATAGTAATTGTACTTTATAAACAACTATTTTGAAACATAAGTGTTATTTGAATTTATAAAACTGCAAACTCACCAACTTTTTAGTTGACATATTTTAAGCATGTTTTTAGGGAATTAAGGCATGGATAGTAAGCTCTTTTGGGGTTTTATGCATGATTAGGAACACATTTTGAAGATTTACTCGTTTAGTCTATTAACTTCGGCCATAGTGTAGAATCGACTTCATTTGTTTTAAAGATAAATTCTGAATTATGCATTTGGTTTTCAATCTTATTTAAGTGTTTGCTTAAACAATTGATATGAACACCATGACCGTTACATCTCGGGTTTCTGCCTTGGCAGAGTGTGACAGAACACCATGACATTACATCTCGCGTTTCCGCCTTAGTAGGGTGTGACAACAACGTAAATGGTCCATATGTAAAATAGTAAATGGGTATTTTGATCATTTAACTCAAAACTAATAGAAAACCTAAACAAATGTTTGTCTTAGGCCTCATCCTCGTTACAAAATTGAACCCAAACTATTTACTTTTTATCTTAGTACCATCTATTAAAATCAATTAAATCAAAATCTTTGTAATTGACTCGTATTAATTCTCTTCCAACTTAAAATTTAGATCAAATGTTGTGATTAGATAGGATGAGGGGAGCTTCCTGTCTGACATGACAGATGTCTATAACCTTTCTAGTGAAGATGTTAGAACTATAGACAGGTAACAAACCTTTCCAACAACACTTCACAAAATTATTATTACTACATATACATTTACTTGGAGGGGAATAGTTTTGTTTGGTTATTGGCCAAAAATGACGGCCAATAACATGTTTTTTTTTTAATTTAGCATATGATAGTTATCTATAACTAAAAAAAGAGAGATGGAGAAAAATGTCAGATAATTGTCTGCCACTTCTTCATTTGTTCTGTCAAATTATAATTTTATTCTTACCATAAAAGTACGATTTTGCCCTCAACTAAAAATTAGGATTTTACTCCCAGTTCAAAATAAAATAATGCTTTTGCCCCCAGCTATAGTCATGCCAAATTACGATATTATCCCCAGTTTAAATTACGATTTCGCCCTCAGCTCAAAATATAATTTTGTTTTTGCCCCCAGATAAAAATACGATTTTGCCTTAGTTAAAAATTACTATTTTACCCCCCACCATTACTTAACACAACAAAACCAATGGTCGACGGGAATAAAGATTCCCTTTAATTGGAGGAAAATGGCGGTTAGGGGAATAGTGCCAGGCAACTAGGGCTGTCCAAACTGCTCGACGATCGCTCAAAAAATGCTCGTTCGATTCCTGCTCGTTCGATTCCTGCTCGTTCGATTCCCGCTCAGTTTGTAAATGAGCCGCTCGGATCGGTTCGATTCAAATTCAATCCAAGCATGAGCAAAGGTCCGCTCGCTCGTCGATCGCTCGGTTTCGCTCGAATTATTTTTATTAGTAATTAATATATATATATATATATATATATATATATATTATAGATTTTAAAGATTAAAAACCCAAAAAATATAGTAGCCCAAAAAAAATCAAAAGCCCAAAAAATATTCAGCCCAACTTAATAATTAATATCAAAATCTAACCCTAAATCCCTATTCCTAAAACAATATTCATAGTCATAATCTGATTGTGCGAAGATCTGCATATCGCCGCTTCAGACACCAAAATCTAACCCTAAATTCCTAATTCCTAAAACAAGCCTGCATATTGTTCGAGGATCTGCATATTTTTCTCGTCTCGCTGCCACACATCAAGCCCTCATCCGTCGTTGCCCGTCGCTGCCATTCTGCCACACAATGAAGCCCTCGTCGGCTGCCAATCTGATTGTTCGATCCAGCTCAGACTCGCTGCCAGTTCCACAGGTCCATTCTGTTTATGTTTGTTAAACTTTTGTTCTGTTTGTTAATTAGTATCCTGCTCTGTTTGTTAAATTTCTGTTTATGTTTGTTACACTTCTGTTTATTAAACTTCTGTTTTGTTTGTTAAATAGTATGCTGTCTCATTGTCATATTAATTGTTGTCGGATTAAACATTTATGTGTGTTAAACTTCTATTTATTAATCTTTTCTTGTCATTGTTAAAGAGTATGCTGCTCTGTTTGTTAAACTTCTGTTTATGTACATTACAGGGAGCAGAAAACTTCTGCATATTCAAGGTTAACAAAATTTATGTTTATATGCATATTCAATTAACCTCTCCGTATTTTTCACGATTAAGTAGTTATAATTGTGTTTTTTTTGTAGAATGTCTTCTTACAAAGAATCAAACGAGAATCCAGCTGCTCATGTTGACTTGACTGATGGAGAGGATGACCCGAATCCAATAAATGATGAATCGGGTGATACCGATGTAGCTTATACATTTTTAGAATCACCGATGTAGCTTATACAGTATTTGTCACTCGACTTGTTTCTGTGACAGTTACTATGGGTAGTTGGTTGATATAGAAACAATGTAATCACCCTTAATACTGTAAATTATAACAAACGTGTCGTTTTAATAAAAATGAATGAACTCACTCAGTATTTCCCGCTGACAAAACTTTTTTAAAACGCGTTTCAGGTAATTACAGTAGATTGGAGTAAGAAATGGATACGGCACTGAAAGGCATCAAGAAGTGGCTTATTTTATTAATTAAATCAAATTAAGAAATATTGTTTTATGTAATTGGGTTTATCCCTTATTACAGCTACCTTTGTAAAACCTGAGTTTATCTCATCTATTTAATAAATAAAATCCGGTGTTTTCTAAACTCTGATATTTTTCCTAACTCACGGTCCTGATGAAATTTCCGCTGCAACGTTTTCAAAATAATCACCGGTACCACGTGGCTGTTCGCGACTCCCGATTCCGTCCAGGGTGGGTCGGGGGTTGTGACAGAAGGTGGTATCAGAGCCATTGCTTAAAGCCAATAGGTGTTGTGATAATAATACCTAAGCATATATAAAAGAGTTAGGAAGATTGTTATTAACTGGTAGCACACATGATAACATTTAGACTTGAACTTAAGAAAAGATGCCTTAGTATAAGCTTCGAGATAAGCTAAGTATGATGAATTTTGGTATGCCGTAAGAATGACGATTAGAACATTGCAGGCAATAGCACTTAATTGCTATCAATTCTTGCTTATTGATATTACTTGGTCTAGAATAAGATATGTTACGGGAATACACATTTCCTTGATTATGGACAAAAGCCCTAATAAAAGAGGCACTTTTAAAATCTTGAAAAGATACTATTTATGGGAAATAGAAAATTTTCTCAGGCAAGACTGGGTATGGTGTAGTAGACTCTCCAGCTTGTCCGGATATACTGAGGTTACCTCTCCGTCGCGAACCGGATAAAACGGGGTATATAATATGTCAACAAGTGACAAAATTTCCCTAAATAGTATCATGATCTGATATCTGACTTATTTTTTGAAATATGAATCTGTTAAATACATTGACCTTATGAAGGGTATGTATATTACAGCATGTGAAATATGTGATTATATAGATATGTATATCTATAAGAAATTCCAAAAAGTCAATTAGGAATAAAGCACAAGCATATGTGTTTAGATTTCTTTATTAGGAATATCTTTTCCGATATCAAACATTATTTCATTTGATCATCTGTCTCGTAGCTCGTGTGATAAAATAAACAATGGAAAACCTTTAAGTTAAAACGCCATCAAAAGAATTTCTAACGCGTTACCATTAACGCAAGTAAGAAGCATGTAAAGTTGTGAGAATGTACAAGAAAACACATGAAAATTTAATTATAAGTCCACAGAAGTTGAAGTATATCACACACAACTTTCGAGGCAAGACCTTTGGAAAATATAAATTGGGCACGATGACACCAATGTTAATTCCGTCAGTAGAAGAACTACTAATAAAAAAGAAGCACTTTGCCACATGATCCTACAAAATGAATATCGCTGAGGTACGTTGTAACAAGATTTCAAAACCATCGGTGCACAGTCTAATCAGAGTCATAATTATTATCACTGCAAAAAGAGTCACATACCTTTGCAAATTCCCTATTTCATTTTATTTACATTCCCTAGTAAAGTCACTTAACAACAGTTATTACACGAAATTTCAGATAGAAGTTCTTATATTTCTTTCGTTAAAATTCTGACTTCTGCATGTAATGAGTTAACTTTCGTGTTTCTACTTCCCCTAATGGTCATCATACCATGAGGATTTCTTTCATAGTAGCGAATATTGATCTATTTCATTTCTTGGTAAATTCACACATTACACATGCACTGTTTGTTGCACATGTGATTCGTTTGATTTGTGAAGACCACTGGAGGGCTTCATTCCGATTTGTTATTTTATCCAAACTTAAATATTATTCCGCTTTTTGCACTGTGAACCACATTATTGCAAAACGATGACTCTTTGAGATCGAGTCCATAAATTTTGTTAAACCATTGAGGTAAAGAATTTATATATATATATATATATATATAATTTATGTTGAAGTATACTCTCATTTAAGTTTACATTCAGTTATTTATTATTTATAATTAATATTAGTTTTATTATTAATAATAAATTAATAACAGAAGTGTTAGTATTATTTTTAAGTACTAGGATTATTGTCAGGGGCAGGTATTGAATAGCCTAGCCTTAGTTAGGTATGGACAGGCCACCTATGCTTAAACAAGGCAGCACTAACCAATATCCACCCATGATAATGACTAGTTAATATATATAAAATAAGTCATCATACTTATTTAGTAAATTTTAATTATATATAAAAATATTTTATTTTGTACTGTAAGAAGAAGACATATTTTCATAAAACAAATACAAGAATTAAAGGGACGAATAAAATTATATAATTGTTTATCACATGTTTTGTGGTAACTATGTACCGTAATGCTCTGGCAAGAAAATGACCATATAAGAATAACATGGTAGTCATCAACTACGTTGGGTTAGGGGAACATTGTACTATATAAGAATAGACCCGTTTTCACTTATTTACAATATTTGTAAATACCTTCACAACGTTATATGGTTCAAAATAAAAATAAGTAATCACATAGAATCGACCCATTAAGTGTTATATATTTACAAATTATTTTACAAATACTTTTATACAATAAATATTTTTACACCTTTATTTACAATTTTCATTTAACATTATAAATAATAATGATTTCTTTTACACAATAATAATACTAAAATATTTTGTAATGTAATAACTTCATTGCAATGTTTTATAATATATATTACATAGTAAATATAAATTATTTTACATAGTATAGTAAAATACTAATTATTTAAAAAGTGGTGATCACTTACATATAGTAAAAATGCGTAACAAAAAATATATATTACATGGTATTTATATTTGATATGTAAGATACGGTTCAGACAGGAACACAAATAATATATATTACATTTGCTTTACAAATATAATATAATGGTTGGTCATGCCAAAACAACTTGTTCTTATTATATTTCGATCTCTAGGACATAGTATGAAAAATATGGTCACTAATAGTGTACTATTACATTGTTTCACAATTAAAACAATTTGGAACTCTAAACAATGATACACTAACTCTATTGTCTTTTGGTGTATCTTTGCAATTCACTCCTCTCAACACTTTGATTTTCTCATATCATAAATATTTAATAAATTATTTTCATGCTTTTATTTAATTTTGAACCTATCAATTCTAAGTCTTCCTCAGTTACCAATCAAAGTAAGCTTTCTTTTAATAAAGGATTTTATTGATTCTAAAAGTCCTTCACATTCATTTTAAATATCTATTGATTATATATCTGTTGGCTTGAATCTAGTAACTGTAACATCTGTGCTTGTAATCATTATGAACAGTTCTATTATCAATAAAACAATGTTATTTGATCCCAATGTTTGTTTGGTTGTGTTTTACATTTTTCATGTTTTGACTTTTATTAAATTCCAAACTCTACATCGCTTTCTGGAGAGTTATACGCAAACTGATGCGTAAACGTAATCAGTTTAATGCGACCAATACTCCGGAACATCAACATATACTTAACATACCTTAAATAACCTTTACATAACTTAGAAATAAGTTTTGAAGGCTTTGGTATGGCAAAAACAAGTTAATTCGACTACAGGGACTAAACTTGACAAACTGCGAAAGTATGCCAATTTGAACTATAACGAACATTCCGGAACATGACCATAAGTTAAACACACCTTAAATATCCTTTACATAGCTTAAAAATAGGCTTTGAGGGGTTCGGTGTGCTAAAATAAACTTTTGGGCCATTCAGGGACTAAAAGTGTCAAAAAGTGCATAAGTTTGCATTTTCGCGCATAACTCACGTTCTGAATACATCCGGACATCCAAAAATTTATGTAAGCACTAAAATATTTTATTTTAGTGTTTGGCATAAGAAAAATCCATTCGTTGCGTCATTTGGATCGTTTTTCGCGCCTATGCGAATTCCGTCGTAATTAAGCGAACATCGCGTTCGTACGACCAAACGAACCAACACCCGGCATATTTTTGAGCATGTTTCATGTCCACAATGTTTAGGCATCATTTTAGGGCCTTAAAGTTGGCTTGACGGGCCTTAGAAGTGCCGGAAATGGGCTGAAAACACAACAGGGACCAAAACTGTCAGTTTGGAAACTTGTTTTCTGATCAGAAGCTCCAGGCGGCCCGCCTGAGCTTTGGCTGATCCTGAAGTGGGCCGCATCAGTCTCTCTGATCAGATAAGATCGCTTAATCAGCAGATTCCAGCTGTTTAATCCTCAACCACATACTCACACTTGACCTTTCAGCTGATTATGGGCCATTTTTAGTCACCATGACTTTCCAACAAATGTACGCATGAGATTTGAGCACGGTTTCCATGAAACGATCTTAACGGTTACCCGAAAACTATAAATACCCCACCCCCATTTGCTTCAAACTCACAAGAATCTGATCAAAAAGACTCTAAGTTGGAACCATTGTTTCATACCTGAGTTATTTTGATCTAGATTAGCATTCGGGGACCCTTCGTAAGTATTCTTTCGTTCTTTTATTGCTTTTCGAGTCTTTTCGAGTCTAAAAGTCAAAATTTGTTTGACTTTCTGCGTTGACCAGTTTATGGTCAATCCGAAGTGATTGTAATCACGATGGTTATAGTCCCTTGTAACTATGCCTACTGATTACCACGTTGTCTAGGGTCGTAAGGGTAAGCGATCTAATAAATCGCTTATACCTTCGAACCCGACCCATTTGGTCGATCATTAGGATCCGACCAAATACATTAGGTGACCATAGTATAAAGGGAATAACCTTCCGAGGTTATACCTTATGGTCGCTTCGTTAAGTAGTTGTATGATAGGTAGTTTATATGCCTTAGGTAAATTACCAGAATACCCTTTTCATGTATAATTGGTAATTAAACATATGTAACCTAAACTTTTGTCACATAACTGATTATGTAACATGTTTAGGCATATAACACTTGTCATAGGACTAGTTAGACGTTCCGAACGCGTTTCACGCGAACGACGCGTTAAAGTAGCATAAGCTACCTAAACGGGTCGTAATGGGTCGTAAACATTTAGGTTAGGTTTCATTTAGTATGTAGGCTTTGTTAAACCATATGACACGAGTCTCCATACTCGTTTGGTTTACGAACCCTCATTCTATCTAAGTCTTCCGATATAGGTCCGGTTTATTAACATAGTTACCTATATTAGGTGTCGTTTGATTCCGTGATCTCTAGCATTGCTTGGTGGTTATCTTAGGACTTCTGAGCAATCTCAAGTGAGTACATAGACCCCTCTTTTACTGTTTTCCAAACTGTTTTGGGGTGGAACACATGTGCCTACTTGTTACTTTCGTACTTTCCTGTTTTCACATCATATACCTACTATGTTTGTTAGTACATTATAGTACATGATTTCATTACATTTCATGCTATGTATGTCCATTGTGTGCATACTTAGTACATTGTTTTACATTACATTTCTGCTATGTATGTTAACTGATAGCATGCTAGCACATTGATTTACATGACTTTTCTGCTTTGTATGTTAACTTAGCATACTTAGTACATTGTTTTTATATAACATGTTCACTTTTGCTATGACATTTGGTTTGCACAAACGAGACTATTATACGTTCATTAACATTAGCTACGCCGCTCGGTAGTAAGTACTGGTACCATAGGACTTGACAAATCCCATTCCTGACATCCCGGGTTTGTTTGGATGTAAGGAATGACTGAATCCGAAAAGATTACTTTTGATAACCTTGACTGAAAGGGTTATCCGACTGTCTCAAGGCTTGAATGTATGCGTTAACTTACCACATAAATGTTTGTATCAATGTAACATGCATTACTTTGCAAAACATAACTTTTTGATATATTCAAAATACTTTGTTTTGTACATTTATACATTTTGGACTATGTGACAATACTTTACTTACAATACATAACATTTGTTACACATTACTTGACTACTTTTGGACTTATAAACATTTGACATGGCTTATACAAGGACTTTTGACTATTGGTTTAAACATAGACTTTATACATTGGTGGTTTGTTTAAGTGATTTAAGTAACGAGGCATGTGTAATATGATACAAGCATGGTGGATACGCCGCTAGTACTTCCTATATATAAGTGTTTGTATGGTATTACATATTGTAGCGTTATTTGAATCCTTTCAATTTAGACATATGACATTTTATACAAATAACATACTGTTCACAAGACATTGTTTTACAAAACAAACTTATCTTATGCAAACTCATTTTACTTGGTTATTTATTAAACCATACTTTATGATCTTATTTATACATATCATCTTATTTTATCCCTTTTCAAATGATTTACAAGACAAAACAATTTACAAGGTTCATGACTGACTGTTATTAAACAATTTCTTAAACTTAAGTCATGAATCCTATTTTCACAAAACCTATGTATCTCACAGGCATTTTTATGCTGACGTACCTATTTTCACATGTGTTTTCAGGAGCTTTTCCGTAGGATGATGATCGTGACACTAGGGCGGACCTGTGCCTTAGAGACATAAAACGAAGATAGACTTAGTTTAATTATGTTATAAACTCTTTATTTCCTGTATTGACAATGTAACACACTTGTGGATAAATAAAATACAACTTTGAATGCCATGGTTATGAAACAATTAATTCTGTTACAACACTCCCCGACGTTTTCCGCCACGTCTTGTATGTTATACGTGGTCGGGGTGTGACAGTAACCTTGGAAATTTTATCATTTCATCTCATTTCTTCGTTGTCATCGATTTCTTGAACTAATTCAGTTGAATCATCGAATCCTACTTATTATATAACTCGTATTCACAAAATTTGATATTTTAATTCTATGTCATCTACCTTAATATTATTTTTATTAACTAAAATATGACATAAGTTTAAAAGAAATATCATAACCCAAATCTCGAGGACGAGATTTAAAACAAGGTGGAGAGAATGTAACATTCCTAATTTTATCATATAAATTATAGGTTTGGTTAAATTTATTAACCACTAGTAACTAGTAAATAGTTTATTTTTAATAAAATTATTAAACCCAAATAGTTTTAAACACTATTTTATATAGTTGGTTGAAATAAATAATTGGCCTGTATATGGGTCACCTTTCTAAAATAAAATAAAAGTATATAAAAACTTATATTATTAGACGGGTAGATTACGGGTAAGTTAACTGTAAGAAATATGAAGTACCTGGACGGGCCCAGGAACCGTTTACTAATTAAATTATAAAAATACATTGTATTTTGAACCTACTCTATTTTTAATGAAACTTAGACCCAAATGTAAACAAAAATATTCTCGTTCTAAAGACATATTTATTATTTTCTAGAACGCCATATTATAGAAGTTATACGCGCCAAATAAGTGAAGCAGTTAAATTAATTATAATATATGTAATAAAATAAAATATATAATTGAAAGTTGAATATTTCGTGGACATTTTTGTCCTCTTTCTAAATTCATGTCCCATTTAATATATATATATATATATTAAATAATAATAATAATAAATAATAATTAGAGATTTATATAAAAAGAAAAGGACGTGTCCTCCATTCTGTGAATCTTTCAAAGTCGTGTCCCATTTTTTAATATAATTTCATTTCACACCAATGGGTTAAGTACACAGTATGCACAGGTGACCAACTTACGTGTCTAAATGCATGCATTTCCGAAATCTTGGGAGGACAGTATAAATAAGATGGTCCATTTCAATATATTTCCCTTCATTCTTTCATTTCGCCATCTCTCTCTTCTTTCTATTCTCTCATCGCCTACTCTCTCGATATATATATATATATATATATTTTGTTATTATTATTTACCCTATAATAATAAAAAAGCCTTTGCCTCGTTTTAATTGTTTTACTTCCAGATCACCGCTACCCTTTCCGATTAATCTGAGCCTCATAACATATGTCAAGGTTCTGCCCGACTAAGTTATTGGGGTTCTGTCTCGGGACATCGGGATAAGGTTGAATTAGGGGTATTATACTTAACACAATTACAAAAATATATTTTTATATACCTCAAAAGATTTTACCCAATATTCTACCAGGAGACTTTCTAGTTGAACCCTAAAGTTACAAAGTGGGCCAAATCTCTTTTCTAAACCATTTTATTTCCTTTTTGTCCCAAACCATAACAACTCCTACCAAAACTATTATTTATTATTATATTTTATTCACTAGAAAACCTTAGTTAAGACCCTTAAGTACTTCTACATAAACCCTACAAATTTCAGAACAATCAGAATCAGGATCAGGGCCCCTAAAACTCAGGGGGGGGGGATATTCCCACTTGACGATTATCTTTATATCTCGTTGTCAAATTCGAATTTTAATATTCCGTCGACTCATCAAGCCTACACACACACGTGGCAAGCCTATAGTGAAAAGGTGTCCCTTACGGACCGTAAGGGATAAGGCTTACGGTTCGTAAGCCTGTCAATTTTCGTGTATAAATAGCAGACAATGGGAATTGATTTCTGGCGTTCGTTCGATGAAGAAATTCGTTATACACTCCGAGTTATAGTAGAAACAGTCTCAAAATCACTAATTAGTATAGCGGGGTGTTACTACGATACAGGGTATTAACTCGATCGCTGCTACGATTCAATGTCCGATCGATAGAAACTATCCGATGGATGTTTAAGTGCTATCCTTTGTCATTTGTCGTGATTCCGACAGGATGTTTGAGTATCACCCGAACTCGGGGAATACTCTGTCATTCGTTGTGAATCCGATAGATGTTTTAGTGATTGCACTTTGTCATTCGTTGTGAGGGTTTTAATCTCGTGAGTTATAGTAAATGCTGTATTAAGTTACTTACCTAGTTCGTGTACACTAGGTTACAAGGCTAATCAATAGGCTAAGCTCTGCCTGTATAAATCTGCAATCTATCAAGGCTTATCTGTAGATTAAACTCTGCCCGTATAAATCTGCATGCTTATAATGTGAGTCATTCTCTTTTTATCAAATTTAATTTCAAAAGCATGTTTATTTTCAAAGTTATAATTACAGGGATTAAGTCTTTGTAATCACCAAATTACAGCCGGTATGTGGGGTATTGTATACATTACTTTTTCCCGCCACCATTGGACAACGAGTTAGCCAATGGGTGGTCTGACCACAGTCACAGAAACAAGTCGAGTGAAAAATTCTGTGGGTAGTTGGTTGATATAGAAACAATGTAATCACCCTTAATACTATAAATTATAACAAACGTGTCGTTTTAATAAAAATGAATGAACTCACTCAGTATTTCCCGCAGACAAAACCTTTTTAAAACGCGTTTCAGGTAATTACAGTAGATTGGAGTAAGAAATGGATACGGCACTGAAAGGCATCAAGAAGTGGCTTATTTTATTAATTAAATCAAATTAAGAAATATTGTTTTATGTAATTGGGTTTATCCCTTATTACAGCTACCTTTGGTGCTGTTTGTTTTTTGGCCAGAAGCACTTCTGGCCACTTATGTCTGCGTCGCGCAGACGCTTGGAGACCTTTGGGTCCTGCAGCTTGTTTGTTTTCTCGCAGACCTTTCATTAAAAAAGGTCTGCGAGACCTCTTCCCCACGCAGACATCAACCCATGTCTTCTAACCTCTTCTAGACACTCCTCTTCACATCACAGCCCTTCTCCTCACCTCACCTGCTGCCACCATCACACCCTCCCACCCGCAGCCACCCTCCCACCTGCTGCCACCATCCCATCCATCTCAAATAAATCACCGTCGACTGTTGCTTATTCATTTTATTGCTGTTATACCTTCGATTTCACTCCTTCCCCACCCAGACACCAACAAACACGCACAACTCCTACCAAAATCCCCCCGATCCCATCTTTCTCTCACAGCAATCTTCAACCAAACCTCCATGAATCCCGTCGGTTATCTCTACTCTCACCCACCCGCTGCCACCCTCCCACCAGCTGCTCGTCACCGTCTTCATCCGCTCGTCGCCACCGTTCGCCGTCGATCATAGCCGTCGCCGCTGTCATACACCCGCCTCTCTTTCTCTCTTTCTGTCTCTCTCCCTCTCCGCCTCTATGTCTAGTCGCCGCGCCGCCACCAGACGGTGGTAGTGGTTGCCGGCCGTCCCATCGATTGAAGGCAACAGCTGTGTGAGTGTGGTTGTGTAGATGAAGATGAGTTGCAGGGAGCTTAGGGCGTGTTTGGTCTATGATTTAGGGCAGATTGTGTAGATGAAGATGAGTTGCAGGGAGTTTAGGGCGTGTTTGGTCTGTGATTTAGGGCAACGAGTTTAGGGCAGAGAGAGAGAGAGAGTAGTGGTGTGTGTGTTTGTGTGTGAGAAGAGAAGAGTTTGGTTTTTGTAAAAAAAAAAACAAACCCTCTTCTCCTTGCAGACTGCAGACATTTGGTCCATCTTTTCTCCTGCAGATGCCTGCAGATGTGGTCCGCAGACTGCAGACCTTTTCCAACAGAAAAAACAAACAGCACCTTTGTAAAACCTGAGTTTATCTCATCTATTTAATAAATAAAATCCGGTGTTTTCTAAACTCTGATATTTTTCCTAACTCACGGTCCTGATGAAATTTCCGCTGCAACATTTTCAAAATAATCACCGGTACCACATGGCTGTTCGCGGCTCCCGATTCCGTCCAGGGTGGGTCGGGGGTCGTGACATAAACCCTAGAAATCTTACAACATCTTCACCGGGGTGAAATCGACGAGACTATCCGCTCATTGTTGAATGGATGCGATCACAAGCTTGAGATAGTGATGAAGACATGATTGGTTCGGTATGTGTGGATGACTAATGATGATGATTGTTGTTGTTGTTCGTGAGTTTCAAGCTAAGAACCCCCCTAATGTATGGCTGCCAAAAATCTCTATATCTTGCTGCCCCCTTGTAGCACCCCGAAATCGTGTTTGGTAATTAAACCCAGTTAATACTAAAGATGGGGAAAGTACCGTTAAATCGTAAAAGTAAACCGACAAATATTAGGAATTTAAGTGAATAATCCTAATATTTATTTATAGCAAATAAGAGCTTTCAAGAAAATAGGATGGATAAAAGGCCCGATTTAACGGGACTTAAAGTAAACGGGTTACGACTTCCCGAACCTACTAAACTAACTAGGAATGACACTAACTAAGTTAGTTAGTCACTTATGAGTAGTTAGGAGTTCAAAAGAATTAAGAGTGAAAAATGAGGGACCATATGTGTCTAAATGAAAACTATTGTATAGAAATAACAAAATAAAACACAAAACACAATTGTCTGTGTTTTGTGGAAATCGACCAACATCAGGGGCGACCCCCAGGCTCCATCTAAACCTTAAACATTCACAAAACAACCAGATTGAAGGTCAATTCTTGTCCCAAATCAAAATCTGAACATAGATTCGTGATCCTCATCACAAGGGGGTTACAAGGTATGTAAAATTTGGTGTTAATTCTCTGTTTGAATTTCTCATGAAATTGGGAGATCTGAAAATTTAAGTTGCATGTTAGCTATTTGGGTAGAATAGGGTTGATATGGTGTCTAGGAGTAAAACCTAGACAAAAACATGTGAAATCATGGCTAAATTCTGAAAAATTTCATGAACACATTGAAGGTGATTCATGGGTTTTATGAGAAAATGATAAACACTAGGATGTAGGATGCTAATCTAGTGTAAATTGGTGCTTAGAAACTGATTTCTGAAAATATGATGTGTAGTTCATGAACACTAAACATAGAGGTTTGAATTGTGGTGTAAATCTTGGTAAAGATAACTAGTTATGAATTAGTTAGTAAATAAGTAATATTATGCACATTAGGTGTTTGTTAAAATGCCCGAATGAATGTTGACATAATGAAATTATGAAAGAAACGGGTAATTGGCTAACTCGACTAACTACGTGTAATACGAAATAATATGGGTTCTAAACGTGATGTTGATTGAACTTATTGTGCGTGTAATATGATTGAAGTTAGTTGACTATCGAAAGTCAAATAAACCAATATTGAAGTCGGATAGTAGTTCCGACATAGAGTTTGTAAGATGGAATACTCGTATGTGATAATGACTAAACTAACCGTCTTACGAATTATGATGATAGTTTGACGCTTGAAAAGCTAGGTGGAGGCTTGGAAAGGAAGCGGGTCAAACGAAGCAAATAAGAAGTAAAAGCATGTTTCGGATGCAAGGTAAGTAAAACTTACACCTACTTGTAGTATACGTGTTTATTTTATAGGCGATAAATACAACAAAGGATTTGGTTCGAATTATGGGTTCCAACACGAAACGAATTGGGTTGGAACGAATAGAGACGTTCTAAACCATGATTAATGGTGAAAAAGGCAAAATGGTAAACTAGTCATGAATTGGTTAATAGTTTAAGAGTTTTCTTAAAGTTACCTTATAGCGTAACTAGTAATGGAAAATGGGTAAAAATGGAAATTTAGTCAAGTATTGACTAAAGTAAAATAAGTTTCAAAGGACACCCATAGCATAAGCCGAATGGGTTAAAAATATAGGAAATTGACTTTAGAAAGAAAGGGATCTAGTGAGAAAATCCGAAATGGTTCGGATGTGTGATTGGTAATTAAAAACCATGTTTTTGTTACATATGAAAATGTTGGGTTATATAGACCGAACGGGTCAAATGGTGGGAATAACGTCATTTGACAAAATCAACTAATGTGGTGGTCAAGTCATGTGTTACAGGAGCGAATAGTAATTTGGATAATTGCGTCGCCATAGAATATCGGTAATAAAAGCAAAGTGTTGAAACGGGTCACTAGGTTGACTCGAGCCAGGTACGTACAAATACGATTGTGGTTAAACATACATTTTTGGGGTCAAATAAGTAGCAAATGCCCTCCGTCGTAAATGAGGGGCTAAAGTTAACTAAAATGCCCTTGTTGGGTAAACCGGGCAAACGACCTTTAAAGGTTGTTGGAAATAAGTGATTTGGTAGATTAAATTCTTAAGATAAGTATAAAAGGGATGTTATGGGACCTTAGTGCATAAATACCCTTAACGGGTCAAAATAAGCATACAAACGAAAACGGGTTTAATTTGTGTAATAAACCCGGGATTATAATCTAGTATGGTAGATAACATTAAGTTGAAGAAGTATATGAGATATAAAGGTCAAATACACAAGTTTGATGATGAAATCACGAATGGGTCAAAAGTTGGCAAAAAGGGTAATAAGCCAAAGACTTAAAAGTCTGAAATTTTGTTAAACCGGATGTTAGATTTTAACTCCATATGATGGATAATCAAATTACAAACAGTGAGCATGGGTTGATTTAACTGATCTAGGGTTCCACCCCTATAAAGGCATAAATTCAACGCAGAGAGGAAACCTAACCAAACAACAAGGCTTCGAGGTTTGTTGATCTTTTTTGTTTATGTATAACCATTATGTTGGATCACGGATTGGATCATGATCCATTTAAGTTGGGTCATTAATGGATCGGATCATGATCCAATCCATATCCATCCATTGACAGGTTGTGTCGATTAAGCTTCATGTTTCACCACTTTTCTTTTCTGAATGAATCTTTATTATTTTTTGTATAACTTATTTAATGGTCTCTTGGTCAGGCCGGGTTTTGATTATTTGAACTAAATACCAACACAATATAAGGAATTTAAGGTAAAGATTCCAGATTTAAGGTTTTCGGATCAGCATATGTAAACTGGCATGTTGTTTTTTTTAAAACTTGAATTGTTGTACTTTGATGGCATTGTTCAAGAGAGGTGGTAATATACTAAGGCAGACCGTCACCAACAATGAGTTCATGTCGTCAGTGGCGATGATACGATGCGCGTCAAATTGGAAAGTGTTTGTAGGAGGTAACTAAAACCAACCAGTCAGTCCAGTAGGATCATGCATGTTGTGTTTGTGATAACATTGCTTCTGGTTGCAGGACTTGGACCGAAAATCAATAGTACGCTCTTGCGAGAAGCTTTTAGCGTAAACGGTGAAGTCATTGAAGGTATGGAGATATGAAGTATGGTTTTTCTTTCTGTTATTCTAAATTAAACTTGTGTGACAACATGCAGCTAAAGCAGTGATGGATAGAAAAAGTGGGAGGTGTAGAGGTTATGGCTTTGTTGAATTTGCAAACTATCGCTCTACTTGGACTTCACTCGACACCATGGATCTGTCACACCCCTTTCTGCGGTGGAAGCACGAGGTGTGATCATGAAAGGTTCTCATTGCATACGAAGAGTAAACATACTACATGCTCATAAGTAACTTTAAAACATTACATTACTGAAAATATAAGTCAGTGTTTACAACACGAGATAGCATATTGTCTTAAAAGTCACAACTTTATTTAACGATAAACAAAGCGACATCCACGAGCATGAGTAAGACCACGCGTACATCCATCCTAGTTACCTGAAATACATGTGAGTTTTGGAAAAAAGTCAACTTAATGTTGTTATGAATTCATGCAGTTTTTGTATTTCACGTTTGTATACTTTGTATGAAAACATAGTTTGTGTCATGTATAAATCAAGTTTTCATATATAAATCAAGTTTTCATGTGTACACCACGTACTCATGTATAATTCAAGTTTTTTCTTGAGTACCCCACGTACTCAAGTATAATTCAAGTTTTTCTTGAGTACCCCACGTACTTCAAGTATTAATCAAGTTTTAGTATGGTATGAATTTTATGTAAATAAAGTATTCCTGTAAGTATCAGGGTTGTTAATGGGTTGCAAAGCCATTAACATGTGACACGACATAGGAAGTCACCAAACCTTAGGCATTTTTCTAGTTGGCATATTCTGAGACACAAAAGCACTACTCGATTCTCGCCCTCACCGAGAGTGTGGCTGCCTGGCACCCGTTAGATCTAACCTTTTGTTCTGCGGTCTAGGTATATTGTTGATTAATGGTGCTTATGTACCCTATTCGTGACACGATCTCTCGTATCATTTCTCATATCACATCATACTTGGTTCTCGTCCTCACCAAGTGTGTTTCTTGTTATCATACCATTTATGTACCCTACTACATCGAAGCTACCCAATTGAATAGGTAAGAGGTCGATGTTAAATCTTCGTTCACCAAGTTCTAGTGTGCAGCCTCTAACAACTTCGCCCGATTCAACAAGTTTACCATTGGCTAGTTCTATGGAATAAGGAATTTCTAATCTACTAGATTCTATTCCAAACATGCGTTTAAATTCCACAGACATGAAGCTATAATCGGCGCCAGTGTCAAATAATATGGATGCAAAGTGATTGTTAATGAGAAACGTACCGGTGACCACGTTAGGGTCCTCGCGTGCGTTCTTTGCTCCAATCACAAATACTCGAGCCTGAGCATTGTTTCCCTCTGGGCAGTCCTTCATGAAATGATCATTGCTTCCACATCTGAAGCATCCTTGGTTCCGCCCCTTCCCGTTACCATTCTTGTTACCAGCACCATTTCCATTCCGGTTCTTTCCTTCAGTTAATTCCAAGTTAGGCCATAAGCGGCATCATCACCCAAAGTTTGGGCTTGCAGGTTCCACCAAGTCAGAGCTTCATCGACAAACAATCCGGTAGCAAAGTGACTTGCTGATCCGCGGTACACTTGCTCATGCGGATAGTAGCTTCAGTCTTCTTCGTCCAGCGCATAAATGCTACTGCACCTCCTGTGCCGTCATAGTTCATTGGCTTGCAGTCGAGGAACTGCTTGAAAGTGCAGCCTGGAATTGATTCAACCAATTCACATGTGAGCAATCGAAGAAATAATGAAACAAAGACCGTTCATAAATTTCTCCATGCTTAGTACATTGTCTTAAGGTTATCTTGAGCTGCGTTTCCTCCAGACAAATCTCCATGCCCGTTACGTCTAGCATTGCTTGGTCCTCCACTGTCTTGAGTACGGTTCGCCTCGTACTGGGCGATAGCAGCGGAGATCCTTTCTTTCAGTTGAGCGTTCAACTCTTCAGCAGTTCTTGGCAGTGGGGGAGGAGGAGGTTGGTCACGAGCGTTCACAGCTCTTCTGGATGCCATGTTCTGACGAACACAACCCAATTGGTTTAGGCATTTGTTTGATATCGTCATACTAGACAGTAGTAGTATATATATACACAGGCATATACCACATAAGTGACGTCAAACAATTATTACTCTAGCAGAGTATTTAGTAGGCTTGCACTGAGGGAATCAATACGTGACAAGACTTACTGTGGTTTCTGTGCACTAAATTCCATAATTATGTATGCATCCATAATTACATAACTCCTTGCACAGTCCGCACAGTCCGTTTCATCCACGTATTTCTTCCTTCAGATAGGCCTTTGTTTTCAGGTAAAGTCACGTATACTTGTGACATTCTACTTCTAGTATATGCTAATTATCACACATAATTGCAATTAATTTCTCAGTTAAAGACAAGTGCTACTCAAGTGCAGACTAAGTCTCGTAGTGTCTTTTCTAGACTCATGTAGGCAGTTTCAGGTAGTGGATGTCGCGGGACGTTTTATGCAATGAAAACTCTTTGAAAAATTGTTTTCGTGAAAGGATCCTAGAGATTGTAGACTAGACTCGAGAAGGAATCCTGGTTCACTACAATCGCAGCTCTGATACCAATCTGTCACACCCCTTTCTGCGGCGGAAGCACGAGGTGTGATCATGAAAGGTTCTCATTGCATACGAAGAGTAAACATACTACATGCTCATAAGTAACTTTAAAACATTACATTACTGAAAATATAAGTCGGTGTTTACAACACGAGATAGCATATTGTCTTCAAAGTCACAACTTTATTTAACGATAAACAAAGCGACATCCACGAGCATGAGTAAGACCACACGTACATCCATCCTAGTTACCTGAAATACATGTGAGTTTTGGAAAAACGTCAACATAATGTTGGTGTGAATTCATGCAGTTTTTGTATTTCACGTTTGTATACTTTGTATGAAAACATAGTTTGTGTCATGTATAAATCAAGTTTTCATATATAAATCAAGTTTTCATGTGTACACCACGTACTCATGTATAATTCAAGTTTTTCTTGAGTACCCCACGTACTCAAGTATAATTCAAGTTTTTCTTGAGTACCCCACGTACTTCAAGTATTAATCAAGTTTTAGTATGGTATAAATTTTATGTAAATAAAGTATTCCTGTAAGTATCAGGATTGTTAATGGGTTGCAAAGCCATTAACATGTGACACGACATAGGAAGTCGCTAAACCTTAGGCATTTTTCTAGTTGGCATATTCTGAGACACAAAAGCACTACTCGATTCTCGCCCTCACCGAGAGTGTGGCTGCCCGGCACCCGTTAGATCTAACCTTTTGTTCTACGGTCTAGGTATATTGTTGATTAATGGTGCTTATGTACCCTATTCGTGACACGATCTCTCGTATCATTTCTTATATCACATCATACTTGGTTCTCGTCCTCACCAAGTGTGTTTCTTGTTATCATACCATTTATGAACATTGTAAAAATTGTAACATGTATTTCACCCCCGAAGTTATAAAACTGAAAACCGTTAAAAGAAAAGGGGGAGCATGAACTCACAACTTTGCGTTCCTTGCGTCGTAAACTTCACCGGATTTGCTTAATTAACGTCGTGACCTATACGCGTTTTCTTAACGTTAGTCACTAGACTTGCGTCGCACAAGTACATTCACTCTCTTTTGTATTTGTATTGTTGTGTTAAAAATATTTTATATTTTAAACTAAGTATCTTACTTATATTATTTTCTCAAAAATAAATATAAGTATCTTGTATTTTGCACTTTGCACCCGAATTATGTATCTTGTATGTTGTACGTGTATTTTGTGTTTATACTTCTCATGAGTATTTAGTGTATCTTTAAGTCTTAATACACTAGCACGTATAACACATACTATATACACTTAGCACAAAAGTTGGTGATCAAATAATATATATTTTTCTCTGAAAAATATACATACTTAACATAATTTTTAATCTTGAAGAAATCACCATTTCTTATCACCAAAAATTAGGGAAACCTTGGTAATATTTTAAATACATTTTTAGGGAATAAGTTTCTCAAAAACTTATATTTTTCTAAGTGTCAAAATTTATAAAAATTTTGACAGAGTTTCCCCTAAAAATGGAGGTTTCCCATGTTTTCAAAACATGTGTTTATTTTCTTTTAAAATCATCAACAATATCAACAATAATGTATATTAATTTCTTTATTTCATGAACTTGAAGGTTTGTAAAAATATGTAGTAAGTTACTAACATATTTAGTAGGTCTTGTTATCTTTAAAAATAAGTTTAGTTTCTTCAAAACTTTATTTTTAAAGAGTATGTATTTTCACAACTTCTAGTCATGAATTTCAAAAGTATTTCTTTGTGGAATTTTCTTTCTACACAAGTGTTTATACACTTGTTTACTTACTAAAAATGATTTTAGTTCATACAAGATCCGGGTTTTTAACAATCTAGCATTTTCCACTTGGTTCTTTCGAAAAACCACTTGTAGATCTTTAGATCCACAAGTTTACGACTTCATTTTACAAGAAAAAATATGTTTATTCAAGTTTCAAGTTCATGGTGGATGGTCTCATCAAGCACTAACATAATACTAGTTCATGTTCTTGAACATGATCTAGTATGTCTTGACGATGATCCATCCTACTTTTATTAATAAACAACATCAAATAATAACAACTATACAAGATCTACAAGATTTACACACACATCTTTCCTTTATCCACCTTATTCATCTTATGTTCAAGACTTTAGGTTATGTTCTTTAGTGTTCTTAATTTTTAACCATTAAATCACCTATTAACCACCATAAACAAGAACAAGATGGTGTTTTAGAGCACTTACTACTAGCACAAGGCTAGGGAAGAAACAAGGCGTAAAAGTGGTGGATAAAAGCAATCTAGAGAGGTCCTTGCAGTTCCGAAAGCACTAAGCTTCGTTGTTGGACTCCTTGCACCTTTGAGTATGTGAGAAATAGCTAGAATGGAACTTGATGGTGGAGATATGATGGTGGTGGTGTTCGGCCGCAAGCAAGGAAGAAGGAAGAGAGGAAGTTTGGTGTTATGATGGTTTGAAGTGAGAGAATGAGTAACTTAAGTGTTAATTTATAAACCAAACATCTCCTTTAACCATCATGCAAAATGCTTCTAATCTCCCAACACGTGCCATTATAATAATCAAGAAACAAAAGGGTGGGTCACCCTTGTCTCCTAACCGTAAGTGGGGGGGGGGGGGGGGGGGTGCTTGGTTGGGATGCAAGACTTAGTTAGTTAGGTTGGTTAGGATTTAATGGGAAATGGTTAGTGTTTAGTGTGTTAAGTAATATATAGTGTGTTAGGGTGTTCGGCCCTAACTAGCTTAGAAAAATAAAAACAATGCTTCTAGCATTATTTTGGTGTTCCGGGTAATGTCCGGTTGTTCGGTTAGATACCGGTTCGTTAAAGTGTTAAATTACACTTTTTAGTGTCTTTTAAGTACCTTTTTGTAGCACTTTCGATTCCCGACACTTAGGGAAGTATTCTGGATGATAAAACGAAAATTTTGCATGATATTTATGTTGTTAAAAGCTGATCTGAGCTGAATTATATAAAATTCTGCACTTAAAGTGCGTTTCGGGTGCTTTTTAGTGCTTATTTTTGCTTCCGGAGAGTATATATATTAAACCCTTGTATGTACTCTTGGGTTTTAATGTATTCTTGTTGTCGGACCTACACCTAGGCTCCAATTTTATTGTCTGACTGCTTTCTGCAGTTCTGTTGACACAGCGTGTCTTACCGATGAGTTTACTAGTATTTCTGACGCAACGCTCTCGTTTATGCATAAAGCAATATTTTGTAGTATACAAAACGTGCATGAATTCGCTTGTTTAGTATGTGTTCAGACATTGCTGACAATTAAGCACATAATTGCAGTCATTAACTAACAGTTAAAGTGTACGGAAATTACCGGTTTGATGCCAGTTGTCACAGGATCAGTGGGTGGGTAATTTCAATTCACAGTTTTTGTATTGCCAGTCATACTCTTTCTTGGTAATGAAAACGGATAAAAAAATTCATGAAAACTTTCACCAGACCATTTTTGTGAACAAAATATGCAGGAGTTGTATGGTCGGACGGTGACTGTGAGGTGGGCCAAGGATAGTCGTGACGAGTATACATTGGAGGATGCTATTGTGGATGGTTTTGGGGATATATTCAACTGGAAGGAAGATGAGGATAAGGATGAGGATGAGGATGAAGATGAAGATGGAAGTTGAAATTTGCACCTGATCAAGTTAGTTTGTTTTCAACCGGACTGCTGTTTGCAGCTTATTATGGTCGCTTATTTTCTATAAGTGTTTATTTGAATGGTCCAAGGCTTAAGTTATGTATTATTGTGTATTCAGTATTTAGATTGTATATACAGGTTTTTTGCACCTCTTTAAATTATCCTAAGAATCCACAAAAGATGATTTAGTTCGTTCTTTTCGAAGTATAAGCTTGACACAAAGTCGGTTAAAGACAGTTATCACAGTTGTTTAGGCATATGTACAAAGAAAAGGCACACTGATTCACAAAGCAACATATTTTTTCCTTCTTTGTGTGTGTATATAAACCATTTGTACAGACAAAATTTAGTATCACATACACTGTACAAAGATTCAGTTGTAATTACAGGCCCGTCGATTTGTGCTTCTTACCCACCCATAAATCTATGGGTCCCATCTCCAAATAAAAAAGGCAAGAGAGTAGATGCCTCCTACAATTGACAGGGTGAGCAGGGGTTGATTTAACTGATCTAGGGTTCCACCCCTATAAAGGCATCAATTCAACGCAGAGAGGAAACCTAACCAAACAACCAGGCTTCGAGGTTTGTATCACAGTGCTCCTAATTTTAGTATATATTCAAACTCTTATAACTTACGGTCTTGTGTTTTTTCTTAACTAATATTGATTTTAGCAGTGAAATCTTGTATTTCTATGGAGGATTCACAAGATGTCTCGATCACATTGATAGGTATAATAGTGTATGTCTGATATCAAGTTCTGCTGTCGGTTATCTGATCTACAAACCACAATTCTCATTTTTCGTTCTTATATAATTTGAATCCTTGGAAATATTAAGTCATCTTCATTGCTCTTAGCTAATTATTGGGGTGTTTACATGCCAATTGTCTTATAGGTTTTGGTCAACTACGTTTACGACTGAATTGTACCGAATAATGGTAGTTTTTCTAGCAATTAACGCTTAATTACTTCAAGAATATTGTGATGGAGCCTGGAGGATGCAAGCGAGGATCAAAGAACGCCAACAACATCAGATTCTTTTAAAATGCAGGTATGGGCTTTTATAAATTTTCTTTAACACTGTTTTTTTGGTATAATTCACCCACAGCTAACTTTCTAATTCTAATTTCTTTATCAGCATCCATCCTGGGTAATAATCTATATAATTTTTGAGTCAGCATGAGGAAGCTGCATCACGAAGGACAGTTTGTCAAATGCAAAGTACTTGGCATTGGCCGTTCTAGGACGGGGGGCTGTTTATGCTGATTTGTCTTTGCACTCATCTTTAGTTGGGATTAGTGGGTAAGTATAATACTAACTCTGTTATTTTACATGGTTGTTATTGTGCAAACAAGAACAATGAATTTACTGGAATAAATGTTTGAAGGAATTCTGGAATTAATCGATGAAAAGATTGAAAATCTTAATGCTAATATGGTCATAGAGGTAAATACATGTATCCTTTATTTGACTACCCAGCTTTGTTTAGTGTGTGTGTGTCATATTTCAAGAGTTTATCATTTTATAATAGCAACTACTATTTTGCATGGGTTTAAGAGATCTTTTTAAGGATTATGTTAAAAATATCACACCAAAAGGATGTTTTACTGTTTTATCATGCTTTATAGAAAGTTTGATGCAAACCTTTTTCTACCAGCTCTGTTTTGCTACCGTTATTTCTAAACAATTGATGACCACTCGGAAATCAAAGCATGGTATCGCTTTTTGCATGGTTGGGCGTTGGCTTGGGGTGACGAGTCTGGCTATGGTTGGCTGGGTGTTGATGACCGTTTGGCTAGCCCCTTCCACAACGCCGGCCTGCCACGCCCCTTCCACACCCCACTTTTTTGGGTGTGGACTGGTGGAGCCCACACCTGCCACGTGTCGAGCAATGCCCCCAACCCAATCCCCTCCACACCCCATAGTCTAAATAAAGGACCCTTTTGTTTCCCTGTTTAAAGTATCTCCATAATAGTATAAGGTCAACATACCTATTTCCATATTGATCCGTTAGCCTTTGCATGTGTATGTGCACTAGAAACCTGAGTTCAGCATGTTCTAGCAGAACACACATTTTGTTCCAGGGCATTAGAATACGTTAATATGTTCTGGTACACTGGGCATAAGAATGTGTTAATATTTTTCATCTTGCACTACCTATTTGTTTTGTTTTTTTTTCTTTTGCGTATTATTCCTCCTTTCATCTTTAGTATGCCGTATTTTGTTTGAAGGATTTGGTTTGAGTATGCATTCTGTTATTATAGATGAATTACAATATCGGCAACATGAAAATCCTCAAGATCTTGCTTAGTCCCAAGGATGACTCGCTGCCACTTGTGTAAGGTTAGAGATAAATCGTTATTCCTCTAGACTGTTGTTCTCTTTGATGATCATGTGTATCATGTCTAAGGCATTTGCGGTTCCACAACTTTCTAGTACGGTTGCTTTTGATACAATCTACCATTAATATACCCGTCTACCGGACAGGTATACAGATGGACACGAGGCATCAAGTCAGCAGGTCGAAAAGAGGCCCCCTTTAGGTCAAAGAGGACGTCCAAAAGCATAAAAAATTGAGGCAGTAAACCATGTTTGAATGTTATTACACTTTTTTTTCTTTTTTTTTATGATAAATTTTTTTTCATTAAACTGACACCATGTCATTATTGTCATGTTTCACTACTATTAGTTTTATTTTCTTTCGTTTTGTTGTTGTAAACTGTTGACGTTCGTTTTCCTTTTTTAAATTAAAGAATGGTGCTTTTGCTTGTAATATTGTTTAAAATTGTGTACACTTAATATAGAATAGTTTTGCTTGTTACGTTGTTCAACGTAACCCGTCCACCGGACGGGTATTAAACTAGTTGTGATGATTATATAAAAGCCAAACACCTATCTTTCTGAGCCTTCACGTGTGCCGCCTCCAAATATGCTTATAATATTCCTTCACCTCTCCATGTATTCACCCATCTATTCGACCCGAAACACATCCCAGCTAATGTGCCGCGTCTTGATTTCCATCCGCGATCATTCCGCTCCATCTTTAAGCATCCTAACTTCACCATATTACACGTCTTACCTGAAAAGCACACAAACACTCGCAATAAACATATTCCAAACATATAATTACCTAAAACAGATCAAATCACGTAAGATAAGCACTCTAGCACCCGTGTTTCACACTCTCCATCAATATACACACACACTTCTACAATTTTACAAACCAAAACTCTCATACAAATACTACCGTTTAAAAAAATGGATTCCCTTAGTTCCTCGTCCATGGTGAATTATTACTATAGAGAGTTTTTTTGTGGATGACGGTGAATCCACCGATGAGGAGGTCGAGCAAGAGGCGGTTACGAGTGCTTGTCAACTAGCGGTGAGATATGTGAAGCATTGTCGCCAGCCCGAACATGAAATTAAAACAAGAGATTATATTGAACGAGACCGACGCGCGGCACACGATCGGTTGATGAAAGATTATTTTGATGAGGCGCCGACATTTTCGAACCCAAAAGTTTTTTGGCGTCGTTTCCGAATGAGTAAGCGTTTGTTTCTACGCATCGTCGACGACTTGGAAACCAACTACGATTATTTTAAACAAAAAGCGGATGCCAAAGGGACACTTGGATTTACCGGTATTCAAAAGTGTACGTGGGAGCTACGAGTCCTTGCTTACGGAAACACAACCGACATCAACGACGAGTATTTAAAAATGACTGAGAAAACAACGCGAGACACCTTGGAGCATTTTTTTCGCGGTACATTCCTATACTTTACTATAAACATTACAAGTATTTTTTTAGCTTATGTTTGTATACGGTTTTTTTATAAAGGTATTATAGATTTGTATGGTGCACGTTATCTTAGAACGCCCACATGGGACGACCTTCAAAAGATCTACGAGGTACATTCGGCTGAGCATGGTTTGCCTGGTATGATCGGGAGCTTGGATTGCATGCATTGGCATTGGGAGAACTGCCCGACCGCATGGCGAGGTCAACACACACGGGGTGACCAAAAGGGACCTACTGTTATTCTTCAGGTGGTTTCCTCACAGGACCCTTGGGTTTGGTCGGCTTACTTTGGCGTGGTCGGGTCATGCAAATGTTTTTGAACAATCTCTGTTGTTAGAGGACTGGATTTCTGGTGGAGCTTCAAAAGCGTCTTTTTACGCAAACGGAAACTACTACTGTCACACCCCGATATTTTCACGTATTACCGGTGGGGAGTATCATGACGTAGTTGATAATCATCATAGTCAAATAACACAATTTTAAATGCATAGCGGAAGCAAAAGGTAAATATGTTATAAACCGATATAAAGTAATATCAATATTACAACGGAATGTAAAAAGGATCCACAGGCGGATCTAAAATAGAAAGATAACACTGTTCAACAGACTTTAACATCTAAAGCTTGCGAGACCTGCATTTAGCCTTTTTGGAAAATACGCCAGTTTACACTGGTAAATATAATTAACTGACTCATTTTGAAAAGTTTAATAAAATTGATTTGTATGCACGTGGCACAAAACTCTTTATAACTTGGGATAATTATTTGAATATAATACTTGTAAAGAATTACATGTTTCTTATGCGTTCAGTAGCCCAGTTCATTCCGGGTTAAAGATCAAAAGACACACCACATTATTTATTTAGGCACTGACGGGTGTACACCTACACCCCGTGCTAAGGTCGTGGCCATTTCATAAAATGATGCCAAGGATATCCGGGACATGGTCATTAACCCCCCAAAGGCTTTAAGCAAACAAAACATTTCTAAATGGAGCATATCAATGATTTAACCTCTATTCGATTAAAGATTCAATGCCCGACCAAGCGGTATTTTATATACCGTACCCCAAGCCCGTATAAGGGAAAATAAGTTAAAAGTATTTACCTGAGCTAAATATAAATTCAATCCCAGCCGTATATCAATTCAGCAAGTACAGATAGCTTTTACTGGGCTCCTAAATCTGGAACGAAGGTTTTTAATAACCTATTAGAATCCTAACGGGTCTTTAATTAAGCTTAGACTTAGACCGGTTAGTTTTCAAAAGAAAACGGTTCAAACGCATGATAAAGCGAAGACCGGTTTAGAATGTGGTTCTGACCCGACAAGCTTGTATGCTTGTTTAATATGGGTAGCTTAAACACATTCTGGATTTTGAGACAGAAACGATATGGTTTGACCCGTTTCGGCTAATATATGTAATCTAGTTACATAAGCCGATCCGAACGCGAAAAGTACGTAACGGGTAACCGAATGAGTCATGAACAGGTTTCCTAAGTTAATATGCTTTATATATGTTGTGATATCACTAAGATACCTTCCATTATGCCCAAAACGAGTTTAATCTCAATTTAAGCCCCGTAGGGGTATTTTGGTCATTTTAAAGATTATAAAAGAGATTAATTATAATTCTGTGACTCGGGTCTGAAATAATCAGTAAAACAACTTAATTTAATAGGTTACATCAGTTGGTGATAAGTCTTATATGACAAAATGGTTTTAAACCTATACTATGTGTTTAATACGCGTAAAAAGCCGTTTTAAGCAATTTCCGGGTTTAACAGGAAATCTGAGTTTTCTGATCATGTTATAAAGTTCAAAATACTGCATTTATCATATAAAATCAGTAGCCAAAGATTGGGTATCAGATTGTCGTGTAAAACTCATTTTATGAACAAAAAGGGTATAATTTGTAATAACCGAATCAAGGCAATAACCTTAGGTGAGGATTAGTTTAAAAATAATTAAAAATCTTCAAAGATCCCAAATTATTATATTACATCAGTGGGTAAAATTTTTGGTGTCAAAAATTGGGTTTAGATAGGCTTTACGCTAATTATGTCGTTTAATTCATAAGAAGCGTTCTAATTACGCTATTAAGCATAACTCCTAATCTAGACCTCCAATTGATGTGAAAATTTAGGGACATGTTTATAAATCAGTAACAAAGATTATTGTCCTCTCATATTTCCAAAATTCTCGTTTTATGGTACAAAGGGCATTATGGTCAACATTAAGCAATTGACGGAAACGTGTAAACGAATCGGACAAACAACGAACCAATCACAGAGGGTTATACCATCATGTAACCTGGTCCTAAGGAAGCTCTAAGGCTTTTCTAAATCATACTAAATCGGGCCAGAACTGAAGTCAAAGCAAAAGTCAAAGTTTTGCGACTTTCGGTTCCGAACCGGTCCTAAACTGAAAATTGTCGGGTCGGACATGCTTAGACATGTTCTTGCATTGATTACCAAGTTATATGAGTGGCAAAATAGGTTACACGTCTTCTACATTGCTAATTATGCGTTAAATTGTAAATTAAGTTTATGTTGACTTTTTCGGATTAAGTTTGACCCGACATTTGACCTAGTTAGAGCGGGAATTAGGGGGTGCCCTTTTAAGGGTTTAATGCCCACATAATTACCAACTTATAACTATTATCAATTTGACTAATCACTGGACCATTAGTGATTAATCGATAAGTCAAACCTTAATTACGACGGTTTGACTTTTAAGCTATAAACTAAGCAAAACTCAATTAAGGAAGGTTGAGGATACTTACCAAGGTCTAATACACGATTAGAGATGCTTAGGGAAAGGCCTTGAGCTCCAGAAATGATCAGGAGTTGAGTTGGGAATGAATGAACAAGAATTGAAACAATGTGGCCTTTATATAGTGATCTTGATTGCTCAAGATCATGCCAAACAAAGCTATACATGTTCCTTGATGATAAACATGTGTCCCTAATGTCTAAAAACCAGTAGGGGTCGCTCATGGAAGTGAAAATATCCATTTAATTCAGTTATATCGTTCATAACAGACAACTGTCAAATTTTCTGTTACTGGGGAGGCCTTACAGACCGTAAGGCAAGACCTTTACGGTCCGTAAGCCTTTACCAGAAGGCAAAAACTTTTAACCTTTCAAGCTTTGAAAGGCCAACTTATGTATTACGATTTTGGGGCTTGAATTATCAGTATGGGACCTTTAGTTCATGCTTGAATAGTTATGACCACCTTGCCATGTTGTATAATTGTCTTGGATTCTTTTTGAAAGGCCATAAACGAAGATTCGTCAAACACAATTTCATAAGATCCCATCTTTATAATTTGAATCAATCATTGTTAGCATTAACCGAATTAGGATGTTTATCAGATGTTTATAACACAGGTTAAGGGTTGGGATTTACACATAGGTCACTCAGAGGTATGTATTAACATGTCGACGCTTTTAACCCTTCGTATACGAATTTTATCATAACTTTCTCATACGATAACGAAACTTGGTGAAATTTTTATCATGCATTCTAGTGAGCATAATTAATCATTAAAAAGCTCCGGGTTTGCTAAAAGGTCACTCATAGGTATACTTTAAACATGTTGACACATTTAGCCCCTGTAGTTTGTAACCTCCCACTTTCTTTCACAATTACCTTCGTATGATCCATGATTCATTCGTTTAAGGGTATAAACATCATGTAGGGTTATTGTAAAGTATATTTATCCATTGTTGACATTTTGAACTCTTATATTCACATACTTTCTTTGTTTGTCAACTTTAGTCCTTCCAGAGTATTCTCTCACACGTTCAAAGCTTATGACACGTGTCAATACATTATAGGACGTGAATTTTTGAGATGTTACAACTACCCTCATGGATATTATTTGTGCGACGGAATTTATCCTAGGTATTCGATTTTCGTGAAGACGTTTAGTGATCCTATCGATGAAAAAAGAGCACACTTTAAAAAGGTTCAAGAGTCTTCACGAAAAGACATTGAGAGATGCTTTGGGGTTCTTAAACAACGATGGCAGTATTTGAGAAATCCTTGTCGCGCACGGACCAAGCAAAAAATGAGAGATGCTATGTACGCTTGTATAATCATGCGCAACATGTATTTGGAAGACGAAGGAAAGGCGATATGCCAGAATTATGTACCGGAAGGCGTTCAGGAGGAGCATCCATAGGCGTCAATGGAAGAAAGAGTGAATAATGCACGAGAATTGCGTTACGAACCGTACCATTCCGCGTTAACGGTTGATTTGGTACAACACGCATGGTCGGTTCGGTATGTCCCACCTAAGGGTGAAGAAGAAACGGAGGACGAGGAAGACGAAGTTGGCGAGGATGAAAAAAGCAAAGACGAAAACTAATGTTTTTTTAAAATTTAGTCGGTTTTTATTTTTTTATTTCTAGTATTGTATTTTTTTTAATTTAATGAAGTATTTTAAGCTTTTAATTTACAAAAAAATAAATAATTGTGTAATGATTGGAAGGGGCGTTATTGGATATTATTCCCAATAGATTCAAGAAACTATTGATGGGTCTGATGAAATGAATGGGTTAGGGAGTATTTTTGTGGATGAAAGTTTAGAAAATGAAAAGGATGAGGAAGTTACAGATTCTGAAAATGAAATTGAAATAGATGATGCTTGTAACCAAGAATCGGTGGTATGGAAAGAACTTGAGGGAGAAGAAACTTCAAAGGATATTAGGTTTGTGATTAGGTCTTCCAGTATCCGGTTAGACTACCAGGTTAGATTGGGCAAGCATGTGGGATTCTTGGGTTTAATGAAAGAATCATGTTTTTGGAAGATGAAGAAACGATTAAACTGGATAGATACAGGTTGGGTTTTTAACATAGAATGTAAAAGTGGAGAGATTGCTGAGTTGAAATTTGTTGTAGAACTGGTAGACAAAAACAGGGTCTGGGACGTTGGATTACAGTTGGGTTCAGTCCTAAAAGTATCACACCTGGATTGGGTGAAACAAACTAAGGCTTACAAAATTATTCCAAGTATTAAGCCTAAACTAATGAGTGTCATTTTAAGTCTATTAAAGATGTTATTTGGCATTGAAATTGTCTGCTTAAGCAATCAAATGGTGATGCAAAGGTGTTATGTCATAGATTGCATTAGAAGTTGTGATGTTAATCTATTAATTGTTGTGAAGGCTTGTGCAAAAGGCAATATGCGTGGGTATGTTTTGGTCTTAGAACCAAATTGGTCAGGTTGTTTGGGCTTAGATACTCGATCACCCAAAATCCCAAGTTATCTATAATAAAAATGCGCAAAGTTAAAAATTAAGATAATGTTGATTTTCAGCTTGTTAAGGATGATACATTTTTACACAAAATCAAAGTGAGGAAGAAGGTGCATTCGGGTGATGGTGAAGAGTATGCTAGTGTTCAAGGGTGTTATGGGTTGGCACTAGCTGATACGAAACAGAGAAACATTGATGTAATGAAGATGATAGTTACAACTGAAGATGATTATGGGAACTACTCATAGAAGGCATGGGAAGGGCTAGGTATCGGCTATGGTTTAATCTACTGTGGCAATTCTAGCACTATCAACAAGTGGCCTAAATTGTTGAAGGACGGTTGTCAATGGTCTCATGATCAAATACAGGTTCCGATGTTAAGAGTAATGAAGCATAAAAATGATAACAAGGATTAGTGGGCAACTCGATATCATGTTGAGGGAAGTAGACAAGCTGAGTTGGTTGTGATATTGTTGCTGTATTTTAACAAAAAGCAACAGCTGGTTTTTAAACGGTAAAAGAAATGTATTATGGGTGCAAGTAGACAATGTAGAATTGTTATGATGTTGCTGCAGCTTGAAGTCCAAGAGGTTACTCTATGGGTATGGGATCATGGTCCTACAATAATTAACGCTAGTAAAAGTAGTAAGATCGGTAGTGGGTGGAACACCATGATCAAGGGAAGGTGCTGAAATACAAAAAAAGATTACAAAGGAACTGAAGACTGGACTGTGTCACTTTAGCAACTGAAACAAGTTGTTATTGGGTCATATGTTGTTGCTACTGATGTGTAAAGAAACAATTTTCATGGTTCTATTATGTGGTTCACCATTGCAATTGCTTGCTCAACAGGCTGACCACACAAGTAAAGATATTTTACAAAGCCCAGGCAGTTCTGCACCATCTCGTTTACATTGCTTTCTTTTTCAGTTTGTTTGGTCTTTGGAAGTTGATTTTTGAGGTCAAAAGTCTTATATAGGAGGGAAGTATTGTTACATGTCAAAATAAGTAGATAAAACCAAATGTAATTGTTGTATAGTGTAGGGGGTTATTGGTAGTTAGTGGCTATATAGTGTGTGCGTTGTAACAGACTTAACCATCGAATGAATTGAATTTTCCTCTTCTCTTGTGTTCTTCTTCTCTATCTTTCGATCATCTACTGTTATTACGAAACTGTTCGTAACAGGCTTGTGCTCTGGCTATAGCATAATTACATTCTATTCCTAACTCTTGAAGGATCAATAACTTAACTTTTGTAAGTGTATTAACATGCACGGTAACTATGTGTTATGCAATTTTGGTCAACACAAAGAATTGGGGATTTAGCATAAGTTTGCAAAGGCTTTCCAAACTAGTGCTCAAAGAGGATTTAGCAAGAGTTTGGAACGGCTTTCAGACGTAAAGAGGATTTAGGTAAATTGAGGATTTAGCCTAGTATAAATACATGTATTCTATTCATTTGTCATTAAGCATTTGAAAGTATTCAAAATGTATATATATAGAGAGAAATAGAGTGAATTGTAGAGAGAGAAGGTGTGTTTAAGGTCTTCATGACCAGTTTGTCCAAGTGATAGGATGTGTACTCTTTCAGTTGTAAATATGTAATGAATAGAAAGTTTCCTATTACGTATACTACATCTCGTTTATGCTTTTATCTCAATCAAGAGTGATGCATTGTGTCTATCATCGACACTAGGGGTCCCGGGGACTTGTAGGTGGTATTAGAGCATGGTGCTCGATTCGGAATTCGGAATGGACTAATCGCCTTCCGCATTACCATTGCTCTTGTTTAGGTGTTTGTTTCCGCCAAACACCTTAGAGACGTAAAATTTCAGGTTGTTTTGATGAATTTGAAATTGTGTATTGATTATGTATCATCAACAAGTTGATTTGAGATGTTAGATTGAGTGTTTTAGTTCGAAAATCAGTTCATAATCGTTATCAGAATGATATGCGAATTTATCGCTCGGTAAAAGCCAAGTTTACAGACTTAATCCCTGACATTACTCCTTTTATAGATTTACAACTGTAAAAAAGAATCCACAATTGTATTGCGGATTTAAAGTATGTGTTTGTTATTCCGAATTTACATTGTTCGTTGACTGCATTGTGAATTTATTAATGTGTTTATTCATTTCGGATTTACAATGTGCATTGACTTTATTGCGGATTTGTCTTAACGTTTTACAAAGTAAATCTCACTTTAGCGAACTTATATTGCATTGACTTGCTTTACGAATCTTTACTGTTGGGTTGACCCATTGTAATTGAGGATTTAAAATTCTAAATCTGGAAAATTTGTGGATTTGTTGACCAGGTGTTGATCAGTACCTCTACGGATTTGTACTGTGTATGACAATAGGTTTAAGGAGGTTTTTGAGTAAAAAAAAGATGGCATTTTTGTTCGCAATGATGAGATCAGTGATTGAGTAAAGTTTGTTGATAGAAATTTTTCGGAATTTTGTTGTACGGTAATGATGGATTTTGTTTAAAACAAGAAGTAAAGTGTTTGAGAAAAGTTTGGTGATTGTATTTTTTGAAAAATATTTTCGGGGTGGAGTTCATCATCAATTAATAGACCATGAGAATTGGCCGGGGGTTACTGATTATATTTGGGCCTTATGATTACTTGGGCGAGAGTTATTCATTGATTCGTGGACCGTATCAAGTGTTTGAGTTTGGAGGTTGTAAGAGAAAAGGAGGAAATTTGTTGATTTTGAAAGTTTTTGCAAAGAAATAGGGGAGTAAAAATTTCAAAAATTGATTGTTTATTTGCAAAAACAAAATGCTCGTGGTGCGTTAACAAAACAAGTTCATGTTACAATCTTAAAATTAACTGGGTTAATCTTATTGTTGTAGAAATGTTTAATACATGATGTAAAAATGAGCAAGCGTATGTTTGGTTGAGTTTTGTCAAGTATGTTTATGATTAAATCAAGTATGTTTGTGATGTAGCTGATTGTTCATTTGATGATTAGTTGAAAATTGCCCTTTATCATATGCCAGTTATCGTAGAGATGATTAGTTTTCTTTGTCCCTCTTCCAAGATTGGTTGCTAATTGGATTCTTGAAATAATTTGGAGGTGCTTACCTCGAGGGGGAGATCGGAGATGACACGCATCAGGTAATTAGTTGATTCATGATGAAACAATATTTATTCATGAAGACACGAGATGAATGATATCAGGCATTTGGCTGAATACTTTGATCAAGTTGATAGTTGTACATTTTCGGAATCCAGTTTGTCATTAACTTTTCAAATTGAATTTCCTGCCTTTACGGAAGTTGAAGTGTTTGATGATGAGCATTGGAAATTCGACTTCTCTATCTTTTGCCGGTTAACTTTGAAGATCAGAGGATCATATGTTACGACCTTGAGTGATTAGTTTCGCGTTAGCTTAATTTGGAGGTGGTTATAGTTGAGGGGGAGAACTAAAGTGTTTGATGTTGGATTCACCAAGTTTCTAAATCAGTCAATTAAAAGTGAACGTCAACAAGTCTTTAATTAGAAGAAGATCAAGTTTTACCATAGAAGATTCAAGACATGATATCATCAGTTAAGGGAGAGTCGGTAAATGCAGTATCTTATGACTGATGATTATCAGTGTTAACCAGAATTGATAGAAACACTTAAGGGGAGTATGTAAGGGCAATGACCTGCATGATAACTGTGTGTTATGCAATTTTGGTCAACACAAAGCATTGGGCATTTTGCATAAGTTTGGAAATGATTTCCAAACTTATGGTCAAAGAGGATTTAGGTAAATTGAGGATTTAGCCTAGTATAAATATATGTATTGTATTCATTTGTCATTAAGCATTTAAAAGTATTCAAAATGTATATCTATTGTTGCTTCTTCAGTGGTTTCAACATCTGTTATCCAAACTTTCACCACTACCACTTCAAGACACACTACATCCACTGTCTTATCTCCATTACGAAAAATCCCTTCACCACCACCAATACCACCTGCTAAAAGGCAGAAGACAACAGTTGACACATCATCTGTGGTAATGGTAACAGTGGTTGAAACCCCAATTGTTTCAACAGCTGTTAGTCAAACACATACCATCACTACTCAAACACCCCAAACAAAACCATGATCACAAAACTCACCACCTGCCTTAAAGCAAAAGACAACTGTTGATACATCAACAGTGGTTGAGACACCAGTTGTTTCGACAACTGTTAGTCAATTACCTACCACTTTTAACAATCCTTCCCAAGCCATAATTCTGTTTGCTCCAAAACCTCAAATAGAAACACCTCCTCCTGAAAATGTGTATACTAAAAGAAAAAATATTCAAGTGCATGATGATGATATACCAGCACCTGATCCTGTTTCATCTGTACCTTACAAAATCACCAAACCTGAATCTTTCATTCCTCCAAAATTGGTCAATCCAATCAAAGATCCAATAGCTCTTCAAGGATATGAGTCTGCAGATGGTACCCCAGCAGCTGCCAGTTATCCACTGGAACTCCATGCAGTAAAGAATGAAATGAGGCAGTTCTACACAGTTGATGATCCTTCAAAAAGGAAATTCCCTTCTCTGGTTGGTTTTAGAAATCCAAAAAACATGGATGAATATCTAAAACTAAAAGCTAGACAAGCTCAAATAATAGCTAGGGTTGAATGCGAATGAGAAAATGACAATGTGTATTCAAGTCATTATCAGTTTTTACTCACCAAAGTCAAGCTCATGGAAGACTATGCTAGAGATTTGAGTAAAGAAATGTCAAATTTACCACCAGAACCTGGCCTGCAAAAAGATGTGAGAAAAGACATTCTGGCATTGATCATGAGTGAGAAGTTCTACCCTGCCAAGGAAGAGCAATTCCAAGATTGGCCACTTGTTGGTCTCAAAGCAGAACTCAATAGAATTGAAAGAGTAAAAAGAGATCCAAGCATGAAAAGTCAGCACCAAATTGGCGTAAATACAAAAAGGCTATTGATGATCTTACCTTGGAGTATAAAAGAAAGAAACAAGAGTTGGTTGATGCAAAGGTTGCAACTGCCAAGGCCATAGCAAAATGGACAAGACAGTACACTGATGAAGCTTATGAAAGGCTTAGAAAAAAGAGAGAAACAGATCCTAGCCTTCCAAAGAAGCCTGATTACAAAACTATTAACATGTCAAAGAAGCAGCTCCACAATTCTGAACCACTGTTCACATCATCAGATACCTCTGTCATTATGTTAAACCAAAGAAAGAGGCAAAAGTTGACTGATGCAGAAGAGAAAGAGCAAGAAGCTGTATATTTTAAACAGGCTATCAAGACAATGGCACTTGAAGATGACAGCTCAGCAAAGCTTCTACATACATTGGAATCCAACCACTGATGAAGCATAAAAATTGAACCTCAAACTACTGATGGGATCCAAGCATTGTTGAAGATCAAAGCATTGTCATTCAAGCTCTGATCACCCTTTGAAAATAGCACTGATCCTCAACATCAGTGCTTAGATTACAACAGTGGAATGAAGAATCAATGTTTATGTATCAGTAGTTTGAATATAATCAGTGTCTGTAGTGTCTGTTGTTATAGATTCAGTGTTTATGTTGAACATCTGATCTGATTTACTTTTGGTCAACATTTGTTTGAATTTTGGTCAACATCTTATTTTGTTAAGAAGTACAAGAACAAACATTTTTACAAAATCCCAAATCACCCGATCATTTAAGTGCATTGAAGTAAAATTGGAAATAATGTTATTCATGTGGTCCTGTTGTTGAATAGATCTAATTCCGTGATTTTAAGACAATGTTGTTGAATAGAATAAGATGGTTGATGTTGTAACACCCCGTGTTTTCACGAGTGAAAGTCAAAGTCAAGGTCAAAGTCAACGACCGATTTCGCGCGACATGACTAGTAGAATTGTTTGTATGATATTTAGATTATGTGGAGTAAATGTCGTACATTGCAATAATCGAATCATGCTAACCGTATCTCAATCGGCCTACGACTGTGAACGATAGGAAGTAACAATGCGATAAAGTTAATCAAGCTATGCTAATCAATCGACATCAAATCGTAACTCAAGCTGTGTACCTTACTTGTCGTTATACGTGTGTGTGTGCCTTACGTGTTACCTGTGCATGTTTATTTTACGTTATTTTATGTTGTGATAATCAAGCGAACTCAATCGAACTCGAAATCTAACTCGAATATAAAGCGAACCCGAACCCGAATTCCGAGTCGAACCCTATAAGAAGTAGATGGGACTGAAAGTAATTTAAATTAGGAAACCCTATCAAACCGCTCGCAATCAAAGCCGAAACAACATCGCATCGAGCTCACCCAAAGAGGTGGCATTCGCACGGATGGCCAACCCGCACGGATGGGCAATCCGCACGGATGGCCAGTCCGCGCGGATAGCCTGCCCGGGTGCGTGCCATGTGCACGGCTCACCCTTTCCCTTTTTGGCATCCTATAAATACACGGGTCACTCTCCACTTTTTCCACTTTTGGCAAGTGACGTCCGAACCACACGCATTCTTCACCTTTTCTCAGATTTCTCTCGATCCAGGTAAGATCTCGCACCAATCCTTGTACACCTTTAATCGCTACACAATTCTACACACTTCTATCTTTCGAATCTTCGATTTTAACCATGAAATTATCCGGATTTGAGGTATTCACGGGTGACGTCATCATGAAGTTCATAAGAACTTCATGCTTGGCCTCATTCCACCAAGAATATCCCAGGTCTAAACGATTTCTACAAGTTTTTACAATAATTTCACCTAGATCTAAACTTTTCTAAGGATAAAAGAGTTGAAAGAAATAAACCTAAGTTCTCTTCTTCTTTTACTCTTAAAACTGGTACGAATCCGATCAGTCCTAGTGTTCTACTCGTCAATAGTGGTGCCCTAGTTCCAGATCTGGAATTCTACCCATAGACAACTGATTCCGGGGTTAACCGGGACGACCGTTCTAAGTTCGCCGACAGACCGAGTTAGGGTGGTTCCTGACCGGCCTAGTCACGCGGGTAGGAACACAACTCCAAGTGGTTTCCACGTGATCAGAACGTCTCGATAAACGACAACAGAAACCAAGTGTAGACGAACGGGACAACCAGACCAGTTGTCCGCACGGACAAGCTACCCGCACGGACTAGCTGTCCGCATGGACGAGCCATACGCACGTACAACCCATACGCACGTACAGGTCATACGCACGGGTTGTCATCCGCACGGACTACCCTTGGGACCCACTTTCCAACAAAGGTTTGAGTATCGACGAACGAGCAATCCGAATGGACGACCTCTGAATGGATTACTCTTCGGATCATGAGATACTAAGGCCTTAAAATGAAAATCAACCAAACTTCATCCGCACGGCCAAGCCGTACGCATGGACAGGCTATCCGGACGGATTGTCTCTGCCCGCGCGCACAGGCTGCCCGCACGGACTACCATACGCACGGACCGCCATCCGCGCGGCCGGCTTGAAAGGTAGAAACACTTTGGTGTTTTCTAAATGGTACAACGAAAACTTCAAAGCACAAGCCATCATACACAAACACATCTTAGGAAGAAACAATCCACTTGAACATTTATCCACACAAGCAATCTAACCGTACGGGTAAGTCGTCCGCACGTATAACTAGTCCGCACGGGTTGCCACCCGCACGGACAGTCACACGCACGGATGACCTATCCGGATGGAACACCGTCCGCACGCACCACCATCCGCACGCATCACCATCCGTACGGATAGGTCATGCGCACGGATGACTTCTATTCTCGGATAACTGATCCGCACGACCCGTCATCCTACCCACTCTCACTTGTACTGTTTTTACGCGTCACTTATCGTTACGTTATCGAATCTATTCAGGCTAATCGTACTCGCTGTAAAGCGCTCCCTTCAATCCATATCACTGTGAGTATACTCGAACCCTTTTTGCTTTAGCACTTTTGGGTGTTACATACGTTACAACTATCACACTACTCAAGCTATTTTAAACGCTTAACCACTAATGCATGTTATACGTGGCTTATGAATGCTTGTTTGTTATGTTTACACATGGAATGCTGTCTACCTGCCTTAGCAACGATAGTACTATAGTTTGGACTCAGCACCCGTTCTCACGGGGGTTGTTAAGGGTCTTTTACTTGCATTGATTACAGTGGTAATCATGTATTGCGAACTGCCTCGGGCAGTCAACCCGCAGTCATTGGTATCGATGGATCTATGTCGATAACTAACGTGCTTCATTTCACTATGTGTACGTGCTGGTTATGCGTAAACGAATTCGAACTCTATATGCTATTATCAAACTTGTATGCTCACCTTTACATTTTATGTATTGACTTTATTTTTAACGTATGTGACATGTGCTTAGGTTGCATGTTTGCTCTTTGTGCTGTGATGGAATCGAAGCTAGGAATTTGAGTCCTAGAAACCAACAAATAAATTAGTTATGTTTAAATCTGAGTTGTCGGAACAGAATATTTGTTTAGTTTTGTCTGTAATAACTTGTTTTGCTGTTTGAGACATGGTATGGGACATGTTAACTTAAATTGAATGGTAATGATAGTTGTTATGGAAATTCCTGGACAATCTGTTTCGCTCAGTGCCGCGCCCCGATGATTCCGCCATCGGTTGGGGTGTGACAGATGTAATGTGGTCGTATTAATAACAAATTGTAATTAATTAATCTAAATAACTTTCCCGAGCCCGGGAAGCAATCCCGGGTAAAAACCTAGTATATATATATATAGAGAGAGAGAGAGAGAAAGTGTATGTTTGAGGTCTTAGTGACCAATTTGTCTAAATGATAGAATGTGTATTCTCTCGGTTGTAAATCTTGATGAATAATGAATAAAGAGTTTCCTATTACTTATATTATCTCTCATTTATGCGTCCGTCTCAATTAAGAGTGATGTATCATGTTTGTCATCGATCCTAGGGGTCTTAGGAACTCACAACTTTAGACTTTACGTTAACTAAACGCAAGAAAAAAAAAGGTTTAAACTTGTTGAATGAATTCTTTTATCAAAGTTGAATATTAGATTTGATACAAACTTACACATCAAACAACCCAATTTTCGTGTTATACTTTAGTCCATTTTTAAGCGTCTAGGTCCAGTAAATATTAACCTGAGTTTGACAGTTTATTCATCTTTTATTACATTTTATTTTAACTATTCCTTTTCATAGGAATGCATCTATACTTTAAATGATATTAAACTTGATGACACTTGAGTACTTTGAATCTTAAAAGTGAAACTTATTGGCTCAATAAATCTAATGATGTGCTCATGTAAAATAATAATATTCAAATCACCCACTCACTCTCGCATCAATTCCATTCCACCACCAAATCCACAAAATAAATAATAAATACTACTATTTAAAAGAAAACCTGCATCGTGAGTCAAAAGCTCTTCACTCACAGTCAACACTCCACACTCTCATGCTTTTCACTCGCACTACAAAATCCCCCCAAATCACTCTTAACAGATCTAGGGTTCTTCATCTTCGAAACGCAATCCATTTCTTGAACAACACGCGTTTGCAGATCAATCTCGCAGTTTTTTCAACAATTTCATGCTCAAATTGTTGTGATTCAATCGATTTGAAATCCGCCTCTTGAAGCAGACGCATTTGTTGATTAATCTCGCAGTTCTTTTAACAATTTCAAGTTGTGATTCAATCGATTTGAAGTCTATCGATTAAACTCGCATTTTTGAACTATTTCAGGTTGAAAATGACGGTTAAGCTTCTAGCTGCTGAATCTGCAAACGTTGCGATTCAGTCGATTTGAAGTTCACCTCTAGAAGCAGACGTATTTGTTGATTAATCTCGCAATTTTTTTTTGAAAAAAAATCGAGTTGGAATGGCGCTTAAACTTCCAGCTGTCGAATCTGCAAATGTCGATGTGAATTTGTCGATTAATCTCGCAGATTTTTGAATGATTTCGAGTTGCGAATTAATCGATTTGAAGTTCACATCTTGATTGAAGCAGACGTATTTGTTGATTAATCTTGCAGTTTATATAACAATTTTAGATTGAAAATGGCATATAAACTTCCAGCTGTCGAATCTGCAAATGTTGCGATTCAATCGAGTTGAATTTGTCGATGAAACTTGCAGTTGTTGAACAAAAATAAGTTGAAAATGGCGCTTAAGCTTCCGGCTGCAGAAGCTGCAAATGTAGCGATTCAATCGATTGGATGTGGTTACGATATCTCGTTAGATCTGAGGTTGAAGTATAGGAAAGGTGATTATTGTTCGGATGATGGTAATAATAAAAATCAGAATCATCGGTTGATTGAAATTGATGAGGATGAAGGTCGGGACATTGTGCTTCCTGGTGGACTGGTAATCCCTAACGTTTCTAAATCGATTAAGTGTGATAAAGGCGAGCGAACTCGGTTTCGGTCTGATGTTCTTTCGTTCCAGCAGGTATGGAATTATGAAATGGATGATTTTACTGGTTTTGTGGTTATAGTTGGTAGTTTGCATGTAATGATGCGTTTGTTGTAATTATGGTGTTTGAATTTGCTTTATATGATGATCGTTTGTTGCCTGAATTGGATACTTTTTGGTCTTTTTTGGTATGGATGGGACACATGGGAGGCCTTCATATAATTGTTTTGACATTATTGTTGTTCAACTGTTGTGCATGTGCAAATATGATTGTGTTTACTGTTTGTAGGTTTCTTTGTTTTTTTTTTTAAACTGTTTTAATTGTCATTTGGGTTGGATAAGTAGGTAGGGAGGTAAAGGGTAGAATACAGGGTTTTTCATACATTGATCAACCGAGATTTACCTTTCTAAATATAGACGTGTAAACTAATTACAACATAATGAGGGAACGTCAACATTCAACAACTATCCTAAAGTTCAAACTAGAGAAATGACTAACAAACAAATAAATGACGAATCAAATAATAATAACTATAGTAGATAGGTAGAGGTTCCTGTAAAAAAATGGTTTTTTGTGAGAAAGGTAAGAAAAAATCTACACCATTAGATCAATCTAATGGTTGAGATCATAATGGCAAAATTGTAAATAATGTTTACTATTAAACATATTAATTTTCTAGATTAAGGGTATATAGGTAAATTTAACATTTTTAAATTAAGAAACTAACATTAATGCACATGTAACTTACCCCCGTCTTTTTAAAACGTCAATAACTTTTTATACGTAACTTTAAAAAAAAAAATTACACCATAATAACGAGCGTTTTTTTATCTTTAATATGAGTACCATATTGCTATACTTATATAGAGAAAAAAATATGTTTCGATCAGATGTTTAGTCCATGAACGGTGTTATATACTTACCGAATGGTGTTATCTACTTGCTGAATGATGTTATATACTTATTGAATGGTGTTATATACTTGCTGAATGGTGTTATATACTTACTGAATGGTGTTATATACTTGCTGAATGGTGTTATATATTTGCTGAATAGTATTATATACTTACTGAATGATGTTATATACTTGCTGAATGGTGTTTATAGAGATATTTAAAACAAAATTCAGTTCCTATAATTAAGGTGACGGTTATGGGAAGTTTTTAATTAATTGAATTAATGATAAAATTACTTGTTTACCCTTTTGAATTAATTTAGATTTAGGACACATGTCATCTCCACAATATTTCTCACCTTTCTCACACTTTTAACCTTTTTTACAATAACCTTTAGTAGGTATATAATAACCTCGGAAAACATGCCCCCTTGTAAGAAGAAGAAAAAATCAAACAGAAAAGCAAAACAATTTGGTCCTTGAAGCAATA
This sequence comes from Helianthus tuberosus, assembly GCA_030545235.1. NCBI lineage: Eukaryota > Viridiplantae > Streptophyta > Magnoliopsida > Asterales > Asteraceae > Helianthus > Helianthus tuberosus. The sequence continues at coordinate 65,465,984 of CM060400.1, forward strand.
ATGCTATGATGCCATGATAGAATTCAGGGTAGTTTTTCATATAATAATCAACTATGATTCACCTCTTTAAATATAAAGGTGTAACCAAAGTACAAGATCTTGGTTTTAAATTGCGTAATGCGCTCTGATGCGTTTTGGTCCAAAAATCTGATGCGTGATGCGCAATGCGTGATGCGCACGCATCACGTATACTGGACGTCTCTTAGTATAAAAGTACCATAAAATAATCATACATATAAAAACTACTTATAACAAACTTATAAAACATACTTAATCTTTAAAATAACAAAACATTAATAAACATACTTAGTCTTTAAAATAACAAAACATTAATAAAACATACTTAGTCTTAGACATAACAAAACACTTAAAAGGTAAACATACTCTTAACTACTAGTTTCTAATCAATTATCATTAAATCATCAGAAGTACCACCCAAACGTCCATCTCTTTCATCATCATACTCCCCGATATCTTCTTCAATCTCATTTCATCATATAGAGCATGTCGTTAATAGCCATTTTATTACCTAACATAACTCAAAAGTCAAAATTCCAATTTCCAAGGCTTATTTTCCAGAAAAGTATCTTTTTCCAGCTGTATAAAGCTGTGTAAAATAAAAAAAAATAAAAAAAAAGGTGACTCTTCATTTTCCCTCCAAAGCCAAAATAAAAAATCCCTTCATTTTACATGTTGCACGCATCAGACCGCATATTGCAATGCCTCGCATCATGCGATATCACCGCATCACTGCCGCATCACGTAATAGTCTCGCATCGTTACACCTGATGCGCTATTTCCACCGCAACGTGCGCATCACGCATTATGCGCGCATTTTAAAACCAAGTACAAGATAATGAGAAAATGACAATAACTATCCTAATATATAAACTAAAGATAGAACAATGACTAACAGACCAACTTAAAAGACAAATAATAAATTAACTAATAATAACTATAACATATAATAAACCCGGCTGACAGGCATATATATGTTGAAAATCTTTTTTTTTGTATATTATGCATAGGAGTGTTCATGGTTAGGTTTAAACAAACTGCCCAAACAGCCAAACGGGTCATTCCTTTGGTTCTACGGTCCATTTCAGAAAAAAAAAACTTGGTTGTTTGGCTTATAAAATGTACAAAACGGCTTTTATAACTTATGCACATAACACCGTCTGATTATGTAGCGTATAGTTTGTTCATATTATATATATATATATATATATATATATATATAGGTAGAGGATCCTGTAAAAAGTGCTCAAAGTGTGAGAAGTGTATTATAACACTATATATAATACTATATAACACCATATAAACACCGTATAACAATATGTAAGACCATATAATACCATATAACACTATGTAACACTATATATCATTATATAACAAATATAACACTATAGGTTGTCTGATAGCATGTCTATGATAGATATATAGTGTTATATTTGTTATATAATGTTATATAGTGTTACATAGTGTTATATGGTATTATATGGTGTTACATATTGTTATACGGTGTTTATATGGTGTTATATAGTATTATATATAGTGTTATAATACACTTCTCACACTTTAGGCCCTTTTTACACTATCCTTACCCTATATATATATATATGATCATATAACTAAAGACTTTTTTCTGTTTCTTGGGTCCATCTTTTTTTAATTATGTTGGTTGTGTACTTGTGTGTAAGGTTTTTTTTTTTTTTTTTTTGTTGTGCAGATGTCAGAGCAATTTAACCAGGAATTATCGTTAACCGGAAAAATTCCTTCAGGCCTCTTCAATGCAATGTTTGAATATTCAGGAAGTTGGCAGAAAGATGCATCTAGTACTAAAACCCTTGCTTTTGACGGTGTTTTCATTTCGTTGTACACCGTGGCGTTAGAAAAATCTCAGATGGTACTCTGTGATCATGTCAAGAAAGCTGTCCCATCCTCATGGGAGCCTGCTTTGTTAGCACGGTAACAATTTGTATTGTTTGTCTATATATTTTGTGATAACAAGATCTTCCATCTTGTTCTGTTATTTCTGCAGGTTTATTGAAAATTTTGGCACTCATGTAATTGTGGGTGTAAAGATGGGGGGGAAAGACGTGATATATATGAAGCAGCAGCATGCATCATCCCTCCAACCTGCTGATGTACAGAAAAAGTTAAAGGCAATGGCAGACAAAAGATTCTTGGACTCTGATGAACAATATGTCATTGATTCTGAACATGCTTCTCAACATGACAAGGTATTTTTGTATCTTCTATGTGTGTCTATAAATATTGCTATCTATATTAACTTTTATGTTGCTATCTCTATTGACTAGAAGTGCCCGATACCTGGTTTTAGCTACCCTTTAGGCTTCACCTGTTCATCTTATACGAATTTAGACTTAGACTCTTCTTAGATTTTGACATGTTTCAGAGGTCGGGTTGTCGTTTTTCAAAATTTTGTTTTTCATATTTTGTTCTTAATACTTCCAAAATAAACTCTAGATAAGTAGTAGTAATAGTAAACTAGTAGGTCCTGCTAGTGTCTAAATAAACTGATTTTATACTTTATTTTATCTTTGTATGACACTTAAATAAACTAGTATGGAAATTGAACCCCTGTCTTCATTGTCTTCATCAGACAGAGTTGTATCTAATTATTATCAAAGAAAATGGCAGACGTTATTATTAATATGTAGAGAAACTAACGGTAGGTAGAGGTGTTTTTGATTATAAGTAATTAAATATTTAAACAAAAGAATTGAAAAAAGTAGGACCGGGTGACGGGGACAACCATGCCTGTTTTCTTTTTATATTCCAATAATAGATAATCTCATTCCAACTAGTTTCACATTCAAGCTAATCTTTGTTGCAGTGGCTTAGGTCTATTGCGAGTGTAGGGCTTTGTTATGTGCAACATAAATTAGGACTCTGGACTCATGGAGGGAACATTTTCGTATATGTTGTAACATGACAGTTTTGTACCCATTAAGCATTTCTTTAACATAACTTCTTGATGTTCGTGTCTCTAAAGCCAATTTCTTTCCTTCCTTATGTAAATGGTTTATAATCACAATCTTGTTAATTTTGTTTCAGTATGACATAAGAGAGCAGCGGCTAAGATTTGCAGATACTGACCCCTCGAGCTCTTATTCTTATAAAGAGGTATCCATTTACATTTATTTTTGATTATATAGTCCAATTGAAGTTATGTCGTTTGCTTTATGCACACACACAGTAATACATAGTGGTGGCGTCAAATGCAAACCACTTTATAACCGTTGGATCGGTAAGATGATGGAATGGTTAGAAAGAGGGAGCAATCACGATTCATGTATATATATGTAGGGTTAGGTTCCGGTATACAAATGAGGTTAACACGAGAAGTGGAGGGATTTTGTCCCCATCTTGTTAAGCACGTATTTTAGTCTCAGAATCTAAAAAAAATTGTGTATTTACACTAGTAGTAATTACACGTGATTACTCTACTAGAGTAAATACATGATTTTTTTTACATTTTGCAACTAAACATCATGCTAAAGTAGATGGGAAAAATATTTCAAAAAAAAAAAATAATAATAATAATAATAAATAAATATATTCTTCCTTCACTTCTCATGTTAAGACCCATTTGTATCTGATCTTTACACTGTATATGTATATGTATATGTATATGGGGGAGCGCTAAAATGAAAACCACCTCCAGTTGTAAGAACCGAGAAAACCACTTTCTAGCCACTAGATCAACAAGATAGATGAATGAGATTAAAAGTAACTAAAATTAATATTAAATACATTTTGTCTTATTATGTCTTTAATATTTTAATCCAAAAGGGTAGTTTAGTAAAATTGCTCTTTTTTGTCTTTTTGTCTTTATTAATTTTTTATTACTTTTTTGTTTTATTATATTACTTTTTATTTTTTAAACAGAACTTTTTTATTAAAAATATTTTTAAATTCAAATTTTTTTAACAAATTTTTTTGCGCGCCGGTTTTTGCATGCCGTTTTTACGCCTGGATTTTTCACGTTCCTTTTTTTAACGCGCCGTTTTTTACGTCCCGTTTTAACGCGGCGTTTTTTACGTCCCGTTTTTTTCGCGGCGTTTTTATGCCCCGTATTCACGCCCCTTGTTTAGGCGCCGTTTTATCACACGGTTTTTTTTACGTTTTACAATTTAAGTAGAAAAAGTTTTACGTTTTACGTTAAATAGTTTTTACATAAAAGTTTACGTTTTACGTTAAACTTTTTGAACTTTTTACGTTAAACTTTTTACGTTTTACGTTTTCCGTTAAAAAGTTTACGTTTTATGTTTTACGTTAAAAAGTTTACGTTTTACGTTAAAAAGTTTACGTTTTACGTTACAAAAAAAAATGGGCAAAGTTTCCTCTGTTTTTGGACGTCCCGACAACACAAGTTATTTTTCAAAATTCAACAATTACTCAACAAATATGTACGTATGATCAATTTATATAAACGAAATAATTAGTAAATCCAAGTAAATTTTAACTAATAATTCGTCAAATTATTCGGTTCGAGCTCGTTTTGCACCGTAATAATTTAAAACTAATAAACAACGATATTATTTGTGCCGTAAAATCTTTACCATCTCTCGCGTGTCGATATGCCGAACATGCTGACTGAGTTGACCGAGTCAACTGAGTTGACCGGTTGAGTTGATCGGGTCAACTCACAGTGTTGACCAGGTTTGACCGAGTCGAAATTGTTTACTCGAGCCGTTTGACCAAACTTGAATCTGTTGAACCGTACCCGAATCTAACCCGTTTAGACTGGACTTCACCCGAACCAAATTTCTCGTTTGAACCAAAACTGAATATGTGGTTGACCCGAGTAGAACCCGAAAGACCCGAACTGAAAACCCGAGTAGTACCCCCACCTTTACCGTCATCGTTGGCCACCACCGACTCCACCTTTACTGTCACCGCCGCTGTGCCGCTGCCTCGCCGGCTGCCATCGTCGGCCACCACCGACTCCATCATCATCAATCAAATATAAAAAAAACAGCATCATCATCCGACTTCAGTACGGTAAAAGGAAGCGAGAGGGGGGGTTACCTTGACACTCGTTGGAACAACCTGGACCGCCGCCGCCTGTGTCTCTACTGCCGCCACCGTGAGCGGCGGCGCTACCACCGTCCACCGTCTTCTCTGACTCCTCTCTCTCTCTCTCTCTCTCACTTCTCGCTCCTGAAACAAAAACATGAACGTTAATATGATCAGGACTAACTGAACCAAAAATACAATAACACCACAATTTTGAATTCTTGTTATCTGGTAAAACACACCCACGCATATATTAATTAAGCCATGTACTAATCTACTGTTGAAAAATGGTTATCTACTCTTCAAACTTAGTTGACCACTTGACTTGGACTAAAAGAAAACGAGTGCATAAGATGAAGATGTTGAAGATGAAGATTCATCATGAAGATTCATCTTCATCAGAGATGAAGCGAGAGAGTTTTCAAAAAATTAATGAAGAGAGATAGTGAGATAATAAAGAGACAGAAGACAGACTGACATTTGAAAGTGATTTATAAAGTAAATTACCTAAATACCCTTTTGGTTGGCATAATCTGATTGGTGGAGAGTGGTTCTCTCGGTTCTTACAACTGGGGATGGTTTTCATTTTAGCGGCTCCCTATGTATATGTATATGTATATGTATATGTATATGTGTGTGTATGTGGTTAACTCGTGATGTCAATTTGATTGCAGGATCTTGTAAGCATTTGCAAAAGGAGAGGCGGGAGTGATGCTCCGAACCTAAAGCATAACGAGTGGTTGCATAGCGTACAGTTAGAGCCTGACGTCATCACAATGTCCTTCATTCCAATAACCTCATTGCTGAATGGCGTTTCAGGAAGTGGATACTTGAGTCACGCCATAAATCTCTACTTACGCTGTGAGCCACATTTCTCGTTCTATTTCACTTGGTTCTGCACCAATTTGGCAAACAGGCCAAACAACTGTGTGGGCCGGGCTGGGTTGACTTGAAACACTTTTGATTATGGCCTGTTTAGAGATCAAACATAATTCAAATTGGTAGGCTTGTAAACGAACCGAACGAACACGAACACATGCATGTTTGTGTTTGTTCATTTAACTTTAACCGAACACGAACATATAATCGAACACATTTTTCGTTCATATTCATTTATTAAGAAAATGGGCATGTTCGTGCCCATTTATTTAAAACCTAAACGAACACTTTACACACGTAAACGGACATGAACAAACAAACTTAAACGAACATGATTCAACAAACAATAAACAACACAGATTAACATAACTGAACAAACATAAATTAACACAAAGAACATAATGACTGAACATAAAATTTTTTTTTATATAAATTAGTCATTAATTACGATAAATTCCATTTGAAAACCCATTTTTATTATTAGAAACCCCAATTACTAATTAGTTATATTTATACAAGAAGTTAGAAAGTTCCCTTTATGTTTAATATTTATATAAATATAAATACTTATCTATTTAAATTGAAATGAACATAAACAAACGAACATAAAATAATGTAAATAAACGAACACAAATGAACAAACATAAACGAACGCGCACAAATATAAATGAACCAACAAAACGTGTGTTCATGTTCGTTCGTTTATTAAATAAATGAGCATAAACGAACTTCCTGCTGGACAAGTTCACGAACATTCGGTTCGTTTACAGGCCTACAAATTGGGTCATTCATAAGTTAATGGGTTGGATAGCCGAATGTATTTAAAATGGTTCATTACAGATAAACCGCCAATCGAAGAGCTCCATCAGTTTCTGGAATTCCAGTTACCTAGACAGTGGGCCCCAGTGTTCAGTGATCTGCCCCTCGGTCCACAACGTAAGCAGAGAAGTACGCCTTCTTTGCAGTTCAGTTTTTTTGGTCCCAAGCTCTACGTGAACACCAATCCGGTAATGACAAAAATAAAAAAATTAGTATTTGGATTAACAACTTAACATATTCTGGTTCGTTGACCTGGTTGACTTTTTTTCTGAAAATTTGCTGAATAGGTGGACGTGGGTAAGAGACCGGTGACGGGTCTCCGGCTTTATCTCGAAGGTAAAAGAAGCAACCTCTTAGCGATCCACATGCAACATCTCTCCTCTCTCCCGAACGTCTTCCAGCTACAAGACGACATAAACCGAAACTATAACGAGGAATCATACGACCATAGATACTACGAGAAAGTTCAATGGAAACACTTCTCCCATGTCTGCACAGCTCCAGTCGAATCCGAAGACGAGTTATCAATCATAACCGGGGCCCACCTACATGTCGGGTATTACGGGTTTAAAAAAGTCCTCTTTTTACGGCTCCACTTCTCAACAGTACTTGGTGCAGCAGCAATCAAGAATCCCGAATGGGATGGATCTCCCGGGTTAGCCCGAAAATCAGGGCTTATATCGACGCTTATAAGCCACCATTTCACAGCGATCCTGAAACCGCAACCTCAGCCAGCCGAGGTCAACATAAACTCGGCTGTATACCCAGGGGGGCCACCTACTCCCGTTCAAGCATCGAAGCTGCTGAAGTTTGTTGACACAACGGAAATGACGCGGGGCCCACAAGACTCACCGGGGTATTGGGTGGTCTCGGGGGCTAGACTTGTAGTGGATAAGGGGAAAATCTCGCTTAGAGTCAAGTATTCTTTGTTAACTGTAATCTTACCCGATGACGAAGATGAAGCAGGGTCTGAACCCTTTTAGAATGTCGGGGTTAGGGGGTAATTCGTAGGTTGTTTAAAACTCAATGTTTTGAGATGGCATGGTAATATAATGTTTTGTTTTTTTAGTGTGGTCGTCATTCATCTCTATCTTGGTTGGTTTGATGACATGCGAGTAGAAAAACTCGACTTCTCATATAGTCATATAACTTGAAAGTGTAGTCGAAATCAATCATTTTTGGACATGTAAAAACCAAAATACTGATTATAGTTTATAGGTTTGGTTATTACATCTAACTGTAAGTATACCTAAGTGTATCTACTGTATTATTTTGACCGACTTTTGGAGTATAGGGTATTATATGAAGAATGATTTAAAGATAATTAAACAAAGGGATCCGTGGCGCAATGGTAGCGCGTCTGACTCCAGATCAGAAGGTTGCGTGTTCGATTCACGTCGGGTTCAATCCCCTGTTAAATCTCTTAAATTTTTAGTTTCACAAACGCCCTTTACACTATTTCTCATTGTCTACAAAGTTTGCATTTCCTAGTGGTGGCTATTTCATGTTTTTTTATCAACTTCACTTTATAATCATATGCTTTTTATATTTTTTTTAACTCGAATTCTTTTACATTAAATTTTATGTCTACTTAATGTTTAACTCATTACACTTTATCATAACGATTCCGTTTTTTTTTTCTTCGGCTTTTAGTATAAAATTTTCTTGTTTTTTTTTTGGGAGAATCAAACAACGGTGATGGTGAGCGACATGAGTGTGTAGATGGAATCGGGAGAGTATGGTGAACTTTAATGTTGTGTCGACAGGACATCACGACTTCGTGAGGGAAGGAAGCTGTTTTCGAAAGAGCAAAGGTTGTTGTGGACAAACAAACATTTGCGTGAAGTCAATTTTATGACATTTTTTGATATCGATAGAGTAAATGACTATGCCTCGTTGGAAATTGGAATCCAAGTGTTAAGATGTTGAAGATATATGAATCACCAAAGATTGAGAATCTTGATGTTCGGGTTGATTCGCAAAGAGATAGGTTCATGGGAAGGGACTTTACATGGAGTTAATGGAGAAAATTAACGGACATCCACTCTATGGACTATCCGAGTAATAAACTGTCAAACCACAGGGAGCAACGGTGTAATTTCCAAAAGTTGGAGATTACAAGGGTGATTTTACAAAACCATAGAGACTATCCGGGCATTTTACTCATAAAACTTTATAAAATTATTTTGTAAAGATTGAGTTCATAGAGTTGAGTTCTTTAATGTTTTTTTTTTCTTTCTTAAAATCCTATTTTGATAATTTGATTCATGTTAACTCTGTATCCAAGTTTAATTCATCTCTCGTGGTCTAGTGGCTGGAAAGATTTGGGTTCTCTTTGAAGACCCAAGTTCAATCCCTACTAATGCAACATTTGATGGATAAAGGCAATAAATGCTAGTTCTCCCAGATCCTAGGTCAAGAGTTCGAGCTCGAGCCACCCCTGGTTTTAGTCCACCGTACGTTAAGCCAGAAAGATTCTCTCTTGTGGCGGCGCAAGCCCCTGCCTCTGGCAGTGGGTGGTATGGTTTCCCGGGGAACACCGTTAGCCAAACTCTGACGCCAGCATGGGTCCGGTTAAGACAACATAGTCTGGCCAGAGTGACGTTAGAGCCCTCTGTTTAGCAGGGCGTGAGATCTCTCTCCGACCAAGAGGGTGTAAGATCTTTCTCACAAAAGTTAAAGATTCTCACTGTTAAAAAAAAAAAAAAAAAAAATTCTGTATCCAAACGCCCCCCTTAACATTTCTAAAACCCTCTTCTTCAACCTTACAACAGCTTAACGATACTCAACAATGACACTCAACGATCAACAACCGCCTCTAATAACCACCAACTCGCCGGAAAACCGACCTGAATCTCCCAACCGCCCATCAAAAATCGCCAAACTCACTTCACAACACAACGAACCACAACCACAACCAGAAGAACGTGAAACCAGCACAACAATGGGGCAAAACCCTAGGGCAACAATTCAGAGATACTTAATTGCAATCGAGTACTTTGGAACTCGATTCTCCGGTGCTCAACAACAAGCGCCTAATTGCAGGACTGTTGTAGGCGTTCTTCAGGTGATTCATTAATTCAGTTGCTGTTATGTTGAGGTTGAATTATTGAAATGTGTTGTTGATTGATTGTTTTGATGTGTTTGTGGTTTTGTTTAGAGTGCGTTTCACAAGTTTATTGGGCAGCCGGTTTCGATTTTCTGCTCCAGTCGGACGGTAAGTTGATGCTTAGGGTTTAATGTTGCACAGTGACAGTTTTATTGAACATTATAAGATGTTGATAGAGCTGAACAAAAAAAAACTTGTTTGTGAACCGGAGCCGTTTTATAACCCGAACCGAAGCTCAGTATGAAGCCAGTTTGGTCAACCGGTCCTGGTTTCTAACCAAAATGCTGATATGAAATTTGTTTTAGAACTCCTGTGAAACCTGTTTGGAACAGGTTAATATCGAACCGAACTAGTTTAAAACTGGTTTTAAATTGAAACCGCTTTCAAACAGAACTGATCATTTTTCACTTGTAAACCGGTTTTGACCATTGTTGATCTAAACCGAACTGGTTTGGGCAAAAGGACCGGAATGTGCACTCTACTTTTGAGGCACTTGTCGGATTTTAAAATCGGTGTCTTTTTTGAAAGGAATAACTTTTTCCTAGGATTTAACAGTCGGGAATATGACGAAACACATTTTTTGTATATGATTTCTAAAATGCATACAATTACACATATTAGAGTTGGAGTGAGTTTTAGTGAAAAGAAACCTTTCCAGGTATATGGATTCTTTGCTCTCTTTGTCAAAACCTGAAAATTAAACAAAGTTAAACCCTAAATCACTTATTCACATCAAATTTGTGAAAACGGAAGAAAAACACAGATAAATAGCAATTCCAACAGAAAGTTCGAGAGATTGACATCTGAGAGAGTTGTGATCGGAAAGAAAGAATCGAACATATTCAAGCCATAACAAAAATGGGGGGGGGGGGGGGGGTGTTCAACATGTACTTTTTTACAGTCGAGCCGCCCCTGATATCAAGTTATGATTGTGTTGTTAATATATCCTTTACATGGGCAGGATGCTGGAGTACATGCTTTATCAAATGTTTGTCATGTAGATGTAGAACGAATAAGCAAAAGGAAACCTGGTGAAGTGGTAACTTACATATCAAGTTGGATTTTTTTTAATGTTTTTTTGTGCATCTGACTTTTTAATGAAGCTTGATATCATTACTGCTGTCATCACTTTGTTGCATTATTGAATGTTATCAGTGTAGGACATATGTTGAACATGGCAGTGTGACTTTGCTATAGTTTACTTCCCTTTTGACGAAGCAAACAGTGATGAAATATGCTGTGGTTAGCTTGGTTCATTTTTTGTTAATCACAATACCACTGGTCTGTTTACTTGTTTTCAGTGTGGATCTGATTATCATGTTCTAGATATCTATGTTGATGCGAATGTGCGATAATTAGCATATATGGCTTACAATGGTAGTTTATAATTATTCTTTGTCTAATACAGTTATATGTATGAGTTTATCAGGTCATTTGTTTCTTTTCTTGCCATCAGTGTCTATTTCTGTGCTTGTCAATATAACCTTTTGAGGTTCAGAAAAGACAGTATGAACAAAAAAGAAAACGAAAATATGTTTAATGGTTTAAGGTAATTTATGCAATCCTCCTTGATGTTAAACCATATGTCTCTCACACCATCTCTCATGCATTGCAATCAAGTCTTATCTTTTTTTTTTTTTTTTTTTTTGAACTGGTCATTTGATTAACAGTACTTTCTTGTACTTCATCAGACGAAAGTAATATTGATTACCTGTGCTTTATAAATATTTATATCATGTCGTTTCATTTATGTGCAGTTGCCACCTCATGAACCTTCTGTAGTCAAGAAAGCGGTCAACCATTTCTTACAGGTATGGTTTTAATGGTCTTGAGATTCTCGGTATCCCCATTGGTGTATCCTATTATGATGAGAGTTATCAAAGACTTTCACCTAATATGCTGCTTCACTTGTTTAATAAGCACATAATCATGAAAATCACTTTAAGAAAAGGTTTCTTTTAATATGTGCCTATAAGGGCATACATAATTGCATATAGAGAACACTAATCGCCAGTCGGTACCAGATTCAGATTATTGATATTTTCATCTTGTTTTAAGATCAGTCTTTTTATTTTTGTCATCTTCAAGAACTAATTCGTGTTCAAGGTGTTTACATTGATCTTGATATGTTTCATGATTCTTTGAGACAGAAGAATGAAGGTGATATTATGATTACTGATGTTCGATGTGTTGCGGCTGATTTTCATGCTAGATATAAAGCTCAAGAGCGAACGTAGGTATCATTGTAAACTTTTTAGTCAGACTTAACTATAGTTATCTGTACTTGCGTCCGTATATTTCTTTTTAATAAGGTATTGATAGTTTTGTACTCATTTTACATTGATGTACCGTGTACGTCCTACAATCAAAACGTCTATTTTCACTTCTATTATTTTAGTAATTTAAAATAATATATTACTTGGTAGGTCCTATCTTCTTCATTCAGTGTTTATTTCCCCTCTAGGACCACTCAACTTAGAGATTTATTGTAGACCGTTTGGTGCCCATTTATACTTGCTAATATGATTGCACGTGTGTTTAACTTTAGTAAATAGTCGTGATGTCGTTGTTAGGACTTCATGAGTGATGAGTCCTAGTAAGCGTTAAACATGTTTGTGTGCATGTTAATGCAGTTACTTCTACCGGCTGCTATCAGGTCCAGAACATCCATCGACATTTGAGAAAGATAGGGCATGGCATGTACCTGAGGAACTAGATCTTCAAGCAATGCAGGTTGCTTGATATTTTGTTAGTGAACTATGAGATATCCGGTTTGTTCCCGTAATATGGAATTAACTGAAACTTTTTATGACTTCTGTTGTTGTTAAAGAAAGCTTGCAAGGTTCTTGTGGGACTTCATGATTTCACTTCTTTTCGAGCTTCTGGTTGCCAGGTAACTTCTCATCTCCTCCACAATTAACTTCTCATTAATGTAATTTATTTGAAACACTTGACAATGATGATTGATGAATGCTGATTTCATTATTAATGATTGGCAGGCGAAATCACCAATCAGAAACTTAGACGAGCTTAATGTTATCGAGGTTTTGCCATCACCATATTTCCCATCAGCAACGGAGAGAGAAACACAAAATTTAGTGGGTCAAGCTCTTTCTGAGTCAAACGGTGGTTTATCTTGTTCTAATCAAAATAAAGCCATTGAGGAATCGAGTCTAGGGTTTGGCATGAGGAGAAGGCATCGCTGCTTTGTAGTTACTGCACGCGCACGTTCTTTTTTGTACCATCAGGTTAGCATTAGGCTTCTATTGCATCTGAGTCGCTGTTGCTTAAGTGGTTAATGAATAAATGATTATTTTAAAAGCTAAATCAATTTAACCTCAACCTTAGATGCGTATTACTGAAACCCGCTATAGTATTGTTAAAAGGTACGACTTTGTTTAACTTCATACAGGTGAGACTTCTTGTTGGTGCTTTAAAGTCTGTTGGCACAGGAGATCTAACAGTTTCAGATGGTAACGTCTAGTTTCTTTTGTCGATTCGACCTATTTACTTATTAATGGGTTAGTTTTGGCTATATCTATTCTCTAACGGGTTAAACGGGCCAAGTCAAAAGATGTAGTTAAAAAAGAGGTTAAATGGGCCAGATCTATTAATGGGTTGGTTTGGGCTATGTTTGATCTCTAAAGGGTTAAAGGGACCAAGTCAAATGGGTTGATTTGATCAGGTTTTTCGGCTGTTTAACTTATCTTTTCAGTTGAACGCATCCTGGAAGCTAAGAATGTAACCGCTAATGGTCCAATGGCTCCTGCATGTGGTTTGTACCTTGCACATGTCAAATATGATCTCCCATGATTGTTTCGCCAGTCTGTGAACTGCCACAAGGACATGATTCTTCTGTAAGTGAATTAGTAGCTTCACAAACCGTGTGTTGACTGTTGACTAACCAATCTGATAGTCCGACGTTCAAATGAGAACCATTAAATAATTAAGAACCACTTATTTTACCCCTTGACCATATATTTTAATGGACTTCGCGACGGATTATCCATTGGAATCTGTGTGTGGGTGAAGACAAATTAGTGGCAGATGCTTTGTCCGAGAATTCATCAGAAATCTCAGACCTCGATTTTTTGTATTTTTCGATCTTAATCTCTCCATGAAAGTAATGTATGTTGATATATTCTAATGTTTGGTGGAGTCAATGGTCTCAAAAGTAGAGTGTGCCAAATGTGATGTTGAGTACTTCATTGTGTTGATCCAGTGATAACTAGTTTGTTGAAATTGTTGGTCTTGGAAGTAATCCCAGCCAACACGTATCCCAAAGGAGTATGAGAATATAGGCTGTTTTGCACATGCAATCATGAATTGTTCATCTATTAGACTATAGGGTGTGGAGGAGGGTAGTCTTCAAAGGATGCTTCACCACGTAGGCGTCCACACATAAGCGAGTGTGAGAATGTGCCTAAAAGGGATGGACCTAGGGTGTGGAGGATGGGCCTATATATATATATATATGTGTGTGTGTGTGAGAGGATGGGCCCAAGCTTGACACCGGAAAATCACCGGAAAGTCCAAAACAGAGTGTCTAAGCTTTTGCACCAAGAAAAGGAAAGTGAAATGTCGGTGAGTGGGCTTCCCCTTTTAAAGCCGCCACTGACAACCAAGGTACAAACCTAAAAAGCTAAGGAACAACCTACTCAAAGCATATAAAACCAACAAACCACAAGGTATAACCCACAATGCATAGAAATCTTGTAAATTCACATTATATAAATTATTTAGCCCAATTATACAATAAAAATATCATAAAATGATGTATAAATCATTTTTTTAAATATGAATAAAGTCCTTGAGAAATAAAATCTGTGACAACTAGGTAGGGATGAGCATGGTACACGTTTGGTACCGAAAGTACCGGTACCGAAAAAGGAGAAATTTGGTATTGGTACCGATACCGAAAAACGGGGGAAATGGGTACCGGTACCGAATATACCCGGTACGGTTCGGTACCGGTACAGGCACCCGGTACCAGATGCTTAGTTCGGCGGGAAGTTCATTTATGTTCGTTCGTTTAATAAATAAATGAACACAAACAAGAAATTTTGTTCGCTAAGTTTAACGAACGATCATGAACAGAGCGTGCGTTTGTTCTTTTATGTTCACTTTGTTAATTTGTGTTCATTCATTTAAAGGTTTTTATATGTTGTATTTTTGTTTTATTGTTTTTAGTTTTTATAACTTTAAACCTTAGTTATACTATATACCTCCCCAACATCCCTTGTTTTACCATTTCAATTTCCATTTGTATTAAAACTTGACAAACTTTTTAATTTTGCGTTAATCATATTCACTGATAATCATGTCATTTATGTTTGGATATTTTTTTTGTGGATTCTTCATAATCTTTGTTATGAAAAAATGCAGGTTTCGTTCTAAAACAAATATTCGTTTGTGTTCATAAACGTTGTTTGTGTTCATTTATGTTCACGTGCATTTTGTGTTCTTTTGCGTTTGGTAAGTATAACCACCCTCGAAATCGCCCTAAAAGCGCTTCGTAGTCGAAAAACCGAACCCGTATAACCTTATCTTTATAAAAAAAACAAATAAAATATTAATTTTTACTCGGTCGCGGGCCGCGGCGAGATCAACCCGGGTGTGTCGCGGGGCGCGACAGGCCCTTTCTTGCCGGACACCCATATTGTCACGTGTCGCACACGTGTTGGGTCTATGGTTGTGACTCGGCAACCCTAGCCGTTGCTAGGGTGCCCTCGCGGGGGCAGAGAGACCGTGGGACGGTCGCGGGGAGCGAGGGACCTCGAAAAATCGTATAAATAGGGCAGGCATGCAGCAGTTCATCCTCGTTCAACGTTTTCTTTCTCTCTCAAACATATAATCCAAAAATATAAGTTAAAATACCCCCTAAATCATGAAGCTCTGTCCCGTTGTAAGTATTTTAACCCCCGATCACTAATTCGATAGACTGTCCGATTGATCTGGAACCTAGAAACTGATGCCAAAGTGCTGCCTGTTTAGGGCTATGCTTTGTAAACTAAGTTGGGGTTCTGTCTCGTGACGATAAACTTGAATTGGGTTATTATACTAACGTGCGTGCATTGTAGATTTTTATTAGGAACTCAAGAAAATTAGCAGAAAATATCATCAGGAAGCCCGTAGAAAAACATAAGTTTACAATGTGAGTCATTCTCTTTTTTCTCACAGTTTGTGAGTCATTCTCCTTTTTCTCACATTATTGTGAGCCACTTTATTTAAAATGCTTTACAAAACCCTAAATGTTTATCGGTTATACTTACAGTGATTAAGTTTTTGTATTCTATAATTACTGCCAGTATGTGGGGTTTTGTATACACTACTTAACACTCGTTAATATTGGACAAAAAATTAGCCAATATAAGCATGACCACAAGCACGGGGGAAATGGTGCCCCAGTAGCAACACTATTTGAGAAATTGGTAGATATAAACAAATGTAAAAAATTTTAATGCTGTAAATTATAACAATGTGTCTTTTTTACAAATGTATAAATTTTTAATGCTGGTAGATAGGAATGAAAAAGGATATAGCAAATTATGTTGCTAAATGTTTAACCTGCTCACAGGTTAAAGCTGAACTTCAGAAACCTTCACGATTACTTCAGCAATTGGAAATGCCAATTTGGAAATGCGAATTGATAACAATGGACTTTGTTACCAAATTACCCAAGATAAAAAAGGTAATGATACAATCTGGGTGATTGTAGATAGATTGACTAAATTTGTCCATTTCTTACCAAGGAAAGAAACTTTCAGTATGGAACAATTAGCCAAGCTGTATGTGAATGAAATAGTTTCATTACATGGGATTCCTTTATCTATCGTGTCTGATAGAGACAATCGTTTCACTTCTCATTTTTAGACAAGTTTCCAAAAGGCAATAGGAACTATATTAAATCTACGTACAACTTATCATCCTCAAACTGACGGTCAAAGCGAAAGGACAATCTAAACAAGGGAAGATATGCTTAGAGCTTGTGTGATTGATTTTGGAGGAAATTGGGATGATCACTTAGCTTTGATAGAATTTACTTACCACAACAACTATCATACCAGCATCAATACTGCACCATTTGAAGCCCTCTACGGACGAAAAAGCCGAACACTAGTATGTTGGGCAGAAATTGGAGAAAAGCAATTGTCAGGACCTGAAATTGTGCAAGAAACACCTGACAAAATTATTCAAGTCAAGGAAAGACTGAAAACAGCACGAGATTGTCAAAAGAGCAATGCAGATAACAGACGCAAACCGTTGGAATTTCAGATTGGAGATAAGGTATTGTTAAAAGTCTCACCATGGAAAAGAATTGTAAGATTCGGTAAGAAAGGAAAGCTAAGCCAAGGTATGTTGGACCTTTTGAAATTGTCAAACGAATAGGGCCAGTAGCTTATCAGCTACAATAACTAGAAGAAATGGCGGGAGTACATGATGTATTTCATGTTTGTAACCTCAAGAAATGCCTAGCTGATGAAACATTGGTAATACCTCTTCAAGACATAGATGTAAATGAAAAGCTTAAGTTTGTAGAGAAGCCTATTCAGATTGAAGATAGAAATATCAAGAATCTCAAGCACAAGAGATTAGTTCTGGTCAAAGTAAAACGGGATTCGAAGAGAGGACCCGAATACACATAGGAGCTAGAGTCAGAAATGCAAATGCAGTATCCGTACCTATTCTAGTGAATCTCGAGGACGAGATTTAAAACAAGGTGGGGAGAATATAACAGCCCTCGAAAACGCCCTAAAAACGCTTCGTAGTCGAAAAACCGAACCTGTATAACCTTATTTTTATAAAAAACAAATAAAGTATTAATTTTTACTCGGTCGCGGGCCGCGGCGGGATCTACCCGGGTGTGTCGCGGGGCGTGACAGGCCCTTTCTTGCCGGACACCCATGTTGCCACGTGTCGCACACGTGTTGGGTCTACGGTTGTGACTCGGCAACCCTAGCCATAGCTAGGGTGCCCTTACGGGGCGCGACAGAGAGACCGTGGGCCGGTCGCGGGGCGCGAGAGACCCCGAAAAATCGTATGAATAGGGCAGGCATGTAGCAGTTCATCCTCGTTTAACATTTTCTTTCTCTCTCAAACATATAATCCAAAAATATCAGCTAAAATACCCCCTAAATCACGAAGCTCCGCCCCGTTGTAAGTATCTTAACCCCCGATCACCAATTCGATACCCTGTCTGATTGATCTGGAACCGAGAAACTGATGCCAAAGCGCTTCCTATTTAGGGCTATGCTTTGTAAACTAAGTTGGGGTTCTGTCTCGCGACGTATTGAGAAAGTTGAATTTTGGTTATTATACTAACGCGCGTGCATTGTATATTTTTAATAGGAACTCAAAAAAAATAGTAGAAAATATCACCGGGAAGCCCGTAGAAAAACATAAGTTTACAATGTGAGCCATTCTCTTTTTCTCACACTTTGTGAGTCATTCTCTTTTTCTCATATTTTGTGAGTCATACTCCTTTTTCTCACATTATTGTGAGCCATTTTATTTAAAATGCTTTACAAAATCCTAAATGTTTATAGGTTATACTTACACTGATTAAGTTTTTGTATTCTATAATTACTGCTAGTATGTGGGGTTTTGTATACACTACTTGACACTTGTTAATATTGGACAAAGAGTTAGCCAATATTAGCATGACCACAAGCACGAGGGAAATGGTGCCCCAGTAGCAATACTTTTTGAGAAACTGGTAGATATAAACAAATGTAAAAACTCTTGATGCTGTAAATTATAACAATGTGTCTTTTTATAAAATGGAATGTACTCGCCAGTATTTTGTTGCTGATAAAATATTTTTAAAACGCGTTTCAGATAACTTGATGTGAAGCTATTAGAAGTCAGCTATGGAGCACTGAAGGCTTAAAGAAAGTAGCTATAAAATTACCCAAATAAACGAATAAATTATGTTTTCAGCAAGTTAGGGTTTATCCCTATAAAAGATATTATAAATGAAATATGGGTTTTTATCTTATTTATTTAAATAAAAGTTTGGTGTTTTGCAAACTATGAATTTATTTCCTATCTACGATCCTGATGTCTCATTTTTGCTTCCAAATTAATAAACACCGATACCACCGGTTCGTGCTCGCGGCGCCCGCTTCCAGGGTGGGGTCGGGGGCTGCGACAGTAAGCGTTTGTGAACAATTCATGAACACGTTCATTTCCTTAATGAATGAACACAAAAATAAAAAAAATCTCGTTCAGTAAGCGTTCGCGAACACTTCATGAACAGACTCATTCCTTAATGAACGATCACATACAAGTTCTTGTTCGTATTTGTTCGGTTCATTTACAGCCCCAGTGACAACTAAATGAATGGAACCATGTAACTAAATCAATAACATTTAAATAAATAAATAAATGAAAGTATAAGCAGTATATATAATTAATAAAAATGAAACACGATCAGTGTTGCATCAAAGAACGAAATAACGTAGGCAGGAACTTGCTAACACTTTGACAGATGAATTGGTATGTACGCAAGAGGAAAATCAGAAAAAGAATCTTGCCCAAAAGATTACCAAGGAACTACGTTATGGTAATTCCTATCGTGGGAAAGGAACATGTTCATCTTCTTCACCTTTCTGTAAGTTGTGTAAGAAGAAGCATTCGGGAAAATGCGCAAGATATTGCAATTTCTGCAAGAAACCCGGGCATAAGGAAGAAGAATGTAGAACTAAAACTAATACCAGGATATGCTACAACTGCGGAGAAGCTGGCCATATCAAACCGAACTGTCGGAAACTAGCTCTAGCGGTAAACAACAAAGCAAAGGCAACAAAAGGACCCAAGAAGAATGGCAGAGCATTCGTTCTGACAGCCGAAGAAGCTAAGATGATCCCGGATGTGATTTCCGGTACGTTTTTAGTTAATAATGTTTATGCTAAAGTATTATTTGACTCTGGTCCAAACCAATGTTTTATAAATACTTCTTTCTTCAAACTTCTCAATCAACCATTAACTAAATCACACCAAGACTGCCTGGTGGAATCGACAAATGGAGATTCTATCAAAATAAGCAAAATCCTTCAGGAAGGAAAGATAGAAATTTTAAGTCATAACTTTAATGCTAATCTCTTACCAATGGATCTAGCTGAGTTCGATGTCGTGTTAGGAATGAATTGGTTGGTAGCCAATCATACACGGATTTTATGTGATCAAAAGTCAGTAGACGTACATTCGCCAACTGGCGAAAAGATCACAGTTAAGGGAGACAAGCTAACAAGGTCAACAAAATTCATCTCTGTGATGAAAGCTGCAAGCTACGCACGAAAGGGAGGAATGGTGTATATGATTTCCGTAATCATTAGCACTAAAGGAAAAGAATTAAAAGATATTCCTGTAGTATCTAAATTCTCAGATGTATTTCCAGAAGAGTTACCTGGATTACTGCCAGATCGAGAAGTTGAATTTAGAATTCATCTGATACCAGGGACGACACCAATTACCCAAGCAGCCTATCGTCTAGCACCAACAGAGATGCAGGAATTAAAGAAAACAGTTAGACGAATTACTCGAAAAAGGTATTATACAACCTAGTTCATCACCGTGGGGAGCACCGGTGTTATTTGTCAAGAAGAAAGATGGATCGATGCGCATGTGCATTGATTACTGAGAATTGAATAAGGTTACGATTAAAAATCGGTACCCACTACCGAGAATCGATGATCTATTCGATCAACTTCAAGGAGCCCGATTCTTTTCTAAGATCGACTTACGCTCAGGATATCATCAATTGAAGGTACAGGAAGAGGACATTCCTAAAACTGCTTTTAGAACAAGGTACGATCATCATGAATTTACAGTCATGACATTTGGTTTAACCAATGCCCCATCCGCATTTATGGACATGATGAACAGGGTATGTAAACCATACCTGGAAAAATTAATAATTGTCTTTATAGATGATATTCTAATTTAATATAAGAGTAAGGAAGAGCATGCGAAGCATTTGCATATACTTCTGACATTGTTGAGAAAAGAGAAGCTTTATCCTAAATTCTCAAAATGTGAATTTTGGTTGCAAGAAGTGCAATTTCTTGGACACTTAGTTAATCATGAAGGAATTCATGTGGATCCCACAAAGATCGAAGCTATTACCAAATGGAAAGTCCCTGGATCACCTACAGAAGTAAGAAGTTTTCTTGGATTGGCAGGATATTATAGACGTTTTATTCAAGATTTTTTCTAGAATAGCTATTCCATTAACCAAACTAACTTGCAAGTCAGTTAAGTTTGAATGGGGACCAAAACAAGAGGAAGCATTCAAGATTTTGAAGTAAAGATTAACCAACGCACTGATTCTCGCTTTGCTAGAAGGAACTGAGGACTTTGTAGTCTATTGTGATGCATCCAAATTAGGATTTGGATGTGTGTTGATGCAACGTCAAAAGGTAATTGCTTATGCCTCTAGACAGATTAAGAAGCATGAAGAGAATTATACAACCCATGATCTAGAGTTAGGGGCGATTATTTTTGCCCTTAAGATTTGGAGACACTATCTTTATGGTAGTAAGTTCGTTGTCCTCACAGATCATAAAAGTTTAAGATACGTTTTCGGACAGAAAGAATTAAACATGAGGCAAAGACGTTGGATGGAAATCCTTAGTGATTATGATTGTGATATCCAGTATCAGACAGGAAAAGCTAACGTAGTAGCTGATGCTTTAAGTAGAAAGTACCATGAAAAGCCAAAAAGAGTACGTGCTCTCAGACTAAACCTGCAGGTAGATTTAAATTAAAAAGTGAAAAAGATACAGGAAACAGCAATCAAGGATGATGCTGAAGGATTAAAAGGAATGATTAAAGAATTAGAACAAGGGGCAGATGGAATTTGGAGATTCAATAAGAAAAGGATCTGGATACCTATTCAAGGAAGCCTACGCAATCAAATTCTAGAAGAAGCCATAAATCTAAATATACGATGCATCCTGGAAGTGATAAGATGTATCAAGACTTAAGGAACAATTTCTGGTAGATAGGAATGAAAAAAGATATAGAAATTATGTTGCTAAATGTTTAACCTGCTCACAGGTTGAAGCTGAACATCAGAAACCTTCAGGATTACTTCAGCAATTGGAAATGGGAATTGATAATAATGGACTTTGTTAGCAAATTACCCAAGACAAGAAAAGGTAATGATACAATCTGGGTGATTGTAGATAGATTGACTAAATCTGCCCATTTCTTACCAATGAAAGAAACTTTCAGTATGGAACAATTAGCCAAGCTGTATGTGAATGAAATAGTTTCATTACATGGGATTCCTTTATCTATTGTGTCTGATAGAGACAGTAGTTTCACTTCTCATTTTTGGACAAATTTCCAAAAGGTAATGGGAACTAGATTAAATCTACGTACAGCCTATCATCATCAAACTGACGGTCAAAGCGAAAGGACAATCCAAACAATGGAAGATATGCTTAGAGCTTGTGTGATTGATTTTGGAGGAAATTGGGAGGATCAGCTACCTTTGATAGGATTTTATTACAACAACAGCTATCATACCCGCATCAATACTGCACCATTTGAAGCCCTCCACGGACGAAAATGTCGAACACCAGTATGTTGGGCAGAAATTGGAGAAAAACAATTGCGAGGACCTGAAATTGTGCAAGAAACAACTGACAAAATTATTCAAGTCAAGGAAAGACTGAAAGCAGCGCAGGATCGTCAAAAGAGCTATGCAGATAATAGACGCAAACCGTTGGAATTTCAAATAGGAGATAAGGTAGTGTTAAAAGTCTCACCATGGAAAAGAATTGTAAGTTTCGGTAAGAAAAGAAAGCTAAGCCCAAGGTATGTTGGACCTTTTGAAATTGTCAATCGAATAGGGCCAGTAGCTTATCAGCTACAGGTACCAGAGGAAATGGCCGGAGTACATGATGTATTTCATGTTTGTAACCTCAAGAAATGCCTAGCTGATGAAACATTGGTAATACCTCTTCAAGACATAGATGTAAATGAAAAGCTTAAGTTTGTAGAGAAGCCCATTCAGATTGAAGATAGAAAGATCAAGAATCTCAAGCACAAAAGATTAGTTCTGGTCAAAGTAAAAATGGATTCGAAGAGAGGACCCGAATACACATAGGAGCTAGAGTCAGAAATGCAAAGGAAGTATCCGTACCTATTCCAGTGAATCTCGAGGACGAGATTTAAAACAAGGTGGGGAGAATATAACAACCCTCGAAAACGCCCTAAAACGCTTCGTAGTCGAAAAACCGAACCCGTATAACCTAATTTAAAAAAAAACAAATAAAATATTAATTTTTACTCGGTCGCGGGCCGCGACGGGATCTACCCAGGTGTGTCGCGGGGCGTGACAGGCCCTTTCTTGCCAGACACCCATGTTGCCACGTGTCACACACGTGTTGGGTCTACGGTTGTGACACAACAACCCTAGCCGTAGCTAGGGTGCCCTCACGGGGCATGACAGAGAGACCGTGGGCCGGTCGCGGGGCGCGAGAGACCCCGAAAAATCGTATAAATAGGGCAGGCATGCAACAGCTCATCCTCATTCAACATTTACTTTCTCTCCCAAACATATAATCTGAAAATATCAGTTAAAATACCCCCTAAATCACGAAGCTCTGCCCCGTTGTAAGTAATTTAACCCTCGATCACCAATTCGATACCCTGTCTGATTGATCTAGAACCGAGAAACTGATGCCAAAGTGCTGCGTGTTTAGGGCTATGCTTTATAAACTAAGTTGGGGTTCTGTCTCGCGAAGTATTGAGAAAGTTGAATTGGGTCATTATACTAACGCGCGCGCATTGTATATTTTTAATAGGAACTCAAGAAAATTAGCAGAAAATATCACCAGGAAGCCCGTAGAAAAACATAAGTTTACAGTGTGAGCCATTCTCTTTTTCTCACAGCTTGTGAGTCATTCTCCTTTTTCTCACATTATTGTGAGCCATTTTATTTAAAACGCTTTACAAAACCATAAATGTTTATCAGTTATACTTACAGTGATTAAGTTTTTGTAATCTACAATTACTGCCAGTATGTGGGGTTTTGTATACACTACTTGACATTCGTTAATATTGGACAAAGAGTTAGCCAATATTTGCATAACCACAAGCACGGGGGAAATGGTGCCGCAGTAGCAATACTGTTTGAGAAATTGGTAGATATAAACAAATGTAAAAACTCTTGATGCTGTAAATTATAACGATGTGTCTTTTTATAAAATGGAATGTACTCGCCAGTATTTTGTTGCAGATAAAATAATTTTAAAACGCGTTTCAGGTAACTTGATGTGAAGCTATTAGAAGTCAGCTATGGAGCACTGAAGGCTTAAAGAAAGTGGCTATAAAATTACCTAAATAAACGAATAAATTATGTTTTCTGCAAGTTAGGGTTTATCCCTATAAAAGATATTATAAATGAAATATGGGTTTTTATCTTATTTGTTTAAATACAAAAAGTTTGGTGTTTTGCAAACTATGAATTTATTTCCTAACTACGTTCCTGATGTCTTATTTCCACTGCCAAATTAATAAACACTAATACCACCGGTTCGTGCTCGCGGCGCCCGCTACCAGGGTGGGGTTGGGGGCTGCGACAGTAAGCGTTTGTGAACAATTCATGAACACGTTCATTTCCTTAATGAATGAACACAAAAAGAAATCTCGTTCAGTAAGTGTTCGCGAACAGTTCATGAGCAGACTCATTCCTTATTGAACGATCACATACAAGTTCTTGTTCGTATTTGTTCGGTTCATTTATAGCCCAGTGACAACTAAATGAATGGAACAATGTAACTAAATCAGTAACATTTAAATAAATAAATAAATGAAAGTATAAGCAGTATATATAATTAATAAAAATGAAACACGATCAGTGTTGCATCAAAGAACAAAATAACGTAGGCATGAACTTGCTAACACTTTGACAGATGAAGTGGTATGTACGCAAGAGGAAAATTAAAAAAAGAATCTTGCCCAAAAGATTACCCCGGAACTACGTTATGGTAATTCCTATCGTGGGAAAGGAACAGGTTCATCTTCTTCACCTTTCTGTAAGTTGTGTAAGAAGAAGCATTTAGGAAAATGCGCAAGATATTGCAATTTCTGCAAGAAACCCGGGCATAAGGAAGAAGAATGTAGAACTAAAACTAATACCAGGATATGCAACAACTACGGAGAAGCTGACCATATCAAACCGAATTTTCCGAAACTAGCTATAGCGGTAAACAACAAAGCAAAGGCAATAGAAGGACCCAAGAAGAATGCCAGAGCATTCGTTCTGACAGCTGAAGAAGCTAAGATGACCCTGGATGTGATTGCCGGTACGTTTTTAGTTAATGATGTTTATGCTAAAGTATTATTTGACTCTGGTGCAAACCAAAGTTTTATGAATACTTCTTTCTGCAAACTTCCCAATCAACCATTAACTAAACTCCACCAAGACTGCCTCGTGGAAATGGCAAATGGAGATTCTATCAAAATAAGCGAAATCCTTCAGGAAGGAAAGATAGAAATTTTAAGTCATAACTTTAATGCTAATCACTTACCAATGGATCTAGCCGTATTCGATGTTGTGTTAGGAATGGATTGGTTGGTAGCCAATCATGCACGTATTTTATGTGATCAAAAGTCAGTAGACGTACATACGCCAACTGGCGAAAAGATCACAATTAAGGGAGACAAGCCAACAAGGTCAACAAAATTCATCTCTGTGATGAAAGCTGCAAGCTACATACGAAAGTGAGGAATGGTGTATATGATTTCCGTAATCATTAACACTAAAGGAAAATAATTAAAAGATATTCCTGTAGTATCTAAATTCTTAGTTGTTTTTCCAGAAGAGTTACCTGGATTACCGCCAGATCGAGAAGTTGAATTTTGAATTCACCTGAGACCAGGGACGGCACCAATTGCCAAAGCACCATATCGTCTAGCACCAACGGAGATGCAGGAATTAAAGAAACAGTTAGATGAATAACTCGAAAACGGTTTTATACAACCTAGTTCATCACCGTGGGGAGCACCGGTGTTATTTGTCAAGAAGAAAGATGGATCAATGCGTATGTGCATTGGTTACCGAGAATTGAATAAGGTTACGATTAAAAATTGGTACCCACTACCGAGAATCAATAATCTATTCGATCAACTTCAAGGAGCCCGATTCTTTTCTAAGATTAACTTACGCTCAGGATATCATCAATTGAAGGTATAGGAAGAGGACATTCCTAAAACTGTTTTCAAAACAAGGTACGGTCATCATGAATTTACAGTCATGCCATTTGGTTTAACCAATGCCCCAACCGCATTTATGGACATGATGAACAGGGTATGTAAACTATACCTGGATAAATTCATAATTGTCTTTATAGATGATATTATAATTTACTCTAAGAGTAAGGAAGAACATGCGAAGCATTTGCATATACTTCTGACATTGTTGAGTAAAGAGAAGCTTTATGCTAAATTCTCAAAATGTGAATTCTGGTTGCAAGAAGTGCAATTTCTTGGACACTTGGTTAATCATGAAGGAATTCATGTGGATCCCACAAAGATCGAAGCTATTACCAAATGGAAAGTCCCTGAATCACCTACAGAAGTAAGAAGTTTTCTTGGATTGGCAGGATATTATAGACGTTTTATTCAAGATTTTTCTAGAATAGCCATTCCATTAACCAAACTAACTTGCAAGTCAGTTAAGTTTGAATGGGGACCAAAACAAGAGGAAGTATTCAAGATTTTGAAGCAAAGATTAACCAACGCATTGATTCTCGCTTTGCTAGAAGGAACTGAGGACTTTGTAGTCTATTGTGATGCATCCAAATTAGGATTTGGATGTGTGTTGATGCAACGTCAAAAGGTAATTGCTTATGCCTCTAGACAGCTTAAGAAGCATGAAGAGAATTATACAACCCATGATCTAGAGTTAGGGGCGATTATTTTTGCCCTTAAGATTTGGAGACACTATCTTTATGGTAGTAAGTTCGTTGTCCTCACAGATCATAAAAGTTTAAGATACGTTTTCGGACAGAAAAAATTAAACATGAGGCAAAGACGTTGGATGGAAATCCTTAGTGATTATGATTGTGATATCCAGTATCAGGCAGGAAAAGGTAACGTAGTAGCTGAAGCTTTAAGTAGAAAGTACCATGAAAAGCCAAAAGGAGTACGTGCTCTCAGACTAAACATGCAGGTAGATTTAAATGAACAAGTGAAAAAGATACAGGAAACAGCAATCAAGGATGATGCTGAAGGATTAAAAGGAATGATTAAAGAATTAGAACAAGGGGCAGATGAAATTTGGAGATTCCATAAGAAAAGGATCTGGATACCTATTCAAGGAAACCTACGAAACAAATTCTAGAAGAAGCTCATAAATCTAAATATACGATGCATCCTGGAAGTGATAAGATGTATCAAGACTTAAAGAACAATTTCTGGTAGATAGGAATGAAAAAGGATATAGCAAATTATTTTGCTAAATGTTTAACCTGCTCACAGGTTGAAGCTGAACATCAGAAACCTTCAGGATTACTTCAGCAATTGGAAATGCCAATTTGGAAATGGGAATTGATAACAGACGCAAACCGTTGGAATTTCAAATTGGAGATAAGGTACTGTTAAAAGTCTCACCATGGAAAAGAATTGTAAGATTCGGTAAGAAAGGAAAGCTAAGCCCAAGGTATGTTGGACCTTTTGAAATTGTCAAACGAATAGGGCCAGTAGCTTATCCGCTACACTGGAGTACATGATGTATTTCATGTTTGTAATCTCAAGAAATGCATAGCTGATGAAACATTGGTAATACCTCTTCAAGACATAGAGGTAAATGAAAAGCTTAAGTTTGTAGAGAAGCCCATTCAAATTGAAGATAGAAAGATCAAGAATCTCAAGCACAAGAGATTAGTTCTGGTCAAAGTAAAATGGGATTCGAAGAGAGGACCCGAATACACTTGGGAGCTAGAGTCAGAAATGCAAAGGAAGGATCCATACCTATTCCAGTGAATCTCGAGGACGAGATTTAAAACAAGGTGGGGAGAATATAACAACCCTCGAAAACGCCCTAAAAACGCTTTGTAGTCGAAAAACCAAACCCGTATAACCTTATTTTTATAAAAACAAATAAAATATTAATTTTTACTCGGTCGCGGGCCGCGACGGGATCTACCCGGGTGTGTTGCGCGACGCGACAGGCCCTTTCTTGCTGAGCACCCATGTTGCCACGTGTCGCACACGTGTTGGGTCTACGGTTGTGACTCGGCAACCCTAGCCGTAGCTAGGGTGCCCTCGCGGGGCGCGACTGAGAGACCGTGGGCCGGTCGCGGGGGCACGAGAGACCCCGAAAAATCGTATAAATAGGGTAGTCATCTAGCAGTTCATCCTCGTTCAACATTTTCTCTCTCTCAAACATATAATCCGAAAATATCAGTTAAAATACCCCCTAAATCACGAAGCTCTGCCCCGTTGTAAGTATTGTAACCCTCGATCACTAATCGATACCCTGTCCGATTGATCTGGAACCCAGAAACTGATGCCAAAGCGCTGTCTACTTAGGGCTATGCTTTGTAAACTAAGTTGGGGTTCTGTCTCGCGACGTATTGATAAAGTTGAATTGGGTTATTATACTAACGCGCGTGCATTGTATATTTTTGGAAAAATTACAAGTTTTGTCCTTTATCTTTAGGGTACTTTACAGGCGGTGTCCTTTTTTTCAAAAGTTGACAGGCGGTGTCCTTTAGTAGGTATTTTGTTACAAGTTTTGTCCTTTCCACCCAACCTGGTTAAAAAACTCAGTTAATTTGTGGCACATGATAAGCACATGAGGGTAATTATGTCTTTTCCACCCCACCACTTAAATGCGGTACTGCTTGATCCTGATCCTGCTGATCCGATCCTTGTTCTCCATCTATTTTCCATCAATTCACAACAACAAATCAATCAAAACACAACAAACTACACTAATCGGTCAATTTGAAACCCTAGATCACTCGTTACAAGCACAGAAAATGAAATAATACCAGAATCGTTAACTATCATTAACTTTAGTTGAATTCGATGAGTTTTAATGTCGAAACGGATGCATACGTACCTGGATCTGCTTTCGATTCAGGAATTTGATCTGGAGATTGAACATTGGCGGTTTTGGACTGAAAACAGCCCATTGTTGATTTTTTTCACATAAATTTGCAGGAAACACACAGTGTGAGGTGTGATAAGTGATGAGAGGTGAATGGAAACCCTAGAAATGGTGTGTGTGTGTGTGTGAGAGAAAGAGAGAGAGAGAGACAAAGTTGCAGGTAAAGAGAGAGAGAGTGATTTGGGGAAGAAGAAGAATTGAGTCGCATGATGAAGCAACCTGTTAGCTCGATCTGCTGTGAGCTCGATCTGCTGTAGAATCGATCTGATGTGGAATCAAATCTGCTCGATAGGTGTTTGGTTAGGGTTGGGGTGGGTGCGGCGGCGACGGATTGTGTGGTTGTGGTGGAGTTGCAGGTAGAGAGAGAGAGAGTGATTTGGGGAAGAAGAAGAAGTGAGTCGCATGATGAAGCAACCTGTTAGCTCGATCTGTGTGGGGTTGGGGTGGGTGCGGCGGCGACGGATTGTGTGGTTGTGGTGGTGTTCGGAGGTGGGAGATGATGATGGTGGTTGATGTGTGGGCGGCGGCGGATGGTTGTTGTGGTGGTAGTGGTGGGAGGTGGGAGGTGGGAGATGATGTTGGTGGTAGAAGTGTTTGACCAGACTTAACAAGATTTATAAATAAATAGGTATAAATAAATATCTAGTTTAATTTTTTAAATAGATATTAGTTTTTTAAATTCTTTTTGTTTTATTTTATTAAAAAGATTTATAAATAAATAGGTAGAAAGACTAAACTACCCCTGTTTGACCAGACTTAACAAAAAAACCTAACTGGGTTAGGGCTAAAGGACAAAACTTGTAACAAAATACCTACTAAAGGACACCGCCTGTCAACTTTTGAAAAAAAGGACACCGCCTGTAAAGTACCCTAAAGATAAAGGACAAAACTTGTAATTTTTCCTATATTTTTAATAGGAACTCAAGAAAAATTAGCAGAAAAAATCACCAGGAAGCTCGTAGAAAAACATAAGTTTACAATGTGAGTCATTCTCTTTTTCTCACAGTTTGTGAGTCATTCTCTTTTTTCTCACATTATTGTGAGCCATTTTATTTAAAATGCTTGACAAATTCCTAAATGTTTATTGGTTATACTTACAGTGATTAAGTTTTTGTATTCTACAATTACTACCAGTATGTGGGGTTTTGTATACACTACTTGACGCTCGTTAATATTGGACAAAGAGTTAGCCAATATTAGCATGACCACAAGCACGGGGGAAATGGTGCCTAGTAGCAATACTGTTTGAGAAATTGTTTGATACAAACAAATGTAAAAACTCTTGATGCTGTAAATTATAACAATGTGTCTTTTTATAAAATGGAATGTACTCGCCAGTATTTCTTGCTGATAAAATATTTTTAAAACGCGTTTCAGGTAACTTGATGTGAAGCTATTAGAAGCCAGCTATGGAGCACTGAAGGCTTAAAGAAAGTGGCTATAAAATTACCTAAATAAACGAATAAATTATGTTTTCAACAAGTTAGGGTTTATCCCTATAAAAGATATTATAAATGAAATATGGGTTTTTATCATATTTGTTTAAATACAAAAAGTTTGGTGTTTTGCAAACTATGAATTTCCTAACTATGATCCTGATGTCTCATTTCCGCTGCCAAATTAATAAACACCGATACCACCGGTTCGTGCTCACGGCGCCCGCTCCCAGGGTGGGGTCGGGGGCTGTGACTGTAAGCGTTTGTGAACAATTCATGAAATCGTTCATTTCCTTAATGAATGAACACAAAAAGAAATCTCGTTCAGTAAGCGTTCGCGAATAGTTCATGAACAGACTCATTCCTTAATGAACGATCACATACAAGTTTTTGTTCGTATTTGTTCGGTTCATTTACAACCCCAATGACAACTAAATGAATGGAACAATGTAACAAAATCAATAACATTTAAATAAATAAATAAATGAAAGTATAAGCAGTATATATAATTAATAAAAATGAAACACGATCAGTGTTGCATCAAAGAATTAAGAACGAAATAACGTAGGCACTAAGGCCATGGGGTATATTTTCACGCCCCTTAACTACACGTAGGCGCTACATCATTCACTTGACCCTCTTTCACTTCACCTCATACCAAGGAATTGGTTTAACCCACATTAACGCCCTTAAATTAATTAAAATACATATATATAGCATGTTGTGTGTGCACAAATGTTCATATGCTTGATTCCCTCACTCTCTCTCCTAGTTAACATCTTAACACGTGAAACTTTTAATGCCCCTTAACAATCTCCAGGAGCGGTATGACAAGTGTTAACGGATGCCAAGTAGGATTAACACCTATGGGTGTTAGAGTATACCAGACGGCCTAAGACCTGCACAACGGGTCAACCCACCCGGCAAATTTTGTTTTTAATTTCTGTAACATGTCCTATGGTTTTTGGACGGGCCTCCAAGATTTTTGAACTTACTTGAAAAAGGTCAATTTATACTTTGCATTTAAAAAACAAAGTGAAAAATCCCCCTTCCAGCCCAGTTGGTTTCCCCTTGTGGTGGTTGGGCCGGCTTCCTCCTTGTGAGGTCGCCGGTTCGACTCCCGGCTGTGGCATATTGGGGGGGGGGTCCCTATGATGGATTGTTCCTACCGATGCATGGTTCAATCCGGAGGGCAACCCGGTTTTCACCCAGCAGTTACCCCAGCGGTTTTACCCGTGTGGGGGCAGTATGATTTCCGGGCGAAGGTCAGCTTACGAGGCGCGTCCGCAGGGCGGGGCTGACGGAAAAAAAACAAAGTGAAAAAAATGAGAATTAAATTTGATTAAGTACTTCAGTTATTCTTTCTAAATGGCTATTGAACAGTGCATTAACTTTCGTGGTCTTGATTACCTTAAAAACCTCACTACAACCCTTAGAATTACTGGTGGCGACGACAAGTTATCATTATTATGGGGATATTGGATTTAAATAACCTAAACTTTCACCATTTGACCGATAATACTTTCAACTTACGAATTGTACCACGATACTCCCAACTTTCAATTTATTTGCCCCTGTCACAACTAATTGAACCCTAACCCAGTTAGCGGACGTCAGGTGCCACATCACCAAACAAGTGCCACGACAGCTGCCATGTTAGATGCCACGTCAGTAAAAAGCCACGTTAGGTGCCACATTAGCAAAAAACTATCTGGGTTAGGGTTAAGTTAGTTTGAGAGTGTCAGATGAAAATATGTTGAAAGTTAGGAGTGGTGTGTTACTATTCGTAAATTGGGAGTATTATCGGTCAAATGGTGAAAGTTGAGATTATTTAAATCCAATATCTTTATTTATGTGACCCAACACGACCCGAACCAAATTCAAAATTCCGACGACCGATTAAGAAACATTTGAACATCGAAAAAACAGACACCAGTGTAAAGAAGTTCTGAGTCCGCCACCTGACACTAAGTAAATTAAAATCTAACAATAGATAAACAATTGCTCAAAGTATGAACCTGCGATTTTGTTATTCAACTCCTTGATAAAATGAACTTACATAAAAATGTCATCCTATATTAGCTCTTAACGTTGACTACCACCAAGTGTTGCATGATGAATGAATCAAATTCATATCAAAACGAAAGTAACTTAGTAGATTTTGTGCCTTAAATTCATTGCTATCCTTTATAATGAAATTACTTTTTTTTTTAAATTTCTCTCCTGCATAAATTAGATATCTATTTTGGATGAAACAAAGAAGACATCGGAAGACATGTTAGGCATCAACTTAACAATAAATTATATATAACATTGTTGGTTTTGATAAAACACATGTAAGCGACTCACATTGTTTTTTTAAGTGTCGAAACCAGGTCTAGTAGAGGAGAAGACACGAGAAAGTCATCAGCCAGTGGATGTATTGGTCAAACAGGAAGTGATACAAGAGACTCCCATTATCAGATCTTGGATCTGACGAAGAATGGTGGTCAAACCATGTTGATGAGATAATTGAGATGTGTAAGTCTTATAACGAAAAATGATCTCATCACAATGCAAGAAGTTAACACATGGATTGTTATTTTTAAATATCTATGTTGATGACTTATCTTTCTTATTCATTTTGGATTTTTATTTCCAGATTACTATGTTTATGATTGATATGTTATTATTCGCGTGTCTGTTATTATTTAATCGATGCTGCGAATTAAAAAACTAATAGAAGTACAATACAATATATGATAGAACTCGTAAACGTCCGTCACAACGCACGGGTCCTACCAGTAGTTTCTATTATTGAAAATTAAATTACCTAATAAGTTTTGTCTTACATTGATTGATATTTAATCCATCAACAAAACTCCAAATCTTTTCACCAAAAGGTATATCATATCATCAACATCACTCACTCTTCACTTGATCAAAACAAATTTCACAATCTACCCCGATCCGATCAACACACTCATCTTTCCACCCACCCACAAGATCTCCTTCAATCAATCGAACCATAACTTTCTTGAGCCGCATGTGAAATTGGAACAAGGGTGTTGTTCAAATTGGTGTTTAATGGCGTCCCAGGTGTGGAGGGATGCTTACAGGGGCATGTCTAGTGATAATATTAAGGGGTTGATCTTAGCATTGTCTTCTAGTTTGTTCATTGGTGCCAGTTTTATTGTTAAGAAAAAGGGTCTCATAAAAGCAGGGGCTTCTGGTACTAGGGCAGGTATTTTGACTTACCCTTTTTCTCTATGGTGATTTCATTTGGTTGTCTTATTTTGTTTGTGGATGATCTTGTTTTGAGATAATTTGGTTTTGTCTATGATATGTTACATGTGTTGGAAGCAGGGTTGCTGGTTGAGTTGTTCAACCTGAACACGACCGTATTTGTATTCTCGTTAAAGTATCGACGACGTTAACCTGTAGAGACTTAAAATCCTGCAACTTGAACACGACTGGTTAAATCGTTTATCTAAACGTGTCAATTGGGTTGGCAGGTTACCAGTGGCGGACCCAGGAATTTTTTCATGGGGGTGCGGAATATTTTTAAAAATTTTAGGCCCCTAGGTATATGAGTAAAAAAATCGGTTCGTATCGGGTCGGGTCGGGTCATGTAAAACAAACGAACATCAAACTAAATTTATATAATAATAAAAAACATGTAAACTTTGTTACAAACATAATTAAAACGTCGACGCCCTACGGATTTTCATTTTTTGAAATATATCCAAAACATCATTTAAAACTAATTTTTTAAACAATTCTTTCTCTATATAACATAAGTTAATCGCTCCATAACATAATGTTTCAATTTTAATTTTCAACTATTCAAGCCTAGAAATCATAACGTTAGCTGTAATCACCCTAAAAATATATAAACAACATAATCACCCTAAAAATCATCTAAACAACCATAACCAACGTCAAAACACACAAAATTTCAAACCTATTTAACAACTTTATTACCTTTTTTCTCCTATAATATCAACCAAAATCATCAAAATAACAAAGAAACTTACCCGTGTTCGGATTCCGGTTAGATTTGGTGTCAAACGACGGTGGTATGGTGGCTGATTACGGTGGTCGCCGGCTGCTGGACTGTTGTCGCTGGGTGATGTTGTTCGTTGGCAGTGCAGGGACGCAAGAGAGGGAGAGAGCGGGAGAGAATTTCTAAAGGTTTTGGGCTCTAATTATTTTATTATAGTTTGAAATATTGTTGGGTTTGGTTAATGGGCTAAGACTTAGTGGGCTAGCTAGTTAGGAATTATAAGTGAGTAAATGTATGGGTATTTCGGTTTAGTTAGTTAGGTATTAAAAGTTATATAATTTAGGTAGCATTTTTTTTTAAACAAGAGTTTACTAAAAAAAATTAAAATATAAATTGATAACACTTTTTTCCTAAGGGGGGTCGAAAAATTCCAAGGGGTGCGGTCGAAAAATTCCAAGG
Organism: Helianthus tuberosus; assembly: GCA_030545235.1. Classification (NCBI taxonomy): domain Eukaryota; kingdom Viridiplantae; phylum Streptophyta; class Magnoliopsida; order Asterales; family Asteraceae; genus Helianthus; species Helianthus tuberosus. The sequence continues at coordinate 65,500,849 of CM060400.1, forward strand.
GGTGCGGACAGGATTTTCGACGGAATTTAACACTAAATTTTTTGTTCCCCGGGGGTGCGCCCGCCCACCTTGAAGTGGGCTTGGGTCCGCCCCTGCAGGTTACTAGGTAATAATCGAGTTGCAAACTTGTTAATCGGGTTGGTGGGTGGTAAAAAATGGGTCATGAATGGGTCAGTGTGTCGACTTGTTTAATTAAACAGGTTAAACAGGTCAACTTGGACATGACCCGTTTTTTAAATGGGTTAGATGCACCAAACCCAAAACCTGAGTATTGTCGTATCGTGTCGAAAATTGCCACCCTTAGGTGGAAGCTCGGTGGTTTATTAAACCGATGTTGTGACATCATTTGACTTCCAATGGAAAATGTAGGCATTGAATCCGTTTGGATTTACCTTTATAATGGTCTGATAATCATTGCTTTTGATCAGTTATGATACTTCGAGATTCTTGAAATGTGTAGGCGTATTGTTTTATTTGCTATCTAATGATGATTCCGTTATAACCTTCAACGGGTGGTGCAGTGGTAAACACCCCATTTCCATCTAGGAAGGTCTCATGTTCGGATCTTGCTTCCATTGGTTTCCTATCATAAACTATTGAAGGCCACCCGCCCAACACAAACTGCGGTTTACACAATCCCGTTGGTTAGCAGGGTATTTGGGGTCCCGTGAGTTTTCCTGTAATGGGTTCTCATGGCTAGGCAAAAAACTAAAATAAAAAATGACGACTTCGTTGGGACTTTGAAAGTATGAGTCAGTTATGCTAAAGATTGATGTGTTTTGGCCTTGACGCCATAAGTTTAGTCTCACTAACACATGACATTTTGTCAGGAGTTGGAGGATACTCGTACTTATTGGAACCTTTATGGTGGGTAGGCATGATAACAAGTGAGCTTTCTTGTCTCCTTTTGTTTAACGGCATATTATTTACTCAAAACTTAAATATTACGACATCTATTTGTCAACGCAAATATATGTATTAGACAATGATTGCGACTCACTGTTTCAACAGTGATCGTTGGAGAAATAGCGAATTTTGCAGCTTATGCGTTTGCACCGGCAATTCTCGTCACTCCTCTTGGGGCACTCAGCATTATAATCAGGCATGATTGAAAACCAAAATCTGTTGCGTCTCATGCACATATGTTCACTTACATTTTTATGCAACATGTAAACATCATACCATATTGCAGCGCTGTACTTGCATATATTATTTTGCGCGAGAAGCTGCATATTTTTGGAATTCTTGGTTGTGCTCTATGTGTTGTGGGCTCCACAACAATCGTTCTACATGCTCCTCAGGAACGTCAGATTGAATCAGTGGCAGAAGTATGGGATCTTGCTACAGAGCCTGGTAATTGTCTGTTTTTATGATCAACTATTTTTCATTCGACTTGTTTTATATATGGTTTCGATTGAGGTGGTAGTTGCGATCCGTGTGCCTAAAACTACATCGGTTTGGGTTATATTCTATCTCCAAGATTTGCCCAAAGTGTATTCATGATAAAACAAATCGTTTATCCATTTTTTATTAATCATATTTGATATGTTCGGTATTTATTCAAAAAGAGAAGACAGTTTTGGCAGTTTGACTAACACAACCGATCTTGACGTTTATTAAAAAACTACCTGTTTTGATCTGTTAGACAACTCTTCGGAACTGCCTATTTGCCACCTCTAGAGGTTGAAAGATGGGCGGGTTCAGACTGAAACAAGTCATCATTTGTACCAGTCGAAACGGGCCGGATCAGCTTTACTTGACCCACGATCATGTTATGTTCATCTTTTAATTTTTTTTTTGTGTTAATAGCTATTGCGATAATTATGATTTACAAAAACAATATTACTAAAATAGTAATCTAAATCTTCTAGGGGTGTAAACGAGCTGAGCCAAGCCCGAGCTCGCCTAAGCTCGAGCTTGGCTTCTTTAACTTATGAGGACTCGAGCTCGGCTCGGGCTCGGGCTCGACTCATTTATTATCTATTATGTAAATCTATATTTATTTATATAGTAGTTATAATGTAAATCTATATTTATTATATAAAATTAAGATTATATAAACAGGCTCGTTTAGGCTTCCAAGCCTACTCAAACTCAACAAGTGAACCTCTGGCTCAGGCTTGTTTATCAAACAACCTTATTTTTAGGCTCGAGCTCGGCTCAACTCGAGCTTTTGCGAGTCAATTTCAAGTAGCTGATGAGCGGTTTGGCTCGTTTACACCCTAAAATCTTCCAATAAGATAGCTAAGTAGGTTGGATTCTTTAAAAATAGACTTTGGATGGCTATCAAGCCATTTGACTCCATCTATCTAATTATACTCAACCCCTTTGAGAGTTTGAGATAAAAGACAACCCAAATCCGTACATTTGTTAATAAACGGGTCGAAACTTTCACCTCCAGCTACCTCTAGTTCTTTGTTTTCAGAATACATTCTTTTGATATGTTTTTATCCAATCAAGATCTTCTTTTTCTGCAGCTTTCGTCCTATATGCCGTACTCGTGTTGATATTTGTTTTTATAATAGTGTTTCTCTATATCCCAATATATGGTCAGACACACATAATGTGCTACATTGGAGTATGCTCGTTAGTAGGCTCTTTATCGGTATGTATCATTAAATATGTGTATTTCATCACTATCTGCCATGCTGCCTCTGTTTACGAAGGTTTCTTCTCTCACAGGTCATGAGTGTGAAAGCTGTTGGCATTGCTTTGAAGCTTACATTTTCAGGAATGAACCAGCTAGTATACCCCCAAACATGGGTTTTTACCTTCATTGTTCTCCTTTGTGTCATCACTCAAATGAATTATCTGAACAAGGTACCGACTGACCTTTCAGTCTTTGCTAAAATTTTTGATTATTTTAGTTTGTGTCATCCTGTGGGACATGCGAAAATGGTTATCGGTTTGTTTGTGTTTGCAAGTAAAAGTTATTTGGAATAGATATTAGGTTCTTGGTTTTCCCACATCATGTCTAGTAGGGGTGTAACCAAGCCGAGCTTGCTTAAGTTTGAGCTCGGCTTGTTTCAGGCTCTATTTCTAAAGCTCGGCTTGTTTCAGGCTCTATTTTTTTTATCATTTTTGTTAAAGAATGATAACATATGGATAATTAGAAATGTTTAAAAAAATATTATATATTTTTTTCCAATGTTGCCCCTCCTTCATTTATTTTTTATTAAATTATTTATATTCACTTATGTATTTATAATATAGGGGATGGATCATGAGAAAACTCATTTTAACGAGAAAACTAAAAAACTTCATCAAAACCACTAAAAAGTAGAGGAAGGGACTTTAATGAAGGAGGGGTAAAATTGGAAAAAAAATATATAATATATAATATTTTTTTTAAACATTTGTAATTCTCCATATGTTATCATTCTTTAACTAAAATGGCACCATAAGATCACAAATTTTTGTTATCTTTCATTCATGTATATTCGAGCATATTTTTATGGCATAAAAAAAGATTTAAGGTGTCATACTTTTTTCAATACTACTATTTATTACTACACATGTGCAACATTATGAAAAACCTAACCCCCTCCCCCCCTCCACCCCACACACACACACACCAAAAACACGTTATATCATGTTCATACATATAGATGCACATGTGCATTTCTAATATTGGTAATGTAAAAAGTATTGTATTACGAATGGTAGTGTAAATGAAAGTGCAATTGTCTAATACTGGTAATGTATTAAGGAATTTGTCAAAGAAATTATACATATGCACATGATTGTTACTCGATTTTTTTTAGAAACGAAAAATAGCGATTTTTCTTTAAAAAATAATAATTTTTTTTTATAGGTATTTTTGGTTGTGTTCACGTTGGTGTTGTTATATTTGTATAGGTATTTTAGTAGTAGATATGTTTATATTTGTATAGGCTGTTTGTGTTGTTATATTTGTCTTGTTTACCATGCACTCTTTTACCACTCATGTTATATTGGTAGCTTCATACACACACACACACATACACCGCATGTTCTATATTTTTTCCTCTTTCTTTCCTGGGTGTTTTGGAGCCGAGGGTCTCACTGGAAGCAGCCTCTCTATCCCTAGGGATAGGGGTAAGGTGTGCCTACATCCCACCCTCCCCAGACCCTGCCAATAGCTCTGCTATTTGTGGGATTTTACTGGGTATGATTGATTGATTGATTGATCACGTTGGTTCTCGCGGTTCTCGCAATAAAGGGTAGTTCCTGACCGATCCTTATCCTATATATATAGGGGGAGGGTTATCTTGAGAACGCTAAATATTGTGAGAACCGTGAGAATGAATGAAAAAACCAATCAAAACCAATTTTTTTAATACAAACCTCATTGTAATTAAAATACAACATCAAAAAAAGAATTTACAACATCAAATAATTCATTTCTCCTCTCAAAATCACTCTTATTAGATTTTTTACACATGCGTAAATATAGCAAATTTACACACGTGTAAATGGCAAATTTACACATGGCAAATTTTCTTTATATACGAATTCATGTAAATTTAAACATGTAAATTAAATTTCTAATATTGTATTCGAATAATAAATATAAGTGTAAAAAAAATTTGAATTTGAATTGTTTTTGACCAAGTTCTCGTGGTTTTTTCATTCGTTCTCACGGTTCTCGCAATATTTAGCATTCTCATTTAAACCTTCCCTATATATCCTATTCATCTAAGAATCACCCCACGAACCATCAACGGAAATCCTACTTCCGGTGCGAGTTTTTCAACCAAATTTGCACAAACGTAGATGAACATCTAACGGACACAACTGTCAAAAAAAAAAAAAAAAAAAAAAAAAAGCCGAGGCGGCATGATAATCGACTCATCCAATCTGCATGGTCAAAACTCAAAACATGTAATTTTTTGGTACTAGTTAAGTATGGTTGACCCTATACATTTTTTGTCCATATCTTTTTTCCTACAAATAATCAGTGTGTCAAATAGGGTTACAAAAGTATATAATTTTATTAATAATCAATATTTTGTGTAAACCGGTTTAAAACTTTTTGCATCAAAACACCTTGGCACTTTTAACCCGTTTTCTCTTTTGCTAGTTTTTGATTTATACCCTTTAGATAAAACATAACTTAAATCAACCCGTTCATAAGTGAGACTGAGACATCCACTTTTATCTGTTCTATTATATTGTATCTCATTCAAGCGCAGTCAAATAGTGTCATCTAACTAACCAACCTATATATGGTTAAAAATGTTGGCTGCAGGCGCTTGACACATTCAACACGGCTGTTGTCTCTCCCATATACTACACTATGTTCACATCTCTTACTATCTTGGCCAGTGTAATCATGTTCAAGGTATTAAAAGACCATTCGTTTCTTCTTGTTTGTACAAATATCTTTATGTTTTCCTATAGGTGTAGTTTTGTCCCTGTTTTTTTTTACAAAGTGGTCAATTTGGGTTGTGTTTTTATTTCTAATGGGCCAAGTTTGTATATGGCATTAATAACATCTTGTTTATGAAGTTTTTATTTTGAGCAGGACTGGTCTGGGCAGAGTCCCACGCAGATTGTCACGGAACTGTGTGGGTTTGTGACGATCCTTTCCGGAACCTTTCTTCTTCACAAAACCAAAGACATGGTTGACGGTATGCTTTTTACTTATCGTTAAGTTAAATAATAATCTCTTTTAAAGTGAAGTAGTAGAAATCTTTAGCTCTTGGTTCAAAATAAGCACCAACTTTAAAGTCAGTGCCTTGCAACCCGGTGATCTTTTTGATTTTGCTAGAGGATAGTACTCCGGCAAATTATTAATGAAAAGAATGAAAAGAATCCAAATCGTTACTTTGGGCTTTTCCGGGATGTGCCCCAAGGAAAGAATTTACCAAAGCAAACAAAGCTACACTAAGGCCCTGTACATGTTTATACAAATCCGGGCCAAAACCATGATTTAGGCCCAAATACTGGGTCAAATGCCTATCATGATTACATGTATACCGGGCCCAAACTAAAATAGTTATTAGACGCAAATCTAAAAGTAACAAGTACTTACTATCCTTATGATCTATATACCATAGTAGTAGTCAAAGGCGCACAAGGTACTCGCCTAGGTGCCCAGGCGCAGTCATATCGCGTTGTGGCCATCAACGCGCTCCGGCCATTTTTTGCAAGTTCTGGCCTAATTCTGGTCTGAACAGCATAGTAATGTTATGACCCCGAGATCTATGGACGTAGTTTTTAAAAGGCTTAGTTTTGCTATTCAAAAAGGGGTAGCGGCGCAGCTTGTAGCCCGTTTACCAACTATCTCGATGTAAATTATTATCCGTAAATTCAAATAAACATTATTGACAAAAAAAAAAAAAAAAAAAAAAAAACTGGTTTAACAGCCTAGAACTAGCCTCAAACCAGCTTTCAACATGTCTAAAACTGCTAAAAATGGCCTGTTTGTACTGTGCGCCTTGCTTAAAAAGGCCCTTGCTTTTTAAGCGCTTAGGCTCAAAGCTCAGTCTAACTTCTTGAGTGCCCCTAGCATCTAGGCTCTAGGCTCCCCCTTTGCGTCTTTAGCTCGCTTTCGACTAGCTGGATCTATACTATCAAAACAAAAATACAAGAATTAATACAAAAGCTTTTTGATTAAAATGTCGATACAAGGTATAGCAAGCAAATTGCTTAGGTAATAATATGCCTGGAAAAGGGTACATACAACTTAAGTTTTCTATATGTATGGTTCAAGTTTATAATGTGCTTAAAGAAAATGACAAATTGCTAGCGGGTCACCTGGCCTGTTCTGACCCATTAGGATCCGTTTGGGTATTTTATTTATCCTGTGTACTGTTTCTTTAGTACTGGAGATTTTACAATTAATCAAGTGCAGGTCCAACGACAGTATCAGCGCGATCACCAAAGCGCATAGCCGAAGAGGATGACGAAGATGGGGGTCAAGAGGGCATTCCTTTGAGACGACAAGATCTAAGAGTATGATTTATGAAATCATAATCCATTTTTTGTGATTCTTCTTTGAGGATAGACTCGCGGACGCGCTCATATCACAAATGTACTTTCTTATCAAGCATTTGATGCCCTCTTCGTGGATACCGGTTAGTAACAGGAAAGAAAGGAAATTCTTTAGCTCGCGTCGTCTTTAGCTAGGATGAATATCAGTTTTGGTCAACTTTTTTTTATGTAAACTGTAAGCACATTAGTTTAATACAAAATGCATCGATTCTTTTTATATTTCATTTTGCAATTTCTTGGTTACATGTTTACTTTTGTTGATTTCGATGTTGTTGAGGTGACTGACACAAGAAAATGGCGGATTTGCAGTTAATGTTTCCAGACTTGGTTAATTTAATCTAGAGGCAGTAAGATGGATATTTTTTTTTTTTTTTTTTTTTTTTTTTTTTTTTTCTAACCTCGGGAACTTTTTATCTGAAAACTCACGGTTGCACTTCAATACCTTGCTAACCAACGAGATCAGGTAAATCGCAACTTGTGTTGATAGGTAACCTTCAAGAGGTTACTACATTAACCTATAGAAGCAAGATTCGAATATGAGAATTAGGGGACCACCTTCCTCTTGGGGGGGGGGGGGGGGGGGGGGGGTTCCCTTCCCCTCCAGCCAATCAACATCAAGTTATACATGAAAGAGAGCTCGGGGCAGACGGGACCGAAGAAAGGACGGGGGGGGGGCTCCCCGTGCTCCTACCCGCTCCCACACCCCACCGCCTAAGGTAGATTTGTCCAGGTGGTTTAGGGAGAGCGCCAAAATGGTAATCTTTTTCTACGGACTAGGAGGACCGGTTTGTCTATTTATAGTTAGTGTGTTAAATATGATTACACAAACATGTACTAGAATATAATCTAGTGTTATTTTTTTGTAATTTTTTTTTCTGTTTTTTGTAGTGCAATGAACTTAAACTATAGTTTTTTGTTTTAATGACAATTAACCAATATTGTAAAAACAAAACATGTGTGTTTTTAATCCTTTTTTTTTATCTTCATCTTAGTCCATTGAATAAAAACTAAATAAACTAAATTATACAAATAATCAAATTCCAAACAATGAATGACCAACTCAAATCAATGTGCTGTAAAAAATATCTTTGTGAAAAATCCTACTAAAATCCACAATTCTTGGTTTTTTGGAATTGAAAATACCTAGGTGGCGTTCAATTAATGTAAATGAGAGAAAAAAATAAAAATAAAAAACTAGAGGGTTTTTTTAACGGCAAAAGATAATCTTATTCATTACCAATTTTTTTTTATACAAAATACATGGTTAGTAAGTAACTAAGCCAACCACCCACTACTTTACAAAATAGAAAACATCACCAAACTACCGACAAACTTGGATTAAGAACAAAACATACGAACAACTTGCCATATCGAACCGCACCCATTTCTTCCATTCCATCTGACCCCTCTTCGCTCTCCCTTTTATCCACATAAAAGTTGTTGCATGCATCTCACCAAAAATAGCATCTATATTGACTCTTTTTCCAGAAAAAATACATTCATTCCTTGCTTTCCAAATCCCCCAACATGTTGCCAAAATGGTAAGTTGAACATAACACCTTCTTGACTCTTCCATTATCGCTTTCTTGTGATATTCCAATAATTCTTTCATTATAAAAACAATTTTTTTTTTGAGTTCTACACCACATACTAACTTTGTGCCATAGAACCGCCGACACGTAACATCCCGTGACAGGTGGTCCGCGTCTTCATCTTGTTCGCCACATAATTTTCAAGTTGGATTTCTTGTTAGCATGCCTCTTTCTTTCAAACTTTTCATTGTAGCTAAACGATCTTGTACCCCTCGCCATCATATTCACTTTCTTTGGCGCCCACGTAATCCACTCGAAGGGGTAATATGGTGTTGCAAATCTGTTCATATGGGATCTTGTTGCCCTTACCGAGAATGTCCCGTCTTTAGCTGGAATCCAGGACCATTTATCCAAGCCAGTTCCCAAACTAACCTTCTGCATCATATTAGTTAGATTTTGGAGCTGGTTGATCTGAGTAATCGTGTGTGGTACGCTCCTCCAGTCCCAATCCACTAACCTTTCCTCCACCGTCGCTCTTTTATTCTTCTCAAGTCCAAACAATTATGGAAATAGATCCCTTAGCGGCCCATCCCCAACCCACCGGTCCAACCAATACCTCACCTTCTTACCATTTCCAATGACACTTTTTTATTAATTGGCCAACATTTATATTATATTTATGTAGATCCTTACCCATTTTAACAATATTATTCCAAGTGCCCGAAATACCCTCCTTGACCGGTAAATACGATGAGGAATGCATATGTAAGTGTAAAGCCATGATGGTTTTAGCCTATAACGAATCTTTTTCATGTTTGAACCGCCACCACCATTTAAGCAATAAACTTACATTCATAGCCTTTAAGGAGCCCAAACCCAATCCCCCACTTTTCTACTAGGCTCACCACCTTTTCCCAACATACCTAAGCCGTTTTTGATTTTTCATCGTTACCCCCCCCCCCCCAAAGAAAAATCTTCTTCTAAGTGCTTCCAACGTATCCAAGACACCTTGTGGTGCTTTGAACAGAGAAAAGAAATACAAAGGAAGACTGTCTAATGTTGCTTTTAGCATAGTTAGTCTTCCACCCACAGAGAGAAGCTTAGATTTCCACAATGATAACCGATTTTTAAAACAATCCACGACACATTTCCAATGGCGGATTTGGTTCATATTAGCCCTCACAAGTATCCCAAGGTATTTACACGGGAATTTATACTCTAGGCCATTTGATTAATCAGGTTTTCCCCCCACCCCCACACCAAACAAATTTGTTTTTTTGTTGTTAATTTTTAATCCTGATATGTAATAGAAACAACTCATTAGCCTTATTATATTTTGAATCTAGTTTTCCTCCCACTCTCCCAAAAAAACCACGTCATCCGCATACATGAGATGCGTAAGCCATTTATGATACCTAATTCTGAGGCTTTACTTAGGAAGCCCGTCAACGCTTCCATAGCAATTATGAAAATAAATGGTGATAACGGGTCACCTTGATGAACCCCTCTATAGCATTGAAATTCTAAGGAAGGTGACCCATTAACAAAAACCGAAGCTCTAGAGGATGCCAATATACCTTTTACCCACACCCTCCATTTCATCGGAAAACCCATTGTTGAAAAACTTTATCTATGAAGGTCCAATTTATTGAATCGTATGCTTTTTCAATATCTATTTTTAATATAAAAGCTTTCTTTTTCACTTTTTTCACCCACGAAATTACTTCATTCAAGATCAAAGGCTCATCTAATATATTACGATTAAACAAAAAACCAGATTGGTATTCTGAGACAACCGACCCAACCACCCCTTAGAAATGATTCTATTTGCCAAAATCTTAGAAATGATCTAAGATATACACCCTATTAGACTGGTTGGTCTATAATCACTAAAGGATATAGGGTCTGTACCTTTTGGGATTAGTGCTAGGAAAGACGAACCACACCCTCGATTCATGATGCCATCTCTATAGAACGTGCCCATGATCTTCACCAAATCTTCTTTAAAAAGCTCCCAATAATGTTTTAAAAATGCGAAGTTGAATCCATCCGGTCCCGGTGCCTTGTCACTATCGCAATCCCGAACCGCCTTCTTGATTTTGTTGATTGTAAATGATACCTGTAACACCCTAACTCGTTTTAACCGAAAAGATGCAGCAGAAATACGTACCATAAAATATGTTTCTTTATTAACTGTTTAACATACTTGAAGGTTCATTTATAAAATGTCAAACGCTTTCTTGAAAAGAATTACAACATTCATTCTTAGTTAGCATATCAAATGTAATATATAAATACAAACTACGTGACCACCCTTCCCGTACAATCCTTGCTTTTTGATTCGATCTACACCCGCTTGTCCTTGATGGTGATAGAGAAAATCTGTGCAAATCCTGTGGTCACCATATACAATCAACCCATTAGTAATTGATAACATCATACAAAACGAAATACATATATTTAATGACCGTATAGCATTCTTGCTACATAATTCTATTTCATTCGATTATCCTCTTTGTGTCCACTTGCTCCAAGTTCACTACCAATTCCTCGAGAGCCCAACGTTCTCATATCTGCATTACATTTCTTTCTCAACGGAACATGATTAGTAACACATAATCTCAACGTATTTAAAATTCACATCTTCACATTAATACGTATCATTGGTATACACTCATTCAACTACAGCACGTGTATGCACTTTCCTAAAACCAATTACATGCCAACCAGTCCCCTACATATATCACACATATATGTTCACATTACTTACGTCCACTATGATTACATATCTACAACACACATACAAGTCTCGATTGACTTATTTACATTCGATTATCATACTCATTCATGCATACAACTATCCACCTATAAGCTTTTATCAGTTTTTATCACCTTTCAAGGTTCTAATGGGGTCCCGGAACAGGTTTAAGGAGGTATGAGACTCGCAGTATGAAAAACCAACAAAAATAGCGATTCAGACCTGCAGGCGGCGTTGGCAATGCCCCGTGCATTATCGCGTCGTCAGAAATGGCGTAGACAGCAATTTAAGGCGTCAGAACTTAGGGGCAGCGTCGGCAACGCCACAGGGGTCGTCAGCGACGCCCCCTCTGTGTTACCGATGCTGTTTTACTTTGTTTCAACTTACAAGACTTGTTTCCAAGCTCCGTTCCGACTCGAACTGACCCATAACGTCCTGTAACATACCGTAACATTCCATAACATCCCGTAACATCCCATTTCATTATCCGTTATGCAAAATCCTTAAAATTTAAATGTACTTACTTGCTTTGCGTCTTAGGGCGAACACACACTATGCATGAGTTTGTTCATTCAACTCACTAACCGTGTGTTCCGGGGGTTCTAAGACGTGAAATAATTATTATTCAAATCCTCAATTCATTCCATACCTTTTCCAACCTAATCCACATATTCTTTGGCTAAATCTTTGGACTAAAATTTTTGACCCGTTTACCCCTATGATGAGGTTTCATCGGGTTGACATCATACGACCATTACAACCATTCTCATCATAGCATTTCCATTATTTTCAAATCCTTACTTGATTTCAATTATTCATACGTAAATAACTTATACATAACTTCACTTAAACAAAATAAGAAGCGATTCTGGAAATCACTTACCTCAAGCGTCGTGAACTTGCTTGTTTCATTGCCTCCTTTAGAGACCCGTTGGTCTTCCGTACTTGAGTCCGTGCTAATGTGGTTTCCAATCCTTTCATGCTGCCATGTTCATAACATTGTTAGTATGTATGCTCATTCATATCAACATCCATTTCAACTTTTAGTTATATCGATTTTCATTAATAATTCATGAACATGTATAAGACATGAATTAACATCCACATTGTTCAACATCCATATAACCCAAATTTCATCATCATACATAACACATATTTGATCTAATACATATCTCATGATCTCTAAAATATTACATTTGTGTTAACATGTCTAACCATACTATCTATACATTGTTGACTTTTAGAAAAAAATAACCTTTCTAGCTTATAATTTCCAACTTATGAACACACCTTTAACTTGATATGATAGGCCATTGTAGTGAAGTCATACACTTTCATATTCATGTTGTGTGGCACATACAACTACATGATCACTTGATTTCATACCCGATAATCATAAAATCATTTTTACGCATACTAATGCTTTTATGATTCTACATTTGACAACTACATACCAAGTTAGCCAACTTAACGAAATCATAACATCACCCTTTACTAGTAAGTCCACAACTATACACTTAGTGCACATTCCATTTCTAAATTACCATTAAGCCACTAAGCCGACTCATGGTGTGCACCACCAATCAAGCATATAATGCAACTCGCTAATGCACACTTCTACAAATCATGAAATCAAACAAAACCTTCATATGGGTTAAATCAAAACACACCTTCCTCATGTAAGCTTTCTATCAAATACACCATTATCACTATTTATGAATATTTATCCACTACTTGCATATAATTTCACATATTATTGTCATTTAGACATTTCATCAAACACTTGGTGTGCGTACTACCATCTAAGCATAATGTACAACCCATCCATGCTTAATTACCTAACTCAAGCCATCAAACATCAATTTTCTTACTAAGCAACAAGTATCAATCATACATAAACATCAAACATAATGAAATCTCTAGTTCTTCCAACTCATTCATATTAAGCCATAACCCATCAAACATCCTGAAGAAACACTGGTAAATTGACCGGAATCAAATAAACCAGGGGTATCGGTTCTGCATAAAGGGGTTGGTTTCTCCTCATTCGGTTCGTGGGTGACAGATCTTCTTCTCTTCACAGTAACTGCAAAACAACCACTGTTAGACTCGCCACGGGGAGAATGGGGGTTCTCTCCGTGACCACCCTCCGGCGTGAGAATAAGTACAGGTTTTATGAAGAAGAAGAAGTGTAAGTGAAGTGAATGTAACTTGAAGATTATACCTGAATTATCCTTCTATTTATAGCCGAAGTTTGGGCGGGAAAACTTGTTGGTGAAATATTGACGGAAAGTGTTAATTCCGTAAGCGGTTATTTTTTCCTCCGTTAATCATTAATCGAATGTGAGAGCACACGGATCGCGATCTTTGATCAATGGCTGGGGTATTGCCACGTGGAAAGTGGGCAAGTGAAGATCTCTCTTCCATTCCGTGCCATCATCGTGATTTCAAGAGAGCCTGGGATGATGACACGTGGCCAGACGGTTATAACCGTCTAGTGATGCACGATAGAGCCTTCTAGAGGATTACAGCTGTAATCCTGTGAGGTTCCTTACTGTATGGTATCAGTGAAGTAAATAATATCCAAGTCTGGATATTATTTATGCGGGAGTGCTTATCAGGATTTTTATCCTTATCTGTTATGGAGAGAGGCGCAAGGATTCGTTAGTTTCCTTTTGGCGCGCAGGTGTTGCTTTTTGTTTTTCTTTCTAAGTTTTCTTTGTAGGACCAGTGCACGGCCGCGCAAGGTCTAAAACAGGTTTAGAAAGATGAGGTTGTGGTATGGTCCCAAGTACTCGAAGCGATGTTTTTGGGACCTTACCCCTTCAAGTCCCCCCAGTCTAGTGTTGCTCTTATGCAAATAAGTGGGGCACTGGACTATGAGAGAGAGATGCTTTTGCTGTAGAGTTTTTGGCGCGAAAGTGGAGAATCTTTTTGGGAGAAGATACTCTTGCTCATTATTTTTGATTTTGAAAATCTTGATCTTGGGTATATGAAAAGGTGCAGTAATGACTGTTGACGTGTGATAGGCTGTCATTGTCAGTTGTACGTTACTGTCCGTGTTTCACACACGCACGTGAACTCGCATTTGTGGTTCTTTTCCACTCACCCCTGACGCTTGGATAACTGTGCCATCTCCGTAAAAGGTGCTGTTGCAGTTATCTAGGCTATTTATGGCGGTGAGTATATAAGTGTTTTCAATTGCCTATTTTCGTTAATCATTACTTTCTTGAAAGCCCTTTCCTTTCATCTTCCTTATCAGTTCGTCAAAGGAATTTGCAATTTCTCTTTCTTATGTCAACCGGAGATTATCACGAAGACTCTGCTGAAGACATGGCTGCCAAACTTCCACTGTTGAAGTGGTCCAGGGCAACTTTTGATGGTTTAATTCGGAATTTTAAATTTCCTGAAGGTTGGGGTGCTCGATACCCCGACGAGGGTCAGACGGCGACGGATGCTCCGGCCGGGTATATAACCTTATTTTGGGACTTCTTTTCTGCAGGCAATTTCCGACTGCCTGCCACGAAATTTTTTCTTGAAATTCTTGATTATTATAAGTTTCACATCTCCCAGATGCAACCTATTGGTATGGTTAGGGTTCGTCACTTTGAATTTGTGTGTCGTACGATGCACATCGAACCGACTGTTCCTCGATTTCGAGTGTTCCATCAAATGCATTGTTCTCAAGGGTTCTATTCCTTTATGCAAAGGGCATTTGCGAAGAAGATTTTGCTTCAACCCCCAAAATCATTTCATGATTGGAAACAAAAATTCTTCTTCATCAAGACAGGGGTTATTCCAATGAGGATGACGTTTAGGGGAAAAGAGGATGTCCCCACGGAGACTATTTAAACTCCCATTGATGAAAATTGGTACCAGGATTTGAAAGACGTCCCGTCTATTGCTTTGCCGGAGAAAGCCCTTGTTGGTGCTAGCATGAGCCTGAACTGGCGGATGAATCGGGAAGAGAAGCCGGTGTATATGGAGGGCGAAAAAAGTAGGGGTTTGCCCTGTTCTCTCTTTTTTTTACCTGTGCTTCTCTTCTTTGCAGTTGTTTCTTTATATGTTGTTGCGTTTGAGAGAGAAGGTGGGAAGATGGCTACTATTGCCAAAAATCCTGATGATGAGCTTTGGTATCACCGCATTGTGAGGAACTTTGCTCTTCCGCAGGATGATGATTTGACTGCGCAACCTGCTGCTGGCACTGGTAAGTTTTTATCATAATGTTGTTTGCTTGCTGTTTTGCACGCTTAAATAAGTCAATTTCTGTGCTTCGTAGTAGGTGAGCTGTCTAATTTGGGCATAGGCCCTGAGAAGAAAAGACGTGCGCCCACTACTACTGCTACGCCAAAGAAGAGTGATGCGGAGAAAGCTAAACATTCTAAGGCCAAAAATGTGGGAGGGGAGAAGAAAGGTATGCGCCATTCCTCTGACTCCTGGTGTGATTATGTGGTGGTATCTGATTCATTGGAGGGTCTTGCGCCTGTAGTTATGAGAAGACCAAAGCCGGAACCAAAAGATGCTGTTGATATCCCTCCATCGAACCCTGATGATCCTATTGACTTGGAATCGAGTCCAGAACATTTGTTGAGGAAGAAGGCGGGGAAAAGAAAACAAGCTGATGTTGAGGCTGAAGGTCAGCCTGATAAAAAGATTCGAAGGAAGAAAATTACCAGAAGGGGTAATCTTGATGCGTTCATTGCAAAACCTGTTCTCGGTAAGTGTTTCTCTTTGTTTCCCTCTTATTCGTCATAAATGATTGTAATTCATATGTTCTTGCATAAAAACCAAATTCTCCTGTTCACACAGAGCCATTATCTGTGGTTAATGAAGAGCTTCCGCCCTCTTCTCCTCGCACCTCTGTTGCTGAACAGTTAGAGAATGCTGATGTTCCTGAGAATGAGGTGGAGAAGACTGCTGGAGTAGAGGATTCTGGGGCTGAAAATCCTTCTAACGTTGCTGTGAATGCTGGAAAAGTTACTAGCCCGGAGGCTGTGGATGTTGATACTGGTAATCCACAAACTCCGGAATTTGTTGCTCAGGATTCGAAGAAAGGGAAAACTGCTCAAGAGATTCCTGTAACAGCTTCTCCTTCCATGGCTTCTGGTTTCATGCCTGATAATATTGAAAAGGTTTCTGCTGAGGACCACGGTTCATTTTCTGATGCTGATAAAAATTCTCCAATCCGCCCAGATGAAACTCTGGGGGATTATTATTATAGAACCTATTCAGAGAAGAACGCCTCTGAAATTCACGTTCCTGTTTGGAACCTGAAGAAAGGTGACACTTTCTCGGACTGGCGCGTATGCCGAGATTGGTTACAGGGAACCTTCCCGCATGGGGAGATTAAATTTCAGGAGGGCCGTCTTCATGATCAAACTTATCATGCCTATCTTGAAGAGGCTGGTTCTTATACATCCACTACGCACCGCATAGTGCGCGAGTGGCATAGCATGCATAAGGAGTGGGCTGCTTTTAAGGCGTCCAAGAAGAAAGCTGCTGAGGATGAAAACCGTGTTGCCCAGTTGAGGGCTAAGCTGGAAACTGAGCAGGCTAAGTTTGAGAATGATCAAAAAACTGAAGAATGGTCTGTTGCGGGATGGAAAAGAAAGGCGGAAGCTGAAGCTGCCCTTCTTTCCTAGGAGCGCAAAAACTGGAAAAAGATCTGTGAGAAGGATAATGCCGAGAAGATGGGTCTCCGCAATGTTATGAACAATCTTAAGGCTGAGGTTGAGAAATTGAAGAAATAAGATGCGGAGATCAAAAAATTGAAAAAGAAAAAAGCCGATGCTGAAGCCGTGCGAGATGAAGCGCGTTCTCATAGGGAGAGGAGTGAACAACGAGTGGTACATACCTGCGCTACCCTTGCCCTTAGAGATAAGGAGATAGAAGAACTTATTGCTTTGCTATCTGAGCAGGAACAACTTAAGGCGAAAATTGAATCTGCTAAGAAAGATCTGGAGCTTGCGCATACTGAGAAGGCTGAAACTTCTCGCCGTCTTGCTGAAACCGAAGAAAAGCTAGAAAATTCTGAGACTGCGATGGCGACGACGGAGAGTGAGCTTGAACCGCTGAAGAGCGATATGTTATGGCTGAAAGATCGTGGAATTGCAAGCGTAAGTTTCTTCTTCTTTTTGTAACTCTTTGGAGCTGTCTTGCGCTTTTCCTTATTTGCTTTTACTTTTTTATTACAGGTTGCTGAATCAGTTTTAAATTCCGAGGAGTTAGACAAAACGGTCGCGCGCTTGTTGGCTGCTGCGTGAAATGATGGATATGCTCAAGGGTATGCTGAATGCTCGCACCATGTGGTTAATGCTTTGATGGTTGACTGGGATACTAGCAAGTCCGCTACCCATGGCGTTAATACAGATGCTGCCCTTGCTGCTGCGAAGACAGAGTTTAATAACTTACAGCTCCCGGTTATGGATCTGATCAATGTTGCGTTACAATCTGAAGATCATGTGGCGCAATTGAAAGAAATCTTCCCCGATAAAGATGAAGATGAAGACCTAGCGTAGGTTTTCTTTGTGGTATGAACAATTAATTTGTAGGTTTTGGGATGTGTATCCCCATTTTGTTAATGCGCTGCTGCGCAAGTAACTTTGGTTAATACACTGCTGTGTGTATATATATATATATATATATATAATTTTATGTTAAGGCGTGCGCCAGTAACTTGATATGATATGTGTTTTAATTTACAATTTTTTGCATGAGTACAATTGTTTTGATTAGGTAAGGCGAATAAAGGTGGTATAAAGCTCATGTGCGAACGTAAGGTCTTGCACGATGTGTGTAATCGCTGACCGCTCATGAGACTTGTATTATATCTACCATAATGTTTTTGCGCTTACCAAAAGGAATTGCATGCACTTTGTAATAAACACAGAAATAATAGAAACTTTGTTTTGATTCATGGATAAGGCGCAGAGGCCGTACAAAGTCTATTTTAGGATAATTACATGAGACTTAACTTATACTATAGTCCTTGCGATGAATTGATAAGCTGTAGAGCTTGACCAACCTACGAGGAGACTATAGAATGCTGCTTAGTTCTTCGCATTTTTACTCGGGTCCTCCTCGCCGCGAGTAATTTGTTTTATCTCTTTCCGCACATTTTGCAACAGGTGAGTGAGCTCGCCACTCTTAAGCGCTTTCTAGATTTCAGTGCGGAGGGAGATGCAGTTGTTGGTAGTGTGACCGTTGTCTTTGTGATAATCACAGTATTGATTTGGGTCTTGTCCACGCTTATTCTTCATAGGTGGAGGGGCCTTGAACTGGTAGTCTTCCGTACTCAGAACCTCTACCGGGGTTTTGGTCAGAGGAGTCCACTGCCTCTCTCTGTTTTCTTGTTTTGTCTCTCTTTGTGCAGCGAGCTTGTTGATGGTAGCTCGTGCATCTTCGGATGAATAATTTCCTGAACTCCAGTCGCGCCAATTCTTTTTAAACTTTTCCCACTGCTCGGGCCTAAGTCTGTTGGGCGACTGTGCGGTGGTGGTGGTCTGTTGGTGCTGAGGTTTTTCTCAGTCCGGGCGTACACCTTAGCTGCCGCCATCAGCTTTTCCCAGCTTTTTGGTAGCCCCTCCGTTCCGGATAAGACCTTAATCATGTCATCACATCGGACGACGTACTTAAACTGTGCTCTGATCAGGTGCTCATGAACATCTCCTATCTCGAGCACTTCTTTGTTGTAACGCGTAATAAAATCTTCTAAACTTTCGTCATTGCGTTGCCAGATATTCATGACGTCTGCCGTATTGCGAATGGACCTCCTCTGCTGGCTGAAGTGTACTAAAAACTTTTCTCGCAGGTCTACCCATGATGTGATCTTCCCAACAGGCAGGTTATCAAACCAGAGCCTCGTGGCACCTGTGAGGGTTTGAATGAAGAGGTGGCACCACATCGGTAAAGTCCACCCTCCCACCAATCCTGTACTAGTGAAGACCCGAAGATGGTCATCTGGGTCCG
Organism: Helianthus tuberosus; assembly: GCA_030545235.1. NCBI lineage: Eukaryota > Viridiplantae > Streptophyta > Magnoliopsida > Asterales > Asteraceae > Helianthus > Helianthus tuberosus. Next base: position 65,520,085 of record CM060400.1, read on the forward strand.
TCATACCATTAAACTTGCCAACATTGGATGGGAGTTTTTCTTTTTCCAGGGGAGCCAGAGCAATTTTGCTGATGAAATTGGAATTTTCTGCTGCTTCCGCCGGGCGGTAGATCAGATTATAATCATTTTTAGCTTCAGGATTTTAAACCGCGCGAGGTTTACAACTTTTGTAGTTCGGTTGTAACCGATTAAACACGCTTGTACTGTCTCCTTCATGGTATGTTCTATCGTACTCACTGGTGTGGGTGCCCCGCCGAGGGCCCAACATGGAGTGAACTGACTGCCTTCGATGAGAATGGGACTCATCATGATATTCTCGTCTTCGATTTTCAGAGTGAGTATACTCATATCTCGCTGGAGATCTAGAGTAAACTTCTGTGTCTTCTACCTGAACCCGTGATGGAGCATCATGATGGGAAACATGAGGTACCGATGGTGCTCGAGTACGGGATACAGGCCTTCGTGATTGAGTGGGAGGAGCAGTTTGTGCACAGAGTTGTGTATACACAACATTTATCGCTCCTTGGGATCTGACATACCAGGAGATAGGGGTTTCTCTAGCAGGTAGAATTGAGCTTATAGGGATTTCAGGCTGCATTCCTGGAGTGACAGGGTCATTCAGATGATTATCAGTCTACTGCACTTTATTGTCATCCGAAGCCTCTTCCACAATCCCTTCAACTTGGGTATTGTTAGCGAAATTTGGCCGAGGGCCGGTTTGACGATGCGTCGAAGTTTCTTCCATTTGAAAAACGGAAATGAAAAAGTAAATCAAAACAAGAAGAAATGAATGAAACTGAGAAATCGATGGGCGCCAATGAAGAAACACTGGTAAATTGACTGGAATCAAATAAACCAGGGGGATCGGTTCTGCATAAAGGGGTTGGTTTCTCCTCATTCGGTTCATGGGTGACAGATCTTCTTCTCTTCACAGTAACTGCAAAACAACCACCGTCAGACTCGCCAAGGGGAGAATGGGGGTTCTCTCCGTGACCACCCTCCGGCGTGAGAATAAGTACAGGTTTTATGAAGGAGAAGAAGTGTAAGTGAAGTGAATGTAACTTGAAGATTATACCTGAATTATCCTTCTATTTATAGCCGAATTTTGGGCGGGAAAACTTGTTGGTGAAATATTGACGGAAAGTGTTAATTCCGTAAGCGGTTATTTTTCCCTCCGTTAATCATTAATCGAATGTGAGAGCACACGGATCGCGATCTTTGATCAATGGCTGGGGTATTGCCACGTGGAAAGTGGGCAAGTGAAGATCTCTCTTCCATTCCGTGCCATCATCGTGATTTCAAGAGAGCCTGGGATGATGACACGTGGCCAGACGGTTATAACCGTCTGGTGATGCACGATAGAGCCTTCTAGAGGATTACAGCTGTAATCCTGTGAGGTTCCTTACTGTATGGTATCAGTGAAGTAAATAATATCCAAGTCTGGTTATTATTTATGCGGGAGTGCTTATCAGGATTTTTATCCTTATCTGTTATGGAGAGAGGCGCAAGGATTCGTTAGTTTCCTTTTGGCGCGCAGGTGTTGCTTGTTGTTTTTCTTTCTAAGTTTTCTTTGTAGGACCAGTGCGCGGCCGCGCAAGGTCTAAAGAAGGTTTAGAAAGATGAGGTTGTGGTATGGTCCCAAGTACTCGAAGCGATGTTTTTGGGACCTTACCCCTTCAAACCCCAAAGTTCTTGAACATGGATTCTCACATTAAAACTCCCAATGGAGATGATTAAATCATTATTGACACTAGATTAATGGGTTTAAACACGAATTCAACCATCTCATACTTACAATTTATCCAATTTGTGGTACTTTATCAAAACCCATCAAGAACTCTAACTAAGGAGGTTCAAGAAATTCTTTTGGTACTTAATGCTTATAAGATGAGGAGCCTTCTTAAAATCATGGATCTTCCATGCAATTTCACCTCCTTCCTTCTCCTTCTTGATTTGCTTCATACAAGAGCTCACTCCCACACACACTAGTGTGTGTATATGTCGACATATACACCTTCACACATATAAAATGCTGAATTTTTATGAAGTTTGCTTATATGTTACTTTTGGTCCTTCTACTTGGCTTTTTGGTTAATTGTAACCAACCCCTCAACTTTCATCATGTTTTATATTCATACTCACACTATATGACAAACTAACTTCTTTTAACATGATTTTGTAGGAATTTAACGAAGTTAGGTATAATTACAACTTTAGTCCCCATATTTGGGCATTTTCCATTATTAGCCAAAACTTTCACTAATCTTTCGACTTGCTAGTGTAGTGAGTTCCTACTAAGAGTAACATGAGTTTACCGTTGTTAAATTACTTAGGTAGTACATTTCACACCCTACATAAGAAAACATACTATCAAATTAGAAATTCAAATTTTGGGGCGTTACAATACCACTAATCCGTTGGCCTCCTCGCTTGATAATTGTTATACATTCGGGATAACAAAGTTGGGTCTGTTTTGCATGAGCGCAAAAAACTTTCTTGCCTCCATTTTTTTGTTTAAGATCGCTTGTTTTTGCCAAAAGGATATCAAGTTATTGTTTTTTGCTTTCGGCCCAAATGGTTTTTTCCATGTCGCTAAGTGCCCTTTGTTCCATTAAACCTTCCAAGTTGTTTATTGATATTCGCTAATTTACACATATTTTAGTCCCCCGTTTTACCCCTATTTTATGCGTTTTCGGCCGTAAAACCGTCATTCGGATGCTTAATCATCTACACTTTTGTTTACAGGCCTAAAACAACATACCAGACAAGATGATAGCGAAAACGAGGACTTTCCGGACAAAACAACGAAGATGAGAACCTTCTGTTAGAAAACTGACCTGGGCGTGTGGAACGGTTGTGCGACCTAATGCACGACCGTGCATCTCCGACAAATTCAAATCAATCTGGAACTGAACGACCAGTGCGACTCAGCGTGCAAGGCATTCAAGGCCACCCCGGTGGTGCACGGGCGTTCCATATTCTGCACCCCGTGCGGATCCAATGATCAGCCAAAAGCTCGGTGATGAACGACCAGTACAGCAGCTCGTGCAACAAGATTCCGGCACAGAACGACCGTGCCATCTGAAGAACGGTTGTGCGATATCGAATCTGGTCAAAGATCTGATGACGTCATGCAGTATGGTGCACCATACTCCAATAATTGCTTAAAGTGCACGGTCGTGCAACAGGAAGAACGACCGTGCGACATCGAAAAAATATAAAAACAGAACAGAAACATTCTGTTCGGAACTCTGGAATTTTGGAGAGCAATTCAGGCGATTTTCAGGCTCCGGAGGCTTCTGCTTTCACCCGGATTCAAGCCACATTGTCTCGTTTAGCTCGATTACTATCCGGATTCTTAATCTTATGCTTGTTTATGGTTTGGTTTTCTAATCTTTCCATGATTTTGTTAATCTTTCAAGCATTTAGATTAATGTTTATGTATTATTGTAGCCTTTGGGCAAAAACACAACAATCCCTTGCTTGATTATCACCATTAGTGTGTTAATCTTTGTTTGTAATGACATTTTGAAGTATTTTCTATGTTAATCTTTGATGATTAGTATGCAACCTTGTTATTGATATTGATTTCTTGATTATAAGTAATTGTGTTGGATGATTGGTATTTGGTTAGTTAAGATAGTTGAAAAATGAAGCTTAATTAATCTTGTATTAGTAAACTTTGAACTTGGTTAACTAGTTTAGCTTGGTTTAAATGTGTGCATCATGATACTAGAAATGGTTAGTGATTTAATAAAATGTAATTATTGTTAATCAAGAGAGCTTGCCGTCACGTAAGGATCTTAACGGGTTAGATGGTGTCGTTATAAATTCCTGCCATGATTTGTTAGCTTAGTTAGTAGTTTAGGCCAAAATTGCTATCTTGGTGAATTATTGTGCAAGATTTGTAAAATGAACTCGGTTGTGATTTAATCTAGTTTATGCTTGTCTCGGTGGTTGCATTGTGTTTATCGGTGTTGCTTTCCTTGATTAAGTGCGGTTAGAAAACTCCTAACGGATGACTAACTCATTTTTAAGAGATTTTCATAGACATTTATCAATTGCACGTTAAAGAACAATTTTAGGTGGTTAAAGTGTGTTTATCGTTTTAACTTTCCGAATGATTGTCATGTTAGGATTCCCGAAAGGGATACTAATTGTTTCATAAATTGGAGAATTGATCGAATGCTTCTAGTGCCAAAACCGACTTAGTTGACATGCTTTGGTTGTGTATTAAGCAAGGCTATTTATCTATTATCTACTATGTTTTTATATGTATTTGTTTATGCTTACTTTAGTTTAATTAAAATCACAAAACTTATGTTTTTACCGGTAGTTTAGTGACAAGGGTCTAGTATTATTCCTCCGCCCATTTCCTTGGATCGATACTTGGTTCTTACCGATACTTTACTACATATATGACGGGGTACACTTGCCTCTTTCGTGTGTGTTTTGATGTAAAAGTAATAATCACTTTTATAAATTTAAAACCAAATCGTGTGTAATTTCATTGCAAAATTATGTATATATACGCACACGTCAAGTTTTTGGCGCCGTTGCCGGGGATCTGGCGAGTTTTAGGAACGACCCGAGTCATTATGTTATCGGTGTATATACTTGTTAATATTTGTGTATAATTTCTTGATTATTTATTTGTTTATTTATTTGTTAATATTTCTTGCTTTTATTTCATTTATTCGTTTTCCAAGTCATTTTTGTACACTTGTAAATTTTTATTCCATTTATTTATTCGATCTGGATTTATTTATTCATTTATTCATTGGGTTTTCAGCACCTTTAAATCATTTTTGTATTAGCCGATTCGATTATTTTTATTGTGTTGATTTTTATAAAATTTCGTGCCCATTTTCGGATTTTTATAAAATTTTCAGCCCATTTTTAATAATATTCTGTTTCTATTCAGCTGAAAAAAAACATCATTATTTTATTAATAAAATATTCATTGTGTCAAATTTTCGTTTGCAGGTTAATGTTCTCGACCCCCGCTCCAGAAGTTGTTGAACCGTCAGACGAGCCCGAGCGTGATCTGAAGAGACGTCTTCGCGCGAGAGGGCGTGCGGTTGGGCTACTGCTCGCAAGTGGTGAGCCGGAGCCGGTGGTACCTGTTGAAGCCGAGGGCTCAGGAGGAGACGCAATCATGGCAGACGATGAGCGACCTTTGAATGAAACAAATCAGCCCGGAAGGGCAGGCATGGAGCCAAGTATCCTTCAACCTACTATTGATGCACCTACTTTTGAAATTAGATCTAGTATTATTAATATGGTGCAGAATTCAGTACAGTTTGACGGACGTGAGCATGAGGATCCCGGACGACATATAGCGGCTTTTCTCCATGTTTGTTCCACGTTTAAGATTACAGGTGTTTCGGAGGATGCAATTCGGTTGAGGTTGTTTCCGTTTTCGTTACGTGACAAGGCTAGAGCTTGGCTTATGTCACTCCCAGCCGGGTCCATCAGGACATGGAATCAGTTGGCGGAGCAGTTTATGCAGAAATATTTTCCACCTGAGAAAACAAACAAGCTACGGAACCGAATTGTATCTTTTCGCCAGGACGAGGGCGAGTCGTTGCATGCGGCTTGGGAGAGATTCAAGGATTTGTTGATTGATGTGCCACATCACGGCTTCTCCAAGCGACAACTGGTTTTGACGTTCTATCAGGGGCTCAGTTACAATACACAGGAGCGATTAGACGTAAACGCGGGAGGCGATCTAGGAACTAAGACGCCGACTGAAGCGTATGATATTATAGAAAAAGCCGCGTTGAAATCCAGCTCTCGTCGGGAAGGAGATAGAGGTCGGGCATCATCATCATCATCTCGCGCAGGAGTTCATGCTGTAGATGACTATACGGCCATTACTGCGCAAATCTCGGCTCTTGCATCGAGATTCGACAGGTCCCAGATGATTGCGCATGCTGGCTCAGGATGTGACCAGTGTGGAGTGTCAAACGAGCCTGGGGCATGTTTTCAGGGAGTCGTATATGAGGGCCACGAAGAAGTAGATTTCATGAGTAATCAGGTGAGGCCGCAGAACAACCCGTATAGTAACACCTATAATCCCGGTTGGAGAAATCACCCAAATTTTGGGTGGCGAGCGAATACAGGTAATCAAAACCCTTTGGGATTTACTCAGCGCGCTCCAGCGCCACAGCAGGGTCAGGGTCAGCAGTTCCAGCAATACAACCAACCTTACCAGCAGCGTCCATATTCATATCAGAATCAGGGCACTGGGAGTAGCTCCCAGCAGTAGGCCCCTCCGTCTAGTTCGAAGCTGGAGGATATGATGGCTCAGCTTCTTACTAGCTCCTCGAGTGCGAATCAGTTGGCTGAAAAACGCTACCAACAGAGCGAGGATCGTTTTCTTTCTCATGAGGGAGAAATGAGGAGTCACAAGGCCTCGATTCAGAATATCGAGAATCAGGTTGGTCAGCTGGCACAGATGATGTCTAAAAGACCGCAGGGTGGTCTTCCGGGTAATACAGAACCAAACCCGAGCGGACATAGGGATGTGAATGCTGTCATGACCAGGAGTGGAAAACCTACCGGACCCGTCATATCGGACTCAGCACCGATCACTGAAGCGGTCCCGACTGACACACCGGACGAGGTGCAAGCCAGGCTACGCCCAGCAAGTACAGCACAAGTCCAGGAGCCGGTTAAAGATTACACTCCTCCAGTACCTTATCCAGGCAGGCTTAAGAAGCAGAAGAATGAAGAACAATACGGTAAGTTTCTTGAGTTGTTTAAGCAACTACACATCAATATACCGTTTGTTGAAGCCTTGGCCCAGATGCCAAAGTATGCGAAATTCCTTAAGGATATCCTCTCGAATAAACAAAAGCTCGAGGATATTTCATGTGTGGTGATGAATGAAACTTGTTCTGCCGTTCTACAAAACCGTCTGCCCATTAAAATGGGAGATCCGGGTAGTTTTACGCTCCCGTGTTTGATTGGAAACATGTCTGTTAGCCATGCATTGACTGACTTGGGAGCGAGTATCAACCTTATGCCTTATAAGGTTTTTACTAAACTGGATCTAGGTGAGCCGTCACCTACTAGGATGAGCATTCGGTTGGCAGACCGTTCAATCAAGTATCCGCGTGGATTTGTGGAAAACATGCTTGTAAAAATTGATAAATTTGTTTTCCCCGTGGACTTTGTTATTCTTGACATGGACGAGGATTCAAAAGTACATTTGATACTCGGACGCCCTTTCCTCAATACAGCGAGGACGATTGTTGATGTGGCAGCTGGCCAAATCACGCTCCGAGTGAATGATGAGCACGTGACATTCGATATCAAAAGATCGATGCAGCATCCGCAATGTCACGATGACAAGCTTTATTACGTCGACATTGTCGATGCATGTGTGTGCTCTCATTTTCAAGGTACTGTTGACGAGATTGATTCGGACACACGTCTGTCGTGTGGGGACCTGATTGGCATTACGCAGGAGGGCCACGATTTCGAGCAGCCAGTCTATCAGATTGGTGATGATGGTTCCCAGAGTCCGGAGAGATTTCTTGAAATTGTCCATGTAGAAGAAGAGAAAGCAAAACCGTCGGTTGAAGATCCACCGTCTTTGGAGTTGAAAGAACTCCCGCCACATCTCGAGTATGCATTTCTTGACGAGGAGCATCGCTTACCGGTCATAATTTCGGCATCATTGGAAAAGGTTGAGAAAAATCAGCTTCTTGAGGTTCTGAGACTTCATAAGAGAGCCATTGCATGGAAAATCATAGATATCAAAGGCATCAATCCTTCTTTCTGTACTCACAAGATTCTGATGGAAGATGAGTACAAACCGTGTTCACAGCATCAGAGGAGTTTAAATCCAAATATGCAGGACGTGGTGAAGAAGGAGGTGATAAAATTGTTGGATGCCGGGATGATATATCCTATCTCAGACTCTGTGTGGGTGAGTCCAGTGCAGGTTGTACCCAAGAAAGGTGGTATGACTGTAGTCTCGAATGATAGGAATGAACTAATTCCTACCCGTACCGTCACTGGGTGGTGAGTTTGCATTGACTACCGCAAACTCAATGATGCTACTCGTAAGGATCACTTCCCGCTTCCATTCATCGATCAGATGTTGGAACGTCTGCCGGGGAAGTTGTATTACTGTTTCCTAGACGGGTTCTCTGGGTACTTTCAGATTCCTATCGCTCCTGAGGATCAGGAGAAAACTGCCTTTACCTGCCCCTTCGGCACATTCGCCTACCGGCGGATGACTTTTGGGTTGTGTAATGCACCAGCGACCTTCCAGAGATGCATGGTTGCAATTTTCCATGACATGATCGAGGATTCCATGGAGGTTTTCATGGATGATTTTTTGGTATTTAGGGATTCCTTCGATCATTGCTTGGAAAATCTGAGAAATATGTTGAAGAGGTGTGAGGAGACGAATCTGGTTCTGAACTGGGAGAAATGCCACTTCATGGTGAAGGAGGGCATAGTTCTGGGACACAAGATTTCTCATGCGGGCATGGAAGTCGTTCCAGCTAAAGTCGACGTTATTTCACGACTTCCGCCCCTCACTTCTGTTAGAGCTATACGGAGCTTTCTCGGTCATGCCGGGTTCTATCGGCGATTCATCAAAGATTTTTCAAAAATCGCCAGACCCATGACCCGTTTATTGGAGAAAGACGCTCCGTTCGTGTTTGGAGATGATTGCTTGAGGGTTTTTGACCTTCTCAAGCAAAAGTTGATTGAGGCCCCTATTTTAGTCGCACCTGACTGGAGTCTGCCATTTGAAATTATGTGCGACGCAAGCGATTACGCTATAGGGGCCGTTCTGGGTCAAAAGAAGGAAAAGCACTTTCACCCGATCTATTATGCGAGCAAAACTCTTCACGACGCTCAAGAGCATTACACTACGACTGAAAAAGAGCTCTTGGCGGTCGTTTTCGCATTTGATAAATTTAGATCGTATCTAGTGCTTTCGAAAACCGTTGTGTATACTGATCACGCAGCCATCAGATACCTCTTCAGCAAACAGGACGCCAAACCGCGTCTAATCAGATGGATCCTGTTGCTGCAAGAGTTCGATATTGAAATTCAAGATAAAAAGGGTGCGTTGAATGTAGCGGCTGACCATCTATCTCGGTTAGAGCACGGAGACATCGAGGACGCGCGTTGGGATTCAATCAATGACAATTTCCCACACGAGTCTTTGATGGGTGTTGAGATATGCGATGAGTCGCCATGGTTCGCCGACTTTGCGAAATATCTTGCTTGCGGGATTCTGATTAAAGGGTTAACTCACCAGCAAAAGAGGAAATTCTTTTCAGATCTCAAGCACTACATATGGGACGACCCTTTCTTATTTAAGGTGGGTGCTGATCAGGTGATCAGAAGATGTGTATCAGGGACTGAGGCGACCAATATTCTGCACCAGTGTCATGAGGGACCTACCGGAGGCCACCACGGAGCCAACTTCACCGCGAAGAAGGTGTTGAATTCCGGGTTTTACTGGCCGACCATTTTCCGTGACGCGCAGAGTTGGGTGAAAGCGTGCGATGCTTGTCAGAGGGCGACGAACATATCGGCACGCGACGAAATGCCCCAGAACTGGATACAAGTATGTGAAGTCTTTGATGTTTGGGGGATAGACTTCATGGGACCATTCCCCCCCTCACGTGGAAACAAGTACATACTCGTGGCTGTTGACTATGTATCAAAGTGGGCGGAGGCGCAAGCCTTACCCACTAACGACGCCAGAGTAGTTGTGAGGTTTCTTAAAAGTTTGTTCGCCCGATTTGGCACTCCGAAAGCGCTCATTAGTGACCGAGGGACTCATTTCTGTAACACACAGCTTGAAAAGGCTTTGTCCCGATACGGTGTGCATCACCGTTTATCCACGCCCTATCACCCGCAGACGAGCGGGCAGGTGGAAGTCACGAACCGTGGGCTTAAGCGCATCCTTGAGCGGTCTGTTGGTGCAAACCGCAAGGAGTGGTCGGACAAACTTGAGGATGCATTGTGGGCATTCCGTACAGCTTATAAGACCCCTATAGGGACCACCCCCTTTAGGTTGGTATACGGAAAGGCATGCCATTTACCGGTGGAGTTGGAGCACAAGGCTATGAGGGCGTTGAAAACTGCGAATTTGGACCTTAAAACCGGAGTTGAAGCCCGGTTTCTCCAAATTCATGAATTGGAAGAATTGCGACAACAAGCCTATGAAAGTTCCGTACTCTACAAAGAGAGCACGAAGAAACTTCACGACAAACGCTTGAAGGACCGCAAAGAATTCCAAGCGGGTGATCTTGTTCTTCTGTACAATTCACGGCTGCGCTTATTTCCTGGGAAGCTTCATTCACGCTGGACAGGACCATACACGGTTAAGGAGGTATTTCCGTATGGTACTGTTGCAGTAGAGTACGCGGATGGCGATACATTCAAGGTAAATGGTCACAGGTTGAAGTTGTACGTTGCCGGGCCGATAGAGTCGGCGGTGGAGGTAATTGAGCTCCAAACCCCGCACACATCATAAGTGTGGGGAGGAGAGAGTCTACGCTACTGACTCGCGGATAAAAAATGTAGCAAGAGCGTATTTTGCGCTTTAGGGGTTGTATCGTCTTTTTAGGAGTTTTTCTAGTTTTAGCATGGAGTCTTGCTATCGACTCGCCGACAAAAATTTAACATGAGTCTACGCTACTGACTCGCCGACAAAAATGTAGCAGGAGCGTCTTTGGCGTTATAAGGGTAAAATAGTCCACTTTTATGTTTTTGTAGTTTTAGCGTAATTTAGGTTAGTTAGGTAGTTTCCGTTAGTTTGTATAAGTTTCATACGTGCCGAGCGAAGATTCTGTGTTGCAATATTGTTAGAACAGTTGGCGTGTTGAAAAAATGGCGAAAAACGGCCAAAACAGTTGCTGGAAATGGCTTCTGCGGAAAATTCTGATCTGCAGCTGTTGCATGGTCGTTCCACGTGTCGCACGACCGTGCGTTTCCGAGGGTCGGAACGGTGAGTCTCACCCCCGGTGCATCTCCGAGAACAGTTGTTTGGGTTTGAGCGATGTCGGTGACGCACGACCGTGCGATAGGTCGAACGACCGTGCGTCAGGCTGAGGGCAGTTTTATCATTTGGCACATTATAAATACCCCCATCTGCTTCCAAACCCTTCATTCGCGAACCCTAGCCATCTGCAGCCGTTCCAGAGCGATATCTCTTCAAATCGCACGGTTTTTCGCACGATTTCACACCCTACTTCGCACGGTACATTCCTTCATGTAGATTATCTGTTTTTCCGCTTTCTAGGGTAGATTAATCTGATTCTTCAAGGCTTTTTAGGGTTCTCTTCATAAACAAATCGAAACCCGGACCCTTGTTTGAATCGTGCGTATCGTGAGCATCCGGTTAAGTTTCCGACCCCTGTTTGTACAAAAAAGTTGTTGATTTTGAGAAAATCAGGCTATTCGAGGTTCAGGGGTTTGAAATCTGTAGAACAGGTGTCGCACGGACGTTCCTTGGATGGAACGGTCGTGCCATTCCGGATGATTCACGATATCTGCTGTTGGTCGGTGTTGCACGGTGGTGCCGTTGGTCGCACGCCGTGCAGTTCCGACGGATTTGGGCAACTGGTGTTGGTTGTTGGTGACGCACGACCGTGCCACAGGCCCAGATCAGAATTCACAGCTTCTTCATAATTGGCTGCTCGGCTGTTTTTTATTCAAATTTTTCCTGTTTCCATCTTTCTAACGTTGTTCCTCATATAGATGGACCATCCTTTCCTTCAATTCGACCCCAATAATGAGCGAGAAGCACTTTGCATTCCGAGACACGACGCCATGTGGGCAATGTGGGGGCAATTCGGAGTCCCCCGATGGCTGGATTGGGAAGTCTTGGGGGAGCTGAATAAGTATGATAGACTGGATAACATGATCAGTATCCCGCTTGCAAATCTGGTCGGTATCAACCGACCCGTCTACCGTGAGCTGACAATAGAGTTCTTTTCTACTTACGCCTATGAAAAGCCGGTTGCACATAGAAGACCCAAATTCCGCCACAAGCAGCGGGTAGTTTTCAGATTGGGTAGAAAATGGAATACATGGTCGGTAGGGCGTTTGGGTAGAAGGCTCGGGATCTATACAAGGGAAGACATGGATGATACCGATGTCTTCACAGATCAGTTCACCTTCCCTTCTGATGCAGCACAGGATGCATTTTGGGCTGAAAATGCTATTGGGGACCCCTACAACCCGAGGATGTCGAAGGCTTCACGACTGAGAGACCCTTTGGTGCGACTGATGCACCATGTGTTTAGCCACACAATTTGCGGGCGCATGGACAGTCTTGGGAACTGTCCAACACCAGATTTGCTTTTTCTCTATGCGCTGGTTGATGGAGCAAATATCAACCTAGCCGCAAGAATGGCTGAATACTTCGTCAAGTGCTCGGGGCGGACTCCGAACAGTGAGATACACGGCGGTCAGTATGTAACCGAATTAGCCCACAACTTAGGCTTGATGACTGAGGAGGTGCTTCAGAGTCTCACTCTGATAACCGAGGGGGTTTTTGTTGACATCAGGTCACTGAAGGCGATGGGTTTGATTGTGGAAACTGATAGGGGGGATAGGTTGAAAGGGTTGAACAACGAGGTCTGGGACCCGTTGCCTCCAGCTGTGGAGGAACATGAGGATGAGGAGATGCACGATCAGGAGCATCCGGAGCAGCAGCACCAGCACCAGCCACAGACGCCACCACATTCACCGCAGCACCATGCATTCCACCAGCATCAGGACTGGCCCGAGTTCTATCAGCAGTTCCAGCAGATGCAAGTTAACCAGGATCAGATCAGGGTTAACCAGGAATAGCATGGAGTTTATATTGACCAGATCCGGTCTAGACAGGACGAGATTAGGGCCGCTCAGGATCAACTTCGGGCAAACCAGGATAGTTTATATCAGGGAGTAAGTGCTGGGTTTTCATATCTGTTTGGGGAGATGCATCATGCATATCCCGACTACTTTCAGCACCCTCCACAGTTCCCACCGTGGAACCCACCTGGTTACGGAGATGCGGGTCCGTCCTTTACTAGAGACGATGATGGTGATGACGCTTAGGAGTCGGTGGTATTGATCGTTGCTGGTTGTTTTTATTTCAGTACTTTGTTTATTTTGGGTGTTTATTTTGACTGTTATTTCAAACACCTCGGTTATGTATGCTTTATTTTTCAGACTCTTTACTTTAGTTTTTATGTTATGTCTTTGTTGGGATTGCTAGTATTTTTATTTATGTAAATTATGGTTTATTTGTGATTTTTCTGTTTCTGTTCTATTTTGGTGCACATGTGACATACTTGCAGGTTTTTGGCCGACATATCTTGGACCGGAGCACGTGACAGATACAGCTTCGGAAGTCTCGTTGCATCAACATCATCTTGAGGGGAGTACTTTTATCCTTTTCTCTATATTTCGGGTCTCGCATTGGGGACAATGCGAAATTCAAGTGTGGGGAGGGGGTTAACTTTGTTAACTTTGTTTGTCCTCTAAAAAAAAAAATCAGAAAATCAGAAAAATCATTCAAAAATACCTGTATTTTGTATATATTTTAGTAAATAAACCGGTTGGTTGTGTTTTAGAAAGCTTCGGACTTGATAAAAACTCGACAAGCAAAATATATATTTTGAAAAAGGAAACCGAAAAGCGTGACAAACAAAGAAAGACTTACATGATAGTTTTCACACTTTTACCCATTCCTTCCATTATGTGAGCATATTTGAGCCTTGATATTGCTATATATTTGTTCATTTCGGATATAGGACTGAGCCGGATGTTATGTGTAATTTAGAACTTGTCACTAGTATGCTTGTTATGACCATGAACGTGCAGATTTGTGTAAAAGTGATAGAGGCACTTAGATTACCCTTTGTTGTAAACCTTGTTCTTTGTGTTGTGCTTCCCACCTTACATTACCCTTTAGGATTAACCTTGTCGAGCCTTCCCGTTTACCTTTGTTTACCCACATTATCACCCACTTAGCCAAATTTAGCCTTTTTATGTTTTAAACATTTTTAGTGTGTTAAAACTCGGTCAAAATAATCGTTTAACTAGCGGTTGTTGTAGTTTATTGTTTATTGTTTATTTATATAGTTCCTATAAAAAAACAGAAAATAAAACACCCTAAAATAGGGTGAAGTCGACGAAAATCGAGCAATTTTGAATGCTTAAATGTTAAAATATCGTTGATTAGCTCGATTGCGCAATAGTCGCCTTTTTAAGGCATTTGTATGTATAGTTGTATTGTTTGTTGCTAGTTAAACGCTACTACCGAGTTTTAACCATTTTCGCCACTTTAAATATCCATTTCCATACCCTTCGCCCAAGCCTAACGTTATAACCCGTAAAGACCTCTTGATTTACACTTTTTCGCATGTTAGTTGGTGGAGACGAGATCTTATGACAAGCTTATGATATTACACATTTCATTGACGAGGCATTGAGTGTTTGCACATACACATTTTATGTATGTTTCATAAATAAAACCGAGTGTGTGTGAACATTGTGAGTTGTGTGAAGATTAACATGTTGAGTCAATTAAATGTGAAGTCACGGCTTTTTGGTTGTCGCTATATATTTGCTTATGCTTGTTGGGTTTGAGTCTTTTGATGTTGTCTTTCGAAAAACCGGCTAACCGTTTATAGTAGTTTTGAATAAAATAGTGTGTAAATTATCGTTCTTGTTTGTTTCTATCTTTTATTGCTTTTTAGTTTAGCTTGCTTGAGGACAAGCAAGGTTCAAGTGTGGGGAGATTTGATATTCGCTAATTTACACATATTTTAGTCCCCCGTTTTACCCCTATTTTATGCGTTTTCGGCCGTAAAACCATCATTCGGATGCTTAATCATCTACACTTTTGTTTACAGGCCTAAAACAGCATACCAGACAAGATGATAGCGAAAACGAGGACTTTCCGGACAAAACGACGAAGCTGCGAACCTTCTGTTAGAAAACTGACCTGGGCGTGTGGAACGGTCGTGCGAACTAATGCACGACCGTGCATCTCCAACAAATTCAAATCAATCCGGAACTGAACGACCAGTGTGACTCAGCGTGCAAGGCATTCAAGCCCACCCCGGTGGTGCACGGGCGTTCCATATTCTGCACCCCGTGCGGATCCGATGATCAGCCAAAAGCTCGGTGATGAACGACCAATGCAGCAGCTCGTGCAACAAGATCCCGACATAGAACGACCGTGCCATCTGAAGAACGGTCGTGCGATATCGAATCTGGTCAAAGATCTGATGACTTCATGCAGTATGGTGCACCATACTCCAATAATTGCTTAAAGTGCATGGTCGTGCAACAGGAAGAACGACTGTGCGACATCGAAAAAATATAAAAACTGAACATAAACATTCTGTTCGGAACTCTGGAATTTTGGAGAGCAATTCAGGCGATTTTCAGGCTTCGGAGGCTTCTGCTTTCACCCGGATTCAAGCCACATTTTCTCGTTTAGCTCGATTACTATCCGGATTCTTAATCTTATGCTTGTTTATGGTTTGGTTTTCTAATCTTTCCATGATTTTGTTAATCTTTCAAGCATTTAGATTAATGTTTATGTATTATTGTAGCCTTTGGGCAAAAACACAACAATCCCTTGCTTGATTATCACCATTAGTGTGTTAATCTTTGTTTGTAATGACATTTTGAAGTATTTTCTATGTTAATCTTTGATGATTAGTTTGCAACCTTGTTATTGATATTGATTTCTTGATTATAAGTAATTGTGTTGGATGATTGGTATTTGGTTAGTTAAGATAGTTGAAAAATGAAGCTTAATTAATCTTGTATTAGTAAACTTTGAACTTGGTTAACTAGTTTAGCTTGGTTTAAATGTGTGCATCATGATACTAGAAATGGTTAGTGATTTAATAAAATGTAATTATTGTTAATCAAGAGAGCTTGCCGTCACGTAAGGATCTTAACGGGTTAGATGGTGTCGTTATAAATTCCTGCCATGATTTGTTAGCTTAGTTAGTAGTTTAGGCCAAAATTGCTATCTTGGTGAATTATTGTGCAAGATTTGTAAAATGAACTCGGTTGTGATTTAATCTAGTTTATGCTTGTCTCGGTGGTTGCATTGTGTTTATCGGTGTTGCTTTCCTTGATTAAGTGCGGTTAGAAAACTCCTAATGGATGACTAACTCATTTTTAAGAGATTTTCATAGACATTTATCAATTGCACGTTAAAGAACAATTTTAGGTGGTTAAAGTGTGTTTATCGTTTTAACTTTCCGAATGATTATCATGTTAGGATTCCCGAAAGGGATACTAATTGTTTCATAAATTGGAGAATTGATCGAATGCTTCTAGTGCCAAAACCGACTTAGTTGACATGCTTTGGTTGTGTATTAAGCAAGGCTATTTATCTATTATCTACTATGTTTTTATATGTATTTGTTTATGCTTACTTTAGTTTAATTAAAATCACAAAACTTATGTTTTTACCGGTAGTTTAGTGACAAGGGTCTAGTATTATTCCTCCGCCCATTTCCTTGGATCGATACTTGGTTCTTACCGATACTTTACTACATATATGACGGGGTACACTTGCCTCTTTCGTGTGTGTTTTGATGTAAAAGTAATAATCACTTTTATAAATTTAAAACCAAATCGTGTGTAATTTCATTGCAAAATTATGTATATATACGCACACGTCATTTATTTTAGATTCCTGTTGTTTATTTAATTCATTGTCCTTATCTCGAGCAATGCTTAGCCATGCCCCTATCCTCTTTTTAATGGCTTTTAGTTACTAGGACCGAATCTTGTATTGCTTGATTCACTACCCCATCCAACCCATCCCGATCGAGCCAAGAATTATAAAATCTGAAGGGAATTGAACCAAAATTACTTACCGAGGTAGCCAACGTGATTGGACTATGATCCGATTCGCATCTTGTGAGTGCCATCACCGAAGCATCCGACCACTGATTCCAAAAAGCAGGAGAAACCATGAATCTGTCTAATTTACTTAATTATCCCCCGTGTCGTTTACTTGTGTGAACTTCCTACCTCCCATAGGACATTCCGTTAGTCCATTGTCTTCAATAAATTCATTAAAAGCTTCCATGCATCCTGGGATAAATTCTTTATTAAAACGTTCTTCCGGACACCGGACTGCATTGAAATCACTCATTATTACCCACAATTCCTCCATGGACCCCAACTGTTCAGAGATTGCATTCCATAATTCATGTGTATGACCACGCCCCCTTAGAGTGTGCCAGATTAGATAAGAAAGTTTTTATGCTGAAAAATCCCTGTTTTTGTGAAAAAAGCTGGATCCCACACACATATTAAACCTCCCGACCATCCATCTGAGTTTACCCATTCATGACAACTATCCTTCTTCCCCCATATTTTACTAATTGTTATTTTTGAACCATCCTTGGACAGTGTTGTAACAACCCGACTTTTGAAGTCAAAGTACAAGTCAAAGTCAAAGGAAGAAAAGATTGCTAATTAAATCTATCATTCCTTGCTTAATTATTAATTGTACTTTCGAACCTCGATAATCGATGTATGCTAGTTACCGCTGTATTTATTTACGATTTGTAATATGTTAAGTAACAATGCGATAAACGCAGTTAAAATGCTAATCTACTTAACGTAATCTCATCGCTATCGCATCGCAACTTGAATCGCAGTTCTGGATATTGTTTTACGTGTGTGCAAAATTATGTGTTACTTGTGCATGATTATATATGTTAAGGTGTTGTTCGAAAATGCAACCGCAACTCTATCACAACGCAATCTCAATCGCGAACTAGAAACGCAAGGTTACTTATGTTGTTGTATGTTAGTTATGTAACTATTATTTAACACTATCGCATCGCTTATTCGACACTCGCTTAAACGTATCGCAACGCTCAACGCACTAAACGAAAGTCCGAAAACCAACTCACTCGAGCCATTCGATCGAATGACCCTTCGATCGAATGGTCATCCGACCGGATGGCCATCCGATCGAAAGGCCATCCGACCCACTAACTCGCACCGCCTCTTCTCCTCTTCACCTATAAATACCTCACCTGTCACATCACTGTTCATGATGTGACAGCTCTCCTCCGACCCACGCACTCTCAGACCACTTTTCTCTCGATTCCTCGTGCTTCTTGTAAGTTTTCATCTCAAATCTTGTACTTCCTTGAACTATACACACTTTCTCATCAATTCACCCACAAATCACAACTTTTAACCATGAAATCACCTGATTTCGGGCTGTTCAATGATGACGTCATCACGGGTTTGTATGAACTTCGGAGAATGACTTCATTCCAGCTAGAACGATCCGAATCTAATAGATTTCTACAATGTTTAAACACTGATTTCACCTAAATCTAAACATATTTCAAGTGCTTCAAACTTTTCCTCAAACAATCTTAACTTTTTACTCAAAAACCGATAGAATCTGAGCTCGTTCAGGCCTTTGAACATGAAACACCGTCATGAACAACTGGTTTGGATCGAACAGTTTGAGAACGAACTTCTATCAGAGAGACAACCGATTCACGGGTTGAATATGAAACACCGTCATAAACAACTGGTTTGGATCGAACGGGGTGATTCCCGTCCGACCGGATGAGTTGGACCAGATGGGGTTTCCGTTGTTTGACACGTTGTCACGTCATCTCGGTCAAACCGCAAACTTTTAACTTAACAAATTTACAAGTATCAAACAAACAAGTTGCCGAACGAATTACCGTCCGATCAGATCACCATCCGATCGAACGACTACTTGATCAGGTGACTTGTGATTTCAACACTTAACCAATTTTGCAAAACTTCAAGGAATACCAGCTCTCAAACGAATAGTCATCCGATCGGACGACCATCCGATCGAATGACTATCTGGACAAGAGAAGGAATTCTTTTGTAACGCTACACAAATGAATAACCATCCGATCGAACGGCCATCCATCCGGATGACCATCATACCGGATGGCTGGACAAATAGAGATACTTCTCAACTTTTAAAATGCTACAACGAAAACTTCAAAGTTCAAACAATACACAAACACATCCTTCCCAACGAATGACCCTCCGACCGAATGGTCATCGGTCCGGATGACCATCCGTCCAGACGGTCATCCGATCGGATCACTGTTCGTCACTCGTTCCATTCGACGCACCGCTATACTCACCGTTCAACGCTTATACTGTCGTTATCTGATCAGGCTAACTCTCCAGCGCTCCCTTCAATCCAAGACTGTGTTTATTCATTTAAACACGATCTGTGAGTATACTCGATCACTTTTTGCTTAACGCACTTTTGGGTGTTACATACGTTACCTATATCAAATCACTTCGACACACAACACAACTACTTTTATACGCTAACCGCTCTGCATGTTATACGTGTTATTCGATGAATGCTTGTATGTTATGTTTACACAGTGATTGTTGCCTAACACCTTAGCAACGATAGTACTATAGTTTGGACTCAGCACCTGTCGTGGACAGGGGTTGTTAAGGGTATTTCTTCACATGTCACAGTGGTGATATGTGTTGCGCATTCTATAACTCGCAGTCATGTCTGTGCATATTTCATTGTCGATAACCTGCTAGCTTCACATTTCTACGTGTTACATGCTGGTTATGCGTAAATCGCTTTTCGCTACTATATACTATTAAACTTGTATGCACACCTTTACACTATGTGTATTGACCTATTTTCACGTATGTGACAGGTGTTTAGGATGCTTGCTATGTTGCTGAATTTCTGTGGATTCGAGCTAGGGGAGTCTAGAAACAAACTAAATAATTTATGAGTTGTCGAAACAATATTTGTCTTTGAGAACACTATGTCTGTAATAACTGTTTCTATTTGATATGTTATGATATGGGACGTAATGTTAAATATCTAGTAATTATAGTTGTTATGGATTCTCCTGGATAACCTGTTTCGCTCAGTGCCACGCCCCGATGATATTGGATTCTGTATGCCCAAGACACATATTAAATTGATGTGGCTAGTACGTTATGATCCAAGTCGAGTCATACCCAAATACAAGCTAGACAAACACTCATAATATTTATTTGTGATATGATCAAACAAATAAATATTAACACTTAGAATATTTAGAAATTGGTTTTCCTAATAATTGCACTTGACAAACTAATAAATTATTTGGATAATTTATTTTTGAGAGAAAATTTTATTTTGTTATTTAATGGGTTAAATAACATAATAAAGGTTGCATAAGTCTTGGAAACATAAGATGTTATATTTTATAAAAAGTTATAAAATTAACCAAGACTGAAATTGTTTATAAAAGAAATTTTGAAATTTTTTTATAAAAACCAAGGTGGGCAGCCCCCTCTTCCCAAGAAGTTGTGGTCCAATCAAACAACATGCACTTGCATGTGTAAGGAAGCTTTTGATTGGGCATGTTGGGTGGTCATGTTCTCTCAATTGTTATAACTAATTTTGTATGACAAAATTGAATAAGTGGAACTAGAAAAACACTTCAAATATTTCGGCCATATGAAAGTTTCCAAGAGGAATTTTCAAATTCAATTTTCAAGTAGAAGACTTGATATGGTGCTCTAGAATTTTCGGCCAAACTTATGGTTGATCAAAAGGGTTTTTCAAGTTTAACATTCAAGTGCAAGAACTCTCAAATATTCCCTAGATGATTTTGGCCAAGAGTTGGTCTTCATAAGGGTTTTTCAAGTGAGTTCATAAGTGTAGAAATCCTAGCTAGACACAAGGTGTTTGTTGGAAGGCTTGGGGTATACAAGCTTGAGGTCTTCTACACTTGAAGGCAACCGTTCAAGAAGCATCATCTTCTTCATATCCTTTACTCCTTGGAAGGTAGTATTCTAAACACCCCATGGTTGTGTTTTAATTTTTGATGGAATGCATGTTCGTATATGGATCCGAGATTGGGTTTTACATATAAAATGGGTTTTATATCAAGAAAGTAACATGTTTTAAAATGAATATTCCGCTGCGTTTTTATTTTATAAGGATAAAATAACTTTGATAAACATGCGAAAAACCCAACAATGGCATCTAGAGCCGCTTATATGAGTGCATGCTTTATAGGATATGAAATTTTTGGGTTTCGGGTTTGGTTAAAACCCTTTGGCCGAAATTTTGTATATGGTTATCCTTTTGTTTTTTCAAGATTTACTTCCTACATGCATAAAGGAATCTTGAAAAAATTATGTCATATGGATGATTGTTTTTTTTTTGTTTGGACAAAAACCTATTTTTTCGGTTTTTTCATTCTTGACCGAAAAGTAGGTTGTAAAAAGGAAACTATTTTTGCTTCTTGAATTTTATATATGTGGATATATATATTTTGGTGTTCATAACCTAGCCATGACCTCGTGTGAATATGTTGAATATTTGTGTTTGTGATTTGTATTTAATTATTTCAAATGGTTGTAATAATTATTTATCTTTGTTCTTCCATTTGTAAAATATGTAATTTATTTATTTTCATTTGGCATATAAAATAAATAGATTAGGTGCATTTCATTTTACTAGAAAAAAATGTATTAGGATATTTTTTGTAAAAGAAGATGCAAACAAAAATGCGGTTTTGGTTTTGGCTAATTTCGGGCCTAAAGGACTTCATAGTTCTTAACGGGATTTTAGCCCGATAACCAAAACACATTTTTGAAGCCCAAAGGAGTTTGGAGCTGAATATAAAAGACATTTGGAAACTCAAAGAAAGTGGAGAAATCACAACACAAAAGGAAGACTTGAAGCATTTGGATGTGGGATCAAGTGGGAGTTCAACGACACATTACTTGTGTCAATATTCACCCTTTTGGAAGGACCTTTTGACTCACTTGTTTCGGCTAACAAGTGTGGTCAAAATAGTTGGCTATGGTTATGCACCTATTGTTATGTATGTTGTGCTTGTGTGGTTGTTTTATTTATGATTGTTTAGATGATATTTGGATATGCATGCTTAACAATTAATAATCAACAACAAGCGGTTCTTAAAAAAATCATTAAAGTTGGTTAATAAAAGGTTATTAAAAAATTAATGATTTTATAGTAAAATGAGTTTTATTAAAAAGAACATTGAAAATTTGTTTTCACAAAAGTACCAAGTATTTGAATGCATGCAAATGTATGGTACATAACGTTTTCTAAAACTAGAATTTTGAAAACTCAAAATCCCTTTTATAAAACAAGTCAAACACCATCCTTTTATACAATACTCAAATCACTTGGGAACTTTTTTGTGGGATAAAGGTCACCTAACCACATTTGAGGGAACTTGTATATTCGAGGTGGGTTTACCATGTTTGTGGGATAAAGGTCACCTAACCACTTATGTGTATAAACTCACATGTGTGTGTAAGTTGGATGACTTGATTTGGAAACCATGAACTTAGGGTCACCGAAGCATGGCGAACAAAAGGTGTTGATGGGATTAAACATGCCAACTAAACATGAAGATGTTTAACCGATCCCATAATGCTAGAAGTTGCAAAGGGTTGCAATTGTCAAACGTTGACTACCTTGTTAATTTAAATAGAGGGATAAAGGTCACCTAACCAATATTTAAGTGTAACGTTGGATTCTAGATTTTAATTATTAATTGTCTATGAGACATAAAAGGGTTTTAATGATTAAAATATAATAATATCGAAAATACTAAAATTTGAACCTTGTTAAATTTTGTAGATGGCCGCTAACAATATTACCCAAACCGTCCGTAACCTATCACTAAAAACAATCCTTGAAAAGGATCGTCTCAATCAAAACACTTTATGGATTAATATCGAAACTTAAGAATCGTTCTCAAGTAAGAAAAGATATCCTATGTGTTGAATGATCCTAATCCCGATGAACATCTTATGGAAGATAAGGATGCCTTTAACGATTGGATTAAGTATATCGAGGAAACTATGCAAGCCTCTTGCCTCATGTTAGGAACTATGATTCCCGAGATTCAAAAGGATTTTGAACATCATGAGCATACGACATGATTACCCAATTGTAGGAAATGTTCCTAAGGGTAGAACGCATCGAAATGGTTCGAGCGCTTCATACATGTCGAATGGAGGAAACCAATCAGTCTCATCTTATATCTTTAAGATTAAAAGCCACATTGATCACCTTGAAAGGCTTAATATGGGTAAAAGGGCTTTATCCATTCTAACGATCAATGAGGGTGGCAACAAGAAAGGCATAACCCCGACACCAAAGCAAATGTTGCAAATGGAAACGGGCACATCAAGGGAAAGAAAAGAAAGACTAAACCGGAACCACCGAAATCAAAAGAAGACAAAGGTTGCCATGAACGATCCATGCTTTGAGTGTGGTAGGGCATTGGAAAGGGAATTTTCCAACCTATCTCAAAGAGTTGAAAAACAAACCTCAGGTACAATCTTTATGATACATATTGACTTTAATGTTATTTCTTCAAACACATGGGCATTAGATACCTGAAGTGGAACTCATGTTTGCAATTTGTTGCAAAAGGTTCAAAAGAAATAAGCATTACAAGAAAGGAGACTATGTTTTGAAACTTCC
This sequence comes from Helianthus tuberosus, assembly GCA_030545235.1. Classification (NCBI taxonomy): domain Eukaryota; kingdom Viridiplantae; phylum Streptophyta; class Magnoliopsida; order Asterales; family Asteraceae; genus Helianthus; species Helianthus tuberosus. The sequence goes on from CM060400.1 coordinate 65,543,621, forward strand.
AAATGGTTTGGAAATTGTTTTAAGATTTTTTTGTATGCTCCTAGTTTGACTAGAAACATTATTTCAGTTTTCCTTATAAGACAATATGGTTTTGATTTGAAGTTAGTAAACAATAACATTTATATCGATGAATGACATGTTTTACTTTAAAGCTATGCTTTCAAATGGTATTTATGAATTGGTTCATATTAATACATCATTTGATAGTTCAATGTACCAAGCAATCACCAATAAACTCAAAATGGATTTGAGTGAGACCTATCTTTGGCATTATCGCCTTGGTCATATAAACAGATGTCACATGTAAATACTTCGAAAGAATGGTCTTTTGGAGACAAATGAAATTGGTTCATTTGATACATGTGAATCTTGTTTACAAAGCAAAATGACTAAGAAACCCTTTAGTGGGAAAGGGTAAAAGATTTATTAGGTATCATACATTTGGATGTATGTGATCCTTTTAAGCCAATGACTAGGAATGGTGAAAGATACTTCATTACATTAACCGACAACTATAGTAGTTATGGTTATGTGTACTTGCTGAGACACAAAGTTGAAGTTTTGAAATGTTCAAAGCCTTCAAAAGGTGAAGTACAAAATCAACTCAATCAAAGTTCTTCATTTCGATAGAGGAGGAATCGAACTCTATTTGGATATGGTTCGATCTATGATGGCTAGGAGCACATCATCTCTATCATTTGGGGTTACTCTTTGCTCTTCGCGGCCCGTATGGCCCCAACCAAGAAAGTGGATAAGACACCTTTTGAAATATGGCATGGAAGGACTCCATCATTATCATATTTAAAGGTATGGGTTGTGAAGCTTATGTGAAGCAATACACCCCAAACAAATTAAAAGTATGATCCACTAAGTGTATCTTTGTAGGATATCCTAAAGATGGTATAGGATATTAATTCTACGATCCAACAGAGCAAAAGGTATTTGTTACTCAAAAGGCTGAGTTCTTGGAAGCTAAGTTCCTTGTGGAAGGAATTAGTAGAACAGTGGAACTTGATGAGGATTAAGAACCACAAGCCGATACACGTTTGGTTAATACTAGCAATCAACAAGAGGTTGTTGAAAACGATCAAGTGGTTGATCAATACACACAAAACGTTCGTAGATCTGGTAGAATTAGTAGTCTACCTGAAAGATATGGATTTTCATTGATGGATACTATGTGGTAGATTTGGGTGAACCAACCACATACCATGATGCAATGTTAAAATACGATTATGACAAATGGCTTGAAGCCATGAACGTAGAGATGCAATCCATGTATCACAACCAAGTATGGGAATTGGTTGTGCCACCTCTTAACTCCAAAGTAGGTGGAGGTAAGTGGGTTTTCAGGAAGAAAACCGATATGCATGGTAACTTGGATACTTATAAAGCGAGACTTGTAGCAAAAGGTTTCACTCAAACTCAAAGGGTCGATTATGATGAGACCTCCTCGCCCATGGCAATGCTAAAGTCAATAAGGATATTATTTGCCATACCTGCATAATATGATTATGAGATTTGGCAAATGGATGTCAAAACGGCTTTCCTTATTAGATATCTTAAGGAAGATGTCTATATAGTTCAGCCTGAAGGTTTTGTCGGTCCAAAACATCCTGAAAAAGTATGCAAGTTAAAGAAATCAATCTGTGGATTGAAACAAGCATCTAGAAGTTGGAATCACCGTTTTGATGAAGAGATTAAGGAATATGGATTCATCAAGAACGTCGATGAAGCTTGTGTATATATGAAGGCTAGTGGGAGCATCATCACTTTCTTAGTACTGTATGTCGATGACATTCTACTATTTGGAAATGACATGCCAAACAAGGAAGGTGTAAAAACCTGGCTTGGAAGTTGTTTTTCCATTAAGGATCTTGGTGAAGTCGCCTATATTTTGGGAATAAAGATCTATAGGGATAGATCAAGGCGCTTGATAGGTTTAAACTAAAGTGCATACATTGACAAAGTCTTGAAAAGGTTCAAGATGGAGAACTCTAAGTAAGGTTTGGTACCTATTCAAGAGAGGATAATATTGAGTGCGTCTCAATGTACAAGCTCAAAGGATGAGCAAGAAAGAATGAAAGGAATCCCATATGTGTCTGCTATAGGATCCATTATGTATGTAATGATATGCACTAGACCGGACATGTCATGCGTTTTAAGCATGACGAGAAGATACCAGCGAGTAACAGTCATTGGGTGGCTGTTAAAATATATATTGAAATACCTTAGAAGGACTAAGGATATATTTCTAATATATGGATCTGGTGAAGAAGAACTTGTTGTAAAGGGTTACATGGATGCGAGTTTCGGAATTCGTTGTAAAGGGTTACATGGATACGAGTTTCCAAACCGATCGAGATGATTCTCGATCACAATCAGGGTAGCATTATCCACTACAGAATCAGAATACATCGCCGCTTCATTGATCAAGATAATTCATATGGATCTACCACTTGAATTATTGCTGATCTAGGGGTAGTCCCTACGATTCAGGACCCCTAGAGATCTTTGTGATAACGATGGTACGATTGCTCAAATCAAGGAACCACGTGCACATCAAAAGACTAGGCACATTGAGCGGAGTTTCAACTACATAAGGGATGAAGTTGAAAAAGGAAAGATATGTGTTCACAAAGTTCACACTGATCAAAATATTGCGGATCCACTCACGAAGCTCCTAGAACGAGCAAAGCATGAAGGGTCATACTTGTGCCTTAGGACTTCGATATTCTAGTGATTGGATTTGATCTATTTTGTATTTGGATATTGGAACAATTGTTTTATAACTCTTTATGGTATGTTGAGTTATGTTCCATTTTAGCATGTTTAAATCCGTGAATAAGTCACTTATTCTAAATGTCCGTAGTCGATCATACTTGTGGGAACAAATATGAATGTAAGACTATTATGAACTTGGATTGGTGGATATTAATTTAGTATGAATATAGAGCAAAGTGTTGCTGCCGAAGTTCATAGATATTTGTGGGATACAAATATTGGACTGACTCGCTCTCAAATATTACTTCATGGAATCATTTGTGATTGATCATAAGTAAATTTGAGTAAAGGAGAATATCATTGTATCCTCTGACCTGAGATACATATTGGGTCTTGATATTCACCAAATATTGTACCTTGACTTATTTCTTCGCTGTCAGTAATATGACAGTACATAAGGCTAAGCTCAGGTGTGATACAAGGTGATTGTGAGAGACGTATGTAGTCAAGAAGGGATTTGTTCCTCTTATTCGTTGAGAGTAAGATGTCTAAGGCCTGCTAAAGTTAAATCAACAGAGAGTGATCACTCTCTGTCTCTGGATTTTACATGACATCTGCAACAAAGGGATAAATGATAGATTCACCTAAATCATATTCAAGTAAGGGACTTGAAGGGGATGATGTTATTGAATGGGACATATAGTCATACGTATTAGGGGTAGTAAACCGTAGTTAGGTGTTATTTACTACTTGCATCAATCTTCTATGTATCTTATGAAAGTGGGAGATTGTTGGATTCTGTATGCCCAAGACACATATTAAATTGATGTGGCTAGTACGTTATGATCCAAGTCGAGTCATACCCAAATACAAGCTAGACAAACACTCATAATATTTATTTGTGATATGATCAAACAAATAAATATTAACACTTAGAATATTTAGAAATTGGTTTTCTAAATAATTGTACTTGACAAACTAATAAATTATTTGGATAATTTATTTTTGAGAGAAAATTTTATTTTGTTATTTAATGGGTTAAATAACATAATAAAGGTTGCATAAGTCTTGTAAACATAAGATGTTATATTTTATAAAAGTTATAAAATTAACCAAGACTTAAATTGTTTATAAAAGAAATTTTGAATTTTTTTTTTTATAAAAACCAAGGTGGGCCGCCCCCCTCTTCCCAAGAAGTTGTGGTCCAATCAAACAACATGCACTTGCATGTGTAAGGAAGCTTTTGATTGGGCATGTTGGGTGGTCATGTTCTCTCAATCGTTATAACTAATTTTGTATGACAAAATTGAATAAGTGGAACGAGAAAAACACTTCAAATATTTCGGCCATATGAAGGTCTCCAAGAGGAATTTTCAAATTCAATTTTTCAAGTAGAAGACTTGATAAGATGCTCTAGAATTTTCTGCCAAACTTATGGTTGATCAAAAGGGTTTTTCAAGTTTAACATTCAAGTGCAAGAACTCTCAAATATTCCTAGATGATTTCGGCCAAGAGTTGGTCTTCATAAGGGTTTTTCAAGTGAGTTCATAAGTGTAGAAATCCTAGCTAGACACAAGGTGTTTGTTGGAAGGCTTGGGGTATACAAGCTTGAGGTCTTCTACACTTGAAGGCAACCGTTCAAGAAGCATCATCTTCTTCATATCCTTTACTCCTTGGAAGGTAGTATTCTAAACACCCTATGGTTGTGCTTTAATTTTTGATAGCATGCATGTTCGTATATGGATCCGAGATTGGGTTTTACATATAAAATGGGTTTTATATCAAGAAAGTAACATGTTTTAAAATGAATATTCCGCTGCGTTTTTATTTTATAATGATAAAATAACTTTGATAAACATGTGAAAAACCCAACAGATGATTCCGCCATCGGTTGGGGTGTGACAAGTGTCTCCTGTAATGCAACGAATTTAGGTTTTTCCTTTTTAATTAACTCTCCTAATGCAATAAGTTTGTGGTCTTCATTCACCCCTCTAATATTTAGAGATAATATCTTCATTGATAACTATTATGAACCCCTTCCTCTCGAATCGCGGATTTCAAACTATTTTCAAAACCCGACAATTGAATACTGATACTCTTCCCCATTTCAATCATTTTACTAACCTCTGTGTCAACGTTACTTTCCTCTACAAGTTAGTTGATAGCCTTGGTGTAACACCCCAATCGCGTAATACAACAACACGCGGCGGAAATATCGGGGAGTCACGTTACAAGAATCTAACTATGAAGATAGATAGATGCTATAAGGATTTGGTTCGGTTTCATTGAATCATAACATACGCATTAAAATACACAAAGAATCCAAACAAGGACTTCCATTTAGTACTTTAAACATCCCACAAGAATCTAGCTATGAAGATAGATAGATGCTATAAGGATTCGGTTTGGTCACATTGAATCATTGAATCACAAAATCCTAAATCCTAATGGTGATTCAGTTAACACCACGAATGGTAATACAATAAGCACACTTATATATAGGAAGTACCAGCGGCGTATCCACCATGTCCTTATTGTATTACTCTAGTTTCGTTATCTAAATCACCAACAATCTCTACACATAAACAATAACCATCGGCATGTAAAGCACTTCTTAGAAATCTCACTATGAAGATATAAAGATTTAAGATTGTACTTTAAATATCCTACAAGAATCTAACTATGAAGATAGATAGATCCTATAAGGATTTGGTTCGTGTTCTCAATCGTCGTGTCTTGCATAATAGGAATAATACACAAAAAAGCACTCAGTAAACACATATATGCCGTACATTTGAGAAAAATTGATTACACATATAAATCACCCCAAAACATTTGAAAACGTAAAAGAGGGGAACTATGTACTCACTTGGGATTGTGTATAGGTCTTGTTCAAATGATTAAACCAAGCTCAAAGGATCAAGAGTTCAAGTGTTGAAGTGGTTCCTAGTGTATCAGATGACTACATGTTAGTGTGTCGAAACTTGAAAATGGGACATCGGATAGAATGAAGTCTTATAAACCAAATGAGTGTTGGAACTCAAGTTATATGGTTAAATAAAACTTAACATTCTGATTTGGAAAGGAACCTAAGTGCTTTTGACCCGTTATGACTCGTTAAAGTAGTTTACGCTACTTTAACGGGTCATTTGCGTAAATATGCTATCAGATGGTCAAATATGTCCTATGATAAGTCTTATATGTCAAAACATGTTTGATAATGTTGTAACATTAGTTTATATGTCAAAAATTTGGTTACATATGCTTAAAATCGATTTATGCGCAAAAAGGCATTTTGGTCATTTTTAAGAACACAAAAGCGACTTATCATATAACTAACCAAACGATGTGACCATAAGGTATAACATCAGTAGGTTATTCCCAATACAACTATGGTCACCAATATGTGTTTGGTCAGATCCTAAGATGTAACACCTCGAAAATTTGTGATCAATGAAATAACGACACGTGTCATGTAAGACAAAAGTGATATAAACCCGGATCTAGTTAAAGATGTATGGCAGGATTTAAAAGTGTCGTCATGTTAATTTATACCTCTGAACGACCTCGTTATGAATCCCAAGACCCTAACATATATTACAAACATCTGATTTACATTCAATCCGGTAATTACTAGTAATAATTGATTCATATTTGCAAGAGTGGGATCCTAGGAGGATATGCACGATAAACCTTCATTTATGGTTTTTCTTTAAAGTCCAAGAAAACATTGCAACATGGTAGGGTACATAACTGTTCAAGCATGATGTAGAGGCCCCAAACTGATAATTCATGACCCAAATTCGTTATACATTAGTTACCCGTTCGAAACTTGAAAGGTCAAGAGATTTTTGCTTCTGATAAAGGTCTTACGGACCATAAGAGACCCCCTTACGGTCCGTAAGGAGTGCCCAGCGACCAGATTGTTGACAACTGCCTGTTTAAATGATTTAACCGACTTAAAATACCATTTTCACTTCCATGGGCGAACCCTACATGCTTTTAGACCTTAGGGACACTTGTGGATGATCCAAGATCAGTTGTAGCATGATTTGTCATGATCACAAGCCCTCAAATTCACTATAAAAGGCCCTCATGTTGCAACATTTTGATCACACCTTCCATCTGCATTTGTGGAACTTCCTGGAGCATAAGATCAGTCCCCAAGCATCTCTAATCGTGCATTAGACCTTGGTAAGCATCCTTGATCTTCCTTAGTTGAGTTTTGCTTAGTTATTAGCATAAAAGTCAAACCGTCGTAATTAAGGATTGACTTATTGATTAATCACAAATGGTCCAGTGATTAGTCAAACTTAAGGTAGTTATGAGTTAGTATTTATGTGGGCAATAAACCCTTAAAAGGGCACCCTCTGATTCCTGTCCTAACTTAGTCATTTGTCGGGTCAAAGTTGTTTAGAAAAAGTCAACAGAAACTTAATTTGCGAATTAACATGTAATTAGCAATGTAGAAGGCATGTAACCTATTTTACCACTCATATAACTTAGTAATAAATGTAAGAACATGTCTAAGCATGTTCGACCCGACAATTTTCTGTTTAAACCCGGTTCGGAACCGAAAGTCGCAAAACTTTGACTTTTGCTTTGACTTCAGTTCTGACCCGATCTAGTATGATTTGAAAATGCCTTAGAGCTTCCTTAGGACCAGGCTACATGTTGGTATAACCCTCTGTGGTTGGTTCATAGATTACCCGATTCGTTTACACGTTTCCGTTAATTGCTTAATGTTGACCATAATGCCCTTTTGACCATAAAACGAGAATTTTGGATATGTGAGAGGACAATAATCTTTGTTACTGATTTATAAACATATCCCTAAAGTTTCATATCAGTTCGAGGTCCAAAATAGGAGTTATGCTAAATAGCGCATTTAAGAAGCTTTTTGTTAATTAAACGGCACAATTAGCATAAAGCCTATCTAAACCCAATTTTGACACCAAACCTTTTACCCACTGATGTAATATAATATTTTGGGATTTTTGAAGATTTTTAATTATTTTTAACCAGCTCATAACCTAAGGTTATGGCGTTGATTCGGTAAATACCGATTATACCCTTTTTGGTTATAAAATGAGTTCTACATAATATTTTGACACCAATCCAATTGCTACTGATTTTAAATAATAAATGGAGTATTTTGAACTTTATAACCAGATCAGAAAACTCAGATTTCCTGTATAACCCGGAAATCGCTTAAAATGGCTTTTTAAGCGTATTAAACACATAGTTTATGTTTAAAACCATTTTTTGTCATATAAGACTTATCACAACTGATATGACCTATAAAAATAAGTTATTTTACTGATGTATTCGGACCCGAATCTCAGAATTTCATTTAATCTCTTTTATAACCTTTAAAATGACCAAAATACCCATACGGGGCTTAAATTGAGATTAAACTCGTTTTGGGCATAATGGAAGGTATCCTACTGATATCACAACCTATTTAAGGCATATTAACTTAGGAAACCTATAAATGACTCTCATGGTTACCCGTTACGCTTCTTGCGCATTCGGTTCGGTTTATGTAACTAGTTTGCATAAATTAGCCGAAACGGGTCAAACCTTATCGTTTTTATCTCAAAATCCAGAATGTGTTTAGATTACCCATATTATACAAGTCTTCAAAATTGTCGGGTCTAAATCACATTCTATTCTGGTCTTCGCTTAATCGTGCGTTCGAACCGTATCTTTATTTAAAACTAACCGGTCTAAGTTTAGGCTTAATTAAAGACCCGTTAGGATTCTAATAGGTTATTATAAACCTTCGTTCCAGAATAGGAGACCCGGTAAAAGCTACACGCACTTGCTATTTGTGATTGATACTTGCAAAGGTAAATACCTTTAACCTATTTTCCCTATACGAGCTTGGGGTATGGTATATAAAATACCGCTTGGTCGGGCATTGAATCTTTAATCGAATAGAGGTTAAACCATTGATATGATCCGTTTTGAAATGTCTTGTTTGCTTAAAAGCCTTTGGGTGGTTAATGACCATGTCCCGGATATCCTTGGCATCATCTTACGAGATGGCCACGACCTGAGCACGGGGTGTAGGCGTACACCCGTCAGTGCATAAATAAATAATGTGGTGTGTCTATTGATCTTTAACCCGGTCTACGGATCGGGCTACTGAACGCATAAGGAACATGTAATTCTTTTACAAGATTATATTCAAATAATTATCCCAAGTTATAAAAAGTTTGTGCCACGTGCATTCAAATCAATTTTTATTAAACCTTTTCAAATGAGTCGTTAATTGTATTTACCAGTGTAAACTGACGTATTTTCCCAAAAACGTTAAGTGCAGGTACTACGCGAACTAGGTTGGCTTTCTCTTAGCGTCCACAATAAGTCTCGCAAGCTTTGATGTCAAAACTGTTGAACAATGTTTCCATTTTATTTTGATCCACCCGTGGATTATTTTCAACTGTTTGTGATACTTGATATTACAATTATATTCGATTGAAATATATCTATCTTTTGCTTCCGCTGTGCATATTAAATATTGTGTTGCTTGACTATAACGATATCAACTATGTCACGATACTCCCCACCGGGCCCACCAGTAATACGTGGAAATATCGGGGTGTGACATAAGATCGACCAAACGGGTCAGATTCAAAAGTCAAAGCGGTGTTCAAGACCACTCGACTTACGACCCTAATAAAGCACTAAACTTGAAGTGACGAGTTAGACATGTCAAAACATGTCTAACTAAGTTAAAAAAACTGATTTGGTATCAAAACTTGGTGTTTTGATACCCGAAAATAGTTTCGTCGTAAAATTCACATAATGCGCATCTTTGACCGAAACTTTGACTCGTCACTTCAACTAGTAAACATGGTAATCAGAAGGTGAAATCGCAAGGGATTATAACCTTCGTGATTACGATCACGTTGCAAAGTTCGAATGAACTTTAACTTGACCAATTAAGATCAGAATCGAAAGTCAAACAGAAAATCAAACTGTTTGACTTTTAGCTCATAACAAGCTAAAACAAATGAAATAGACTAAGATGAGAACTTACTTGTGTTGAGAAACACTTAAGAACTCAGTAGTAGGTCTCCAAAAAGATGGAAACAACTCCAAGAGAGTGGGAGAAGAAAAGTGTGAATGAGCAAGGAATTTGTGGTGAAATGGCTTGCTATTTATAGTTGTTTGGGTGTAATAAGATCATTCCAAGTGTCCCTAGAGGTGGCATGATCATGAGGGAGGTCCTAACACTTGTCATTTGCAGGAAACAAGCTGGAAATTCGAGATATTGGGCTCCAAGCAAAGGAAAAACCATGGTTGCCATAATTCTGTTTGCTGGGCACCCCTTACGGACCCTAAGGGGTGTAGGCATACGGTTCGTATGGCTTGGTCAGGGGCAAAGTTTCCTTATTTGGCAGGTTTGGCCCCTAGACTTGTTTTGTCGTGTTTTGTCACTTTTAACCTAATTTTTAGGTTATATAAAGGTGTTAAAGCATATGTAACTTGGTTATTGTCCGAAAATGTCATGGATGTCGGTTCGTTCGGTTGTACGATTACGCGTTTCGCGAAAATACGTAAAACGCTTTAACGAACACGAAAATGATCGAAATTGCGCAACTATTGATATTTTTGCATTCTCATCAATAAAATACAAGGTCTTTACCCCTCGGTCTCCTTTCCCGAGTTGGATGGCGCCGTTCGACGATTGTTGTAGTCCCTCCTTCCCCTGTTTTACACTAATCTATCGTTACTTTTCCTTAACGTACCTAGGAATAAAGGTGGGAATTTTAGTTTAGGTCTAACAGGAGATCTGTTTAGATCAATGATATCAAAAAAATTAGTACATCTTTTTCTGGACCCAAGCCCACTTTCTTCTAAAACATCTGAGCTCTCGTTTATCTCTAAGTCACTTGGGCCCGTACCCTCACTTTCGATGTTGTTAGGCCCATTTTCCATATCCTGGTGGACCCGCTAGACTGTCTGTCTCGCACCGGCGAGCTCCTTCTACTACAATGAGTGCCGATCCTCAGGGAAACTGGAGGAATCATTTGGAGCCCGCTAGACGGTTTGTCTCGCACAACTCAACACCTCCCTATCGCCACTCCTTTGGGCCGCATTCGGAAAACGAACCCGATAACCCACAACCTTCATATATACCTCTCCAGCGATCCCTTTCGCACCATTCCTTCGGCGACCCCACTCCTGTTTTTCAGGTCCGGTTTAACCCGGCAAACTATACTCAAGAACCAGTGGGTTTTAACCCATTGGGACCGGAGGATCACTTTTCCAGCGATCACGCCATGGATATGGATGAGGACACCGACCCTATGGAGCCTGCAACCGGGACCCCCAACCATCCTATCGAGGTCTCTGATGGTTCATCCTTTCACGGATCACCCTACGGTGGTCCAGACAATTTCCAGGCAAGGTTTAACCAGCATGAATGGTACTTCACACCTTCTCACCATTCATCGCCCCACCATCAGCAGCAGCAGCAGGATCCATCCGGGGATTCGTGATTCGTGGCAGTCACGCCACCGCCTCCACCACTGCCAGTTCATCAAGCACCTCCAGAACCACCGAGGCGTAGGAGGACAGGTGCGCGAATATCCACACGAGGAGGGGATTTTCATTTTAGCACCCCCCATCACTCAAGTGGCAGTCACTATCCGCCATTGCATGAAGACCCGCAAATGGGTGGGCCTTCAAACCCAGTTCCAGATGTGAGTTCTGCACCAGTTGCACCACCACCGCCACCGATGGGTTTTGATAACCCGATTCCTGCATACACCAGTTCAATGGTGTACAATCCGTTTGAGCAGCCGGTTCACACTCACTATAACTATGCCGAAGCCGACCCGTACCTTGTGGTGGCAAACTACAACGCCCTTCATCCTGAAGGACCGTATGGAGCTCCTTGGGGAGTGGGATATCCAACTCATGGATATCAAGTACCTGCTTGACCACCGATTCGGCAACAGTCGCAGCCACCACGATTTTCCCCACCGAAACAGGAGGAAATCCTCCAAAGACTAAGTCGGGTGGAACATGAATTCCAAGAGGAACGTAGGAACAACAGGGGTTTCCTCAAGGGCCTAGCGAGCTTGCTAAAGGGGAAGAAGAAGAGGGATCATTAAAATCCCTATATGTATTGTTGTATTTCCTATTTCAATCAAGTCCCGGCGTGGACATTTATCTGTGTATTTAGTCCCTGCGTGGACTTGTCTTTTTAGTCCCTGCGTGGACTTGTCTTTTTAGTCCCTGCGTGGACATCTATTCTAGTATTTGGTCCCTGCGTGGACTTGTATTATCAGGTTTAGCCCCTACGTGGGCAAATTGTTTCTGTTAAAAGTCCCGTTTAGGGCAATGTGTAATCCTTTTAAAAATTAATGGAATGTTAAGTTTATAAATTTCATTTTTGCCATTATATGCATAAATATATTATACATGAAATAAATAAATCAAAATCATTCTTTTAAAAATAATCTGCCTATTAAATATTAAATGAGAATCTTAAAGGTATAACCTAGCCTGCATGTCATTATAAGACTTGGCCAAGATGGTAAGACCTGTTTAAAAGATTCGGATCCCTGTTAACATCTGAAAACATGTTAGCACTCCTGGCAGACGTGATTCGTTAAAAATCACACACGTCATTCTTATATAAGGATTCTTTAAAAGATTCCTAACCTAACTTAATGATCTATAAATCATGGGTTTAAATCATCAATTAAGATGATCGTATGTTGACCATCCATTGGTAATATAGTGCCTACGGGCCCTGCTCATTGTCATATAAGACAAAAGACAGTAGTAGTCTACGACTCCCTGTCAGAGAAGGTTAACTATGCTCAAACTTTAATGCCTTGATTCTCTGAAATCATGGCTTATAATTTAAAAATGTCCCCGTGACTAGGCCTTTTGTGCTACTAATAAAACTGTTATCGTTTTATAATTAGGATAAAATATAATAAAAATCTTAAATAAATATGATTAACAAATTAACCAAATATGGCATGTGTTACCATGGTTAAGGAATTTCCATAAAAGACAATTCCATAGTAAACTTCCAAATAAATTATTGTCAACATTTTATGTAACAGTTCAAGATACAATGGCTGACTCGGATGAGATCAACAGTCATCCACGGGGGAATCAGGATGATGCCCGAATTAATATAGCGGGTGCTGAACTACAAGCGTTAATAGACAACACTGTTACGAAAGCCATAGAGCGGCAGTATCAGGAATATAGCGAGACTCAGAGTAGGACCCTATCCGCACCGCATTCCAAGCCTAAGACTCATTCTGAGGCTCACAACAAGCCACCACCCTCTAAGAAAGATGAGCCAAAGAAAAACGATGACGATCGTCAATCTTCAAATCAGCAAAGTGTCCCATCTCAAAGGATCGTACTGAATCAAGGACCCCGTGATAAGGGTTGTTCCTACAAGTATTTTGTTTCATGCAAACCCAGGGATTTTACTGGGGAGAAAGGAGCTATAGACTGCATGACATGGTTGGATGAGATGGACACCGTGGTTGATATCAGCGGGTGCGCTGAAAAGGATGTGGTAAAGTTTGTGTCTCAATCGTTCAAAGGTGAGGCCTTAGCCTGGTGGAGATCGTTGATTCAAGCTTCTGGGAAGATTCCACTGTACAATATGACATGGGAACAATTTGTTACCCTCATCAGGGAAAACTACTGCCCTCAGCATGAGGTAGAAAAGATTGAGTCGGATTTTCTGTCATTGGTTATGAAGAATCTGGATTGCCAAGCTTACCTTACGAGCTTTAATACAATGTCAAGGTTGGTTCCTTATCTGGTGACCCCGTAATCCAAAAGAATAGCTCGTTTCATTGGGGGCTTAGCCCCAGAGATCAAGGCAAGTGTAAAAGCCTCTCGGCCAGCTACTTTCAGATCTGTAGCTGATATATCTTTGTCCCTCACACTGGACGCGGTCAGACAGAGATCGCTAAGGAACACGGATGCCGAGAAAAGAAAGCGTGAAGATGACAATTCACGACGGTCAGATAAGAAGCACAGGGGAAACAATGACCACAAGAAGGGGTCTGGTTCTAAGAAGGATTGGCATCAATCTGGAGATAAGCCCAAGTGTAAGATTTGTCAGAAGCACCACTTTGGGAGGTGCAGACTTGACACAAAATCCCAATCTCAGCCGAGGCCTTGTGGGATTTGCAAATCTTCGGAACATAAGACCCTAGAGTGCAAGAAGCTGAAGGACGCAACGTGTTACAGTTGCAACGAAAAAGGGCACATTAAGATAAATTGCCCAAAATATGCAAAGAAAGCTGATGAAGGAAAGAAGACCAATGCTAGGGTCTTCAGGATGGATGCAAAGGAAGCTGTGCAGGACGACAATGTGATCACAGGTACCTTCCTTATAAATGATGTTTATGCGAGAGTGCTATTTGATTCAGGAGCTGATAAATCATTTGTAGATAATAAGTTTTACAAATTGCTGAATTTACCTGTTAAGACCTTAAGTGTGAAATATGAGGTGGAATTAGCAGATGGCACCTTAGAAACCGCCTCAACCATATTAGATGGATGTTTCAAATCCATTAAGAACCACTCTTTTCCTTTGTCCCCACTTCCTTTAAAATTAGCCAGTTTCGACATAGTTTTGGGTATGGACTGGTTATCTCATAACCAGGCCCAGATTGTCTGCAATAAGAAGCAAGTGGTGATCAAGACTCCGTCTGGTGAATCACTTACCATTCAGGGAGATACCCAGTATGGACTGCCTGAGCAAGTAACCATGCTCAAGGCCTCTCGGTGTTTGAAGAAGGGTTGTGTCATCTACATGGCACAAGTGATTATGGATGAGTCGAAGCCTAAGATTGAGAATATCCCCGTCATTTCGGAATACCCTGAAGTTTTTCCTGAAGAACTACCTGGTTTACCACCAGATAGGCAAGTGGAATTCAGAATTGACATCATCCCTGGAGCAGCACCTGTTGCTAGAGCACCTTATAGGTTGGCACCTACAGAGATGAAGGAATTGAGGATACAACTAGATGAATTGCTAGCCAAGGGTTTCATTAGACCTAGTTCGTCTCCTTGGGGAGCACCAATCTTATTTGTCAAGAAGAAGGATGGATCGATGCGTCTGTGCATCGATTACCGTGAGCTTAATAAGGTCACTATCAAGAATAGGTATCCATTGGTGTTTGAAGAAGGGTTGTGTCATCTACATGGCATAAGTGACTATGGATGAGTCGAAGCCCAAGATTGAGAATATCCCCGTCATTTCGGAATACCCTGAAGTTTTTCCTGAAGAACTACCTGGTTTACCACCAGATAGGCAAGTGGAATTCAGAATTGACATCATCCCTGGAGCAGCACCTGTTGCTAGAGCACCTTATAGGTTGACACCTACAGAGATGAAGGAATTGAGGACACAACTAGATGAATTGCTAGCCAAGGGTTTCATTAGACCTAGTTCGTCTCCTTGGGGAGCACCAATCTTATTTATCAAGAAGAAGGATGGATTGATGCGTCTGTGCATCGATTACCGTGAGCTTAATAAGGTCACTATCAAGAATAGGTATCCATTGCCCAGGATCGACGATATGTTCGATCAGCTTTAAGAGGCAAGTTACTTCTCTAAGATTAACTTACGGTCAGGCTATCACCAACTGAAGGTTAGAGATGAAGACGTACACAAGACTGCATTTAGGACTCGTTATGGTCACTACGAGTTCCTAGTGATGCCTTTCGGGCTCACTAATGCACCTGCCGCATTCATGAATCTCATGAACCATGTCTGCAAACCATACTTGGACAAATTTGTTATCGTCTTCATTGACGACATTCTGATTTATTCAAAGAATCAGGCCGACCATGAGAAACATCTTCGATGTATTCTTTCACTACTTCAGCAGGAGAAGCTCTATGCCAAATTCTCTAAATGTGAATTTTGGCTTCGTGAAGTCCAATTTCTTGGACATATGGTTAGTGAATGCGGAATCCAAGTAGATCCCGCTAAGGTTGAAGCTGTCATGAATTGGCAAGAGCCGAAGATGCCCACATAAATTCGCAGTTTCTTGGGATTGGCAGGATACTACAGGCGCTTTATTGAAAATTTTTCAAGAATTGCTGCACCCCTAACTTCCTTGACTAGGAAGGATATTAAGTTCAACTGGGGACCCAAGCAGCAAGAATCCTTCGATATTCTCAAACAAAAGTTGAGCAATGCTCCTGTTTTGACATTGCCTGAAGGTACCGAAGAATTCGTGGTTTACTGCGACGCATCACACACTGGCATGGGGTATGTACTTATGCAGAAAGGCAAGGTTATCGCCTATGCTTCACGTCAGTTAAAGGTGCATGAAAAGAATTACACCACCCATGACTTGGAGTTGGGTGCCATTGTATTTGCACTAAAACTATGGAGGCACTATTTATATGGTATCAAATGTGTGATCTATTCTGACCACAAGAGCCTGCAACATCTGTTTAACCAAAAGGATTTGAACATGAGGCAACGACGTTGGATGGAAACTTTGAATGATTATGATTGTGAAATAAGATACCATCCTGGCAAGGCGAATGTAGTCGCAGATGCCTTGAGTCGCAAGGAAAGGGTGAAGCCTATAAGAATCAATGCCAAGAGCATTGAGATAAAGAATAATTTGAACGAAAAGTTGTTAGCTGCACAGAAGGAAGCTGTGTTGGAAGCTAACTATCCTAATGAAAAGTTAGGAGTGACTGAAGAACAGTTATCCTATGGCAAGGATGGAATCCTAAGGTTAAATGGACGAATATGGGTTCCAGTTTATGGAGGACTTCGGGATGTTATCCTCCAGGAAGCCCATAGTTCTAAATATTCCATTCATCCTGGAGCTGATAAGATGTACCAGGATCTAAAGGCAAACTATTGGTGGATAGGCTTGAAGAAGTCTGTAGCTGCCTATGTAGCTAAATGTTTGACGTGTGCGCAAGTCAAAGCAGAACATCAAAAGCCGTCAGGTTTGCTACAACAGCCTGAACTTCCCACGTGGAAGTGGGAAATGGTGACGATGGATTTCATCACCAAATTGCCAAAGACAAGGAAAGGAAATGATACCATATGGGTGATAGTTGATAGGTTGACTAAGTCAGCACATTTCCTACCCATTAAGGAGACCTATAGCTCCGACATGTTAGCCCAATTGTACGTAGATAAGATTGTATCTCTACCTGGTGTACCAGTGTCTATTATCTCTGACAGAGATACTAGATACACGTCACATTTTTGGAAAAGTTTCCAACAATCTTTGGGCATGCGCTTAAATTTTAGTACGGCTTACCATCCTCAGACGGAAGGCCAGAGAGAGCATACAATCCAATCTTTGGAAGACATGCTTCGTGCATGTGTGATTGACTTAGGTGGTAGTTGGGATAACCACCTGCCATTAATCGAGTTCTCGTACAACAATAGCTATCATACGAGCATCAAGGCTGCGCCCTTCGAGGCCTTGTATGGTAGAAAGTGCAGAACTCCCGTTTGTTGGGCGGAAGTTGGAGATGTCCAACTGACAGGACCGGAAATAGTCTTTGAAACGACAGACAAGATTGTCCAGATTCGTGACCGCCTGAAAGCTGCCAGGGATAGGCAGAAAAGCTACGCAGATCTAAAGCGTAAACCTTTTAACTTCGAGGTAGGTGACAAAGTGTTGCTTAAAGTATCACCCTGGAAGGGAGTGATGCGATTTGGTAAGAAAGGCAAGTTAAGCCCGAGATACATAGGACCATTCGAGGTCATCGAACGTGTCGGATCAGTTCCCTATAAGTTAAACTTACCTGAAGAGCTCAGTGGTATTCACAATGTATTCCACATCTGCAATCTGAAGAAGTGTTTCGCTGATGAATCACTAGTCATACCACATACAGATGTGCACATAGAAGAGAGCTTGAAGTTTGTTGAAAAACCTGTGTCGATCGAGGATCGACAGGTTAAGAAGCTTCGAAGGAAGCATGTACCGATCGTAAAGGTTAAATGGGATGCCCGTAGAGGTCCCGAGTACACATGGGAGGTTGAGTCCACAATGAAAGAAAAGTACCCTCATTTATTTCAGTAAATCTCGAGGTTGAGATTTCTTTTAAGAGGGTGAGGATGTAACACCTCGAAAATTTGTGATCAATGAAATAACGACACGTGTCATGTAAGACAAAAGTGATATAAACCCGGATCTAGTTAAAGATGTATGGCAGGATTTAAAAGTGTCGTCATGTTAATTTATACCTCTGAACGACCTCGTTATGAATCCCAAGGCCCTAACACATATTACAAACATCTGATTTACATTCAATCCGGTAATTACTAGTAATAATTGATTCATATTTGCAAGAGTGGGATCCTAGGAGGATATACACGATAAACCTTCGTTTATGGTTTTTCTTTAAAGTCCAAGAAAACATTGCAACATGGTAGGGTACATAACTGTTCAAGCATGATGTAGAGGCCCCAAACTGATAATTCATGACCCAAATTCGTTATACATTAGTTACCCGTTCGAAACTAGAAAGGTCAAGAGATTTTTGCTTCTGATAAAGGTCTTACGGACCGTAAGAGACCCCCTTACGGTCCGTTAGGAGTGCTCAGCGACCAGATTGTTGACAGCTGCCTGTTTAAATGATTTAACCTACTTAGAATACCGTTTTTCACTTCCATGGGCGACCCCTACATGCTTTTAGACCTTAGGGACACTTGTGGATGATCCATGATCAGTTGTAGCATGATTTGTCATGATCACAAGCCCTCAAATTCACTATAAAAGGCCCTCATGTTGCAACATTTTGATCACACCTTCCATCTGCATTTGTGGAACTTCCTAGAGCATAAGATCAGTCCCCAAGCATCTCTAATCGTGCATTAGACCTTGGTAAGCATCCTTGATCTTCCTTAGTTGAGTTTTGCTTAGTTATTAGCATAAAAGTCAAACCGTCGTAATTAAGGATTGACTTATTGATTAATCACAAATGGTCCAGTGATTAGTCAAACTTAAGGTAGTTATGAGTTGGTATTTATGTGGGCAATAAACCCTTAAAAGGGCACCCTCTGATTCTCGTCCTAACTTAGTCATTTGTCGGGTCAAAGTTGTTTAGAAAAAGTCAACAGAAACTTAATTTGTGAATTAACATGTAATTAGCAATGTAGAAGGCATGTAACCTATTTTACCACTCATATAACTTAGTAATAAATGTAAGTACATGTCTAAGCATGTTCGACCCGACAATTTTCTGTTTAAACCCGGTTCGGAACCGAAAGTCGCAAAACTTTGACTTTTGCTTTGACTTCAGTTTTGACCCGATCTAGTATGATTTGAAAATGCCTTAGAGCTTCCTTAGGACCAGGCTACATGTTGGTATAACCCTCTGTGGTTGGTTCATAGATTACCCGATTCGTTTACACGTTTCCGTTAATTGCTTAATGTTGACCATAATGCCCTTTTGACCATAAAACGAGAATTTTGGATATGTGAGAGGACAATAATCTTTGTTACTGATTTATAAACATATCCCTAAAGTTTCTTATAAGTTCGAGGTCCAGAATAGGAGTTATGCTAAATAGCGCATTTAAGAAGCTTTTTGTTAATTAAACGACGCAATTAGCATAAAGCCTATCTAAACGCAATTTTGACACCAAACCTTTTACCCACTGATGTAATATAATATTTTGGGATTTTTGAAGATTTTTAATTATTTTTAACCAGCTCATAACCTAAGGTTATGGCGTTGATTCGGTAAATACCGATTATACCTTTTTTGGTTATAAAATGAGTTCTACATAATATTTTGACACCAATCCAATTGCTACTGATTTTAAATAATAAATGGAGTATTTTGAACTTTATAACCTGATCAGAAAACTCAGATTTCCTGTATAACCCGGAAATCGCTTAAAATGGCTTTTTAAGCGTATTAAACACATAGTTTATGTTTAAAACCATTTTTTGTCATATAAGACTTATCACAACTGATATGACCTATTAAAATAAGTTATTTTACTGATGTATGCGGACCCGAATCTCAAAATTTCATTTAATCTCTTTTATAACCTTTAAAATGACCAAAATACCCCTACGGGGCTTAAATTGAGATTAAACTCGTTTTGGGCATAATGGAAGGTATCCTACTGATATCACAACCTATTTAAGGCATATTAACTTAGGAAATCTGTAAATGACTCTCATGGTTACCCATTACGCTTCTTGCGCATTCGGTTCGGTTTATGTAACTAGTTTGCATAAATTAGCCGAAACGGGTCAAACCTTATCGTTTTTTATCTCAAAATCCAGAATGTGTTTAGATTACCTATATTATACAAGTCTTCAAACTTGTCGGGTCTAAATCACATTCTATTCCGGTCTTCGCTTAATCGTGCGTTCGAGCCGTATCTTTATTTAAAACTAACCGGTCTAAGTTTAGGCTTAATTAAAGTCCCGTTAGGATTCTAATAGGTTATTATAAACCTTCGTTCCAGAATAGGAGACCCGGTAAAAGCTACACGCACTTGCTATTTGTGATTGATACTTGCAAAGGTAAATACTTTTAACCTATTTTCCCTATACGGGCTTGGGATGGTATATAAAATACCGCTTGGTTGGGCATTGAATCTTTAATAGAATAGAGGTTAAACCATTGATATGCTCCGTTTTGAAATGTCTTGTTTGCTTAAAAGCCTTTGGGGGGTTAATGACCATGTCCCGGATATCATTGGCATCATCTTACGAGATGGCCACAACCTGAGCACGGGGTGTAGGCGTACACCCATCAGTGCATAAATAAATAATGTGGCGTGTCTATTGATCTTTAACTCGGTCTACGGATCGGGCTACTGAACGCATAAGGAACATGTAATTCTTTTACAAGATTATATTCAAATAATTATCCCAAGTTATAAAAAGTTTGTGCCACGTGCATTCAAATAAATTTTTATTAAACCTTTTCAAATGAGTCGTTAATTGTATTTACCAGTGTAAACTGACGTATTTTCCCAAAAAGGTTAAGTGCAGGTACTACGCGAACTAGGCTGGCTTTCTCCTAGCGTCCACAATAAGTCTCGCAAGCTTGGATATCAAAACTGTTGAACAATGTTTCCATTTTATTTTGATCCACCTGTGGATTATTTTCAACTGTTTGTGATGCTTGATATTACAATTATATTCGTTTGAAATATATCTATCTTTTGCTTCCGCTGTGCATATTAAATATTGTGTTGTTTGACTATAACGATATCAACTACGTCACGATACTCCCCACCGGGCCCACCGGTAATACGTGGAAATATAGGGGTGTGACATAAGATCGGCCAAACGGGTCAGATTCAAAAGTCAAAGCGGTGGTCAAGACCACTCGACTTACGAGCCTGATAAAGCACTAAACTTGAAGTGACGAGTTAGACATGTCAAAACATGTCTAACTAAGTTAAAAAAAAACTGATTTGGTATCAAAACTTGGTGTTTTGATACCCGAAAATAGTTTCGTCATAAAATTCACATAATGCGCATCTTTGACCGAAACTTTGACTCGTCACTTCAACTAGTAAACATGGTAATCAGAAGGTGAAATCGCAAGGGATTATAACCTTTGTGACAACTCGAGTTTCCAAGATCCTATCTTCGTATTAATTACACGTAAATTGTTATGTTGATTGGTTATACGACTTGTTTGTTTTCAACCGTGTTGTACTGTGACTGATATGTTATGTTTGGCGTATCTTTTAAGTGTGTATGTTGATAACGTGTTTAGTATATTTAATATAAAACAAATTAGAAACATGTTGGTATATGTTCTGAGTATGATCCGAATGTATAACACCTTGCTAAACAACCACCTCACTCGAAATCACCCCAACCCAAATGGCCCACCGGAAAACACTCAGGATGAAAACACTTTAAGTGTTTTCGTCCATTGATGTCTACCGAAAACCGGTTGGGCTTTAGGCCCAATATTGGACGATGATTTGATTAAGGGAGGGGGGCCGGTTACCATATATCATATTGTAACATAAAAGAGATTACGTGACTCAAACCCTAAAGCTCTATTAGTTGTGCGACGGCAGAAAACAAAACCCCTTCGAAGCATCATCCCAGTTGATTTAAGATTGTGGTTAGTGAATTCTTATTCATGATTGAATCTCGGCCATTTGATCTTGTTTGTTTGTGAATTTTATATAAATACTATATATCGATGAGGTCATGTGATTGGTTTGTGGAATTAAGGGTTGTTTTAGGAGATTCATGATTGATTTATATGCATGTGATTAGTCTCGATTGTGCAGTCAAATAAATAAACATCATATATGGTCGGCTACTGTGCTTCGTAAGGCATGAGATCTCATAGGATATATATGTAAAATGGCGGCTACCATTGTAATCATTCTTGCATGTGATTGTCAGAAGTCTTGGGTTTACTATATGTGAATGTTTTTGTTGGTGTTATATGTAAAGTATTTAATGTGAAAGTTTGCTGCCAATTAATAGAAAGCCCCATGTGCATGCCTTCTAATTCACCAACCCATATAATTATAAATCACACTATGTGTCTGCCTCCACTTTTATTCACGTGACCTTGATGCAAGACTCAAAGATTCGAAGGTGATGATGATGTTTTGTTATAATTTCCACCCAAAAAGTCTATCCCTATTGTCCCTATATTTCGATGGAGGGTGGTCCCCAAATTAAGAAGTCTGCTACCAACCTTGTGTCTTCCAAAATTGTTTAATAACCACACTCCACACATGACTATGGGCCGTAAGTTTTGATTGGATCTGTGAATAAAGGGCCGCACCTCTTCTCTGATGGGTGCTGGGCTACACAGCGAGTTGCAACTCTTAGCTGGGCCTGAAACCAAGTGGGCCGCACATTAGTTTAAACGATGTAATGGGCTACCAAGTGGTTGTTAGTTTAGTATACTTGCATACGAAATTACTTGTGACTTGAATTGCTTAGTGTGTATTGTGTGAACTTGCATACTTACCCGCATATAAAAAGAACTGTTTGATAATACGAACTTATGATGTAAGTATGTTTATGACTCGTACACTTGCTAAGATTGGAGTGATGATATGTACCATACTTGTTTGCTATTTGTGTGACGTGTGTCAACATAAGTGGTGCAATGTGAATATAAACTGACGGTTGTTGGTAAACAATGATAGGACGTATTTGACCGACTGATAAACAAGTAAACTAATCTTACCGAGCAAACCAAGGTGAGTTCACTGCACTTTTCTAAGCATGCGTCCCGGTGGTTTGGGACATCTGGTAAACGTTTCTAAAGGGAATACTGGGTAAACTGTTTATTTGGGATGTTGGTTATTGAACACAGTATAAACCATGTAAGACCCCATACATCTACCGTGTTGCTGAAGAAGCAACGAGGTATTTAGTTGATAGCGCTATTAGGTTTGGCACCCTCACACCGGGCCGAAAGGACGGGCGTGAACTAATTACCTGGACTTCATGACCAATGCCTAGTTAGAGGCATTGGGGTTGGGCATTCACATCGTGTACATATAAGACCCCTTACATCTATTCAAGGTTGTTTGATACCTTGACATCATGACCAATGCCTAAATGGAGGCATTGGGGTTGGGCATTCACATCTAGTCGCCACATACGGTAATCGAGTAATAACAACATCGAAACATCAAACATCGTGACAACAAACAACCTATCATTTTGCAAACTGTTTTACTCACATGACTGGTAACACAACTTGGTAAACAAACACAAACTTTGAACTCACCAGCGTAGTCTGACACACTTGTTTACATGCTTGTAGGTAATCACTGAAGGAACCTGGGAACTTGCTGTCTGATGCTGCTAGAGTGGTCATGGTCATGATAAACAGTTACATGTCTTGGGTTTTGATACATTGATACGTATATACATTTATGCTTCCGCTCATTACTTCGGTTTTGGTTTAACTTGCAAACAATGTATTTCTCTAATTGAGTATTTCAATATAATCTTACTTAGGTTTGATATGATTGGTGGCTCTTTGTTGGATCGTTGCACCTCAATTGGGGACATGCCCTAGGTGGTAAATTGGGGGTGTGACAGTTTGGTATCAGAGCCACTGGTTATAGAGAACTCGGTTTTAAAATATTTTCATAAAACCAGACTATAACCGAATTGATCCAAACGATGACCATGACACCCAGCTTCAGATTGCAAGGTTCGTTCCTCGTTACAGTATACATCACATGTTTAGTAGACATATCTATGTACATAGCATGCACGATACAACAAGATAGATATCAAGACACATCGATAGCATAACACAACACTTGCATCTTGTAAATCCCAGTCTTGCTGTTAGTACATACCTGTGTTGATTGGAGGGGGGAGAAACTTCAAACATAAGTTAAGAAGCGTCGAGAGGAGCATGCAAACCGCCTTATTATCATGGGTGCACACATAATAATAATGCGTGGTGCATGCAATTCCCAATGAGGCTTAACGAGTGCAAGAGGGAATCTCCCCTACTGTATGTGAACTTGGAAGTTGTAGACTTTAAGGTGTTACTTGATTTTATCTCATTCTGAACTATCATTTGATCGATGCGAAACCTGATAACCTATAGGGGAAATAGTAGAGATTGTCTCCTACACGAATGTGATCTTTCCATTTTTTCCTTTGAAACCTTTCGAATTCCGACGCTATCGAGTATTACCTGAACACCCAACTGAACGCCTAGTGGACTGCGTAGAGTGCTAGGTGCTTATACGAACATCCCCGAGTGGGGGGATGCACAACGATGAGCGATCTATATCTTTCCCATTTTTCTTCATTTGTTGGAACTTGACATATTGACGTCTCGAACTCGAATCACGACCATTTCTGTAACGCTCTCGCAACATACCGTGTATTACTCAGTCAACTTGCAAGAACGACGTACAAGAGGGTAAACATAGTACTTTACCGACTTTGGCATTTGAACGACCCTAGCTACCGAAAACGAACAACAGCCATTTGACTCCAATCGAATCCTTAATCCCAGCCAGCGACTCATGGGAGTCGACTCTTACGAACCAATCGGGATAAAATCGACGATGATTGACTGTAGAGCGGACCATGTAACCGCCCGCACCATGAGTAGTGCCTTAGGACGTGGCACGGAATGTAAAAAGTTGGACCTTGTTGGTTAAAGGACGCAGGACACCGTTACAGGCAACTATATTAGAGGAAATAGTCGCGGCAACATCAAGGTACTCATGATCGTAGCTTACAGTATGGAAACGAAGGCGACGATAACCAAGGGAACGACGGCAGTACTGGAGGTTCTAGTGATGAAAACAACACTGGAAGTGAAGCTCATGGAAGGATATTTAGTATTGGCATAGGCTATACCAGGCGTAATAGCAACACGATAGCTTGGGTGGGTAGTTATTCGCTTCGTCTCTGTTCTGTTTAATTCTGGTGCTTCATGAAACCGAACCTGTTGGGAAGACGACTGATGCAAGCCAATGGAAGCTTTATATGTTCGCTGGAATGCAAACTCGACCTTGGGGGACAGGTGTTCGACATCGACCTTCCTTCTACTACCCCTGATGGTTACAATGCAGTAGATTGTATGGATTGGTTACTCAGAAATCGCGCAGACATACCTTGCGAGGAGAAAATTTTGTGTGAAGAATCGTTATTTCTTCTAGAGCAACTGAGTGGTGCAAAGGTTAGCGCCATATCAACTATGAAGGTCCAGAAGTGTCTATGGAGGGATCACCCCGCTATGTTCACACTCGTTACTGATGATAAGGCTAAGTAAAAGAGGATCGAGGATCCATCAATTGTTCGTGATTTTCCCCTATGTGCTACCAGGAGGACTATCAGGTTTACCCTCACTTTGTCAGGTGGAATATCAGATTGGAATCATGTCAGAAACAACCCTTAGTACTAGTACTCCCTATTGTCTCACATCGGGAAAGTTGCAGTAACTGCCTAATCGAATCCAGGAACTGTTGGACAGAAATTTTATCGGACCTAGTTTTTCACTTTGGGAACCTAGTGATATCAGTGGAGGGAATCCGTATCGTTGGACATGTGTACTAATCATCAAGAACTGAACAAAGTAACAGTGAGGAATCGCTATTCTCTACCACGCATCGACGACTTATTCGACCAGTTGCCAGGGTCGAGCTATTACTCGAAGATTGA
Organism: Helianthus tuberosus; assembly: GCA_030545235.1. Lineage (NCBI taxonomy): Eukaryota > Viridiplantae > Streptophyta > Magnoliopsida > Asterales > Asteraceae > Helianthus > Helianthus tuberosus. The sequence goes on from CM060400.1 coordinate 65,569,510, forward strand.
TCTGGCGTCAGGCTACCATCAACTGAGAGTCCGGGATGAGGACGTCTCCAAAACAACATTCAGAACTCGCTACGGCCATTTCGAGTTTCTGGTCATGCCATTCGGGCTAACGAACGCGACTGCAGTTTACATGGATCTTATGAACAGGGTGTGCAAACCCTATCTCGACATGCTCGTCATTGTTTTCATCGATGACATCCTGATCCATTCGAAGAGTCAGGAGGAACACGAGCATCATTCACGAAATATTTTGGAACTCCTTCGAACGGAACAGCTGTACGCCAAATTTTCAAAATGTGATTTCTGGTTTCGTGAAGTCCACTTCCTAGGCCACGTGGTAAACAAGGATGGGATTCATGTTGATCCATCCAAGGTAGATTCGATCAAGAACTGACCTGCACCTCGCACACCAACCGAAATATGCCAATTCTTGGGTTTGGCGGGTTATTACAGACGGTTCATCAAAGACCTCTCTAAGATCGCACAGCCGCTTACACTACTAACGCAGAAAGGTGTTGTTTATCGTTGGGGTATTACACAGGAAACAACATTTCAACACTTAAAGGATAGACTTAGCAGCGCACCTATCCTCTCATTGCCTGAAGGCACGGACGATTTTGTGGTCTACTGTGATGCATCAATTCAGGGTCTTGGTTGTGTATTGATGCAACGGGATAAAGTTATTGCTTATGCCTCACGCCAACTCAAGGTTCACGAAAAGAACTACACTACGCATGATTTAGAGCTGGGAGCTGTTGTTTTTGCGCTCAAGATATGGCGACACTACTTGTATGGCACCAAGTGCACCATCTACACTGATCACAGGAGTCTTGAGCATATATTCAAGCAGAAAGAGTTGAACATGCGACAGCGACGATGGGTCGAACTGCTGAATGATTTTGAATGCTCGATCAGGTACCGCCCAGGCAAAGCCAATGTCGTGGCTGACGCCCTCAGTCGAAAGGACACCGCGCCTAAGCACGTGCGAGCTTTACAACTCACTATACAGTCTAGTCCTCCTTCTCAGATACGAGATGCTCAGGTAGAAGCATTGAAACCAGAAAACGTCAGGGCTGAAGCCCTACGCGGCTCAAGGCAACGCCTATAACAGAAGGAAGATGGTGCTTACTATGTCACAGGACGCATTTGGGTCCCACTTTATGGCAACTTACGCGAGCTAGTAATGGATGAAGCTCATAAGTCTCGCTACTCGGTACATCCTGGTTCGGATAAAATGTACCACGATATCAAAACTACATACTGGTGGCCTAGCATGAAGGCCCACATAGCAACATACGTTAGCAAATGCTTGACTTGTGCGAGAGTCAAGGCGGAATACTAGAAACCATCAGGCCCACTTCAACAACCAGAGATACCGCAATGGAAATGGGAACAAATTTCCATGGATTTTGTTACTGGCCTACCTAGATCGCAGCGCAGAAACGATACTATTTGGGTGATCGTGGATCGACTCACAAAGTCTGCACACTTCCTGGCTATCAAGGAAACGGATAAGTTCTCCACACTAGCAGATATATATCTTAAAGAAGTGGTTTCAAGGCACGGGGTGCCCATCTCCATTATTTCTGATCGTGATGCACGTTTTACTTCAGGACTATGGCGAGCAATGCACAAATCTTTTGGCTCTCGTTTAGACATGAGCATAGCTTATCATCCTCAGACGGATGGGCAGTCTGAGCGCACTATTCAAACCCTAGAAGACATGCTTCGGGCGTGTATTATCGATTTCGGCAACGGCTGGGAAAAGCATCTGCCACTTGTGGAATTTTCGTACAATAACAGTTATCACACCAGCATTAAAGCTACTCCATTTGAGGCATTGTATGGACGTAAATGCCGGTCACCTCTTTGTTGGGCGGAGGTGGGTGATAGTCAAATCACAGGTCCAGAACTGGTAGTTGATACTACTGAAAAGATTGCTCAGATACGACAACGCATGGCGGCAGCTCGCGACCGTCAGAAAGCATACGCCGATAAAAACAGGAAACCACTCGAGTTCCAGGTTTGGGATCGAGCGTTACTCAAAGTTTCACCCTGGAAGGGTGTGGTTCGTTTTGGCAAACGAGGCAAGCTTAATCCGCGATATGTCGGACCATTCGAAGTTATTGAGAAGATAGGCAGGGTGGCCTACAGACTGAACTTACCAGCAGAACTCAGTGCAGTTCACAACGTTTTCCACGTGTCGAATCTGAAGAAGTGCCTGTCTGATGAGACCTTCATAGTTCCTTTGAAGGAACTCACTATCGATGAACAGTTGCGATTCGTCGAGGAACCAATTGAAATCACGGATCGGGATGCTAAGGTCCTCAAGAACACTAGAATACCTCTTGTTCGAGTTCGTTGGAACTCCCGTCGTGGCCCAGAGTTCATCTGGGAACGAGAAGATCAAAGGAAACTCAAATATCCCCAGTTATTCGGAAACAATGCAACCACTACTGAGGCTGAAGCTACTACAGAATTTCAGGACGAAATTCCAAATCAACGGGGGGATGATGTGACACCCCAGGAAAACCAGTAAACGACTTACCTAGCTTCCTCAGTAACAGCATACTAAATTTCGGGACGAAATTTCTTTCAAGTTGGGGATAATGTGACAACTCGAGTTTCCAAGATCCTATCTTCGTATTAATTACACGTAAATTGTTATGTTGATTGGTTATACGACTTGTTTGTTTTCAACCGTGTTGTACTGTGACTGATATGTTATGTTTGGCGTATCTTTTAAGTGTGTATGTTGATAACGTGTTTAGTATATTTAATATAAAACAAATTAGAAACATGTTGGTATATGTTCTGAGTATGATCCGAATGTATAACACCTTGCTAAACAACCACCTCACTCGAAATCACCCCAACCCAAATGGCCCACCCGAAAACACTCAGGATGAAAACACTTTAAGTGTTTTCGTCCATTGATGTCTACCGAAAACCGGTTGGGCTTTAGGCCCAATATTGGACGATGATTTGATTAAGGGAGGGGGGCCGGTTACCATATATCATATTGTAACATAAAAGAGATTACGTGACTCAAACCCTAAAGCTCTATTAGTTGTGCGACGGCAGAAAACAAAACCCCTTCGAAGCATCATCCCAGTTGATTTAAGATTGTGGTTAGTGAATTCTTATTCATGATTGAATCTCGGCCGTTTGATCTTGTTTGTTTGTGAATTTTATATAAATACTATATATCGATGAGGTCATGTGATTGGTTTGTGGAATTAAGGGTTGTTTTAGGAGATTCATGATTGATTTATATGCATGTGATTAGTCTCGATTGTGCAGTCAAATAAATAAACATCATATATGGTCGGCTACTGTGCTTCGTAAGGCATGAGATCTCATAGGATATATATGTAAAATGGCGGCTACCATTGTAATCATTCTTGCATGTGATTGTCAGAAGTCTTGGGTTTACTATATGTGAATGTTTTTGTTGGTGTTATATGTAAAGTATTTAATGTGAAAGTTTGCTGCCAATTAATAGAAAGCCCCATGTGCATGCCTTCTAATTCACCAACCCATATAATTATAAATCACACTATGTGTCTGCCTCCACTTTTATTCACGTGACCTTGATGTAAGACTCAAAGATTCGAAGGTGATGATGATGTTTTGTTATAATTTCCACCCAAAAAGTCTATCCCTATTGTCCCTATATTTCGATGGAGGGTGGTCCCCAAATTAAGAAGTCTGCTACCAACCTTGTGTCTTCCAAAATTGTTTAATAACCACACTCCACACATGACTATGGGCCGTAAGTTTTGATTGGATCTGTGAATAAAGGGCCGCACCTCTTCTCTGATGGGTGCTGGGCTACACAGCGAGTTGCAACTCTTAGCTGGGCCTGAAACCAAGTGGGCCGCACATTAGTTTAAACGATGTAATGGGCTACCAAGTGGTTGTTAGTTTAGTATACTTGCATACGAAATTACTTGTGACTTGAATTGCTTAGTGTGTATTGTGTGAACTTGCATACTTACCCGCATATAAAAAGAACTGTTTGATAATACGAACTTGTGATGTAAGTATGTTTATGACTCGTACACTTGCTAAGATTGGAGTGATGATATGTACCATACTTGTTTGCTATTTGTGTGACGTGTGTCAACATAAGTGGTGCAATGTGAATATAAACTGACGGTTGTTGGTAAACAATGATAGGACGTATTTGACCGACTGATAAACAAGTAAACTAATCTTACCGAGCAAACCAAGGTGAGTTCACTGCACTTTTCTAAGCATGCGTCCCGGTGGTTTGGGACATCTGGTAAACGTTTCTAAAGGGAATACTGGGTAAACTGTTTATTTGGGATGTTGGTTATTGAACACAGTATAAACCATGTAAGACCCCATACATCTACCGTGTTGCTGAAGAAGCAACGAGGTATTTAGTTGATAGCGCTATTAGGTTTGGCACCCTCACACCGGGCCGAAAGGACGGGCGTGAACTAATTACCTGGACTTCATGACCAATGCCTAGTTAGAGGCATTGGGGTTGGGCATTCACATCGTGTACATATAAGATCCCTTACATCTATTCAAGGTTGTTTGATACCTTGACATCATGACCAATGCCTAAATGGAGGCATTGGGGTTGGGCATTCACATCTAGTCGCCACATACGGTAATCGAGTAATAACAACATCGAAACATCAAACATCGTGACAACAAACAACCTATCATTTTGCAAACTGTTTTACTCACATGACTGGTAACACAACTTGGTAAACAAACACAAACTTTGAACTCACCAGCGTAGTCTGACACACTTGTTTACATGCTTGTAGGTAATCACTGAAGGAACCTGGGAACTTGCTGTCTGATGCTGCTAGAGTGGTCATGGTCATGATAAACAGTTACATGTCTTGGGTTTTGATACATTGATACGTATATACATTTATGCTTCCGCTCATTACTTCGGTTTTGGTTTAACTTGCAAACAATGTATTTCTCTAATTGAGTATTTCAATATAATCTTACTTAGGTTTGATATGATTGGTGGCTCTTTGTTGGATCGTTGCACCTCAATTGGGGACATGCCCTAGGTGGTAAATTGGGGGTGTGACAACCTTCGTGATTACGATCACGTTGCAAAGTTCGAATGAACTTTAACTTGGCCGATTAAGATCAGAACCGAAAGTCAAACAGAAAATCAAACTGTTTGACTTTTAGCTCATAACAAGCTAAAACAAATGAAATAGACTAAGATGAGAACTTACTTGTGTTGAGAAACACTTAAGAACTCAGTAGCAGGTCTCCAAAAAGATGGAAACAACTCCAAGAGAGTGGGAGAAGAAAAGTGTGAATGAGCAAGGAATTTGTGGTGAAATGGCTTGCTATTTATAGTTGTTTGGGTGTAATAAGATCATTCCAAGTGTGCCTAGAGGTGGCATGATCATGAGGGAGGTCCTAACACTTGTCATTTGCAGGAAACAAGCTGGAAATTCGAGATCTTGGGCTCCAAGCAAAGGAAAAACCATGGTTGCCATAATTCTGTTTGCTGGGCACCCCTTACGGACCCTAAGGGGTGTAGGCATACGGTTCGTATGGCTTGGTCAGGGGCAAAGTTTCCTTATTTGGCAGGTTTGGCCCCTAGACTTGTTTTGTCATGTTTTGTCACTTTTAACCTAATTTTTAGGTTATATAAAGGTGTTAAAGCATATGTAACTTGGTTATTGTCCGAAAATGTCATGGATGTCGGTTCGTTCGGTTGTACGGTTACGCGTTTCGCAAAAATACGTAAAACGCTTTAACGAACACGAAAATGATCGAAATTGCGCAACTATTGATATTTTTGCATTCTCATCAATAAAATACAAGGTCTTTACCCCTCGGTCTCCTTTCCCGAGATGGCTGGCGCCGTTCGACGATTGTTGTAGTCCCTCCTTCCCCTGTTCTACACTAATCTATCATTACTTTTCCTTAACGTACCTAGGAATAAAGGTGGGAATTTTAGTTTAGGTCTAACAGGAGATCTGTTTAGATCAATGATATCAAAAAAAATAGTACATCTTTTTCTGGACCTAAGCCCACTTTCTTCTAAAACATCTGAGCTCTCGTTTATCTCTAAGTCACTTGGGCCCGTACCCTCACTTTCGATGTTGTTAGGCCCGTTTTCCATATCCTGGTGGACCCTATGTCCGCTCTCTTTTTTTTGAAAGGAAAACTGCATTAGAAAACCACCAACTCGAAACCGAGCGGCCAACCCCAATCACATATTTACAAAGCCTGCCCCATCATTAATTCCTTCAAGCAGTGTGCTAACGTTATTTTCCTGGGAATTCATGTCTGCCCCCTCCTGATCCTATCTTCCTTGAAAGTCCTCAACGACGGTTTGGTTTCCCATGTAGCATTTACATCGCCGATCTTTCTGCTTACCGTCTGTGATCCTAACACCGACGCTCCTATTCCGGGGCTTTTTTTCCGTGTTCTTGATTACCGAAATTTCGTTCTCGGAGTTGTCGCAAATTTCGCGCTCCTCCAGTTCTTCGTTTCTTTCCGTATCACAGTGACTTTCTGATGCGTGTGAAGTGTGTATGGTTTTTAATGTATATTTTAAGCCCTTTTACACTTTTTAGTCAAGTTTTAAATTTATAAAACACGATATTTACTAACACTAAACACACATATGGGCAAGTGCACCCATCGTGGACGTAGTATAGTGTTGGTAAGATACCGAGGTCGTCCAAGGACACAAGAGCTTTTAGTACCGGTTTATTCTCAACGTCTAATCAAATCAAAAGTTTAGAAAAAAGGTTTTTAAACTAGAAAAATAAAAACTAACTAAAATGCTGAAAAATAAAAACAAAAATAAAAACAGATAGACAAGATGAATCACTTGGCTCCGACTCGTGTTTAGTGTAACCTTTGATTATTTCCGCACTTTTGCACTTTTTAAGAGATTATCTTAGTTATTGTAGTAGGCCCCTCTTTTGAAGGTGACGTTACCCTCAACCCAGTAGTTTGAGTCAGCAAGGATACAATCCTAAAGGGTCGGATTATTGAAAGATAATTAATTAAGTTATTAATGCATATTATGGTAGGCCCCTCTTTTGAAGGTGACGTTACCCTCGGCTAAGTGGTCTGAGTCAGCAGGGATACAATCCTAAGTAGCCGGGTTAAAGTATTAATAGTAGCATACATATGAGGGGATAAAAGAGTTTGGACCCCCGCCATCCAATACCGGTGGGTATTGAAGGAGGTCCTACTAAATTTGACCCAGGTCCTTGCAGGATCTATACACTGAACAAGGCAAGACTCTTACCAAACCGTTCCCTTAACCCCCGACCAGGTAGCCAACTTACCTCCATATAGACCGTGGAGATATGAATGGTGAAAATCTTTTATTTTGTATAGACAGTAAAATAATGCCAAGACACCACGGACAAACGATAAGGAAGAATCACCTTCAACATAAGAAACTAATTATTAAAGTCATTAATACATAACCAAGTAAAAAGTGCGAAAAGATTAAAAATAAAAAGTATTAGACTAGACACTTGTCTTCACCAAGTGATGTAAGAGACTTAGGCAAACATGGCCTTTGATTGTCAAGAACTCTTACGATCAATCTTGGATCCCGAGACGACTCACACACTCTATGATGGACAATGGATGATGGTGGTGGATGATGGTGTTATGGTGGTGGTGGGTGGTGGGTGAAGTGTGAGAGAGGTGGTGTGCCAAGGGATGGTTTGCAAATGAGCCAAGCACCCCTATTTATAGCCTGAACAGTAGCTCGGGCACGGCCCCGTGTCCAGTGGGCACGGCCCCGTGTCCATCCTCTTCTCTGTCTTCATTAATTGCAGTTTGTCTGCATTAGTTGACCACGCCCCCGTGTCCGCTAGGCACGCCCCCGTGTGCAGAAGCGTATCTGTACTTTCAAGATTTGCCTGGATTCTGCGAATCTTATAGTTGACCACGGCCCCGTGTCCACTGAGCACGGCCCCATGGTGGGCGATATAAGCTTCTATAGCTTTGTCTTTTATGCTGGCACTTGGGCACGCCCTCGTGTTCACTGAGCACGGGGCGTGTTCAGCCTTCTGTTCTCTTGTTTTGCTTGGGAAGATGTTGTCGGGGAGGTCGGGCATGCCATGTTTGTTCCTTTTCTTATATTTATGTTAGATTTAGCTGCCTTTTTGCTTCTTTTGTTAATTTGAGCTCATTTAATCCTGAAAATACAAAAGGAAGACAAAAACACACTTTTTCCAACATTAGTACTAAAAAAGGGTTAGTTTTATGCCACAATTGATGTAATTTATATGTTGCATTTTGTGCACATCACGTTCAACATGATTAGGACAGGTTTCATCTAAATCGATCACCTTATGTGCTTTTTTGGAATTTCTAAAACCATCGGCTAAAATAAAATCGGGGTTCCAGCTTAGGGTGTATGGAGTGGTTAAACACTTGAGAGTGGCAACCTAAAAAATCAACCAATCAGAGTGCGCCACGTCAATCAGTGAAAAGTGTTTAAACTTTGCTGAAAAGTGTTGGCAATGGTTTAGACACTTGCTGAGGTGGTAAACTTTTTTTTTTTTTTTTTAAAAAAGGAAAAGAGTGTGATTGGTTAAGAGATTGCATGGACCGAGTGTGATTGGTTGAGAGATTCCATGGACCCCACCACACACACCTATCTCTCTCTCCTTCCTCCCTTCACCGCAGCCATCTCTCTCCTGAACACATCTCCCCGCGTCGGCATATGGTCCCCGATTCAGCATTGATACCACATCGGCAAAGGGTCGGCGTCGGTGTTTGCCGCACGGCAACAGCCTTTGCTGCACCCACACCGGATACCCTTACCTCTGTTTTTTCCACCCGCACCAAGAAAATAATATCTTTCTAACTTACTTCCACCTTTTCAGAGATCCTCTTGCCATCTGAGACAATGACTGCCACATTTTCATAGGCAAGATTTCCATCAAGTATTGACGCCACTGACCCGTGTATAGGTGTTCTATAGCTTTCGGAATTCTTGTTGAAAACATCTCTGTCCCAAAGTTGAGGCGGTATACCGGAGATTTTAAGCCATACCACTCTTTCAAATGAAAGTTTTTGCCCTTCCCATAAAACAAGATTGATAAACCATGTGCTCCATAGTTCCACCTCCGGTTCTTCAATGAATCTTAAGAAATCATCGAGTCGGCAGAGTCTCGTGAGATCCTTTACTTCTCCTACAAGAGTACACCTATTCCATGACTTAAAAGCCTGGAAGTCTTTATTTGGTAAAGTACCTTCTGTTGATAATTTGCCTGCTCCTTATAAGGTTCTGTGACTATGAGGAATTCATTATTTCTCAACTTCCAGGCGACTTTTGTGAGCGACGGGATCTGATACATTTGTTGTTGATTGCCACCCTTTTCCACATTATGATTTCTGTTTGCTTTTACACTCACCTTCTCGAACCTGGCTACATTAACAAATACCTTGCAATCTCCGATTTTCACCGTCTTTTAACTTCCTCAAATCTAATGAAAGCCAAGAACCACCCTGCTTTATCCTTTCGTCTTGCCAAGAACGCATCCGTCATCCATCCACAACCCCTAAATTCCCTCCACAACATTCCGAGAGAACATTGGTTTGGGAGGTTAGAAACGTAGAAGGACGTTTGATTCCCTTGATAGTTAACTCCGGTGTTCGCCGGGAAGTTTTTCCGATGAGGAAACCCCCGTTCTCTCTCCATGACCTTTCGTTTTCGCAAACTAAAATCATTCTAGTGTATATATCTTGTATATTTTAATACTAGCACACATATATATTTGTATAATTTTAAAATCTTAAACAAATATTTTTTTGAGGGAAATTTTATAATTACAAATTTTTATTAAGGATCGGGAAGGAAAATACAGTAAAATGTAAATTGAGTAACTTGAGAATTGGGAAGGAAAAATACAATAATATTTAAATTATGGGTAATTTAACTGAAAAACAATCAATTACATGGAAAACAAGTTTTGCTCAAAACAAAAGACTCAAGTAGTCAGTGGTGTAGTTTAACACTTGTGACATCTGATCAATACAATATATATATATATATATATACACATAATAATAATAATAATAAAATATAACATTTTATCAAAATCCTTCTCTAGTTTGTTGATTTACGTGTTTCGGGTCTTCAAAACAATAAATATACGATTTAGCCAACACCTCTTCTTCTCTATGTGACAAATGTTTTAGACTTCATCTTTGTACTCGTTCGTTCTCATCTCATCATCCAATTCTTGTTCATCTTATGTGGGTGGCTTGGTTTCATTGGTAGAACTTTTGGATTCTTATTAATTATTTGCCAAGTTGGTGAGTCTTAAGGTAGTCGAAAATCGGTATATCCATATTGAATCGAAAATTGACCTTGTTAGGAGTTGCTAGCTTGTTAGAATTGGGTTTGAGAAAAATGTGGAAAGTATGGTTGTTGTTCATATTGTTTTTGAAATTTATTATTGCATTGCGAGATGTAGACATTTTGTCCATTAAAAATATTTAGTGTGTGAGAGAGAGAGAGAGAGAAATTGTGTGTTAAAAATAAATGATTGAATTGGTTTATATAGGTGTGTGAAATAGATTGCTTTTATGCCCAACAATCACATAACAACTATAAAGCCATTACTCCACATTCAAATCACGTAAACACCGGTGAAACACTCACCAAAGTTTAACCAAAATTCTCGAGGTCGATCAAAGTGGCGATGTTCCCAAATGAGGCCGCACACTTTGAAAGCTTCCCGAGCCGCACTCCATGTGACCTTAAAGATCTTAAATCTATGATCCATACAGATATATTCGAATTTTAAATAAGTTAAACTATTTGACAGTACGAAAAAAAAAGCTTAAAAAGGGATGTAGCTCATCGTTTACCTTCCTTCTTTATAAGTTAATGATTCGATCTCGTTTGGAGACTACAAGCCTTTGACAATTGTCAAATTTCCATGTGTCTGTATAATTATTAAATAGTAATTTATGACTTAATGACTGTGCTGGATTTAAATTAATGACATGAATGCTTTCTGATATTTGTCATATACATACATGTGCATCACACATTGCATAATGTCATATCATTATTGCATGCAACACTTTATTGATTGAAATGATGCACGAAACAAAGTTAGCACAGTTATCATGCAAATCAGAAATACTGACGGGAGTTCAGTACTTAGACAGACATGGTATTGGGACACAGAATGAGCCAGAAACCAAGACTTACACTAGTATAGTGTGTAGGAAAAGTAAGGACCATAAAATTGTCTTCCTAGTGATAGTTTAAGTGCCAGAAAGTGCCTAAAACTCACCCAAACTGCAGAATTCTGCAGAATTCAGCAAAAATCAGCATTTAAACAACTTAATATTATGAAGAATTATGGTTAAATGGTCCAGAATGCCTTTGTCACACCCCATCCGATGGCAGAAACATCGGGGTGCGGCACTAGGCGTTTAAGATTGCTCACGAGATTCCATAACACTAGATATTTCGATATGAATTAGATTGATTTAAACATAGTCTAAGAGTATCCACAACCAAACACAAATATCTCATACAAAACATCGAAATAGTTTCAAGTTTGATAGATTAAACTAGGCGAGTTTCTAAGCATCAATCCTAGCTTGTTTCACTTGTTTCCAAAGCATCCTATCAGCCTGCAACATGTATTAAAATAAAGTCAGTACAAAAGTGTACCGGCGAGTATACAAGTTTAAGTTTATAGCATAATAGATTAAAAGACTCATATCCTCAATGTAAATGAATAAAATGGTTTCAGCCATGCTAGTGTTCGCAGTCCAAGTGATAGCCCAAGTGTCCCGATGCTTTGGTGTTTTCCCAAGACTTAAGGAAAACTAGAATCCTCCTAACAATACCCCCAAGAATAATGGGGAGGTGCATCTTCCTATAGCGCTACTATTGTTAAGGCGAAACTACACACTTTGGATTAAACGTTCACATAGCATAAAGAATCAAGAATCAAGAATCACAAGTATCACATTCACATAGGATAGAGTTTAGGTTCAAAAGCATCAAGTTTCAAGTTTCATAGAATACATGTTACATCCCAAAGTTTAAAACAAAAAGGGATCGAGTATACTCACAATGTTTGCTTAACAGATTAACTGTTATTGGATTAAAGGGAGCTCTTTAGAGTTAGCCTGATTAGATTACAATAGATAAGCGTCAGACAAAATAACGAGATTCGTGCAAGTGTCAGATCAGTCACCTGATCGGATGGCCATCCGATCGGATGGTCATCCGGTCGAATGACATAGGTGTGCAGGGACGGATCGCCATCCAATCGGATGGTCATCCGCACGGATGGCCATTCGATCGAATGGTCATTCGATCCAAAGATTAGTCTTCAAAAGGTTAAGCAAGTGTTCATATCAGGTCACTTCAATCAGATGGTTATCCGATCGGACGGCAGTTCGATCGGATTGCCATTCGATTGTGGAAGTTTCCAAAGTTTCAAAGTTTCTGATCCAAAATTTGATTAAGTGTTTGAAGGTTATGAGGCATTTGTCACTTTGATCAGATGGTGGTTCTATCGGATGGTGGTTCGATCGGACGGCAGTCCGATCGGATTGCCATTCGATTAAGGCGACTTTTGTTCCTTTTGTAACCTTGAAAATTTCTAAGTTTCTAGTTTAATGGTGACCGCTTGGTACGTATGAAGACAACAGTAAATACGTGTGACAACTCGTATTTTAGAACCTTCTTCGTACTTTGATGTAACTTGTTTGAGCAATATGTGATTACGTTATGTGAGATATTAATTGAATGTTATGATATGTGTTTACGTGAAATGATGGTATGTATGTTAAACGAACTCAAACGCACAACACAACCCGATCCCACAAGCCCATTCGGGCCACATTCTTATACTCGAACCATAAGGGTAGCCCATTAAGGGTTTGGCCCACTACCTTGTATCACATAAACCATGAGGAGATTGTATACTCCTCATTTGTTGCAAATCTCATAATACACACCAAACCCTATTCTCTCCTTCTCTCCTCTCGAAGCCGACGGCAAACACCCTATCCCTTGAAGCTTTTGATTCGGATCATCCTCATCCTATCCGTAATCGGTTAGTGTTTCAAGATCTATGTTTTGTTAAGTGATGATACGATTCCATGATTTGATAGAATGGTTAGGGTTACATGTATAATGAACGATGATGTTATGTGGTGATGTTTATGTGAATCAGATTTCATAATATTGAGCTAAGAACCGATTGAATGCATGATAACCGGCTGTGATGTGATGTTATTCGGATGATGATGTATTGTTATGTTAGTATGAATTGGATTTGTTGATGATGAGTGAAAACCGAATACTTGTAATCGGCTATGATATGGTTACCTAAGGATGATTTATTGTGTTGACATGATAGGATGTATGCTAGGGATCAAGAATATGAATCATGTTAATATGTTTAAGTGTTATGATTATTGTCCATGTTTTGATTATGTTTAGGGTTCATAAGAATTGATGTTAAAACTCTAGTTTGATCGAATATGTTGTGGTTGGTAACTGTTAGAGTTAATCTTGCAAGATAAAAGGAAACAAGTTAATTGATGGCATGAATTAAGGAAAGAATGTAACCAATCGCACAAGACTCCTTGGTCGCACAAGATCAGATCACACAAGATCTGATCTGATCGCACAAGGTAGTCGCACAAGACTAGTGCAACTGATTAAACACAGCGTACAACATAGCTTATGCATGATCGCACAAGGTCTTGTGGATCGCACAAGATGGTGCTGATCGCACAAGGCTTTGGGCCACACACAATAGTTGGACTTCACTCATACTGTTGGGCCTCAAAGCCCAAGTCCAGTCGCACAAGTCTTGTTCAGTCGCACAAGCTGAACTGGACCGCACAAGGTTGTTAAACTGGTTGCTTAATTGTTGGGCCGCACAAGTTTTGGACTGTTTATCTTATTGGGCCGGGTATTAGTTGGATCGCAGAACATGTTGTGGGTTGCACAAGGCTGTGCTGAACGCACAACATGTTGGGCTGGGTATTATTGGGCTTTGTTATTTACTTGTCTGATATTGCTTACGTGTATGTCGTGTATACCATGTATTCGTAACTTGCTATCTCTGTGTAAACATACGTGCACTACTTGAACCTAGACCTGACTTGTATGGTAACCATGTTAGGACATGGTTGACCACTAGGAGCTCAAACGACCTTTACTTATCTACCGAGCTAACCTAAGGTGAGTTCACACTTTTTACAAAGCATGGGATTCCCAGGGGTTGGGAATGGGTTAAGGAATATGGATTCCTCGTCCTTCTTGGGTAGGACAGTACGGGTTCAGGAATTTAATTCCTCGTCCTCATGGACAGTTAAATTTCACTAGACCAAAACTCTATCACGAAGTCCCTCCTTTTTATATCGACTTAATCGTCGGGCCAATGGCGAGCGGGTCATTAGTTAGATAGCGCTATTTAGGTCTGACAAGCCTCACACCGTGCCGTAGAGGACGGGCGTGAACTAATGGACCTGGGCACGTCAATGATGATAGACATTGACGCTAAGGGCACATAAACATGACTTAAGTCAGTGGTCGATATGGTAACGAGTCTAGTAGTATATACATGGGGTAGCCCCCACGGCCAGAGAGCCAGATAATTAAACATGGGGTAGCCCCCACGGCTGGATTGCCAGAGTAAACGGGAATAAACAAAACACGTTTTCATCTATGGGGTAACCCCCACAGCAGGGATGCCAGTTAAAGGAAACTGTTTTCGAAACAACTTAAAACAAACACCCAACTGTGAACTCGCTCAACTTTGTTGTTGACTCGTTACTACATGCTTTGCAGGTCAATAGGTACTTAGCTGGATCTTGCATGGGGAAGAGTCATTGTGGGACATGGACATTTGTGTGCCATGTTAAACATTGAAACATTTGAACTTATATTTTGTTTTGGTTTTAATTGTTATGCTTCCGCTTGCAACTTAAACTATGTTTTGTTTGGACACCAATTGTATTGGTTAGATTTTTATAATGACTTACATGCTTGTTCAATATGATTGGTGGCTGGATCCTAGTCAGTCACGCCTCCAAGCGGTGATACCCCGCATGTGGAATTTGGGGGTGTGACATATTGGTATCAGAGCCATTGGTTATAGTGAACTTGGTTTTAATGAGGGAAAAAGTTTTTGTTAAAACCAGACTATAACCTGTACAGTGCTCTACGATCCACAACGATGCTTCGCTCTACGTGCAAGACTCGACATTCTAGGTGATATGGTTTATGTTCTATTGCCTACTTGCTAGATTACACAGAACTTTGCTTATGGTATGCTTAGATAAACGTAACAACGATAGTTTGAAGACACATGTGTGCTTACTCTCTTCTGTCATCGCACTTTCATGAACCTCTCTCACTCATGTTTTCCTTTGATATGAAGATCATGAGTGGACGCGTTAACATGACTCAAGCCCAGTTGACGGCTCTTATTAACCAACAAGTTGCTGCGGCACTTGCAGCCGCACAAGCAGGAGGTATACCCTGCAGTCTAAACTCACTTTAGGATCTCTGGGTCCTACTCTCATGAACCAACCTTTGTGTTAAACTTTGTCCTTTCTTACTCTCACGGCAGGTCAACCTGCACAACCTCCTGTGTGCACTTTCAAGACCTTTATGGATTGTCGACCAAGTACCTTTAGTGGTACCGAAGGAGCTGTAGGTCTCCTCCACTGGTTTGAAAAGCTCGAATCTGTTTTTGAGATGTGTGAATGCCCTGAGGCTCGCAGGGTGAAGTATGCTACCGGTACTCTCGAGGGTATAGCGCTCACTTGGTGGAACGCTCAAGTCCAAATGCTGGGGTTGGTTGCTCCTAATGCCACCCCATGGAACAATTTTAAGGAAATGATTAAGGAAGAGTACTGCAATCGTGATGACATTCACAAGTTGGAGGTAGAGTTCTTCTACCTAAAGATGACGGGGTCAGAAATTGAAACTTATACTAAAAGATCGAACGAGCTGGCAATTTTGTGTCCTACTATGGTGGATCCTCCCATCAAACGCATCGAACTATACCTTAAGGGTTTAGTGCCAGAGATTCAAAGTCATGTGACTTCAGCTAACCTCGCCACCATCCAGCAAGTTGTTCAATTGGCTCATCGTCTCACGGATCAGGCGGTGGAGCAGAACAGGTTACCAAAGCGCATTAGTGCTACTACTTCTGATACACCAAGCGACAACAAGCGTAAGTGGGATGGAACTTCAAGCAAAGGTTCAACTTCTGTTCAGTCTCAGTCTCAGCAGAGAAGGACTGACGACTACAAGAGCCCTAGTCAGCAATCAACTGGTAACCAAAGTCAAGGTGGGTACAGGGGAGTTCACCCCAAATGCAATCGTTGTAACCTGCACCACAACGGGCCATGCCCCAGGAGTAACTGTCATCGGTGCAACAAGCCAGGCCACGCCGCAAAGGATTGCAGAAGTTTATACCCCGCGAATCAGAATCGTCAACAACAAGCCTCACAGAATCAATGCCAGCAGCAGCAGCAAGGTAACAACAAAGGGTGCTTTCAGTGTGGAGCTGAAGGCCACTTCAAGAGAGATTGTCCCCAACTGAACCGGAACCAGAACAACAACAACAATAATAACAACCAGGGGAATGGAGATAATGGGGGTAACAACGGCAATGGTGCAAGGGGTCGTGTGTTCGTTATTGGCCAAGGTGAAGCGAGGAATGACCCCAATGTTGTGACGGGTAAGTTCCTACTAAACGACTTTTATGTTACTGTCTTATTTGATTCGGGAGCCGATACTAGCTACGTGTCCTTAAAAGTTAGTCAAATGCTTAAGCGTACCCCAACACTATTGAACACCAAGCACACTGTAGAGTTAGCTAATTGTAAAAGTTTAGAGGTCACACACATAGTCAAGGGTTGTAATCTTGTTCTTGCTGGTCACACTTTCTCTATCGACCTCCTTCCTATCGTTCTGGGTAGTTTCGACGTTGTCATTAGGATAGACTGGTTATCCCAACACCAAGCAGAGATTCTTTGCAACGAAAAGACTGTCCGTATTCCTCGTTCAGGTGATGAACCCCTCATGATTCGTGGTGACAAGAGTGGTGCTGTTGTGAGCATCATCTCTTTCCTTAAGGCCCAGAAGTGTTTACGAAAGGGCCACACTGCTATTTTGGCTCTCGTTACGGACACCTCGAAGAAAGAGAAGAAGATAGAATATTTTCCGATCGTACGTGACTTTCCAGAGGTATTCCCTGAGGAATTACTTGGCCTTCCGCCTCATCGTCAAGTCGATTTTCAAATCGAGCTAGCTCCTGGAGCAGCACCTATAGCTCGTGCACCTTATCGCTTAGCCCCATCAGAGTTGGAAGAACTCTCTACGCAACTACAAGAACTCTTGGATAAGGGTTTTATTCGTCCTAGCTCTTTGCCTTGGGGAGCTCCAGTATTATTTGTGAAGAAGAAAGACGGTACCTTCAGGATGTGCATAGACTACCGTGAACTCAACAAGGTGACCGTGAAGAATCGCTATCCTCTTCCACGTATCGACGATTTATTCGACCAGTTTCAAGGGTCGAGCTTCTATTCAAAGATTGATTTGAGATCGGGATATCACCAGCTGAGAGTCCGAGAAGAGGACGTCTCCAAAACAGCCTTTAGAACCCGTTATGGACACTATGAGTTTTTGGTCATGCCTTTCGGGCTGACAAACGCACCTGCGGTCTTCATGGACCTTATGAATCGAGTGTGCAAGCCCTACCTAGATAAGTTCGTCATAGTTTTCATCGACGACATCCTGATCTATTCTAAGAGTCAGGAGGAACACGAGCAACATCTATGACTTATTTTGGAACTCCTTCGAACATAACAGCTTTATGTAAAGTTCTCGAAATGCGACTTCTGGCTTCGTGAAGTCCATTTCCTAGGCCACGTGGTAAACAAGGATGGGATTCATGTTGATCCATCCAAGGTAGACTCGATCAAGGACTGGCCTGCACCTAGAACACCAACGGAAATCCGCCAATTCTTGGGTTTGGCGGGCTATTACAGAAGGTTCATCAAGGACTTCTCCAAGATTGCGCAACCTCTCACCTCACTAACTCAGAAAGGCGTTGTTTATCGCTGGGGTACTACACAGGAATCAGCATTTCAGCACCTAAAGGATAGACTTTGTAGCGCACCTATCCTTTCATTGCCAGAGGGCACAGACGATTTTGTAGTTTATTGCGATGCATCCATTCAGGGTCTTGGGTGTGTATTGATGCAACGTGACAAGGTCATTGCCTACGCCTCACGCCAACTTAAGATTCATGAAAGGAACTACACTACACACGATTTGGAGCTAGGAGCTGTTGTTTTCTCACTCAAGATATGGAGACATTACCTGTACGGTACCAGGTGCACCATTTACACCGATCACAGGAGTCTTGAGCATATCTTCAAGCAAAAGGAGTTAAACATGCGTCAACGTCGATGGGTCGAACTATTGAATGACTACGAATGCGCAATTAAGTACCATCCGGGCAAAGCCAATGTGGTGGCAGATGCCCTCAGTCGAAAAGATACTACACCTAAGCGCCTGCGAGCATTACAACTTACCATCCAGTCTAGTCTTCCTGCACAGATACGAGATGCTCAGGTAGAAGCATTGAAACTAGACAACGTCAGGGCTGAAGCTCTACGCGGCTCAAGGCAATGATTAGAACAAAAGGAAGACGACGCATACTATGTAACAGGACGCATTTGGGTCCCACTCTATGGCAACCTACGAGAGCTTGTGATGGATGAGGCACACAAGTCTCGTTACTCAGTACATCCTGGTTCAGATAAGATGTACCACGATCTCAAAACTACGTATTGGTGGCCTAGCATGAAAGCTCACATAGCAACTTACGTTAGCAAGTGTTTGACTTGTGCGAGAGTCAAGACCGAATATCAGAAACCCTCAGGCCTACTCCAACAACCAGAGATACCACAATGGAAATGGGAGCAAATTTCCATGGATTTCGTTACTGGCCTGCCTAGATCTCAGCGTGGAAATGATACTATTTGGGTGATCGTGGATCGACTCACAAAGTCTGCACACTTCTTGGCTATTAAGGAAACGAATAAGTTCTCCACTCTAGCAGACGTATATCTTAAGGAAGTTGTCTTGAGGCACGGGGTGCCCACCTCTATTATCTCTGATCATGATGCACGTTTTACTTCTGAACTGTGGCAAGCAATGCACAAGTCCTTCGTATCACGTTTAGATATGAGAACAACATATCACCCGCAAACGGATGGGCAGCCTGAACGCACCATCCAGACCCTTGAAGACATGCTTAGAGCATGTGTTATCGACTTTGGTAACGGCTGGGAAAAGCACCTCCCGTTAGTGGAGTTCTCGTATAACAACAGTTACCACACCAGCATCCAAGCCTCTCCATTTGAGGCATTGTACGGGCGTAAATGCCGATCACCTCTTTGTTGCGCAGAGGTGGGGGATAGTCAGATCACTGGCCCAGAACTTCTGGTAGACACAACAGAAAGGATTGCTCAAATACGACAACGAATGGCGGCAGCTCGTGACCGTCAGAAAAGCTACGCCGATAAGGGCAGGAAACCACTCGAGTTCCAGGTTGGGGATCGAGTGCTACTCAAAGTCTCACCCTGGAAGGGTGTTGTTCGTTTTGGAAAACGAGGCAAACTTAACCCACGATACGTTGGACCTTTTGAAATCATAGAAAAAAATAGGCAAAGTGGCCTACAAACTGAACCTACCAACAGAACTCAGTGCAGTTCACAATGTTTTTCACGTGTCGAATCTGAAGAAGTGTCTGTCAGATGAGACCCTCATAGTTCCTTTGAAGGAGCTCACTATCGACGAGCAGTTGCGATTCATCGAGGAACCAGTAGAGATTACTGACCGAGATGTGAAGATTCTCAAGCGCACTAGAATTCCTCTTGTTCGAGTTCGTTGGAACTCACGTCGTGGCCCAGAGTTCACCTGGGAACGCGAAGATCAGATGAAACAAAAGTATCCCCAATTGTTCGCAAACAGTACAACCACTACTAAGGCTGAAGCTACTGCGGAATTTCGGGACGAAATTCCAGATCAACGGGGGGAAGATGTGACACCCCAGGAAAACCAGGAAAACCATGCAACTTAACTAGCTTCCTCAGTGAGTACGTACCAAATTTCGGGACGAAATTTCTTTCAACTTGGGGATAATGTGACAACTCGTATTTTAGAACCTTCTTCGTACTTTGATGTAACTTGTTTGAGCAATATGTGATTACGTTATGTGAGATATTAATTGAATGTTATGATATGTGTTTACGTGAAACGATGGTATGTATGTTAAACGAACTTAAACGCACAACACAACCCGATCGCACAAGCCCATTCGGGTCACATTCTTGTACTCGAACCATAAGGGCAGCCCATGAAGGGTTCGGCCCACTACCTTGTATCGCATAAACCATGAGGAGATTGTATACTCCTCATTTGTTGCAAATCTCATAATACACACCAAACCCTATTCTCTCCTTCTCTCCCCTCGAAGCCGACGGCAAACACCCTATCCCTTGAAGCTTTTGATTCGGATCATCCTCATCCTATCCGTAATCGGTTAGTGTTTCAAGATCTATGTTTTGTTAAGTGATGATATGATTCCATGATTTGATAGAATGGTTAGGGTTACATGTATAATGAACGATGATGTTATGTGGTGATGTTTATGTGAATCGGATTTCATAATATGCTAAGAACCGATTGAATGCATGATAACCGGCTGTGATGTGATGTTATTCAGATGATGATGTATTGTTATGTTAGTATGAATTGGATTTGTTGATGATGAGTGAAAACCGAATGCTTGTAATCGGCTGTGATATGGTTACCTTAGGATGATTTATTGTGTTGACATGATAGGATGTATGCTAGTGATCAAGAATATGAATCATGTTAATATGTTTAAGTGTTATGATTATTGTCCATGTTTTGATTATGTTTAGGGTTCATAAGAATTGATGTTAAAACTCTAGTTTGATCGAATATGTTGTGGCTGGTAACTGTTAGAGTTAATCTTGCAAGATAAAAGGAATCAAGTTAATTGATGGCATGAATTAAGGAAATAATGTAACCAATCGCACAAGACTCCTTGGTCGCACAAGATCAGATCACACAAGATCTGATCTGATCACACAAGGCAGTCACACAAGACTAGTGCAACTGATTAAACACATCGTACAACACAGCTTATGCATGATCGCACAAGGTCTTGTGGATCGCACAAGATGGTGCTGATCGCACAAGGCTTTGGGCCACACACAATAGTTGGACTTCACTTATACTGTTGGGCCTCAAAGCCCAAGTCCAGTCGCACAAGTCTTGTTCAGTTGCACAAGCTGAACTGGACCACACAAGGTTGTTAAACTGGTTGCTTAATTGTTGGGCCGCACAAGTTTTGGACTGTTTATCTTATTGGGCCGGGTATTAGTTGGATCGCATAACATGTTGTGGGTCGCACAAGGCTGTGCTGAATGCACAACATGTTGGGCTGGGTATTATTGGGCTTTGTTATTTACTTGTCTGATATTGCTTACGTGTATGTCGTGTATACCATGTATTCGTAACTTGCTATCTCTGTGTAAACATACGTGCACTACTTGAACCTAGACCTGACTTGTATGGTAACCATGTTAGGACGTGGTTGACCACTAGGTGCTCAAACGACCTTTACTTATCTACCGAGCTAACCTAAGGTGAGTTCACACTTTCTACAAAGCATGGGATTCCCAGGGGTTGGGAATGGGTTAAGGAATATGGATTCCTCGTCCTTCTTGGGTAAGACAGTACGGGTTCAGGAATTTAATTCCTCGTCCTCATGGACAGTTAAATTTCACTAGACCAAAACTCTATCATGAAGTCCCTCCTTTTTATATCGACTTAATCGCCGGGCCAATGGCGAGCGGGTCATTAGTTAGATAGCGCTATTTAGGTCTGACAAGCCTCACACCGTGCCGCAGAGGACGGACGTGAACTAATGGATCTGGGCACGTCAATGATGATAGACATTGACGCTGAGGGCACATAAACATGACTAAAGTCAGTGGTCGATATGGTAACGAGTCTAGTAGTATATACATGGGGTAGCCCCCATGGCCAGAGAGCCAGATAATTAAACATGGGGTAGCCCCCACGGCTGGATTGCCAGAGTAAACGGGAATAAACAAAACACTTTTTCAACTATGGGGTAACCCCCACGGCAGGGATGCCAATTAAAGGAAACTGTTTTCGAAACAACTTAAAACAAACACCCAACTGTGAACTCGCTCAACTTTGTTGTTGACTCGTTACTACATGCTTTGCAGGTCAATAGGTACTTAGCTGGAGCTTGCATGGGGAAGAGTCGTTGTGGGACATGGAAATTGGTGTGCCATGTTAAACATTGAAACATTTGAACTTATATTTTGTTTTGGTTTTAATTGTTATGCTTCCGCTTGCAACTTAAACTATGTTTTGTTTGGACACCAATTGTATTGGTTGGATTTTTATAATTACTTACATGCTTGTTCAATATGATTGGTGGCTGGATCCTGGTCAGTCATGCCTCCAAGCGGTGATACCCCGCATGTGGAATTTGGGGGTGTGACAATACGTCAGTGTTTAGTTGGTCTGTTCGGATTGGAATCACCCTGTCTGATCAGGCGTCTGTTCATGACAGTGCTATGTCAGAATCCATACTCCGGTCATCTTCTCTAGCAACAATCTATTTTCCAAGCCGACTCTAGACTAATCATCAAGTCTACAGTCCGTTTGGGTCCGGATTCCACCGCTTTAAGTAAAAAGTTTAGGAAAAAGATGAAGATAAGTATGAATTTGACTGAAAAGCTTAGATTTCGTAAGGATCCGGGATAAAAGTACATGAAATCCCTCATATCTGAGCTAGATCTTGAACGGAATGACATCACACGACTGTTTTACAAACCATCATGATGACATCATCCTCAAGAGCTCGAATCTTGGAGATTTCATGGTGAATAGTGTGATTTCAAAGATGAATCATGTAGAGAATAGTGTGTAGATTAAAGATGTATAAGAATCTAGTGTAAAACGTACCAAAATCACCGAGAAATGGAAGAAAAGTGGGAGAGTGTACGTCTGGTCGAAGGAGGCTATCACATCAGTGAAGAATGACGTGACAGGTCCTATTTATAGTGCAAGAGTGGGGATTAAGGCGGTGTGCAGTGGATCGGATGGCACTTCGATCGAGTGGCCCTCCGATCAGATGGTCATCTGATCGGATTGCCATTCGGTCAATCCCATCCTTTCCGTTTCACCGTCGTTGATTCATTTTGCGAGTTAGATTAAGCATTGCGTTGCGTATTATTGTGTAATAGTATCACATAACTAGATTATATCATTAACACAAAAGCTTCCAAGTTTCATAGTTTCCGCCAGTGATAAGTCTCCAGTCTCTCGTTCAACCAAGTCTCAAGTTTCACGAGTCTCAAGAGTCAAGCACCAAAGTATCGAGGATTAAGAATCTAGCTTCCAAGTATCAAGTATTAAGAATCAAGCCGCAAGAATCAAGTATCAAGGATCTAGTTTCAATGCATTAAGAATCAAGCGTCTAGAGTTAAGTATCAAGTCTCATAGTATTAAGTATCAAGAATCAAGATTCAAGCATCAAGATTCTAGCTTATGTATCAAGAATCATAGCATAAAGATTCAAAGTATCAAAAGTATCAAGAATCACATAGTTTAGGGACTTAAATTGACAATAGCTAAAAGTTCAGGGACGCAGGCGTTACAGTCTCCCCTCCTTTAGGAGATTTCATCCCTGAAATCTAAGAAGAAGACTGCTCGAAGACCTGTGGATACTTGGTCTTCATCTCACTTTTAAGTTCCCAAGTGAATTCGGCGTCACGCTTTCCTTCCCATCGAACCTTGACTATGGGAATTTTGCTGCGCCTCAGTCGCTTGACACCTTGATCCATGATTTCGACCGGTTTCTCCACAAAGTGTACAACTTCATTTATTTGCAAGTCTTGAAGGGGAACCTGCAGTTCCTCGTCGGCTAGGCATTTACGTAGATTAGATATGTGGAACACTGGATGTACGTTGTTTAGTTCTTGTGGCAGGTCGAGCTTGTACGCCACCTTGCCAATCCTTTCGAGTATCGTGAAAGGACCCACATAGCGAGGAGCGAGCTTTCCCTTCTTACCAAAACGAACTACTCCTTTGAGGGAGATACCTTGAGTAGAACTCGATCACCAACATCAAATTCCCGAGGCTTGCGCCTTTTATCAGCGTAGCTCTTTTGTCTGCTCCTAGCCTTGATCAAGTTATCACGAATTTGAAGAATCTTATCCGTTGTCTCTTGAATGATTTCAGGGCCAGTAAATTGCTTGTCCCCGACCTCATGCCAACTGAGAGGAGATCGGCACTTGTGACCATATAAAGCTTCGAAAGGAGCCATTTGAATACTGGAATGATAGCTGTTGTTGTACGAGATCTTAATCATTGGTAAATGTACATCCCAGTTACCACCAAAGTCGATGACACAAGAACATAGCATATCCTCTAGGGTTTGAATTGTGCGCTCGGTCTGTCCATCCGTTTGGGGATGAAAGGCCGTGCTAAGATTCAAATGAGAACCCATAGCGGATTGAAAGGTTTGCCAAAGGCGTGAAGTAAAACGACCATCACGGTCAGAGATTATGTCAAGAGGTATGCCCTGACGGCATATAATCTCATCGGTATAGACTTGAGCAAGTTTCTCCACTTTATAATCTTCACGAATAGGAAGAAAGTGGGCTGATTTGGTCAAACGGTCAACGATCACCCAGATACTATCGTGACCAGAAGGTGTTCGAGGTAGTTTGGTAATAAAGTCCATAGCAATGCTATCCCATTTCCAAACAGGGATTTCCGGTTGTTCTAAGAGTCCTGAAGGACGTTGATGTTCGGTCTTTACCTTTGTGCAAGTAAGGCACTTGGAGACATACATAGCAATATCCTTCTTCATACCAGGCCACCAGTAAGTCATACGAAAGTCATGGTACATCTTATCTGTGCCTGGATGAATAGAGTATCGGGATTTGTGAGCCTCATTGATAAGGAGCTCACAGAGGTTATCGCGATTCGGTACCCAGATGCGATTGAGATAGCATTGAAGTCCATCAGACTTAGTTTCGAGTTGACCCACAGCAGCACCTCGTATTTCAATGAATAGACTACCTTCATTAGCTGACGAATACTGAGCTTCACGAATACACGCATGGAGGTCACTAGAGATATGGATAGCATTAATATGAGTTTTACGACTAAGAGCGTCGGCCACTACATTCGCCTTGCCAGGATGATAGCGAATTTCGCAGTCGTATTCGTTTAGCAATTCCACCCAACGTCTCTGTCGCATGTTCAGTTCTTTTTGGTCAAAGATATGTTGAAGGCTCTTTTGGTCAGTGAAAACCACACACTTAGTACCATACAGGTAGTGTCGCCAGATCTTTAATGCAAACACAACCGCACCAAGCTCTAGATCGTGAGTAGTATAGTTTTTCTCATGTATCTTGAGTTGACGAGAGGCATAAGCAATAACCTTGTCTCGCTGCATGAGCACACAGCCCAAACCACAGTTCGAGGCATCACAATATACCACGAAATCTTCATTCCCATCAGGGAGACTAAGAACATGAGCGTTACACAAAAGAGTCTTAAGAGTCTAAAAAGATTCCTCTTGCTCGGGACCCCAAGCAAAAGGTTTCTCTTTCTGACTCAACGAAGTTGGAGGAACGGCGATCTTAGAAAAATCCGAGATGAATCGACAGTTATAACCCGCCAATCCTAGAAAGGAACGAATCTCAGATGCAGATTTAGGCGTACTCCAATTCTTCACAGCTTTTATTTTAGAAGGGTCAACATGAATACCTTGCTTACTAATGACATGAACAAGAAATTGTACTTCGTTAATCCAAAACTCACACTTAGAAAATTTAGCATATAAGCGTTCACCACGTAGTAACTCAAGCATCAAGTGTAAATGACGAGCATGATCCACTTTAGTTTTCGAATAAATAAGAATATCATCAATAAAGACTATCACAAAACGATCTAATTAAGGATTACAAACACGATTCATAAGATCCATGAATACAGCAGGTGCGTTGGTCAACCCAAAAGGCATGACCATGAACTCGTAGTGCCCATAACGGGTACAAAATGCGGTTTTGGGTACATCATTTTCGAGAACATGAAGCTGATGATATCTAGAACGAAGGTCAATCTTCGAGAAACAGGACGCGCCTTGTAGTTGGTCAAATAGATCATCGATACGAGGAAGAGGATAACGATTCTTAATGGTAAGCTTATTAAGTTCACGGTAGTCGATTCACATACGAAACGAACCATCTTTCTTCTTGATGAACAAAACGGGAGCACCCCACGAAGAGGCATTGGACGAATGAATCCCTTGTCGAGTAGTTCTTGTAGTTGGCTGGAAAATTCTTGCATCTCGGAAGGTGCAAGTCGGTAAGGAGCCTTGGCGACAGGATTTGCGCCAGGTATGAGATCAATACGAAAATCGACGGATCTAGGAGGAGGAAGACAAGGGAGATCTTCAGGAAAGACATCAGGGAAGTCACACACTACTGGAACAACACTTATGTTCTTCCCCTTGCCCTTTTGTTCCACCACGTGGGCCAAGAAGGAAAAGTTCTGTTTACATAAGCATCTGTTCGCTTGAGTGCATGATATCAACTTCAGTCCTTTTGAAGGTCGGTCCCCATAGACATGCAAAATATCACCGGACGGGAGAGGTAGACGAACAAACTTCTCGTGACAAGCAATCTCGGCATGATTCTTACGCAACCAATCCATGCCGATAATAAAATCAAAACTACCCAATTGCATGGGTATTAGATCAATAGCAAACACGTGGTCGTTAAGAGTCAAGGAACAACCACTTAGAATAGAATCAACTAGAATCGATTTACCATCGGCAATCTCCACCATAACGGCTTAGGTAACTTAGAGCATGCACAGTTTAACAAAGATTCAAATTCTACGGACACAAAGCTTCTGTCAGCACCAGTATCAAATAGCATCGAAGCTTAAAGATTATTAACGAGGAACGTACCATTAACAATGTCATTGTCGTTACGAGCCTGATTAGCATTAAGATTGAACCCTCATCCATGAGCGGTTGGCTGTTAGTCCTGGTTAAGCTGAGGACACTGATTATGGAGGTGAGTAGTATCTCCACACTTGTAGCATGCACGAACAACATTGATTGGCTTAGGATTCTGCTGAGGAGCTGGAAGAGCTCGTAAAGCTGCCTGAGCTAGGGCTTGCTGGGCTGGTTGGGTCGGATTAGCTTGATGGCAATAGGGAGTCGTGTGACTATAGCGATTGCAGTTGGTACACAAACAACATGCAGAAGCAACAAGATGATGAAAGTTATAAGTTGCACACTTGGGATGAGGCCCAGTGTACTGCTTCTTGACTTTAGGAGCAGTTGGGTTTGGAACGGCAGCAGTAGGAGTAGTCTTAGTAGCAGGGTTTGCAGCAGGAACAATAGCATTGCACCCTGAACCCTGAGACTTTCTCCTCTTGTTCTTGTTGCCACTAGGCTGCTGGGTAACTTGATGTGCAGACTTAGAGGGAGCAGGAGTAGCAAACTGTTTATCATGAACCTGGCTGTTGTTTAAGCTTGCGGCCAGACGATAAATTTCTTCAATAGACTCCAGTTGAGCTGCCTCGATTGAATCACGCATTGCAGGAGGTAACCCATTGATATACTTGGTTATCATGCGCTTTGGAGTAGAGACCAAGTGAGGCACGATTATGCTGAGTTGCTTGAAACGGGTAGTATAAGCCAGATTATCATCACCAATCTGCTTCAAGTGCCAGAACTCTTCTTCGAGCTTCAGTTGTTCATGGGGAGGGCAGAATTCAAGCATCATTAACTCTCGCACCTCGGACCATGGAAGAGCATAGGCTTCTTTGTTAGAGCGGATGTTTCTCTCATTCGACCACCACTCTAGAGCTCTGCCTTGAAACATTCCTGTTGCACTCCTAGTCTTTAGATGTTCAGGGCACTCGCTGTTAATGAAGGTAACTTCGATGCTGTCAAACCATTCTAGCATAGCAGTCACCCTATCACTGCCCGTGAAAGGCTTAGGGTTGCAACAGATGAAGTGTTTGTAGCTGAACTTAGTAGGCTTTATCTTCTCTGTCTTAGAATCAGCAGAGGATGGAGGAGTGTTTGATCCTTGGATCTTAGAGACGATATTTGTCACGACGCGAGCGATCTGGTCGGCCATGAAGGACATCATCTTTTTCTGAGACTTTTCCCTGGATCTCTTGAGAGTGTCGGATAGCTTACGAGAAGACATCTAAAGATCCAACAAGAGGATCGTATAAGTCTAAAGCCTCATAGTATAGATTCACACATGATAGATTAAAGACTCAAGATTTAATAAGTTTCACGTAGTTTAAAGATTCAACTTTCCAACAACTTTCACATAGATTCCAATAGATTCAACACCACAACCCACGACCTTCGCATGGCACGTTGTACGAAGTTTGGCAACATGTCAGAAACGCTTATATATAGGAAGTACCAGCGGCGTATCCACCACGCTTCGGGCACATCGCTTCCACCTCGTACTCGATGTCATGTTACGTGTCGCAATTGCCAGACACAACACACTCATCATCATCATCATCATCATACACACGTAGATTAAACGGGTAAATTCTCATAGATTAACCCAATAGATTCTCTTAGATTATCCATTAGATTCATTGGATTACCCAATAGATTCACATAGACTAACCCAATAGATTCACATAGATTACCCAATAGATTCACATAGATTTGGTGTTAGCAATCTCACCACATTCTACAAACAACGAATCCCGCATGGCACGTGCTACGAAAGTTCGGCAACATGACGGAAGCACTTATATATAGGAAGTACCAGTGGCGTATCCACCATGCTTAAATCACGCCACATCCATCTCGTCATCGGTGTCATGCTTCGTTAACCATAACATTAGATTCCATCACCATCACAAATCTTTCACATAGATTAACCAAGTAGATTCCAACAACTTCAACCCGAGTCCTCAAAACTATGAACTTCACTTAGCGTGGTATGAAGGTTCGGTAACATGCCAGAAACACTTATATATAGGAAGTACCAGTGGCGTATCCACCATGTTTCGGACATGCCACGTCCGCCTCGTCTTCGGCGCTAGGCTACGTTTCGCATTTTGTTTCTCAAAACAACATATACTTAGATTACACATAGATTACGCTAGAGTACACATAGTTCCCACATAGATCACACAAATAGTTTCCCATAGTTTAGTTTTCATCATTCTCATCACCGGTCTGCAAACACTAAGTTTCGCATGGCACGTGGTACGAAAGTTGGTAACATGCCGGAAACACTTATATATAGGAAGTACCAGCGGCGTATCCACCATGTTTCAGACACGTCACTTCTCCCTCGTATTTCTATGCCATGTTACGTTTAGTGCTAAACAACCACAATATCACAGAGATTCATCAGATAGCTTCACATAGTATCATAGTCAATCAAAATTTCCATATAGAATAAAGCTTCATAAATTTAGTTTGATCCTGAGGGATTATGTTTAGAGTTTTATATTGCGGACACACATGCGTCTTGTGTAAAAAGTCTCAAAACAACGAACGAAGAATCAAGTTTAAATTCACACATAAAATCGAGATAACATAAAAAGCTAGGCTCATAAGACATAGATTGTTCCAGGTAGAGGAACGGTGACTAACCAAAGTGATTCGAGCCCCTTTCGAATTGAGGCAACGTGTCTTGACTTACTTAGACAAATACGTCATCGATGTTAGGCCTACAATATTTGTCCGTTTGGTCATTTCACGTTCCTAATTTATCGGAAGTTTAAGACTTTGGCGAGACATAAGAAAACCAAAGAGTGGGACTAGTTATCAAGGTCCGAGTTTCACCTCTATCTTGACAACATCGTACCGTAATGACGTTGGTACTTATCAACAGATAAGACCTACTAGATTATATGGAAATTCCCCATCAAGGTTTGGATGTCTCTCCTGAATTGAGGGCGAATCTCGTGCAAAATACAAACACTGGTTAGCAGTGTTTTCAAAGTATCAAATGTATATTGTGTCAGCCTTAGGTAAGGCATGTAAGTTTAGCAGGAAAATGTACTGCTAGGAAGCAGATATGGTGGAATGCATAAGTCTTAAACAACAGATAAGAGTTAAGATTCCTAGAACTATAGACTAGGGCAAGCATTCCTACTTATCCTAATTCCCTATAGTTATGGCTCTGATACCAATCTGTCACACCCCAACCGATGGCGGAAACATCGGGGTGCGACATTAAGCGTTCAGATTGCTCACGAGATTCCATAACACTAGATATTTCGATATGAATTAGATTGATTTAAACATTGTCTAATAGTATCCACAACCAAACAGAAATATCTCATACAAAACATCGAAATAGTTTCAAGTTTGATAGATTAAACTAGGCGAGTTTCTAAGCATTAATCCTAGCTTGTTTCACTTGTTTCCAGAGCATCCTATCAGCCTGCAACATGTATTAAAATAAAGTCAGTACAAAAGTGTACCGGCGAGTATACAAGTTTGAGTTTATAGCATAATAGATTAAAAGACTCATATCCTCAATGTAAATGAATAAAATGGTTTCAGCCATGCTAGTGTTCGCAGTCCAAGTGATAGCCAAGTGTCCCGATGTGACAACTGCCAAATTTGCATGCATCCGTACAATTATTAAACAATGATTAGTGCTTAATGACTGTGCTGAATTACAATTAATTACTTGAATTGCTTTCTGACTAATACCATATACATACATGTGCATCATATATTGCAAATGACATATCATTACTATATGCAAGCTTTGTTGATTCGAATGATGCATGAAACACCGGCAGCACAGTTATTAGACAAATCAGAAAAATGCTGACGGAGTTCAGTAAATAGACAGATATTGTATTGAGACACAGAATGAGCCAGAAACCAAGAGTTACACTAGTATAGTGTGTAGGAAAGTAAGGATCACAAAACTGCCTTCCTAGAGATAGTTTTGTTAGGATCGGAGGGTCTCATGATAGTGTTTGTTTGTTATAATTTGAACTAATGAATGGATATTAATCAATGTAAGGTGCAGCGGAAATAATAAACAAACTTTGTAAACACAATCAAAATGAAAATAGTTTTAGTAAACACATGCTTTTCATTGGGCTGAATGATTAAAATACAAGAATGATTACAACACTGCTTACATACTAAAACTCCCCCTCAGGAAGATGCCCCAAGGTTGATTGCACAGGATGAAAGGATTGGAGGAGATGGAATCTCCCAGACAATCAAATGAAATAGTACAGGGTACTGTTCCATTTATAGGCACAGTCAAACCACTGAAGCATCTTTGCTGACATCACCATGAAAGTGACGTTTAACAAACTAACAAACTCTGACTACTGATCTAATACAGACACTGCTTATGCTAACTACTGACTACAATATATAACATAAAAGAAGTTAAACAACTGTTGAAACCTTCCACTGATGTGAACCCAGCAGTACTTGTTGTAACCCAGCAGTGCTTGACCCATAGCAGTAGATTGAACAGCAGGGCTTTGTACTTCATCAGACTTTAGTGTGATCAGCAGTTGTAAGTCAGTAGTTGTACAAATAAGTGGATTGGAGATCATCAGATGTTTCAAATCACTTTCAAGGGGAAAGTCTAGTGCAAACTACTGTTTATTATGAATCCACTATTGTGACCTGGTTTTGGCTTTACATCATCTGTTCCTCTGGTAGGGTTCAATCCCAACAATCTCCCCCTGCAACAGATGATGCCAAAACCTTTCATTATTCTAGATCTTTATTTTCTCATCAGAAGTTCCTTAGCTTGTCTTTTAAATTCCACTTAAAAGTCCTTGGAACTTGAGTCATCCTCATCCCTGCACAGTGTAAGTTCAAGGAGATCTTGTTAATCTTCAACACCAAGGCCTAGTGCTTATTTCCTTGATATGTAATTCACTTCACCATTGGATCTGATCATAGTCAATACATGGGTCTTTTGATCAGACGCCCATTTTAGTATTTTTGAACCCAATGGGTTTCTTGGGAGAGGTTTATTTACTAATGAGTCTGGTGATTTTGGCCTTGTGAAGATTTGTTGAGCAGTATCCTGAGCTTTTATCTGTTCAGGATTTTCAGCTGCCATTTGTCTGAAAGCTTTGTTAATGATCTCATTTGCTGCAGCTATATCTTCTGCTGTCTCTTTATCAATTAGTTCTTGTCTCTTTCTTTGATCTAACTCAATGTCTGAGATGTCTGTTGATGTGAGCAGTGGTTCAGAAGTTTTGATCTGCTGTTCTGGCTTTATGTGATCAGGCTTCTTTGGTGTGTCTGAATCTGTCATCTTTCTTTTCTTTAGCCTCTCATAAGCCTCATCTGTATATTGCCTAGTCCATTTTGCTATGACATTGGCAGGTTCAACCTTTGCATCCACCTGCTCTTGTTTCTTCCTTTTGTACTCTGAAGTAAGATCAGCAATGAGCTTTTTGTATTTGCTCCAGTTTGGAGCTGTCCTCTTCTTGCTTGGATCATTTTTGATTCTTTCAATTCCGTTTGCCTCATACTTTAATGCAACTATTGACCATTCTTTGAATTGTTTTTCTTCAGCTGGATAGAATTTTTCTTTCATGATGTATGCAAGATATTATTTTCTCATTTCTTTTCGTAGATCTGCTTTGGGTGGTAAATTTGACATTTCTTTGCTCAGATCTCTTGCATAGTCTTCCATCTGTTTGACTTTAGTGAGCAAAAATTCCATTTTTTCAGAAATGGCTTTGTCACCTTGATCTTCACATTCAAGTTTGGCTCTTATCTTAGCCTGCCTTGCTTTGAGCTTGAGATATTCATCCATATTTTCTGGGTTTCTAAAGCCTATGAGAGAAGGAAATCTTCTTTTTGAAGGATCATCCTCAGTGTAGAATTGTCTCATCTCATTTTTTACAACTTCCAGTTCTAGTGGATATTTTGCAGCAATAGGATCATATTTGTCATCATTTGCCTGAGTTGTTTTTCTTTTCCTGGTGTAAGTTTTCTCCAGTGAAGGAGTGCTTTTGGGTGATTTGTCGATTGGAGTAAAGATGGCTTGAAGTGAAGTGAGGGTGCTTGGACTGACAGGTGTTGAGACAATCGGTGTTTCAACCACTGTTGTCATTACAACAGATGTTGTAACATCTGATGTCTTCTACTTTTTAGCAGGTGGTGATGGTGAGATGGTTTTTGGAGATGATGGTGTTTCTGGTGGGGCAGTGATTTGAGTGAGAGCAGTTGTTGTAACTGAGGTGGTGGTTGTTGGTTTAACAACTGCTGAAACTACTGAAGTATCAACTGTTGTTGAGACAGCAGGTGTTGCAACAGCTGTTTGAGTGGAAGATTGATGTGTGGAGCTTTTAGGAAGTTTGGGAGTGTGTTTTCTGGATCTGGATGGTATGGATTTGGGTTGCCTCACTTGTCTAGTGGGCTTCTTCTTTTCATCCTTGGGATTTTCATCATCCTTTGGCTCAGAAGTACCCTGCGCATCCAGTTCCATGAAAGCTTTCTTCTCCTGTTCAAACTTTGCTTTTTTCCTTTGCTTCCAAATCACTTTTTAGCTTTGCTTTTTCATCAACAAGGATCTTAGTGGTTTCATCAATCTTTTTAGAGCCATCTGGTTCCACTTTCTCCCCCTTTTTGGCATCAGCTGGTTCTGGGTTATCTATAATTATGATAGAGGGAGGAACAGTGCCAGTGGTGTTCAATATGTGGGCCTTAATTGCCTTGATATCAGCTTGAGTGTCTTTAAACCTTGCATCCATAACATTCCTGATCTTTTGAACCTGAATCTCATGTTGCTGATCAGCTAGTTGTTTTTGATGGTTGAGCAATGGTTGAAATAAATTCCACAACTCACTTGCAGTGAGAGTGTATGTTGGCTCAGCTGTTGAAGTTGATGCAGCAGTGGATGGTACATTTTAATCTTTCAACACCTGTTGCAGCATGCCTTTGATTTCTGCAACAGATGTGTCTAGTTTGTCAACTCTGGCCGTCAATTATTGGTACAATAAATCATCACCCAAGTTAATGGGATCATCTGATTTCTCACTAACAGTGGTTTGAACAATGGTTGAATTAGGGAATGTATTCCAATAGTCATTCACTGCTGCCCCTTTTTCTTGGTACTAGGGACTTCTTCCCTCAACACTTGATAACCTTTTGATGGTACCAGTGGGCAAAACATACTCACTAGTGGTTATCAGAGGTGCTATGGAAGGAATTGCCTCCAAGGAAGTCTTATGGATGTAACCACTGTCCAAATGCAAACCAGTGGGTTCAGCACCTGTAGTGGCTGCTTCACTTGGATTACCACCAAGAGTTACTTGTAACTCAAGGGGTGTAACTTCCTCAGGTCTTGTTGGTGGGTTAGCTATGATTGATACATCAGACCCAGTCGTTTGTTGAAGTATATTCTCATTGATTGGTGAGTGAGAAGGACTGGTTTGTGCCTGGTTCAAATCAATAGCATCCAACAATAATTTTGTTGGTGGGGGAATTGTGGATGTGAGGTTGGGTGTGGAAAGAGAATTGGCCCCGGGCATTGGGCTGTGGATGATGGAAGCAAGTTATTCCAGAGCATCATATTGTGGTGTCCCTATTTGTACAACCTGTTCTTTTTGAGAAGAAACAGGAGGAGTTTCAGTCATAGGTTGAGATATTTCTACCAACTGCTATGAGGAAGTAGCAGCAGTGGTTTCTTGTGACTTTTGTACTGTCACTGGCATTTGCTCTGGTATCTCATCCTCCAGAGTTGCCTTTTTGATAGGTTTTGGGGGTTTTTGAGTTTTCTTTTGTTTTGGCTTTTTAGTAATTTTAGGTGTGGGTTTCAAAGTAGTTGTTTTGCTGCTTTGATCACCTTGAGCAGTGGGCTCAGCAGCAGATACCTGAGGAGCAGTGGTAGCTGCTAAATTCTGCTCAGGCACCTCTGCTTGTGTTTTGCAAGGTGTTGACATTCTTGTGAAAGTTTCAGCAGTTAAGCTGTGTATTTGAAAAGATTCACCTTGTTTTATTGCAGAAGCATCATTCTTACCAAGTTTCTTTTCAAAATAATAACTTAGAAATCTTGGAAACAGTAAGAATGCTTTTGTTTCAACATTTTTAACCAGATCATTAAAGATTTCCTGAGAACAATTGAAATTTTCATCTTGAAGTATAGCATATCCCAGGTTTTGAATCATTAATGGGATTTCATTAAAAGCAGTGGTTTTGTTTGAAACACACATTAGGAGGGTATGAAATAAAAACCTTGTTGCAGGAGGGAAGAAACTTTTTAGTAAGGTATCCCTCATCATCATTGTATCTGCATACCCTCTTTCAAGAAAGTCAATTTTTAACTCGTTTTTAGGAAAGGAAGTTTTACCTTGCTGATCATCGAGTTGAAAGACTTTCGAGATGGATTGTGGTGTAATTTTGACAGCTTTACCATTTAGAGAAGAGTTAATGGCTATGATGCGACACCTGTGTCACTTCAACCATCAAACAAATGCCAAACCAATGAAATATTGTATTTCATGCTTGGGATTTGTAAAAATATGTGTATCGTTTACACATATCAACTCTTGTTCGATTTCAAGCTCTAAATCGCTTTCTGGAAGGTTATACGCGCACTGATGCGTAAATATAACCAGTTTAATCCAACGAACACTCCGGAATAGTGAAATAGGCTTAACATACCATAAATAACCTTTACATAACTTATATATAAGTTTTGGAAGGTTTGGTGTGGTGAAATCAAGTTTAATCGCTTACAGGGACTAAAGTTGACAAACTACGAAAGTATGCCAATTTGAACTATAACAGACATTCCGGAACATGACCATAAGTTAAACACACCATAAATATCCTTTACATATCTTAGAAATAGGCTTTAATGGGTTCGGTGTGCTAAAATAAACTTTTGGGTCATTCAGGGACTAAAAGTGTCAAAAAGTGCACAAGTTTGCATTTTCGCGCATAACTTACGTTCTGAATACATCCGGACATCTAAAAATTTATGTAAGCACTAAAATATTTTATTTTAGTGTTCGCCATAAGAAAAATCCATTCGTCACGTCATTTGGATCGTTTTTCGCGCTTGTGCGCATTCCGTCGTAATTAAGCGAACATCGCGTTCGTACGACCAAACGAACCATCATCCGGCATATTTTTGAGCATGTTTTGAGTTCCCTATACTTTAACTTCATTTTAGAGCCTTGAAATGAGGTTAACGGGGTTCAAACGCATCGAAAAAGGCCTTAAACACGTGCAGGGACCATTTCTGCCAATTTTGAAACTTTTCTGAAGCTGGTGCATGGTGGCGTAGTGCGACTGCATAGGGCCTTTACCGTCGCGCTACGCGAGCGCCTTATCTGGGCAGAAATATCAGTTTTGCACTTTCGGGACCAGATTCGATGTATAAACACCTGTTTAATTCACAACCACACATTCTAACATGCTTAGTCAGCTGATAAGGATGGAATTTAGGCACCATAACTTTGCAACACATGTACGGATGGGATTAAGGCACGTTTTCCATGAAACGATCTTAACGGTTCGGGTATTCCTATAAATACCCATCCACCCCCATTGCTAAAATCACTAGAATCTTGATCTTAGGAACTCTAAGTTGAAACCATTGTTTCATACCTGAGATTCTTGGATCGAGATTAGCATTCGGGGACCCTTCGTAAGTATTCTTTCGTTCTTTTATTGCTTTTCGAGTCTTTCGAGTCTGAAAGTCAAACTTTGTTTGACTTTCTACATTGACCAGTTATGGTCAATGCGAAGTTCGTTTGAACTTCGCAACGTGAGTGTAATCACGTTGGTTATAGTCCCTTGGGACTATGCCCACTGATTACCACGTTGTATAGGGTCGTAGGGTAGGCGATCTAATAAATCGCCTATACCTTCAAACCCGACCCAGTTTGGTCGATCATTAGGATCCGACCAAACACATTAGGTGACCATAGTAGGTAGGGAATAACCTTCCGAGGTTATACCCTATGGTCGCATCGTTTAAGTAGTTGTATGATAGGTAGTTTATATGCCTTAGGTAAATTACCAGAATACCCTTTTCATGTATAATTGGTAAATAAGCATATGTAACCTAAACCTTTGTCACATAACTGATTATGTAATATGTTTAGGCATATAACACTTGTCATAGGGCTAGTTAGGCGGTCCGAACGCGTTTCACGCGAACGACGCGTTAAAGTAGCATAAGCTACCTAAACGGGTCGTAATGGGTCGAAAACACTTAGGTTAAGTTTCATTTAGTATGTAGGCTTTGTTAAACCAAATGACACGAGTCTCTACACTCGTTTGGTTTACAAACCCTAATGCTACCCAATCTTCTGATCTAGGTCCGGTTAATTAACATAGTTACCTATAGTAGGTGCCGTTTGATTCCGTGATCTCTATCTTTGCTTGGTGGTTATCCTTGGACTTCTGAGCAATCTCAAGTGAGTACATAGACCCCTCTTTTACTGTTTTCCAAACTGTTTTGGGGTGGAACACATGTGCCTACTTGTTACTTTCATGCTTTCCTGTTTTCACATCATATACTACTATGTTCGTTAGTACATTATAGTACATGATTTTATGACATTTCATGCTAGGTGTGCCCAATTGTGTGCATTACTTAGTACATCGTTTTACATGACATTTTGACATAGACATTTGACATAGACATTTCGGCATAGACATTTTAACATGATTGACATTTGATCATGCATTTTCCCACAAAACATAACTTTGATTTAAACCAAGTTTTACTTCAATACTTTGTTTTTGTGCATATGGTGTAGTTGAGACATTTCACTTGCCATACATGACATTTTGACATAGACATTTGACATGGATATTTGACATAGACATTTGACATGGATATTTGACATAGATATTTGACATGGATATTTGACAAAGACATTTTGACATGATTTACATCTTGACATGAATACTTTGACATATTACCCAATACATTTGACAATTGATTTAAACATAGACTTCTTACATTGGTTGGTTTGGTTTGATTAAGTGATTAAGTAACGATGCGTGTGTAATATGATACAAGCATGGTGGATACGCCGCTGGTACTTCCTATATATAAGTGTTTGTATGGTATTACATATCATAGCGTTATTTGAATCATTTCAGTTTGAGACATAGAACATTTTATACAAATAACATACTTTTCACAAGACATTGATTTATAAACATCTTATCTTATGCAAACATATTTTACTTGGTTATTCATTTAACCTTACATTTATTTATACTTATCATCTGATCTTATCGATTTTCAAATGATTTACAAAACAAAGCAAATAACAAGGTTCATGACTAAACATTTTCTCAAACATAAGTCATGAAACCTATTTTCACAAAACCTATGTATCTCACAGGAATTTTTATGCTGACGTACCTATTTTCACATGTGTTTTTCAGGAACTGTTGCATAAGATGATCAAGATACACATAGGCAGACTTGGGCTTTAGTGACAATAAAAGATGCAAGACTAGTTAATTATGTTGTATTTTCTTGTTTGTTAAGACATTGTAACACTTTTAATCAATAAAACGAAACTTCAATTGCCATGGATTTGAAACAATTAATTCTGTTACAACACTCCCCGACATTTCCGCCACGTTTTGTATGTTCTACGTGGTCGGGGTGTGACAGAAAAGATGGTATCAGAGCCAATGGTTATAGGGAATTAGGTTATTAGTAATGCTTTGACCTAGTCTATAATCTTCTTAGGACCCTAACGCGAGTTTACTTGCGTTTAGTCAATAAAACAATACCGTCACCTATCCTCAGGCGACGACCACAACAAGAACATAAATTTCAAAACCGCTTTGAAAACTAATCATCTGTTCTAGGATGATTGATTACTAGGTTTTGAACCCTCTATTGTAAGGTTTTGAACCCTCTGTTATATGGTTTTGAACCTCTTTGAATTTTCAAATTCTCGTCAAGGTTTTGGGTTTTTAATAATGTGAACACGTGCAAACTGGAAGGGTGAATGCCTGTATTCTGGGTTTTCTGTCTAGGCATCAGACGCGAGACCAGTTGTGCTTACCTGGGAATTCTTGGGATGAGTGTTCACTTATAGGCGAGCATGTCTTCGCGATACATTATGAGGACCTATTTGCTTTGATTCAGCCTTTGTGTGTCGTTTGTTTGCCTCATGGTTCAAACAAATGACCATCACCCGTCACACCCCGACCACGTAGAACATACAAAACGTGGCGGAGACATCGGGGAGTGTTGTAACAGAATTAATGTTTCACAACCATGGAAATTTAAGTTTCGTATTATTGATTAAAAGTGTTACAATGTCTGAACAAACAAAGAAATACAACATGATTAACTAATCTTGCATCTTTTATTGTCACTAAAGCCCAAGTCTGCCTATGTGTATCTCGATCATCTTATGCAACAGTTCCTGAAAAACACATGTGAAAATAGGTACGTCAGCATAAAAATGCCTGTGAAATACATAGGTTTTGTGAAAATAAGATTCATGACTTATGTTTGAGAAAATGTTTAGTCATGAACCTTGTTATTTGCTTTGTCTTTTAAATCATTTGAAAAACGATAAGATCAGATGATAAGTATAAATAAATGTAAGGTTAAATGAATAACCAAGTAAAATGTGTTTGCATAAGGTAAGTTGTTTATAAATCAATGTCTTGTGAAAAGTATGTTATTTGTATGAAATGTTCTATGTCTCAAACTGAAATGATTCAAATAACGTTACGACATGTAATACCATACAAACACTTATATATAGGAAGTACCAGCGGCGTATCCACCATGCTTGTATCATATTACACACGCATCGTTACTTAATCACTTAATCAAACCAAACCAAACAATGTAAAATGTTCATGTCAAGATGTAAATCATGTCAAATATCCATGTCAAATGTCTATGTCAAGTATCCATGTCAAATGTCTATGTCAAATATCCATGTCAAATGTCTATAGTCCAAAAGTAGTCAAGTAATGTATAACCAAAATGATATGTATGGTAAGTAAAATTTAGACTACTTAAACCATAAGTAAAAATGTACAAAACAAAGTATTGAAGTAAAACTTGGTTTAAATAAAAGTTATGTTTTGTAAGATATATGCATGCTATACTGAATATGAACATTTATGCGGTATTGTGAAAATTCATACATCCAAGCCTTGAGACAGACGGATAACTATGTAAAAGTGAGTTATCAAGAGAATATGTATTCGGATTCGGTCATTCCTTTCATCCCCTTTCCCTGGGATGTCCGGAACGGGATTTGTCAAGTCCTATGGTACCACTACCTACTAACGAACGGCATGATCGGTGTTAATGAATGTATAGTATAGTTTAAACAAACCAAATGTCATACCAAAATGTAAGCATGTTTTATGAAGATAATGTACCTAGTATGCTAGAGTAAACATACAGGGTAGAGCTGTAAAACAATGTGTCCATATGTTACTGGAACATATGCAACAGAGATGCAGTATAAAACAATGTACTAAGTATGCAAAGTCATCATACAAAGAAGAAAAGTCATGTAAAACAATGTACTAAGTATGCAAAGTCATCATACAAAGCATAGAACACCATGAAATCATGTACTATAAATGTACTAATGAACATAGCAAGTATATGATGTGAAAACAGAAAAGCAGGAAAGTAACAAGTAGGCACATGTGTTCCACCCCAAAACAGTTTGGAAAACAGTAAAAGAGGGGTCTATGTACTCACTTGAGATTGCTCAGTAGTCCTTGAGTAACAACCAAACAATGCTAGAGATCGCGGATATCAAACGGCACCTAATATAGGTAAGTACATTAATAAACTGGACCTAAATCGGAAGACTGGGTAGCATGAGGGTTTGTAAACCAAATGAGTGTAGGAACTCATGTGATATGGTTAATCAAAGCCTACATACTAAATGAAACTTAACCTAAGTGTCTACGACCCATTACGACCCGTTTAGGAAGCTTATGCTACTTTAACGTGTCGTGCGCGTGAAACGCGTTCGGACCGCCTAACTAGCCCTATGACAAGTGTTATATGCCTAATCATGTTACATAATCAGTTATGTGGCAAAGGTTTAGGTTACATATGCTTAATTACCAATTATACATGAAAAGGGTATTCTGGTAATTTACCTAAGGCATATAAACTACCTATCATACAACTACTTAAACGATGTGACCATAGGGTATAACCTCGGAAGGTTATGCCCTATACTAGGGTCACCTAATGTATTTGGTCGGATCCTAATGATCGACCAAACTGGGTCGGGTTCGAAGGTATAAGCGATTTATTAGATCGCTTACCCTACGACCCTAGACAACGTGGTAATCAGTAGGCATAGTCCCAAGGGACTATAACCAACGTGATTACACTCACGTTGCGAAGTTCAAACGAACTTCGCATTGACCATTACTGGTCAACGCTGAAAGTCAAACAAAGTTTGACTTTCTGACTCGAAAAGCAATAAAATAAGGAAAAGAACGAAAGAATACTTACGAAGGGTCCCCGAATGCTAAACTCGATTCAAAAATCTCAGGTATGAAACAAATGTTTCAACTTAGAGTTTCTCAAATCAAGTTTCTAGTGATTATGAACAATGGGGGGTGGGGTATTTATAGTTTTCGGGTAACCGTTAAGATCGTTTGTTGAATATCGTGCCTTAATCCAAGCCGTACAAGTGTCGGAAACTCATGGTGGCTAAAAATGATGTTTATCAACAGATTAGGCAAGTGGAAAATGTGTGGGTATGGATCAAACAGCTGGAAGTTGCTGACTGTTCGTTGTTATCTGATCAGACAGGCGGAAGCGGCCCGCTTTAGGATCAAGGAAAACTCAGGCGGGCCGCCTGAGACTTCTGATCAGCAAACATGTTTCAGTTTTGACAGTTTCAGTCCCTGCACGTGTTTAAG
Source organism: Helianthus tuberosus (assembly GCA_030545235.1). Lineage (NCBI taxonomy): Eukaryota > Viridiplantae > Streptophyta > Magnoliopsida > Asterales > Asteraceae > Helianthus > Helianthus tuberosus. The sequence goes on from CM060400.1 coordinate 65,611,605, forward strand.
CCCATTTCCGGCACTTCCAAGGCCCGTAAAGCCAACTTTAAGGCCCTAAAATGATGCCTAAACATTGTGGACATGAAACATGCTCAAAAATATGCCGGGTGATGGTTCGTTTGGTCGTACGAACGCGATGTTCGCTTAATTACGACGGAATGCGCATAAGCGCGAAAAACGATCCAAATGACGCGACGAATGGATTTTTCTTATGGCGAACACTAAAATATAATATAGTCATGCTCACATAAATTTTTGGATGTCCGGATGTATTCAGAACGTAAGTTATGCGCGAAAATGCAAACTTGTGCACTTTTTGACACTTTTAGTCCCTGAATGACCCAAAAGTTTATTTTAGCACACCGAACCCCTCAAAGCCTATTTCTAAGCTATGTAAAGGATATTTAAGGTGTGTTTAACTTATGGTCATGTTCCGGAATGTCTGTTACAGTTCAAATTGGCATACTTTCGCAGTTTGTCAAGTTTAGTCCCTGTAAGCGAATTAGCTTGTTTTTGCCATACCAAAGCCTTCAAAACTTATTTCTAAGTTATGTAAAGGTTATTTAAGGTATGTTAAGCCTATTTCACTATTCCGGAGTGTTCGTTGCATTAAACTGGTTATATTTACGCATCAGTGCGCGTATAACCTTCCAGAAAGCGATTTAGAGTTTGAAATTGAACAGAAATTGATATGTGCAAATGATACACATATTTTTACAAATCCCAAGTATGAAATACAATATTTCATTGGTTTGGTATTTTTTTGATGGCCGTGGAGGCACAGGTGTTACAGTCTCCCCTACTTTAGGAAATTTCGTCCCGAAATTTATTTAGAGGAAACTTTGTGAGAGTTTAAAACATGAAGTTTGAAAAGATCGAAAAATATTGATTAGGGTTCTGAACTTCTAGTAACCTTTAATAATCATCATGATTGCAACGTAAGAGGGATACCTATATATACAAGTATATAAAGCATCATTGGTGCGTCCACCGTACCTCCATTACATCGTCCTCATTTTGTTATTGTTGTCGCTATCGGTTCTTTCACATAATAATTCTTACTGGATTTCTGTGCACTAAATTTCATAATTATGTGCGCATACATAATTAGAGAATTCCTTGCACAGTTCACACAGTCTATTTTATAATGTGTAGGGTAAAACCAAATGAAAAATCCTGTGATGAGCGTGACTTAGACCGCCATAGAGTCCCTTAGACTAAATCAATAAATGATTTAAATAGACTATCAAGGAGTCTGTTCAGCTACATCACTAGATGTCATTTTTTTTAACCAAATTGTGAATCAATCTTTTTGACTAGACCACTAAAGGGTCTCTTATGAATCATGGAGTAGTACTAAAAATCCAAGGGTCTTAACTATTACATAGAAGCCCATTAAGGATTTAAGGTAGTGCCTTTTGAATATCCTGCTACGAATCCCTCATATGAAGATATGAAAGATTCTACGAGGATTTGAATAACGAATATCCAGAGTATAAAAACACAAAATGCATAAATGAAAACTCAAGATGCATAAACACATAGTCATATAACCACAAAATTGTTTGTTAATTTGTCTTGTAAATTGCGTACATGCATTTAAAGCACACTAGGAATCCATTCCGTGGATTTCATTTGGTACTTTAAACGTTTATCAAGAATCCAACTATAAAGATAGAAAGATTCAAAAAGAAAATTCGATTTCGATTATTAGGAACCGAAGTGTTCGAATTAAGGTACATAAGGAATCCAATTAAGGACTCTGATTTGAACGATGATTATCCACAAGGGTCTAATTGTGGAGATAAAAAGATCCCATATGGATGTTAGAAGTTGAAGATGTTTTGAAATCTTGCACGGGATGTGCTTAAGTCAAAACATGAAGTAAAATGCTTATGAAGTTGAGATGCTAGATATGTCAAGGCGACATATGAAGCAGAATTTGAAGGTTAAGTCAATGTATTAGGAAATATTTTTGAGTACTATGCATGGGGTTCCTTTAAGAAAAAAAAATGTGTTTAACGTTTTTGAAACCTTATATATAATACTTTTTGAAATCATAAAGTAGGTGTATTAGGTAGATATATTTACAAAAATGTTTTAAAATCATGCGAGATGAATTTTGAAATTATGTATAAGGTTTTTGAAAGACATGAATGATGCTTTTCGAAATCATGCACTTGATCAGAAAATGTATTGTGTTAATATTGTCTTCAGACTATATGAAATATTTTGAAATTAGAAAGGTTGGTTTTGATAACATGGCCAATGTTTTTGAAATAACATAGACAATGCATCTAGAAAAATTGTTTTCAAACTATTTGGAATGTTTTGAGATCATGAAGATTGTGTTGAAATACTTGTACTGTGTATGTTGAAAAATCAGAACGTAATGGGTATGAGATTTGAAAATATCCTTAGTTATCTAACCAAGGATTCAAAAGCACAGATGTGCAGAAGCATGATCACTCATAATGTCACTTTATTCTCTATACTTTGTTTCTTAGAATGAAACGAGTACTTAAAATTTTTGAGGGAATCATGAGCAATCATTTGAAAGAGAGAATCACAAGAGTAGTTTGTAAGGTACATAGTTCCTTGATGTAGGTATCATAGGAAAATCATACACACATGTAACTATACTTGTATATCAGAATTTGTGAACAACGATTTATTTATAAACAAAACAAATTGTTTCACATTACAAGGAAACAAAAGAACAAAAGCATAAGACAGCAACATCTTCTGTTCAGCTGAATGCTCATCCGTGGGTCGGATTTGCATTAGCAAGCTTTGGGCATCGGTTTCTGTAGTGGGTCAGATCCCCACAATTGTAACAGGCACCAGGTGGGTAGTGTGGTCGTGCGGCTTGACCCTGTTGCTGAGCAAGAGGCTGAGCAACTTGTTGAGCTGAGTTCTGAACTGGGCGATTCGGATTAGCAGGGATGCGGCAGGTGTTAGCAAGATGACCGGATCTTCCGCAGTTGGTGCACTGACGACACTGGAGGTGTGGTTGATGATGGCCGTTACACCTATTGCACAAAGGTGCATTGCCAAAATAAGGCTTCTTAGCTAGTGGTTGCGCAGGCTGATTTGATGCAGCTTGGGCCTGTGCAGTAATGGCATTGTTTTGGGAAACCTTACGCTTCCTTGCCCTCTTGGATGAACTAGAATCCTTCGCATTCTTGTTTTGACCTTTCTTGCTATCCTCCTTGTCAGACGACTGTTTCTCGCCCTTGTCACCCTTCCTGTGTAACTTATTCTTCCTAATCTGCGACTCAGTCAATGTCGCTGATAACTCGATCGCTTGACGGAGTGTGGCAGGGTTACTACCAGTAAGGATGTCTTGTACCGAATCAGGTAGGCCGTCGATGTATCTTTCGATAGCTATGTCAAGTGGGGTAACCATTGTCGGGCAAAGCAGACTCAACTCCTCAAACCTATCAGTATACGCCCTGTGCTCACCACTATCTTGCTTCAACTCATCAAATTCCTTCTCCAAAGCTCGCTGCTCATGACGAGGACAAAATTCCCTCATCATAAGAGCCCTAAGTTCAGCCCAGGTTTGCGCAAGGGCAATTTCTGCACCTCGGTCCCTCATAACCCCGTTCCACCATGTGAGAGCCCTCTTCTGGAACACACTTGAAGAAAACTCGACCTTGCGATTATCCGGACACTGAACGTGGCGGAAAGTATTCTTAATGCTCTCGAACCACTGAAGAAGCCCAGTTGCTCCCTCAGAGCCACTAAACTTGAGTGGTTTAGCCTGATTAAAGTCCTTGTATTTGCATAGGGCATTGTTGTTGTTGTTGGCTTGTTGCCATTGAGCAAAGAGATTTGGAAATTGGGCAGCCATCTGCTGCGCAATAATTTCTGCCAGTTCGGCAGTCTCTATCTGGTTCTCGCGTCAAGGAGGCATTCTAAAAGAGGGAACATGAAAGGAAACGAGTGAGAGAATTAGACGAAAAGAATGAGATGAACAAATCTGATGAAAGCAAGGATAGTGGTCATTTGTTTGTTACTACAAAGCAACAAATGACACACAGTGACAAATCAAAGTAAATGGGTCGAAAATAATGTATCGCGAAGACATGCTCGCCTATAAGTGAACACTCATCCCAAGAATTCCCAGGTAAGCACAACTGGTCTCGTGTCTGATGAGATGTATACGAAGTGCTTGCCTAGACAGAAAACCCAGAATACAGGCATTCACCCTTCCAGTTTGCACGTGTTCACATTATTTAAAACCCAAAACCTTGACGAGATTTTGAAAACTCAAAGGGGTTCAAAACCATATAATAGAGAGTTCAAAACCTTACAATAGAGGGTTCAAAACCTAGAAATCAATCATCCTAGAACAGATGATTAGTTTTCAGAGCGGTTTTGAAATTTATGTTCTTGTTGTGATCGTCGCCTAAGGATAGGTGACGGTATTGTTTTATGACTAAACGCAAGTAAACTCGCGTTAGGGTCCTAAGAAGGTTATAGACTAGGTCAAAGCATTACTAATAACCTAATTCCCTATAACCATTAGCTCTGATACCATCTTTTCTGTCACACCCCGACCACGTAGAACATACAAAACGTGGCGGAAACATCGGGGAGTGTTGTAACAGAATTAATGTTTCACAACCATGGAAATTTAAGTTTCGTATTATTGATTAAAAGTGTTACAATGTCTGAACAAACAAAGAAATACAACATGATTAACTAATCTTGCATCTTTTATTGTCACTAAAGCCCAAGTCTGCCTATGTGTATCTCGATCATCTTATGCAACAGTTCCTGAAAAACACATGTGAAAATAGGTACGTCAGCATAAAAATGCCTGTGAAATACATAGGTTTTGTGAAAATAAGATTCATGACTTATGTTTGAGAAAATGTTTAGTCATGAACCTTGTTATTTGCTTTGTCTTTTAAATCATTTGAAAAACGATAAGATCAGATGATAAGTATAAATAAATGTAAGGTTAAATGAATAACCAAGTAAAATGTGTTTGCATAAGGTAAGTTGTTTATAAATCAATGTCTTGTGAAAAGTATGTTATTTGTATGAAATGTTCTATGTCTCAAACTGAAATGATTCAAATAACGTTACGACATGTAATACCATACAAACACTTATATATAGGAAGTACCAGCGGCGTATCCACCATGCTTGTATCATATTACACACGCATCGTTACTTAATCACTTAATCAAACCAAACCAAACAATGTAAAATGTTCATGTCAAGATGTAAATCATGTCAAATATCCATGTCAAATGTCTATGTCAAGTATCCATGTCAAATGTCTATGTCAAATATCCATGTCAAATGTCTATAGTCCAAAAGTAGTCAAGTAATGTATAACCAAAATGATATGTATGGTAAGTAAAATTTAGACTACTTAAACCATAAGTAAAAATGTACAAAACAAAGTATTGAAGTAAAACTTGGTTTAAATCAAAGTTATGTTTTGTAAGATATATGCATGCTATACTGAATATGAACATTTATGCGGTATTGTGAAAATTCATACATCCAAGCCTTGAGAAAGACGGATAACTATGTAAAAGTGAGTTATCAAGAGAATATGTATTCGGATTCGGTTATTCCTTTCATCCCCTTTCCCTGGGATGTCCGGAACGGGATTTGTCAAGTCCTATGGTACCACTACCTACTAACGAACGGCATGATCGGTGTTAATGAATGTATAGTATAGTTTAAACAAACCAAATGTCATACCAAAATGTAAGCATGTTTTATGAAGATAATGTACCTAGTATGCTAGAGTAAACATACAGGGTAGAGCTGTAAAACAATGTGTCCATATGTTACTGGAACATATGCAACAGAGATGCAGTATAAAACAATGTACTAAGTATGCAAAGTCATCATACAAAGCAGAAAAGTCATGTAAAACAATGTACTAAGTATGCAAAGTCATCATACAAAGCATAGAACACCATGAAATCATGTACTATAAATGTACTAATGAACATAGCAAGTATATGATGTGAAAACAGAAAAGCAGGAAAGTAACAAGTAGGCACATGTGTTCCACCCCAAAACAGTTTGGAAAACAGTAAAAGAGGGGTCTATGTACTCACTTGAGATTGCTCAGTAGTCCTTGAGTAACAACCAAACAATGCTAGAGATCGCGGATATCAAACGGCACCTAATATAGGTAACTACATTAATAAACTGGACCTAAATCGGAAGACTGGGTAGCATGAGGGTTTGTAAACCAAATGAGCGTAGGAACTCATGTGATATGGTTAATCAAAGCCTACATACTAAATGAAACTTAACCTAAGTGTCTACGACCCATTACGACCCGTTTAGGAAGCTTATGCTACTTTAACGTGTCGTGCGCGTGAAACGCGTTCGGACCGCCTAACTAGCCCTATGACAAGTGTTATATGCCTAATCATGTTACATAATCAGTTATGTGGCAAAGGTTTAGGTTACATATGCTTAATTACCAATTATACATGAAAAGGGTATTCTGGTAATTTACCTAAGGCATATAAACTACCTATCATACAACTACTTAAACGATGTGACCATAGGGTATAACCTCGGAAGGTTATGCCCTATACTAGGGTCACCTAATGTATTTGGTCGGATCCTAATGATCGACCAAACTGGGTCGGGTTCGAAGGTATAAGCGATTTATTAGATCGCTTACCCTACGACCCTAGACAACGTGGTAATCAGTAGGCATAGTCCCAAGGGACTATAACCAACGTGATTACACTCACGTTGCGAAGTTCAAACGAACTTCGCATTGACCATTACTGGTCAACGCTGAAAGTCAAACAAAGTTTGACTTTCTGACTCGAAAAGCAATAAAATAAGGAAAAGAACGAAAGAATACTTACGAAGGGTCCCCGAATGCTAAACTCGATTCAAAAATCTCAGGTATGAAACAAATGTTTCAACTTAGAGTTTCTCAAATCAAGTTTCTAGTGATTATGAACAATGGGGGGTGGGGTATTTATAGTTTTCGGGTAACCGTTAAGATCGTTTGTTGAATATCGTGCCTTAATCCAAGCCGTACAAGTGTCGGAAACTCATGGTGGCTAAAAATGATGTTTATCAACAGATTAGGCAAGTGGAAAATGTGTGGGTATGGATCAAACAGCTGGAAGTTGCTGACTGTTCGTTGTTATCTGATCAGACAGGCGGAATCGGCCCGCTTTAGGATCAAGGAAAACTCAGGCGGGCCGCCTGAGACTTCTGATCAGCAAACATGTTTCAGTTTTGACAGTTTCAGTCCCTGCACGTGTTTAAGCCCATTTCCGGCACTTCCAAGGCCCGTAAAGCCAACTTTAAGGCCCTAAAATGATGCCTAAACATTGTGGACATGAAACATGCTCAAAAATATGCCGGGTGATGGTTCGTTTGGTCGTACGAACGCGATGTTCGCTTAATTACGACGGAATGCGCATAAGCGCGAAAAACGATCCAAATGACGCGACGAATGGATTTTTCTTATGGCGAACACTAAAATATAATATATTCATGCTCACATAAATTTTTGGATGTCCGGATGTATTCAGAACGTAAGTTATGCGCGAAAATGCAAACTTGTGCACTTTTTGACACTTTTAGTCCCTGAATGACCCAAAAGTTTATTTTAGCACACCGAACCCCTCAAAGCCTATTTCTAAGCTATGTAAAGGATATTTAAGGTGTGTTTAACTTATGGTCATGTTCCGGAATGTCTGTTACAGTTCAAATTGGCATACTTTCGCAGTTTGTCAAGTTTAGTCCCTGTAAGCGAATTAGCTTGTTTTTGCCATACCAAAGCCTTCAAAACTTATTTCTAAGTTATGTAAAGGTTATTTAAGGTATGTTAAGCCTATTTCACTATACCGGAGTGTTCGTTGCATTAAACTGGTTATATTTACGCATCAGTGCGCGTATAACCTTCCAGAAAGCGATTTAGAGTTTGAAATTGAATAGAAATTGATATGTGCAAATGATACACATATTTTTACAAATCCCAAGTATGAAATACAATATTTCATTGGTTTGGTATTTGTTTGATGGCCGTGGAGGCACAGGTGTTACATCACCCGTGATTTTGGTCGGTAATTGTAACATCCTATTCTTACCCACTGCCATTTCATTTGTTTTCTCTCTTGTTCTTCTCTTTTAGAATGCCTCCACGACGCGAAAATCCAGTATCTGTTGACGAGCTGGCAGCTGTCATTACACAGCAAATGACTGCTGCAATCCCGATCATCGTTGCCCAATGTCACCAAGCTATCAACAACAATAATGCCCCATGCAAATTCAAGACGTTCAACTCGGCTAAGCCATCAAATTTTTCTGGGTCTCAAGGAGCGACTGCACTTCTGCAATGGTTCGAGAGTCTAGAGAGCACCTTCAGGCATGTTCAAGTTCCAAACGAGCGAAAGGTAGATTTTGCATCTAGTGTCTTCGAGAAACGAGCTTTGACATGGTGGAACGGTGTGGTGAGAGATAGGGGTGCCGAAGTGGCACTGGCCCAAACTTGGGAAGAACTTCGAGCACTGATGATGAAGGAATTCTGTCCTCGTCATGAGATCAGGGCCTTGGAAAGGGAATTCGATGACCTTAAGCAAGACAGCGGCGAACATCGAGCATACACTGATCGATATGAGGAGCTGAGCCTGTTGTGTCCTACCATGGTTATGCCTTTGGATAAGGCGATCGAAAAGTACATTGATGGTCTCCCTGACTCAGTTCAAGACATTGTTACTGGTAGTAATCCCACTACGGTTAGGCAGGCCATTGAGCTATCTGCAACTCTGACTGAATCTCAGATCAGGAAACGTAAGCTTTTCCGGAAGGGTGACAAGAAACCAGTCGAGGAATCGAAACCAATCGAGGAATCAAAGACCATGGATGAGCAGACTGGATCCCTTGAACGGTCAAAGAAGCAAAAGGCTTCTCAGAACTTCGCCATGGTCGCTCACAATGGTCAAGCCGTCCCCAACCAACCAGCTCAACCCCGTACTAGGAAGCCATGCAATGGAACTTCACCCTTGTGCAACCGATGTGGCCTACATCATCATGCTAATGTGAAGTGCCGCGAATGCCAAATTTGTGGACTTAAAGGTCATATGGCAAAAGTTTGCGTTGCAGCAGTTGCACCGAATCAAGCCGACAACAAACCTGCTCGAGCTCGCTTTCCACCAGGTTCTTGCAACAAGTGTGGTAAGATGGGACATTTCCGAAGAAATTGCCCAAAGCTTGCTAATGCTAATCCAGCACAGAGATGAGCATCTGATCGACTAGAAGACAACACTCTTTAGAAATAATCATATCTTATGTATTATTTTCTTTTGTTGTCAAGGTCCATGAAAAAGTTGTTATCATTGTTAATAAATAAATCTTTTTATTTACATTACAATGTATATTATGTGGTTGTATGCATAAACAACATATCCCCTATAATACCGACAATCAAGGAATCGTATTACTTGAAAAGCAAACTACCCCCAAAATTCTTCCATTTTACAATCTCTTGCGTAAAGATCCTAAGTACCCGTCTCTTGCAAAGAAACGAAGTACAAGATAAAAGTTATAATTCTGTACGAATACCCCAAGTACCACTATAAATTTTTAATAGGGTACCCAAGGGTATTTCCGTATGTCCTAAATTATTGTGTACCTTAATTCGAATATTGCGTTTTCCTGAAAAACGAAAATCGAATTTTTGGTAGATCATCCTATCTTCATGGATGGATTCTTGAAATGATTAAAGTACCAAATGAAATCCACGAATTGGATTCCTGGTGTACTTTAAGTATCCGCGTCTAAAGATAACAAATTAATAAACAAATTAAACAACTATGTGATTATGTGCTTATGTGTTCCCTTTTGATGTTTTTGTGTGATCCAAATTCTTGTCATCCAAATCCTCGTAGAATCTTCCATATCTTTGGGTGCTATATTAAATCCTCAATGGGATTTTACGTAATAGTAAAGACCCTCGGATTATATTGTACTATTCCATAATTAGACCCCTGAGTGGTCTAGGTAAACAGATTGATCCAAAAATCTGGTTAGGAATATCATGTGATGATATAGCTGAAAGGACTCCTTGGTGGTCTAATTAAAAGGATCCTTTGTTGATCTAATTAAAAGGACCCTATGGTAGTCTAGTCACACTCATCACAGGTTTGATTATCCTCCCCACAAACATTTCAAGACAAGTTGTGCGGACTATGCAAGGAATTGCATAATTATGGATGCATACATAATTATGGAATTCAGTGCACAGAAACCACAGCGAATTTTGTCATGTGTCTAGAGTCTATTCTGTTCATTTTTGTTTCTGAAGATGTAAAATGACTATTCTGTTCATTTTTGTTTCTGAAGATGTAAAATGACTATTCCGTTCATTTTTGTTTCTGAAGATGTAAAATGACTATTCTGTTCATTTTTGTTTCTGAAGATGTAAAATGACTATTCCGTTCATTTTTGTTTCTGAAGATGTAAAATGACTATTCTGTTCATTTTTGTTTCTGAAGATGTAAAATGACTATTCTGTTCATTTTCGTTTCTGAAGATGTAAAATGACTATTCTGTTCATTTTCGTTTCTGAAGATGTAAAATGACTATTCTGTTCATTTTTGTTTCTGAAGATGTAAAATGACTATTCCGTTCATTTTTGTTTCTGAAGATGTAAAATGACTATTCCGTTCATTTTTGTTTCTGAAGATGTAAAATGACTATTCTGTTCATTTTTGTTTCTGAAGATGTAAAATGACTATTCCGTTCATTTTTGTTTCTGAAGATGTAAAATGACTATTCCGTTCATTTTTGTTTCTGAAGATGTAAAATGACTATTCCGTTCATTTTTGTTTCTGAAGATGTAAAATGACTATTCTGTTCATTTTTGTTTCTGAAGATGTTGTGGAAAATGACTATTCTGTTCATTTTTGTTTCTGAATAATGCCTGTTGAAAATAACTCCGTTCATTTTTCATTTCTAAAAAATGTTCGTTAAAGAGAAATTACAGGATTACGTCTTGTTCATCTTTGATGGTTATTTAACACAAAGTCACAAATAGACTCCTACGAATAAATTTCGGGACGAAATTTCCTAAAGTAGGGGAGACTGTGACACCTGTGTCACTTCAACCATCAAACAAATGCCAAACCAATGAAATATTGTATTTCATGCTTGGGATTTATAAAAATATGTGTATCGTTTACACATATCAACTCTTGTTCGATTTCAAGCTCTAAATCGCTTTCTGGAAGGTTATACGCGCACTGATGCGTAAATATAACCAGTTTAATCCAACGAACACTCCGGAATAGTGAAATAGGCTTAACATACCTTAAATAACCTTTACATAACTTATATATAAGTTTTGGAAGGTTTGGTGTGGTGAAATCAAGTTTAATCGCTTACAGGGACTAAAGTTGACAAACTGCGAAAGTATGCCAATTTGAACTGTAACAGACATTCCGGAACATGACCATAAGTTAAACACACCATAAATATCCATTACATAGCTTAGAAATAGGCTTTAATGGGTTCGGTGTGCTAAAATAAACTTTTGGGTCATTCAGGGACTAAAAGTGTCAAAAAGTGCACAAGTTTGCATTTTCGCGCATAACTTACGTTCTGAATACATCCGGACATCCAAAAATTTATGTAAGCACTAAAATATTTTATTTTAGTGTTCGCCATAAGAAAAATCCATTCGTCACGTCATTTGGATCGTTTTTCGCGCTTGTGCGCATTCCGTCGTAATTAAGCGAACATCGCGTTCGTACGACCAAACGAACCATCATCCGGCATATTTTTGAGCATGTTTTGAGTTCCCTATACTTTAACTTCATTTTAGAGCCTTGAAATGAGGTTAACGGGGTTCAAACGCATCGAAAAAGGCCTTAAACACGTGCAGGGACCATTTCTGCCAATTTTGAAACTTTTCTGAAGCTGGTGCATGGTGGCGTAGCGCGACTGCATAGGGCCTTTACCGTCGCGCTACGCGAGCGCCTTATCTGGGCAGAAATATCAGTTTTGCACTTTCGGGACCAGATTCGATGTATAAACACCTGTTTAATTCACAACCACACATTCTAACATGCTTAGTCAGCTGATAAGGATGGAATTTAGGCACCATAACTTTGCAACACATGTACGGATGGGATTAAGGCACGTTTTCCATGAAACGATCTTAACGGTTCGGGTATTCCTATAAATACCCATCCACCCCCATTGCTAAAATCACGAGAATCTTGATCTTAGGAACTCTAAGTTGAAACCATTGTTTCATACCTGAGATTCTTGGATCGAGATTAGCATTCGGGGACCCTTCGTAAGTATTCTTTCGTTCTTTTATTGCTTTTCGAGTCTTTCGAGTCTGAAAGTCAAACTTTGTTTGACTTTCTACATTGACCAGTTATGGTCAATGCGAAGTTCGTTTGAACTTCGCAACGTGAGTGTAATCACGTTGGTTATAGTCCCTTGGGACTATGCCCACTGATTACCACGTTGTATAGGGTCGTAGGGTAGGCGATCTAATAAATCGCCTATACCTTCGAACCCGACCCAGTTTGGTCGATCATTAGGATCCGACCAAACACATTAGGTGACCATAGTAGGTAGGGAATAACCTTCCGAGGTTATACCCTATGGTCGCATCGTTTAAGTAGTTGTATGATAGGTAGTTTATATGCCTTAGGTAAATTACCAGAATACCCTTTTCATGTATAATTGGTAAATAAGCATATGTAACCTAAACCTTTGTCACATAACTGATTATGTAATATGTTTAGGCATATAACACTTGTCATAGGGCTAGTTAGGCGGTCCGAACGCGTTTCACGCGAACGACGCGTTAAAGTAGCATAAGCTACCTAAACGGGTCGTAATGGGTCGAAAACACTTAGGTTAAGTTTCATTTAGTATGTAGGCTTTGTTAAACCAAATGACACGAGTCTCTACACTCGTTTGGTTTACAAACTCTAATGCTACCCAATCTTCCGATCTAGGTCCGGTTAATTAACATAGTTACCTATAGTAGGTGCCGTTTGATCCCGTGATCTCTATCTTTGCTTGGTGGTTATCCTTGGACTTCTGAGCAATCTCAAGTGAGTACATAGACCCCTCTTTTACTGTTTTCCAAACTGTTTTGGGGTGGAACACATGTGCCTACTTGTTACTTTCATGCTTTCCTGTTTTCACATCATATACTGCTATGTTCGTTAGTACATTATAGTACATGATTTTATGACATTTCATGCTAGGTGTGCCCAATTGTGTGCATTACTTAGTACATCGTTTTACATGACATTTTGACATAGACATTTGACATAGACATTTTAACATGATTGACATTTGATCATGCATTTTCCCACAAAACATAACTTTGATTTAAACCAAGTTTTACTTCAATACTTTGTTTTTGTGCATATGGTGTAGTTGAGACATTTCACTTGCCATACATGACATTTTGACATAGACATTTGACATGGATATTTGACATAGACATTTGACATGGATATTTGACATAGATATTTGACATGGATATTTGACAAAGACATTTTGACATGATTTACATCTTGACATGAATACTTTGACATATTACCCAATACATTTGACAATTGATTTAAACATAGACTTCTTACATTGGTTGGTTTGGTTTGATTAAGTGATTAAGTAACGATGCGTGTGTAATATGATACAAGCATGGTGGATACGCCGCTGGTACTTCCTATATATAAGTGTTTGTATGGTATTACATATCATAGCGTTATTTGAATCATTTCAGTTTGAGACATAGAACATTTTATACAAATAACATACTTTTCACAAGACATTGATTTATAAACATCTTATCTTATGCAAACATATTTTACTTGGTTATTCATTTAACCTTACATTTATTTATACTTATCATCTGATCTTATCGATTTTCAAATGATTTACAAAACAAAGCAAATAACAAGGTTCATGACTAAACATTTTCTCAAACATAAGTCATGAAACCTATTTTCACAAAACCTATGTATCTCACAGGCATTTTTATGCTGACGTACCTATTTTCACATGTGTTTTTCAGGAACTGTTGCATAAGATGATCAAGATACACATAGGCAGACTTGGGCTTTAGTGACAATAAAAGATGCAAGACAAGTTAATTATGTTGTATTTTCTTGTTTGTTAAGACATTGTAACACTTTTAATCAATAAAACGAAACTTCAATTGCCATGGATTTGAAACAATTAATTCTGTTACAACACTCCCCGACATTTCCGCCACGTTTTGTATGTTCTACGTGGTCGGGGTGTGACATATGACAGTCTCACCTTGTTTGTCAAGGGTTACATTCTTCCAGAACTCTCTTTGGGTCGCCAAGTAAATTGGTGCATCTGCTATTAACAAAGTTTTATACTTTGATGCAGACATGATATCAATGATGGAGTCGAAAGCATTAGTGGTGCCGGGTTTTGTGAGAAGACCCAGAAGGTTGTGAGAAGGTTTGTGGGGGATTTTGATGGGTTTAGCCTTTTGAGAGGCCTCTTTGGAAGATGATTTTGAAGTGGATTTTGTGGAGGACTTCGATTTAGTCATTTTGGAGAAGACGATTAAAGAAAGTTGTGAAGGAATTTGTGGAAATGAGATGAAAACTGCTTTGAGAAAGGAATTTTTATGAATTCAATTCGACAGTAAAAACCCTGTTTGGATGTTAAGGCAGGGTTTTATAGAATGAAAAAGTGAAGGCTAACGTGGCGGCGGTTACAAAAATCTGACGGATAAGTACTGACCACGTGCCAACCTCTGACAAAAGATGAATAGTGGAAGACAATTGTTAAAGAAACCACTGATGGTACAAGTACCAGTGGTTGCTAGAAGGACATATGGGCTCACAGTAGGTGACTTTCACTATCAGTGGATAGCATATCAGTGGTTGAAAACACTGATTTTGAACATCAGCGATTTTCAAGGAGACAAGAGAACAGGGGTTGACTTTCAGCAGTGGACAGTATTTTCTGAGCAGATGTTTGAAACAGATCAGTGGTTATGGGCATGAATCATGAAATTAAAAAGCTGTTTTGATTTTTATCCATTTTTTAATGGATATTTAACAGCAGTGATTGATATTTTGAGGCTAGATTGGTTAGCAACTGATGATATATCTTTAACAGCTGTTTTGTACACCCGTTGTTTTAAAGTATCTATAAAATGACATCCTTTGCAAAACACATTTTAGATGCATATTGTCAAGATTAACATATCAGCAGATCTTTCAGAAATTTACATTCAGGATTATAAATAGTGGTTTGATATCCCTGGTGATAGAAACCTTTTATATTGACCACTCATTTTGTGTTTTAATCTTTTGAATAAACCATGAGTAATCAAGCATTTTAAGGTCAGTTAGCAATCAATCTTTTATCTATGATGACAACTTGAGTTTGAAATGACCTTATCTATTTCACCATTACCTTTTGAGCTGTTTTTCAAGGAAAGTATCACCCTAAGTAAAAAAAAAGGGTTCTACTACCCGCCAGGAGTTTGAGACTTTTACTATCTAAAACAAGTAAAAGTACAGAATATATCATTCTCTAGAAGAAATCAAGAATAATATATCCCGTTTTATTGAAGAAAAACCTTTGCAAAAACAATAAAGGTTTTCTGAAAACAGCAACAACAAGATCTGGTGAAATAAAACTTGATATATGATTATCACATCATTCTCAAGTTTAGGAGTATGGTCAGTGGTTTGAAATACATTTTAATCACCTCTGCTTTGAGACCATTTCCTTATCAGTTGATTGCAACTATGAGGAGACATGTTCACATAAGTTTTGAAAGCCCTTTTATAGACCTTATTACCAT
This sequence comes from Helianthus tuberosus, assembly GCA_030545235.1. Lineage (NCBI taxonomy): Eukaryota > Viridiplantae > Streptophyta > Magnoliopsida > Asterales > Asteraceae > Helianthus > Helianthus tuberosus. Next base: position 65,627,443 of record CM060400.1, read on the forward strand.
GTGATGATTTTGAAAAACTTTGTCCAGTCCTCTTGTAAGGTTAATCACCAGTGATACTTATGTTACCTTAATTTCCCTGAATCAATGAGTGCACACGGTTGCTTGATGACCATTTTTAACCCAAATTTTGAACTCTTAAGTGTTTTGTATTTATATTTACTTCTTTTGACTTTAAAAGTTTTTGAAATAAACACACTTAAGAGGTTTTGTGATATTTTCTTCTTCCCTTTTTGACCTTTCCATTGATAAGTTTTAAATACTTACTGGAAGGTTCTAAGGAAGGAATACTTTGATTCCAAAATCATTTTACAGCAACGTTTTAAGAAAGTTGGTCATTTTTGCAAATGCTTATGCCAAATTTCACATTACATATGATCTGAATAATTTTTACTGTTGAATTTTCTTAATGTATTTTTAACATAATTGATTTGGTCCTTTTTGAGGATTCTCAACCTGTTTTTCAATACATAAGATCTGATAGCTAAAGTTTTGATTTCCCTCTTTTAGTATTAACAAAGACACTAATGTTTTATCTAATCATAGCCATTTGTGTCACACCCCGACCACGTGAGACAACGAAACGTGGCGGAAACGTCGGGGAGTGTTGTAACAGAATTAATTGTTTCAAATCCATGGCAATTGAAGTTTCGTTTTATTAATCAAACATGAAAGTTTACATTGTTTTAAACAAGAACCAAAGAGTACATAACATAAATTAACTAGTTCTTGTCTCGTTTTAAGTCACTAAGGCACATGTCTGCCTAAGTATGTCTTGATAAGTCCTATGCATCATATCCTGAAAACACATGTGAAAATAGGTACGTCAGCATAAAAATGCCTGTGAGATACATAGGTTTTGTGAAAATAGGATTCATGACTTACGTTTGAGAAAATGTTTAGTCATGAACCTTGTAATTTGCTTTGTCTTGTAAATCATTTGAAAAACGATAAGATCAGATGATATGTATAAATAAGAGAATAATGTATGGTTAAATGAACAACCATGTAAGATGAGTTTGTATAAGATAAGTTGTTTGTAAAACAATGTCTTGTGAAAAGTATGTTATTTGTATAAAATGTTATATGTCTTAAATTGAAATGATTCAAATAACGCTACGATATGTAATACCATACAAGCACTTATATATAGGAAGTACCAGCGGCGTATCCACCATGCTTGTATCAAATTACACACGCCTCGTTACTTAAATCACTTACTCGAACCAAACCACCAAGATGTAATGTTTAACAATTGTAGAAATGTTTATTGTCAAATGGTTCACATAATGTAATATAATATGTTCATAAGCTGGATGAGCATATGCAACAAAATGTAACGTAAAACAATGTACTAAGTATGCACACAATGGACACACATAGCATAAAATGTAATGTAAAACAATGTACTAAGTATGCACACAATGGGCGTACATAGCATGAAATGTAATGTAAAACGATGTACTAAGTATGCACACAATGGACATACATAGCATGAAATGTAATGTAAAACGATGTACTAAGTACGTACACAATGGGCATACATAGCATGTAATGTAATGAAATCATGTACTATAATGTACTAACGAACATAGCAGGTATATGATGTGAAAACATGGAAAGCATGAAAGTAACAAGTAGTCACATGTGTTCCACCCCAAAACGTTTGGAAAACAGTAAAAGAGGGGTCTATGTACTCACTTGAGATTGCTTAGTAGTCCTTGAGTAACAACCAAACAATGCTAGAGATCACGGATATCAAACGGCACCTAATATAGGTAACCATGTTAATAAACCGGACCTAAATCGGAGGATTTAGATAGAATGAGGGTTCGTAAACCAAACGAGTATGGAGACTCGTGTCATATGGTTTAACAAAGCCTACATACTAAATGAAACCTAACCTAAGTGCTTACGACCCATTACGACCCGTTTAGGTAGCTTATGCTACTTTAACGTGTCGTTCGCGTGAAACGCGTTCGGACCGCCTAACTAGTCCTATGACAAGTAGAATATGCCTTAACATGCCTAATATTGTCGCCAAATCAGTTTAGATGTCAAAAGTTATGTCACATATGTTTATAATGAATTTTGGCATCAAAGGGGTATTTTGGTAATTTACCTAAGGTATATAAACTACCTATCATACAACTACTTAAACGAAGCGACCATAAGGTATTACCTCGGAAGGTTATTCCCTACCTACTATGGTCACCTAATGTATTTGGTCGGATCCTAATGATCGACCAAATGGGTCGGGTTCGAAGGTATAAGCGATTTATTAGATCGCTTACCCTTACGACCCTAGACAACGTGGTAATCAGTAGGCATAGTCACAAGGGACTATAACCATCATGATTACAATCACGTTGCGAAGTTCAAACGAACTTCGCATTGACCATAAACTGGTCAACGTAGAAAGTCAAACAAAGTTTGACTTTCGGACTCGAAAAACAATAAAAGAACGAAGGAACACTTACAAAGGGTCCCCTAATGCTAATCTAGATCAAAATAGCTCAGGTATGAAACAAAGGTTTCAACTTAGAGCACATTAGATCAGATTCTTGTGAGGAAAAGTGAAGGGTGGAGGTGGGTATTTATAGTTTTCGGTTCACCGTTAGGATCGTTTCTTGGAAAAGGGGGCACGATCTAAGCCGTACACTTGTTGGAAAGTTGTGGTAGGTTAATTGGCCACCCACCATAAGGAATTGACATGTGGAAATGGAATTGGGAGTGCTAAACAGCTGTTAACAGTTGTTAATCTGATTTTTCTGTTCTGGTTTGGCAGTCGCGTAGCGCGACGGTAAGAGCCTTAGGGGCTCGCGCTACGCCACCATGCACCTGATTCAGAAATGTTTCAAAAATGGCAGAAATGGTCCCTGCAGCCCGTTTAAGCTATTTTCGATGCGTTTGAACCCCGTTAACCTCATTTCAAGGCTCTAAAATGAAGTTAAAGTATAGGGAACTCAAAACATGCTCAAAAATATCTAGGATGTCAGTTCGTTTGGTCGTACGATCGCGATGTTCGCTTAATTACGACGGAATGCGCATAAGTGCGAAAAACGATCCAAATGGCGTGACGAATGGATTTTTCTTATGCCAAACACTAAAATAAAATATTATAGTGCTTACATAAATTTTTGGATGTCCGGATTTATTCAGAACGCAAGATATGCGCGAAAGTGCAAACTTGTGCACCTTTTGACGCTTTTAGTCCCTGAATGACCCAAAAGTTTTTTTTAGCATACCGAACCCCTCAAAGCCTATTTCTAAGCTATGTAAAGGATATTTAGGGTATGTTAAACTTATGGTCAAGTTCCGGAATGTCTGTTACAGTTCAAATTGGCATACTTTCGCAGTTTGTCGAATTTAGTCCTTGTAAGCGATTAAACTTGATTTTGCCATACCAAAGCCTTCAAAAACTTATTTCTAAGTTATGTAAAGGTTATTTAAGGTATGTTAAGCCTATTTCACTATTCTGGAGTGTTTGTTGCATTAAAATGGTTATATCTACGCATCAGTGCGCGTATAACCTTCTAGAAAGCGATTTAGAGCTTGAAATCTAGCAAGAGTTGATATGTGCAAACGATACATATATTTTTACAAATCCCAAGTATGAAATACAATATTTCATTGGTTTGGGATTTGTTTGATGGTTGAAGTGACACAGGTGTCACAGTCTCCCCTACTTTAGGAAATTTCGTCCCGAAATTTATTCGTAGGAGTCTATTTGTGACTTTGTGTCAAATAACCATTAAAGATAAGCAAGGCACAATCCTGTTATTTCTCTTTAAAGGACATTTTTCAGAAATGAAAAATGAACGGAGTTATTTTCAACAGGCATTCTTCAGAAACGAAAAAGAACGGAATGAGTCATTTTCCACAATTTCTTCAGAAACGAAAATGAACGGAATGAGTCATTTTCCACAACCTCTTCAGAAATGAAAATGAACGGAATGAGTCATTTTCCACAATCTCTTCAGAAACGAAAATGAACGGAATGAGTCATTTTCCACAACCTCTTTAGAAACAAAAATGAACGGAACGAGTCATTTTTCACAATTCCTTCAGAAACGAAAATGAACGGAATGAGTCATTTTCCACAACCTCTTCAGAAACAAAAATGAACGGAATGAGTCATTTTTCATAATTTCTTCAGAAACGAAAATGAACGGAATTAGTCATTTTCCACAACCTCTTCAGAAACGAAAATGAACGGAATGAGTCATTTTCCACAACCTCTTCAGAAACGAAAATGAACGGAATGAGTCATTTTCCACAATCTCTTCAGAAACGAAAATGAACGGAATGAGTCATTTTCCACAACCTCTTCAGAAACGAAAATGAACGGAATGAGTCATTTTTCACAATTCCTTCAGAATCGAAAATGAACGGAATGAGTCATTTTCCACAATTCCTTCAGAAACAAAAATGAACGGAATGAGTCATTTTCCCAAATTTCTTCAGAAACGAAAATGAACGGAATGAGTCATTTTCCATAATTCCTTCAGAAACGAAAATGAACGGAATGAGTCATTTTCCCAAATTTCTTCAGAAACGAAAATGAACGAATCAACTCTAGACACATGACAAAACTCGCTGTGGTTTCTGTGCACTGAATTCCATAATTATGTATGCATCCATAATTACGTAATTCCTTGCATAGTCCGCACAGTTTGTCTTGAAATGTTTAGGGGAGGAAAATCAAACCTCTGATGAGTGTGACTAGACTACCATAAGGTCCTTTTAATTAGATCGACAAATGATCCTTTTAATTAGGCCACCAAGGAGTCCTTTCAGCATCACATGATATTCCTAACCAGATTTTTGGATCAATCTGTTTAACTAGACCACTTAAGGGGTCTAATTATGGAATAGTACAATGTAATCCAAGGGTCTTTACTATTACGTAAAAGCCCATTGAGGATTTAATATAGTACCTTTGGATATCCTACTATGAATTCCTTATACAAAGATATGGAAGTTTCCACGAGGATTTGGATAACAAAACTTGGATTACACAAAAACATAAAAAGGAAACACATAAGCACATAATCACATAGTTGTTTAACTTGATTATTAATTTGCTATTAACTTGTTATCGATTGAAAATGGATATGGAAAACAGTCGATGGACTTCAATGTCCTCCAGGATCTATCTAAAAAGATAGGAAGATCTTCCAAAAATTCGATTTTTGTTTTCGAAGAAATGTAATATTAGATTTAAGGAACACATCAATTTTTGGATTTTCGGAAATACCCTTAGGTACCCTATTAAGGATTTATAGTGGTACTTTGGGTATTCGTCCAGTGTTGTAACTTGCGCCTTGTACTTCGTTTTCCTTATAAGAAACGGGTACTTAGGAACTTCGTGGAAACGCAATATATCATAAAATGGAACAAAAATTTGGGTGGTAGTTTGCTTTTCAAGGAATACGATTCCTTAATTGTCGGTATTGTAAGGGATATGTTGTTTATACATACAACCTCATAAATACATTGCAATGTAAATAAAAGATTTATTTATAAACAATGATAATAACTGTTTCATGGACCTTGACAACAAAAGAAAATAATACATAAGACATGATTATTTCTAAAGGGTGTTGTCTTCTAGTCGGTCAGATGCTCATCCCTGAGCTAGATTAGCATTAGCAAGCTTTGGGCAATTTCTTCGGAAATGACCCATCTCGCCACAATTGTAGCAAGAACCTGGTGGAAAGCGAGCTTGAGCAGGATTGTTGTCAGCTTGATTTGGTGCAACTGCTGCTCGAAAAACTTTTGCTGTATGACCTTTAAGTCCACAAATTTGGCATTCGCGGCACTTCACCCTAGTATGATGATGAAGGTTACATTGGTTGCACAAGGGTGAAGTTCCATTGTATGGCTTCCTAGCAGGGGGTTGAGCTGGTTGGTTGGGGACGGCTTGATCATTGTGAGTAACCATGGCGAAGTTCTGAGAAGCCTTTCGCTTCATTGACCGCTTAGGGGATCCATTCTGTTCATCCATGGTCTTTGATTCCTCGATTGGCTTCTTGTCACCCTTTCGAAAAAGTTTACGTTTCCTGATCTGAGATTCAGTCAAGGTTGCAGATAGCTCAATGGCCTGCCTAACCGTAGTGGGGTTACTACCAGTAACAATGTCCTAAACTGAGTCAGGGAGACCATCAATGTATTTTTTTATCGCCTTATCCAAAGGCGTAACCATGGTAGGACACAACAGGCTCAGCTCCTCATATCGATCAGTGTATGCTCGATGTTCACCGCTGTCTTGCTTAAGATCGTCGAATTCCCTTTCCAAGGCCCTGATCTCGTGACGAGGATAGAATTCCTTCATCATCAGTGCTCTAAGTTCTTCCCACGTTTGAGCCAGTGCCACATCGGCACCCCTATCTCTCACCACACCGTTCCACCACATCAAAGCTCGTTTCTCAAAGACACTAGATGCGAAATCTACCTTTCGCTTGTTTGGACATTGAACATGCCTGAAGGTGCTCTCTAGACTCTCGAACCATTGTAGAAGTGCAGTCGCTCCTTGAGACCCAGAAAACTTTGATGGCTTAGCCGAGTTGAACGTCTTGAAGTTGCAGAGGGTATTATTGTTGTTGAGAGCTTGGTGACATTGCGCAACGATGTTCGGGATTGCAGCAGTCATTTGCTGTGTAATGACAGCTGCCAGCTCTTCAATAGATACCGGATGTTCGCGTCGTGGAGACATTCTAAAAAGGAAGCAAGAAAGAAAACAAATGAAATGGCATTGGGTAAGAATAGGATGTTACAATTACCGACCAAAATCATGGTTGGTGGTCATTTGTTTGAATCACGAAGCAAACAAACAACACAAAGGCTGAATCAAAGCAAATAGATCCTCATAGTGTATCGCGAAGACATGCTCGCCTATAAGTGGACACTCACCCCAAGAGTTCCCAGGTAAGAGTGACTGGTCCGATTATGTGGATTTGTACGAACACTCTAGCCTTAGACAGAAAACTCAGGGTACATGCATTCACTCTTCCAGTTTGCACGTGTTCACACTATTTAGGACCCAAAACTTTGACGAGGTTTTGAAAACTCAAAGGGGTTCAAAACCTTATAACAGAGGGTTCAAAACCTAGAAATCAATCATCCTAGAACAGATGATTAGTTTTCAAAGCGGTTTTGAAATTTATGTTCTTGTTATGGTCGTCGCCTAAGGATAGGTGACGGTATCGTTTTATGACTAAACGCAAGTAAACCCGCGTTAGCGTCCTAAGAAGGTTATAGACTAGGTCAAAGCATTACTAATAACCTAATTCCCTATAACCATTGGCTCTGATACCATCTTTTCGGTCACACCCCGACCACGTGAGACAACGAAACGTGGCGGAAACGTCGGGGAGTGTTGTAACAGAATTAATTGTTTCAAATCCATGGCAATTGAAGTTTCGTTTTATTAATCAAACATGAAAGTTTACATTGTTTTAAACAAGAACCAAAGAGTACATAACATAAATTAACTAGTTCTTGTCTCGTTTTAAGTCACTAAGGCACAGGTCTGCCTAAGTATGTCTTGATAAGTCCTATGCATCATCTCCTGAAAACACATGTGAAAATAGGTACGTCAGCATAAAAATGCCTGTGAGATACATAGGTTTTGTGAAAATAGGATTCATGACTTATGTTTGAGAAAATGTTTAGTCATGAACCTTGTAATTTGCTTTGTCTTGTAAATCATTTGAAAAACGATAAGATCAGATGATATGTATAAATAAGAGAATAATGTATGGTTAAATGAACAACCATGTAAGATGAGTTTGTATAAGATAAGTTGTTTGTAAAACAATGTCTTGTGAAAAGTATGTTATTTGTATAAAATGTTATATGTCTTAAATTGAAATGATTCAAATAACGCTACGATATGTAATACAATACAAGCACTTATATATAGGAAGTACCAGCGGCGTATCCACCATGCTTGTATCATATTACACACGCCTCGTTACTTAAATCACTTACTCGAACCAAACCACCAAGATGTAATGTTTAACAATTGTAGAAATGTTTATTGTCAAATGGTTCACATAATGTAATATAATATGTTCATATGCTGGATGAGCATATGCAACAAAATGTAACGTAAAACAATGTACTAAGTATGCACACAATGGACATACATAGCATAAAATGTAATGTAAAACAATGTACTAAGTATGCACACAATGGGCGTACATAGCATGAAATGTAATGTAAAACGATGTACTAAGTATGCACACAATGGACATACATAGCATGAAATGTAATGTAAAACGATGTACTAAGTACGCACACAATGGGCATACATAGCATGTAATGTAATGAAATCATGTACTATAATGTACTAACGAACATAACAGGTATATGATGTGAAAACATGGAAAGCATGAAAGTAACAAGTAGGCACATGTGTTCCACCCCAAAACATTTGGAAAACAGTAAAAGAGGGGTCTATGTACTCACTTGAGATTGCTTAGTAGTCCTTGAGTAACAACCAAACAATGCTAGAGATCACGGATATCAAACGGCACCTAATATAGGTAACTATGTTAATAAACCGGACCTAAATCGGAGGATTTAGATAGAATGAGGGTTCGTAAACCAAACGAGTATGGAGACTCGTGTCATATGGTTTAACAAAGCCTACATACTAAATGAAACCTAACCTAAGTGCTTACGACCCATTACGACCCGTTTAGGTAGCTTATGCTACTTTAACGTGTCGTTCGCGTGAAACGCGTTCGGACCGCCTAACTAGTCCTTTGACAAGTAGAATATGCCTTAACATGCCTAATATTGTCGCCAAATCAGTTTAGATGTCAAAAGTTATGTCACATATGTTTATAATGAATTTTGGCATCAAAGGGGTATTTTGGTAATTCACCTAAGGCATATAAACTACCTATCATACAACTACTTAAACGAAGCGACCATAAGGTATAACCTCGGAAGGTTATTCCCTACCTACTATGGTCACCTAATGTATTTGGTCGGATCCTAATGATCGACCAAATGGGTCGGGTTCGAAGGTATAAGCGATTTATTAGATCGCTTACCCTTACGACCCTAGACAACGTGGTAATCAGGAGGCATAGTCACACGGGACTATAACCATCATGATTACAATCACGTTGCGAAGTTCAAACGAACTTCGCATTGACCATAAACTGGTCAACGCAGAAAGTCAAACAAAGTTTGACTTTCGGACTCGAAAAACAATAAAAGAACGAAGGAACACTTACAAAGGGTCCCCGAATGCTAATCTAGATCAAAATAGCTCAGGTATGAAACAAAGGTTTCAACTTAGAGCACATTAGATCAGATTCTTGTGAGGAAAAGTGAAGGGTGGAGGTGGGTATTTATAGTTTTCGGTTCACCGTTAGGATCGTTTCTTGGAAAAGGGGGCACGATCTAAGCCGTACACTTGTTGGAAAGTTGTGGTAGGTTAATTGGCCACCCACCATAAGGAATTGACATGTGGAAATGGAATTGGGAGTGCTAAACAGCTGTTAACAGTTGTTAATCTGATTTTTCTGTTCTGGTTTGGCAGTCGCGTAGCGCGACGGTAAGAGCCTTAGGGGCTCGCGCTACGCCACCATGCACCTGATTCAGAAATGTTTCAAAAATGGCAGAAATGGTCCCTGCAGCCCGTTTAAGCTATTTTTGATGCGTTTGAACCCCGTTAACCTCATTTCAAGGCTCTAAAATGAAGTTAAAGTATAGGGAACTCAAAACAGGCTCAAAAATATCTAGGATGTCGGTTCGTTTGGTCGTACGATCGCGATGTTCGCTTAATTACGACGGAATGCGCATAAGTGCGAAAAACGATCCAAATGGCGTGACGAATGGATTTTTCTTATGCCAAACACTAAAATAAAATATTATAGTGCTTACATAAATTTTTGGATGTCCGGATGTATTCAGAACGCAAGATATGCGCGAAAGTGCAAACTTGTGCACCTTTTGACGCTTTTAGTCCCTGAATGACCCAAAAGTTTATTTTAGCATATCGAACCCCTCAAAGCCTATTTCTAAGCTATGTAAAGGATATTTAGGGTATGTTAAACTTATGGTCACGTTCCGGAATGTCTGTTACAGTTCAAATTGGCATACTTTCGCAGTTTGTCGAATTTAGTCCTTGTAAGCGATTAAACTTGATTTTGCCATACCAAAGCCTTCAAAAACTTATTTCTAAGTTATGTAAAGGTTATTTAAGGTATGTTAAGCCTATTTCACTATTCCGGAGTGTTCGTTGCATTAAACTGGTTATATCTACGCATCAGTGCGCGTATAACCTTCTAGAAAGCGATTTAGAGCTTGAAATCTAGCAAGAGTTGATATGTGCAAACAATACACATATTTTTACAAATCCCAAGTATAAAATACAATATTTCATTGGTTTGGAATTTGTTTGATGGTTGAAGTGACACAGGTGTCACAATTTGTTAATCATGAGGTGAACACCTTAGCAACAGTTATGATGAGAACATCACAAACTTCATAGTAACTTTTGAAACCAATTTTGTAATATGGATAATCCAACCAAAGTCAACAGATGAACTTTTCAGATCTGGAACTATTGGTGATTTATGCATGATTTTGCCGTTACGTGAATTTTGTGTGTCTTATGGCGTCTTGGTTGTATTACAGAGTTTTTGAATAAACAACTTTAAACGTTATTACTCGTTACTCTGTTTTCCAACATCCACGATCAACCTTAGCATCAATGAATGTTGAGCTGAACAGTTATGTCAAATCGATTGTTAGATCGAATTTGACTGTCCTTGCTCTGATACCAATTGTTAGGATCAGAGGGTCTCATGATAGTGTTTGTTTGTTATAATTTGAACTAATGAATGGATATTAATCAATGTAAGGTGCAGCGGAAATAATAAACAAACTTTGTAAACACAATCAAAATGAAAATAGTTTTAGTAAACACATGCTTTTCATTGGGCTGAATGAATAAAATACAAGAATGATTACAGCACTGCTTACATACTAAAACTCCCCCTCAGCAAGATGCCCCAAGGTTGATTGCAAAGGATGAAAGGATTGGAGGAGATGGAATCTCCCGGACAATAAAATGAAACAGTACAGGGTACTGTTCCATTTATAGGCACAGTCAAACCACTGAAGCATCTTTGCTGACATCACCATGAAAGTGACGTTTAACAAACTAACAAACTCTGACTACTGATCTAATACAGACACTGCTTATGCTAACCACTGACTACAATATATAACATAAAAGAAGTTAAACAACTGTTGAAACCTTCCACTGATGTGAACCCAGCAGTACTTGTTGTAACCCAGCAGTGCTTGACCCATAGCCGTAGATTGAATAGCAGGGCTTTGTACTTCATCAGACTTTAGTGTGATCAGCAGTTGTAAGTCAATAGTTGTACAAATCAGTGGATTGGAGATCATCAGATGTTTCAAATCACTTTCAAGGGGAAAGTCTAGTGCAAACTACTGTTTATTATGAATCCACTGTTGTGATCTGGTTTTGGCTTTACATCATCTGTTCCTCTGGTAGGGTTCAATCCCAACAAGTTTAAGTGCCGGAAAGTGCCTAAAACTCACATAAACTGCAGAATTCTGTAGAAAATCAGCAAATTCAGCATTTAAAAGAACTAATATCATGCAGAAATATGGTTAAATGGTCTTGAATGCATTCCTAAGTGTCGGGAATCAAAACTGTCATAAAAGGTAACATAAAGCACACTAAACTACTTAGCTTAGCACTTTAACGAACCGGTAACCAACCGAATAACCGGACACAACCCGAAACACCAAATTTTCACTAGAAGCATTGTTTTTACATTACCATGCTACTTATGGTCCCCGAACATCATAACACACTATATAACATACTAGTAACTAAATACCCTAACTAAACACTTGGATTTGAACTAGATGATCTAACTAACATTACATTCTAACTCTATACCCCCCCATACCTACGACCTACATGTGGCCCCCACTTCTTGACTTCATTTGCATAATAAATTAGATCTTGTTGGTTCTTTGGAGGCACAATATACATTAGATAATTTAGTGTTGGAAGTTTATAAGTAAACCCACTAGATCATCACCTTCATTTCTATCACAATTCACCAACACTTAAACCTTCTCCTCTCTCCCTCTTACCTACGACCAAGCACCACCCAAACACCACCACCTTCATCTTTCAACATTCATCCATTCTACATATATATAAAGGTGTTAGAAGCATAGTAAGGAAGCTTGGAGCTTTTGGAAGTTGAAGGACCTTCACCATTTGCTTTTATCCACTTCATTTCTTCTCTTGATCATCCCTAACCTTGAGCTAGTAGTAAGAACACTAAACCCTTCATTTTACATCATATTTTGTTGGTTAAAAGAAGATACATGATGATAATCTTGAAGAACACTAAGAATCAAGAGAATGAAACATGAACATAAGCTTAAATCATGAAGAAATCTTGATGTTTATGTGTTGTTATACTTGTTGATTGTTGTTTACTTATGAAAATGATGAAGATCATCATATGATCTTGCTAGATCATGATTAAAAACATAATCTAGCAAGATGAGAGGATGAAAATTTTAGAGATTAATAGATCATCCTCATGAAAGACATGAACTTGAAAGAATATATTGTTTTCTTGTAAAATGATGATTAAAGTGAATTGTAAGTCTTGTAAATCTAAGATTTCAAGAAAGATTTTTCAAGAAACCAAGTTAAAAATACAAAGTTTACTAAATCTTGGTTCTTAAATAAATAACCCTTATTTTTGGTGGTTAATAAACTGTAGAAGCACATATGTGACAAGAAAAATCCATGAAGAAACATTTTTAGAAAATGTGATTATAAGTTGTAAAGATCTAGATTCTTCAAAAATGATGTTTTTAAAGAACCAACCACACTTTAAAGGGTAACTAGGCTTACTAAACACACTAGTAAGTTACTACAAATTTTTGTAAATTTTCAAGTTCATGAAGTGGTAGTTTATGCTTGTTTGTGGCAAAATTGGTAAGTGTAGATTGTTTATTGTTGATTGATTGTGTTGATTTACAAAAGAAAATGATATGCCTTCAAGGTCTGGAAACCTCCATTTTTAGGGGAAACTATGCCAAAATTTTCCTAAAAATCTAACACTTAAAAAAATATCTTTTTAAACAAATATTTACAAGAATATTTCAAACCATGGATTTTCACATAAAGTTTGCCATAAATTTTGTTACAAAATTTATAAACACCGGAGGTTGGTTTTTATAAATAAAAGTGACTAAATATGTATTTAGGAAATATATATTTAGAAGGCACCATGTGTGTGATTATTTGTATATTATGTGTATTAGTTATATTATTTTAGGACTTGAAATAATATAACTCATCAAAATACCAAAATTACAATCCAAAATATTACCAAAATTCAAAGGAATAAACATACAAAGAATACCCAATTTATTGGTGGAACCGAACAAAGGAATATAACTCACAAAATATTCCGGAAAATTTATTCACAAGTATATTTTTGGTAAATAATATTTTGGACACTAAAAGAAAAAAAAATATGATTTTCAAAATTATTACAAGTTTATATCATATTTTTGACAAGAAGAAAATATATTATTTTTGGTGAATAAAAATATATTTTCTTGGAATTAATAGAAGAGATATTGTTTTTGGAGGAAATATATATTTTCTCAAACAAACATGAAGTATATTATTTTTGAGTGAAAAATAAGTTTATATATTTTCCAAGATAAACTTGAAAATATATTATCTTTGGAACTTATATGGAAATACAAATATTTTTGCGAAAGGTAAATTATAAATAATTTTTCTAAGTAATATTTCTTAAAATATATATTTTGGAAATATATATTAATGTATTCTTACTAAATATATTATTCCGGGAAGGTTAATACAAAGTTAAGTATAAAATACTTAATAATTACAAGAAAATACGTATTTTTGTACGTACATACACTCCGGAATACGACACCGTTACATGACAAAAATATACAAGTATAAGAATACGAATACAAATACACCCATCCTTGGGAAGGATATACATGTACAAATACACTTATGTGTCAATTTAAAATATATTATTTTAACTAATATTCCAAAATGTAATAAATGTTATTTAAGTTAAAATATTTATTATTTTGACAAATAATTATATACTTGGAATAACATTGGTGACACAAAGAAATGTAACTCAAAAATACTAAATAAGACCAAGGTCAAGGCATGACCCACCCGTCTAATGAACCGTAGTACGCATGTAGGTAGTCGTGCGTTCTAGAGGAAGCTTTGAGTTACATTGGATATGAAGAACGCAAAACTGTGAGTTCATGTCCCCCTTTTCTTTTAACTGTTTTCAGTTTTATAACTTCGGGGGTGAAGTACATGTTACAAACTGTTTACAAACGTTTATATGTGGTATGGTCATGGTTGTAAAAATCCCGACTAGTCTCTGATTAGTCGCCGATTAATCACTAATCGGAGGTTTACCGATTAATGGCCGATTAATAGCTAGGCAGTCAATGCCGGTCCTATTCTTGCCAAATTTTGGCTAAATGCCGGCCAAATTTTGACCAAACCATATAAATTCCATCCAATTACTTAAAAAATGAGTTAATGAGGGGTTAAAACATGTTTACTTTAAAAAACTACATATAAAAATGTGTGTGTATATATGTAACTAAAAATTACTTATAAAAATCTCAATCCGATTAATTCCGATTAATCCCTATTAATCCCGATTAATCGCTAGTCGGTACCCCACCGCCCGACTAGCGCCTAGCGATTCTTACAACACTGGGTATGGTTAGCTAAGGAAGGGTACTGCTTGATCATGTGAGTGGTGGGTATAATGCTTAAGACCATTAATCCTCATTGTAGGACCTTGGAACATGAGTGATAGATCTATTTGGGTGTAGTGAGCCCCACCCATGCGCCCGCCGAGTGGGCCATGTGGTGACAATGTCTTATTGCCGGAGACAAAATCTGCTAGGTTTGAGCCTTCCTGCATCACATAACAAATATTAATGTATTAGCTACACATTAATTGATATGTTCCTTGTTGCTTCATACCAGTTTACAAAGTACATACATACTTACAAGAGTTTTTCAAGGTTTATTCGTGCACACATACTAAACACATGAACTCGCTCAACTTTTGTTGATGTTTTCAAACTACATGTATTTCAGGAAAGTGGTTATGGATCTGGCGGGCGTTCAAGATTTCAAGTTGTGTTTGTAATAAAAGATGTCATCCAGTACTAAAGGGTTTGAATCATGTGTTTTATCCTTGATAGAATACATGGTTCAAAGGCTCACTTTTATTAGTGTCTTTTGTGAAGTCCAGTATGGAACTTTAAGCTTTGGTTGTCATGTGATCTAAACTTGAAGTCTTAGTTTGATGTTAAACAATGACGGTTATATTATTTTGAAAACTATCTATGGATGAACATCTTGGTTTTATCATATAGTCGTTTGTTATGGTTGAATGCAATGATATTAAGCAAGTCACACATAATCACACTTCCGCAAAAGTCAGGGTGTAATAGTTTGGTATCAGAGCTTTGATTGTAGCGAACTAGGATTCCTTCCCGAGTCTAGACTACAATCACTAGGGCTCTCTCACGAAAATATTTTTACAACATGTTTTCATTGCATACACGAAACACCCAGATCCAGGGAACAAACATATTTACAAAAAGAAAGACAAGAAACACGATTGCAGGGTTTACATTTGTGGTCTAGTCTGGGAGACCAGGTGGTTTAGTCTGGAAGACTAGGTGGTCTAGTCTGGGAGACTAGGTGGTCTAGTCTGGGAGACTAGGAAGGATAGAGAGGTTTCATAAGGAATAACAAGGATACATGATTACATGATAAATTGCCTTTGTTTGCATATATTGGGTGTTAGTGGTTACTATACGTACATATGTTAGGATTACGACATTGCAGGCACAGATGTTATCCTCAGAAGATGGGTTGTCGGATGCCCGCAACCCGAAGGCAGTCACATCAGACGACGAGGTCATGCCCGCGCCAGAGATATATACGTCAGACACTGAGAGTGATCCTGACATGCTGTCCGAGGACGAGGACGACTTCCAACCGTTCACGCTACCAGACTTTGGTGATGATTTACCCTTGCTGATGGCTTCCCTGACGAGGATCCTTCTGTCATCCCTGTTCCTGTCCATGATCACCTCATCATTGGTCATCCCGATGGTGAGCACATCGTGGCACTGATCCTCGATCCTGTTCCTCTTGTGGTCATTCCTCCCGAGGATTGGCCTTTTGACGATTTATTTGACGATGACGTTGATTTGTTTGTTGATGGTCCTCCTGTCGACGCCCAGGGTGATGGGGAGAATGATGAGGATGTTGTTGTTGTCCCACCTCCTGAGATTCCTGTCATTAGGTATCTTCTGACTCCAGTTGGCACTTGGTTTCAGAATCCTTTGAGTCTGTGACATCTTCAGCTTTACAGACGGCCGGATTGCAGCTTTTTGCTACTGACTTAGATGACGACACCGCTATGTCTGCTGCACTATCACCTGAGCTAGCTCCTATTCCTTTTGGGTCAGCCTGATTGTTGCACCTATTGATCTTGAGCCGATTTCTGATCCTGACCATGTTTCGTTTGAATTACCAGATATTGCACTCCATATTCCCGACCCAGTACCTGCACCTGTTAACCTTCCTTTTGCCGGGCCATTTATTCCCACACCTGCACCCGCTGATGTTTTTCCTCTCCCTCCTGTAGAATCTGATGTCCATCGCACTGATTTACCGATTGTTTTTCCTTCAGGACATCCCTGCACCCCGTCCAGGGAAAGGTACTCCAGTTCAGCACCCGCGTGACGATCCTTTTGCTACAGCAACATTTCCTCCGACCTCGCCGGCTGCACCGTTTGCTCCTTTCACTTCTTCACCGCTGGACAAGCCATTTCGATGGTCCCTACTATACACTATGCCGATTTCAGACCCCTATCATTATTCACATCATGGAGGCTACACACGGGATGAGTTGCTCCTGTCACTTCAGCTACAGTTTGAGGTTTTGAGTCGCAGAGTTTAGGAACTTGAACTGCCACCACGTCCTCCACCCTGTCTATGTCAGTATACTTTTGATCTCCCAGATTCATCACTGTCTCCTTTTGTACTCTCACCTGCTGCTCTTACACCTTTTCCAGAGTTTAATGCTCGATTCCTTACCATAGAGTAGCAGATCAGTTACTTGCTTCAACTTGTCTATGAACTTGAGGAGGAGCTTACGCATGTGCACAGCTTGCTTTCCTTCCCTCCACCTCCTCCTCCACCATCAGCATGGTTGGTTTTTGGTTTTATACAGATTGCATTACCTTTGGTGACGACACCACTATTGAGCCGAGATTGGGAAGACTTTTGAAGACCACTTTTGACCATGTGATTTTCGGTATATTGACAGACTTATTGGACAAGGGTAGTGTGACCCTGTGTCCCTTTTGATATGATACACTTTGTAGACAAGGTGATTGTAGTCGGTAGATAATGAAAGCTTAGTCGTCATGTTCTCACTAAACACGTTGTTGATCTACACGTTTGTGCTATAATTGTGATGTTATATGATTGCTTGCTATGACGATTGCTTATATACATATGTAAATACACCTCCTAGGTCTTATTCGCTAAGTAGATGCTTATGTACTTGTGACCTTAATAAGACCTGACCTATCCAATCTTCTTCTTAGAAGATGTCGCCTCGAAGGAACACCGATACCAACAACCCTCTGCCGACGATAGAGGCAGAATTACAAGAGCGCATGTCACAGGCCATCGCACAGCACGAGGCCCTTCGCTCCGAACGCAGCGGAGGTACCTCAGGAAATAGCCCACCCAACGGTAATGTTTAGTCACTTAAGACACATGACAAAACGTTTGGACATTTCCAAGTGTGCTTTGCTAATGCCTTATGTGAATGATGTTGCTTATGTCGCAGGCTGCACCTACAAGCAGTTCTTGGGCTGCAAGCCCCTGGATTTCGACGGCACTGGGGGTGCCGTAGCTTTTGAGCGTTGGGCTGAGAAGACAGATTCTGTTTTGCGTTTGAGCAAATGTGCACCGGAGCATCAGGTCACGTACATTTATGGACTGTTTCTAGATGGGGCTCTGTCATGGTGGAACCTCCAGGTTCAGATGTTGGGCGAGACTGCTGCGTATGCTTTGTCATGGAATGAACTGAAGGAGCTAATGCGCAAGAAGTATTGTTCATGGGCAGAAATCCAGAAGTTGGAGACTGAATTTTGGAACTTGAAAATGGAAGATTCAGAGATAGCTGAGTATGTGCAGAGATTTCATGATTTATCGTGAGTTGTTCCGTATCTGGTGGAACCAGAGTTTAAGAGGATCGAACGTTTCATCTGGGGATTGGCACCTCAGATTCTGAGCATGGTGACCACATCGAAGCCTCCAACAATAACCGAGGCTATCGACATAAGTGTGGCGCTCACTGAAGAAGCGGTTAGACTGGGAAAATTTTCCACCTCGGAGGAGAAAAAGGAGACACATGTGGAGCCATCTAGGGATAACAAGAGGAAGTTCGCAAATTTCAAGAAGGGTACTCGGGCAAATAACAAGAACAAGTCCAAAAAGTGAAAAGAGTACATGGGTATCCTACCTAAGTGCGACAATTGTCGACGTTATCATGTCGGGCGATGTAGATATGGAAAATGTGGAAACTTTGGCAAGGTGGGGCATGTCAAGGAGACGTATAGGCAAGGTACTAAAGGTGGAAATGGAGGTCAAGATGGTAGCGGGAATCACGGAAGAAATAACGACAACAACGACTATCAAGGCAGAAATGGTGACGATCAAAGGCGTGGTCAAGGTTGTTTTAACTGTGGAGACAAAAGGCATTTCAGAAAATATTGCCCTAAAAACAATCAAGCACGTGGATGAAAGTTCAACAACGGAGCTAGGGAAGCACGCCAGGATCCAGACGTGGTTATCGGTACACCCCATATTAGTCAGCGTTATGCATCTGTGCTGTTTGATACTTTTGCCAATTTTAGCTTCGTAACTCTAGGGTTTAAGAATATACTTGGTTTAGTAGCAAGTAAGTTAGATATCACGTACTCGATAGAACTAGCTAATGGGAAGCCAGTAGAAGCCAACGAAGTAATTAGAGGCTGTGTGATAGAGCTTGGAGAGCGTGAGTTTACGCTTGATCTGCTGCCAGTTGAGTTGGGAAGTTTTGACGTAGTAGTTGGAATGGATTGGTTGTCGAGTGATCGTGCAGAGATAGTATGCCATGAGAAGATTATCTGCATCCCGATGACGAATGAAGAGACGATCATGATTCACAGGGAGAAGCAGGATACGTCTCTACGGATTTATAGTTGTTTGAAGGCACGAAAGTTTTTGCGAAAAGGATGTGTTGCCTTCTTGGCTCACGTGGTTGACAAAGAAGCCGAAGAACCAAAGCTCGAAGATATCCCTGTGGTGAGGGAATATCCTGAAGTCTTCCCCGAAGACTTGCCAGGATTACCGCCCCAACGACAAGTCGAATTCCATATTGAGTTGGTTCCAGGCGCCGCGCCCGTAGCCAAGGCACCTTATCGACTTGCTCCTTCTGAGATGCAAGAGTTGTCGACGCAACTTCAAGAGTTGTTAGATAAGGGATTCATTAGACCAAGCTTCTCGTCTTGGGGAGCTCCGGTTCTGTTCGTTAAAAAGAAGGATGGTAGCTTTCGGATGTGCATCAACTACCGAGAGCTAAACAAGTTGACCATCAAGAATCAGTATCCCTTGCCGAGGATTAATGATTTATTCGACCGACTGCGAGGATCCAACTACTATTCTAAGACTGATCGTTGATCAAGTATCATTAGCTGCGAATTCAGGAAGAAAGTATATCGAAGAACGCCAAGTCAAAAATTAATTTTAGATATGCACTAATGTTATGTTTATACATGGTACATAAAACAGTTACACACAGAGTACAACACTTTGAGGGCTTACGAAAACATGCATTTAGGGCTTTCGGGGACTTATGTCAAAGCACATTAGGAGGTGTCTCGTAAAAACCACGTTAATTAACTCGGGAAAACACCGTTATTTTGTCATATACGCTATTTTAGTTAACCGAACAGGTGATGAACTCGAAATTTCTTTTATTGAAATTTCCACTTTTGCAATCTAGCTAGTAGATTTTTAAATCTCTACTCCTCTTAATGGTAGATGCATCGCGACAATTTTCTTCACTAAAGCAAACACTCCTCTGTCTTGATATTTGATCATTTCTTCATTATAGCGAATACTCATTGTTTCATTTCTTGGAAATTCATATGTTACGCATGCTCCATTTTTTATGCACGTGGTTTCGTTTCGAATAAGCGCTTCATCAAGGTTCAAATGTTATTTTGCTAAATCTAATTATTGATTTGTGATTCGAATGACCTACATTATTGTAATTGTTGGCTCCTTTGCTATCAAGTCAACACACTTTCTTGAAACTTCTTTTCTTTCAAGTTACATACATGGTTTATCTTTGTAACTATGCCGAAATTCCCTTATCGATACATACGTTTATTGTCAGATTGCGCTAAAACCAAGTTCAATTGCTTGAACTTGTCTATTTCGCATATTCAATTCAAGACACCATATGATGTATTGAGAGCATCATATTCAAATTCATTTTTGCAAGCGCTTCATTTGTTCCGAGTCGTAGTAGACTTGTTTGGTCTACGACTCCATTAAATCGTTCGTTGATTTCAACACCTTGTGGTGATGGTTTCACTAAATTAAAGCTTGCGCTAATCTCGTTTACACATCTCATACACGGATTTAATTATTTATTCATTGGCTTGCTTTAAAGTCGTACTGTTTTATCATAATTAAAGCAGTCTTAACACAATCGTGTGTTAAGACAATGGTACATAAATTCACTTTATATTTCAGTGTACCTCCTAACGGTTCTTTCATTATCGACCGAATGCCTTGCAGTATTTATTGTTTTTTTTCATCTTCGATCGGAAACAGTAGTTCTTTGATGTTCCATATTCAATTGAATACCCTATGACATTGTTTCAATCAAATCTTCAGATTTGTTTCAGTGCGCTTTCATTTGACTTCAAAAACGGTGAACTTGTTCGGTCACCGCTATTATTGAATTATGTCATTACGGCACCTTGAGGTGTCGGTACAAACTTGTAGCTTGTGCTAATCATCGTCAACCGTTTCATACAAAACTACGTATACCTTTAGTTTGACTCGTCATTTAAACACTCTTAATGCAACTATGTATTAGGACAATGACACACCAGGTTCAATTGTATTTCATTTCGGTGTACTCTCACAATGTCAACACGGTATTTTATCCATGTATTTGTTCGAAAGTTGACATATCATTGTCATGTTACTACCAAATTTGAGTTTGCTGAATTTGAGTTCATTTAGCTGATGCTATTATTTCTGAAAACTCATTTGCATATTGTGAATGATCATTCGGAGTTCTTTTAGTCGAAACTCCTCTTTCGTTGAACCCCAGTTAACTAAGTTACACTAGAGCATACATCTATACGTCTCGTATCCTTTGACGTCAAAATTCTGAAACACATACCTTTTAACCGTTGGGTTCTGATTGTTATAATATGTCCTTGGATTCACCTGGTTCGAATAAGTTTTGATTCGGTTTCGTGGTTAAGCACTTTGGTATTATTCATATCCATGCACGTATAACGTAACCCTAAGGTGTTAATGTAGTATAAATTTCGAGTACGGAATTTTCTTAACAGAGGGAGCATGTGACAACTGCCAAATTTGCATGCATCCGTACAATTATTAAACAATGATTAGTGCTTAATGACTATGTTGAATTACAATTAATTACTTGAATTGCTTTCTAACTATTACCATATACATACATGTGCATCATATATTGCAAATGACATATCATTACTGTACGCAAGCTTTGTTGATTCGAATGATGCACGAAACACCGGCAGCACAGTTATCAGACAAATCAGAAAAATGCTGACGGAGTTCAGTAAATAGACAGACATTGTATTGAGACACAGAATGAGCCAGAAACCAAGAGTTACACTAGTATAGTGTGTAGGAAAGTAAGGATCACAAAACTGCCTTCTTAGAGATAGTTTAAGAGCCGGAAAGTGCCTAAAACTCACATAAACTGTAGAATTCTGCAGAAAATCAGCAAATTCAGCATTTAAACAAACTAATATCATGCAGAAATATGGTTAAATGGTACTAAATGCTTTCCTAAGTGTCGGGAATCAAAACTGTCACAAAAGGTAACATAAAGCACACTAAACTGCTTACTTTAGCACTTTAACAAACCGGTAACCAACTGAACAACCGGACACTACCTGAAACACCAAATTTTCACTAGAAGCATTGTTTTTACATTACCAAGCTAGTTATGGTCCCCGAACATCATAACACACTATATAACATATTAGTAACTAAATACCCTAACTAAACACTTGGATTTGAACTAGATTATCTAACTAACAATACATTCTAACTCTATATCCCCCCATACCTACGACCTACATGTGGCCCCCACTTCTTGATTTCATTTGCATATTAAATTTGATCTTGTTGGTTCTTTGGAGGTACAATATACATTAGATAATTTAGTGTTGGAAGTTTATAAGTAAACACACTAGATCATCACCTTCATTTCTATCACAATTCACCAACAATTAAACCTTCACCTCTCTCCCTCATACCTATGGCCAAGCACCACCCAAACACCACCACCTTCATCTTTCAACATTCATCCATTCTACATATATACAAAGGTGTTAGAAGCATAGTAAGGAAGCTTGGAGCTTTTGGAAGTTGAAGGACCTTCACCATTTACTTTTATCCACTTCATTTCTTCTCTTGATTATCCCTAGCCTTGAGCTAGTAATAAGAACACTAAACCCTTCATTTTACATCATATTTTATTGGTTAAAAGAAGATACATGATGATAATCTTGAAGAACACTAAGAATCAAGAGAATGAAACATGAACATAAGCTTAAATCATGAAGAAATCTCGATGTTTATGTGTTGTTATACTTGTTGATTGTTGTTTACTTATGAAAATGATGTAGATCATCATATGATCTTGCTAGATCATGATTAAAAACATAATCTAGCAAGATGAGAGGATGAAAATTTTAGAGATTAATAGATCATCCTCATGAAAGACATGAACTTGAAAGAATATATTGTTTTCTTGTAAAATAATGATTAAAGTGAGTTGTAAGTCTTGTAAATCTAAGATTTCAAGAAAGATTTTTCAAGAAACCAAGTTAAAAATACAAAGTTTACTAAATCTTGGTTCTTAAATAAATAACCCTCATTTTTGGTGGTTAATAAAGTGTAGAAGCACATATGTGACAAGAAAAATCCATGAAGAAACATTTTTAGAAAATGTGATTATAAGTTGTAAAGATCTGGATTCTTCAAAAATGATGTTTTTAAAGAACCAACCACACTTTAAAGGGTAACTAGGCTTACTAAATATACTAGTAAGTTACTACAAATTTTTGTAAATTTTCAAGTT
The DNA here is from genome assembly GCA_030545235.1 of Helianthus tuberosus. Classification (NCBI taxonomy): domain Eukaryota; kingdom Viridiplantae; phylum Streptophyta; class Magnoliopsida; order Asterales; family Asteraceae; genus Helianthus; species Helianthus tuberosus. The sequence continues at coordinate 65,651,025 of CM060400.1, forward strand.
CATGAAGTGGTAGTTTATGCTTGTTTGTGGCAAAATTGGTAAGTGTAGATTGTTTATTGTTGATTGATTGTGTTGATTTACAAAAGAAAATGATATGCCTTCAAGGTATGGAAACCTCCATTTTTAGGGGAAACTATGCCAAAATTTTCCTAAAAATCTAACACTTAAAAAAATATCTTTTTAAACAAATATTTACAAGAATATTTCAAACCATGGATTTTCACATAAAGTTTGCCATAAATTTTGTTACAAAATTTATAAACACCGGAGGTTGGTTTTTATAAATAAAAGTGACTAAATATGTATTTAGGAAATATATATTTAGAAGGCACCATGTGTGTGATTATTTGTATATTATGTGTATTAGTTATATTATTTTAGGACTTGAAATAATATAACTCATCAAAATACAAAAATTACAATCCAAAATATTACCAAAATTCCAAGGAATAAACATACAAAGAATACCCAATTTATTGGTGGAACCAAACAAAGGAATATAACTCACAAAATATTCCGGAAAATTTATTCACAAGTATATTTTTGGTAAATAATATTTTGGACACCAAAAGAACAAAAATATGATTTTCAAAATTATTACAAGTTTATATCATATTTTCGACAAGAAGAAAATATATTATTTTTGGTGAATTAAAATATATTTTCTTGGAATTAATAGAAGATATATTGTTTTTGGAGGAAATGTATATTTTCTCAAACAAACATGAAGTATATTATTTTTGAGTGAAAAATAAGTTTATATATTTTCCAAGTTAGACTTGAAAATATATTATCTTTGGAACTTATATGGAAATACAAATATTTTTGCCGAAGGTAAATTATAAATAATTTTTCTAAGTAATATTTCTTAAAATATATATTTTGGAAATATATATTAATGTATTCTTACTAAAGATATTATTCCGGGAAGGTTAATACAAAGTTAAGTATAAAATACTTAATAATTACAAGAAAATACGTATTTTCGTACGTATAAATACACTCCGGAATACGACACCGTTACATGACAAAAATATACAAAGTATAAGAATATGAATACAAATACACCCATTCTTGGGAAGGATATACATGTACAAATACACTTATGTGTCAAGTTAAAATATATTATTTTAACTAATATTCCAAAATGTAATAAATATAATTTAAGTTAAAATATTTATTATTTTGACAAATAATTATATACTTGGAATAACATCGGTGACATAATGAAACGTAACTAAAAAATGCTAAATAAGACCAAGGTCAAGGCACGACCCACCCGTCTAATGAACCGTAGTACGCATGTAGGTAGTCGTGCGTTCTAGAGGAAGCTTTGAGTTACATTGGATACGGAGAACGCAAAACTGTGAGTTCATGTCCCCCTTTTCTTTTAACTGTTTTCGGTTTTATAACTTCGGGGGTGAAGTACATGTTACAAATTGTTTACAAACGTTTATATGTGGTATGGCTAGCTAAGGAAGGGTACTGCTTGATCATGTGAGTGGTGGGTATAACGCTTAAGACCATTAATCCTCATTGTTGGACCGAGGGACATGAGTGATAGATCTATTTGGGTGTAGCGAGCCCCACCCATGCGCCCGTCGAGTGGGCCATGTGGTGACTATGTCTTATTGCCGGAGACAAAATCTGCTAGGTTTGAGCCTTCCTGCATCACGTCACAAATATTAATATATTAGCTACAAATTAATTGATCTGTTTCCTTGTTGCTTCATACCAGTTTACAAAGTACATACATACATACTTACAAGAGTTTTTCAAGGTTTATTCGTGCACACATACTAAACACATGAACTCGCTCAACTTTTGTTGATGTTTTCAAACTACATGTATTTCAGGAAAGTGGTTATAGATCTTGCGGGCGTTCAAGATTTCAAGTTGTGTTTGTAATAAAAGATGTATCCAGTACTGAAGGGTTTGAATCATGTGTTTTATCCTTGATAGAATACATGGTTCAAAGGCTCACTTTTATTAGTGTCTTTTGTGAAGTCCAGTATGGAACTTTAAGCTTTGGTTGTCATGTGATCTAAACGTGAAGTCTTAGTTTGATGTTAAACAATGACGGTTGTATTATTTTGAAAACTATCTGTGGATGAACATCTTGGTTTTATCATATAGTCATTTGTTATGGTTGAATGCAATAATATTAAGCAAGTCACACATAATCACGCTTCCGCAAAAGTCAGGGTGTGACACCCGATGCTTTGGTGTTTTCCCAAGACTCAAGGAAAACTAGAATCCTCCTAACAATACCCCCAAGATTAATGGAGAGGTGCATCTTCCTATAGCGCTACTATTGTTAAGGCGGAACTACACACTCTGGATTAAACGTTCACATATGTAGGATCGTTTTCAGACCCGAACGAGTCGATCAGAAGAGTTTTTCTCAATACGAGAGGCGGAAACAAACGTATCGAGTTCAATTCAGCTAGATATACACTTTAAACTGTCTTTAGATTGATTTGACAAAGTTTTACAGCGAGTCGACACTTCGGCAGCACTTCGGTACTGAATCCGGAAAATTACAAATGACTTGGCACACCTAGTACTTATAGGGCAGCTAATTTCACACGGAATCACTCAAGCGGAATTAGATTTCATGCGAAATCTAATTTCGTGCGAAATTACTAACTAATTTCGTACGGAATTACCTAGTGTAATTTCGTGCGAAATTACCTACAAACACACTTTTCTCATTTTGCATGCCCTGATCTATCTAATACAATACAAGACTCGATACAAGATGAAGTCGACAGACGCATGCACCAACAGACTCCCCCTCGAATGTTGACGAGTCTTCAGTGTCTAGTCTCCAATCTTCAATCTTTATCAGTCTTCCCGACTTCTCCCGAAATATCTAACAATGTAAAACATCCTCAATCTCTGTCTTCTCTTCTTCTCCAGAATCTCTACCTGGCTATATCTTCACACAAATTCTCTTGATCAGATCTCTTGATTCCTTAAGTTCATCAACATCATCAGCTAGCGTGAACATCAGGATCTGAACTTGGCTCAATAATCTTCTATCCCAAGATCTGTGGGTGGCTCTTACACAGGTTCAAAATCTTGACCTGGCTCATATTCTTCTTAAATCAAAACCTGGCTAACCTGCACAATCTCTACCTCATAATAAATTTCACAAATTTACAATTTGACAAATTTATTCTCTGTTTACCACTTGAAAACACAAATATAAAACACCATTTGCAAGTATCATACAAAATGATTTAACATTGTTAATCTTTGATGAACCACTTGTAAGAAAATCTTTTCAAACACACTCACCCAAACCTGTTCATCATGTTTAGCACTCGGAATTTTGAAAAACAGCTCTCCAACATCAGTTGTCGAAAATCTTTTTGAATTTTTCAAAATTTTATGCTAAAACACACTTAAAATCTTTTTGGAATTTTGATATAAGAAAGAAATGCAATAAAGAAATATTTACAAACAATATTTTTGTGAGTTTGTGTAAGAGGATCATATCAGTTTATGTAACATCTGTGCTTGTAATCATTGTGAACAGTTCGGTTATCAATAAAACAAAGTTATTTGATCACAATGTTTGTTTATTTATGTTTGACATTTTTCATGTTTTAACTTTTGTTCAATTTCAAACTCTATATAGCTTTCTGGAGAGTTATACGCAAACTGGTGCGTAAACGTAATCATTTTAATGCGAAAAATACTCCAGAACATCAACATATACTTAACATACCTTAAATAACCTTTACATAACTTAGAAATAAGTTTTAAAGGCTTTGGTATGGCAAAAACAAGTTAATTCGCTTACAGGGACTAAATTTGACAAACTGCGAAAGTACGCCAATTTAAACTGTAACAGACATTCTGGAACATGACCATAAGTTCAACATACCATAAATATCCTTTACATAGCTTAGAAATAGGCTTTGAAGGGTTCGGTGTGCTAAAATAAACTTTTGAGTCAATCAGGGACTAAAAGCGTCAAAAAGTGCACAAGTTTGCATTTTCGCGCATAACTTACGTTCTGAATACATCCGGACATTCAAAAATTTATGTAAGCACTAAAATATTTTGTTTTAGTGTTTGGCATAAGAAAAATCCATTCATCGCGCAATTTGGATCGTTTTTCGCGCTTATGCACATTCCGTCGTAATTAAGCGAACATCGCGATCGTACGACCAAACGAACCAACATCCGGCATATTTTTGAGTATGTTTCATGTCCACAATGTTTAGGCATCATTTTAGGGCCTTAAAGTTGGCTTAACAGGGCTTAAACGTGTCAAAAATGCATCGAAAACCAAGTTTGGAGCTGCAGGGGCCTGTTCTGCCATTTTTCAAACTTTCTGGTCTGCAAGGTCCTTACGGACCTCAACACTCAGGACCTTACGGTCCGTAAGCAGGGGTCAGATGCAGAAAAATTGTTTTGGCTGCTGATTAATGGCCTTTCAACCCCCCAAAGGCCAATGCCACATGTCAAACTCTTGTGGTGGGGGCAAAATGAGTTACCATAACATTCCAACACTTGTACGGATGAGATTCGATCACGTTATCCAAGAAACGATCCTAACGGTGAACCGAAATCTATAAATACCCAACCCCATTCATTGCAAAACCCACAAGAATCTGATTTGAGAAGCTCTAAGTTGAAGCCATTGTTTCATACCTGAGCTACTTGAATCAAGATTAGCTTTCGGGGACCCTTTGTAAGTATTCCTTCGTTCTTTTATTGCTTTTCGAGTCCGAAAGTCAAACTTTGTTTGACTTTCTGCATTAATCAGTTTATGGTCAATGCGAAGTTCGTTTGAACTTCGCAACGTGCGCGTAATCACGATGGTTATAGTCCCTTGTGACTATGCCTACTGATTACCACGTTGTCTAGGGTCGTAAGGGTAAGCGATCTAATAAATCGCTTATACCTTCGAACCCGACCCATTTGGTCGATCATTAGGATCCAACCAAACACATTAGGTGACCATAGTATATAGGGAATAACCTTCCGAGGTTATACCTTATGGTCGCTTCGTTTAAGTAGTTGTATGATAGGTAGTTTATATGCCTTAGGTAAATTACCAAAATGCCCTTTTTACGCCAAAATTCATTTTAAGCATATGTAACATAAATTTTGGTATCTAAACTGATTTGGTAACAATATTAGATATGTTAAGGCATATTTTACTTGTCATAGGACTAGTTAGGCGTTCCGAATGCGTTTTACGCGAACGACGCGTTAAAGTAGCATAAGCTACCTAAGCGGGCCGTAATGGGTCGTAAGCACTTAGGCTAGGTTTCATTTAGTATGTAGGCTTTGTTAAACCATACTACATGAGTTCCCATTCTCATTTGGTTTACGAGCCCTCATTCTATCTGATCCTCCGATATAGGTCCGGTTTATTAACATAGTTACCTATATTAGGTGCCGTTGGATTCCGTGATCTCTAGCATTGCTTGGTGGTTATCTTAGGACTTCTAAGCAATCTCAAGTGAGTACATAGACCCCTCTTTTACTGTTTCCCAAACATTTTGGGGTGAAACACATGTGCCTACTTGTTACTTTCATGCTTTTCCATGTTTTCATACATATGCTTGTTATGTTCAATAGTACACTTATAGTACATGATTTCATTGTGTTCATGCTATGTATGCCCATTGTGTGCATATTTAGTACATTGTTTTACATTACATTTCATGCTATGTATGCCCATCGTGTGCATATTTAGTACATTGTTTTACATTACATTTCATGCTTTGTATGCCCATTGTGTGCATATTTTGTACATTGTTTTACATTACATTTCATGCTATGTATGCCCATCGTGTGCATATTTAGTACATTGTTTTATATTACATTTCATGCTATGTATGCCCATTGTGTGCATATGTAGTACATTGTTTTACATTACATTTCATGCTATGTATGCCCATTGTGTGCATATTTAATACATTGTTCTACATTACATTTCATGCTATGTATGTCCATTGTGTGCATACTTAGTACATTGTTTTACATTACATTTCACGCTATGTATGTTCATTTGATTACATACTTAGTGCATTGTTTTCACATGCTTACATTTTGGTATGACATTTGGTTTGTTCAAATGGGACAATATACATTCATTAACATTAGCTACGCCGTTCGTTAGTAGGTAGTGGTACCATAGTAATTGACAACTCCCGTTCCTGACATCCTAGGTATGTTTGGATGGAAGGAATGACCGAATTCGATACACATAACTTAGATAAACATTTTGACATTGATATACATATTTGGTGATTTACATTAGACATGGACATTTTGATATGGTTTACACAATAACACTTGACAATTGATTTATACATGAACAATTTACATTGGTGGTTGGTTTCGGTAAATGGTTTGAGTAACGAGGCGTGTGTAATATGATACAAACATGGTGGATACGCCACTTGTAATTCCTATATATAAGTGTTTGTATAATATTACATATCGCAGCGTTATTTAAATCATTTCAGTATAGACATATTACATTTTACACAAATAACATATTTTTCACAAGACATTGTTTTACAAAACAGTTTATTTATATAAACTCATTTTACTTGGTTATTTCATTAACCATACACCTTTCTTTTATATAATCCGATTTCTTATCAAGTTTTCATATGATTTATAAAAGAAAACACTTAACAAGATTCATGACTAATTTTTTATTAAACCTTTCTTTTAAAACCCAAGTCATGAATCCTATTTTCACAAAACCTATGTATCTCACAGGCATTTTTATCCTGACTTACCTATTTTCACATGTGTTTCAGGAGCAGGTGCATAGGTTTGATCGGGATACACTAGGGTGGACTCGGGCCTTAGTGACAATAAAAGAAGCAAGATTAGTTTAGTTGATGTTGTGTACTTTGTTTCCTTCGTTTAAAAGACAATGTAACTCGCTTGTTTGATAAATAAAATATAACTTTGTATGCCATGGTTGTGAAACAATAATTCTGTTACAACACTCCCCGACGTTTCCGCCACGATTTGATGTTTATGTGGTCGGGTTGTGACAGAAGAGTTGGTATCAGAGCCAACGGTTATAGGGAATTAGGTTATTAGTAATGCTTTGACCTAGACTATAACCTTTCTAGGACCCCAACACAAGTTATCTTGTGTTTAGATTTTAAAACATGCACTTTACCTATCCTTAGGTGATAACCACAACGGGAACATCAAGTTCGAATCCGCTTTGAAAATTAATCATTTGTTTTTGAATGATTGATTACAAGGTTTTGAAACCTCTATTGTAAGGTTTTGAACCCTCTGTTATAAGGTTTTGAACCCCTTTGAGTTTTCAAAATCTCGTCAAGGTTTTGGGTTTTAAATAATGTGAACACGTGCAAACTGGAAGAGTGAATGCCTGTACCCTGGGCTTTCGGTCTAAGGCTAGAGTGTTCGTACAAATCCACATAATCGGACCAGTCACTCTTACCTGGGAACTCTTAGGGTGAGTGTTCACTTATAGGCGAGCATGTCTTCGCGATACATTATTTTTCACCCATTTACTTTGATTAGTCACAATGTGTCGTTTGTTTACCTTGTGGTAACAAACAAATGACCACCATCTTTGCCATTATCAATTTTTGCATCATCTCATTCTTTTCACCCAAACATCTCACTCGTTTCCTTTCATGTTTCCTCTTTTAGAATGCCTCCTCGACGTGAAAATCAGATAGCGACTGCCGAACTGGCAGAAATCATTGCGCAGCAAATGGCTGCTCAATTCCCGAACCTCTTTGCTCAATGGAACCAAGCCAACAACAACAACAATGCTCCTTGCAATTTCAAGAGTTTTAACTCGGCTAAACCACTCAAGTTTAGTGGTACGGAAGGAGCAACTGGGCTCCTTCAGTGGTTCGAGAGCACGGAGAGCGCATTTCGTCATGTTCAGTGTCCGGATAATCGCAAGGTCGAGTTTTCTTCGAGTGTGTTTCAGAAGAGGGCTCTCACATGGTGGAACGGGGTTATGAGAGACCGTGGTGCAGAAGTTGCTCTAGCACAAACTTGGGCCGAACTTAGGGCCCTTATGATGAGGGAGTTTTGTCCTCGTCATGAACAGCGAGCTTTGGAGAGAGAGTTCGATGACTTGAAACAAGATAGTGGTGAGCATCGGGCGTATACTGATAGGTTTGAGGAGTTGAGTCTGCTATGCCCAACAATGGTTACCCCACTCGACAAGGCTATCGAAAGGTACATCGATGGTCTACCTGACTCAGTACAAGACATCATTACTGGTAGTAACCCTACCACACTCCGTCAGGCGATCGAGTTAGCAGCAACATTGACTGAGTCGCAGGTTCGAAAGGGAAAGCTGCATAAAAAGGGTGACAAAGGTAAGAAGCAGGCGTCTAACAAAGAAGATAGCAAGAAAGGTCAAAACAAGAAGGGTAAGGATTCTGGTTCTTCGAAAAGGTCAAGGAAGCGTAAGGCTTCCCAAAATTTTGCTGTCACTGCCCAAGCTAACCAGGCAGCTCCCAACCAACCCGCACAACCTCTAGCGAAGAAGCCCTGTACAGGGAATGCACCTTTGTGCAATAGATGCAACAGTCACCATCAGCCGCATCATCCGTGCCGTTTCTGTACTAACTGTGGGAAGTCAGGTCATCTTGCCAATGTTTGTCGGTTTGCTCAGAATTAGGCAGTTCAGAACCCGGCTCAACGAGTTGCTCAGCCTCCTCCTCAGTAACAAGGTCAAGCTGCATGACCACACTACCCGCCAGGTTCTTGTTACAACTATGGGGATCTGACCCACTACCGTAATCAGTGTCCAAGATTGGTGAATGCGATTCCAAATCAGAATCAGGCTCAGGCTCGAGGTCGAGTCTTCAATATGAATGCACAAGAGGCACAAGCAGACAATTAAGTGGTGAACGGTACGTTCTTTATTAATAATCAGGCTGCATCTGTTCTTTTTGATTCGGGTGCCGATAAGAGTTTTGTGTCATTATCTTTTGAGCCATTACTTCGCGTGTCTAGAACTAAACTAGGTAAACCTTTGACAGTAGAGGTTGCTAATGGTGAACCCATTATTCTTGATTCTGTTCTTCGCAACTGCCAGTTGAACCTCAACGACCATCTTTTTCCTATTGACCTCACGCCTATGCAACTTGGAAGCTTCGACCTTATTGTGGGTATGGATTGGTTAGCCAAGCATCGCGCAGAGGTAGTTTGTTTTGAGAAGATTGTTCGTGTGCCGCTTTCGACAGGCGAGATCCTACAGGTTCGTGGTGAGAAACCTGCTGGTGGTCTCAAACTCATGTCTTGTTTTAAAGCTCGGAAGTATCTGCGAAAGAATTATGTGGCCTTCTTGGCACATGTCACAGCAGATAAAGGCAAAGGTAAGTCTATTCAAGATATTCCTGTTGTTCGGGATTATTCTGAAGTATTCCCTGAAGATTTACCTGGTCTACCCCCAGCACGCCAAATCGAGTTTCGTATTGATCTCGTACCTGGTGCAAATCCCATTGCCAGAGCTCCATACCGTCTTGCACCGTCTGAGATGCAAGAGTTGTCTAAGCAGCTTCAGGAACTCTCTGACAAAGGTTTTATCCATCCTAGCTTTTCACCTTGGGGTGCTCCCGTTCTTTTTGTCAAGAAGAAGGATGGATCTTTTAGGATGTGTATCGATTATCGCGAGCTTAACAAGCTTACCATCAAGAATCGATATCCCCTACCTCGCATTGATGATCTCTTTGATCAGTTACAAGGCGCTTCTTATTTTTCGAAGATCGATCTGCGATCTGGATATCATCAACTTCGTGTGCATGAAGAAGATATTCCTAAGACAGCGTTCCGCACTCGTTATGGGCATTATGAGTTCACAGTCATGCCATTTGGTTTGACTAATGCTCCTGCTGTTTTCATGGACTTAATGAATAGGGTCTGCAAGCCTTATTTGGAACAGTTCGTTATTGTTTTTATTGATGACATCTTGATATACTCTAAGACGCGAGCTGATCACGAGCAACATCTTCGTCTTACTCTGGAACTCCTAAAGAAAGAGCAACTTTTCGCCAAATTCTCCAAGTGTGAATTATGGCTTAAAGAAGTTCAATTCTTAGGACATATTGTCAACGAATGAGGTATTCATGTAGATCCCTCCAAGATCAGTGCGATCAAGGATTGGGATACGCCTACTACTCCTACTGAAGTTCGTTCTTTTCTTGGTCTTGCGGGTTATTACCACCGCTTCATTGAAAACTTCTCAAAGATTGTAGTTCCTCTAACTGCTCTAACTCAGAAGAACAAACCCTTTGATTGGGGAGTCAAACAAGAGGAAGCGTTTCTGACTTTGAAACAAAAACTTTGCGACGCGCCTGTTCTGACTTTGCCTGAGGGCAATGATGATTTCGTCGTTTATTGCGACTCATCTAAATTGGGTCTTGGCTGTGTTCTGATGCAAAGGAACAAAGTCATAGCATATGCATCGAGGCAATTGAAGATACATGAGAAGAACTACACCACTCATGATCTTGAGTTGGGTGCAGTTGTCTTCGCTCTTAAGATCTGGAGACACTATTTGTACGAAACAAAATGTGTGGTTTTCATGGACCACAAAAGTCTTCAACATATCTTCAATCAGAAAGAACTCAACATGAGGCAACGACGTTGGGTCGAGCTTCTAAACGACTATGACTGCGAAATTCGCTACCATCCTGGTAAGGCGAATGTCGTAGCCGATGCATTGAGTCGTAAGGAACGTACTAAGCTTCATTGTGTTCGTGTTCAATCTGTTATTCAAGCCCGATCTGATATCCAAGCCCGCATTTCTCAGGCTCAACAATCTTGTGTTTCACGAGGTTTGATGGATAAGGAATTTCCCTATCACATAACACCTGATTTGGAACTGAAGGACAATGGATCGTATTACTTCATGGACCGTTTGTGGGTCCCAAGCCAAGATAACCTTCGCACCTTGCTTATGGATGAAGCCCATAAGTCTCGTTATTCTGTTCATCCTGGCTCAGATAAAATGTATAAGGATCTTCGTATTCAGTATTGGTGGCCTGGTATGAAGAAAGACATTGCCTTATATGTATCAAAATGCCTTACTTGTCTTAAGGTTAAGGCTGAACATCAGCATCCTTCTGGTTTATTGGTGCAACCAGAGATACCAGTTTGGAAATGGGAAAACATTACTATGGATCTCATTACTAAACTTCCGCGCACAAAGAAAGGTCATGATGCCATCTGGGTAGTTGTTGATCGTCTTACTAAGTCAGTGCATTTCTTGCCAATCCGTGAGGATTTTCCTGCTGCCAAACTTGCTAAAATCTATGTGGATGAAATTGTAGCTCGACATGGTGTTCCTTTGAACATCATTTCTGATAGAGATGCTCGTTTCACTTCTCATTTTTGGAGAACCATGCAATCTGCTATGGGGACCCAACTTAACCTGAGCACAGCTTATCATCCGCAAACGGATGGTCAATCTGAAAGAACAATCCAGACTCTGTAGGATATGCTTAGAGCTTGTGTGATCGACTTTGGTGGTAGTTGGGATTCACATATTCCGTTAATTGAATTCTCCTACAACAACAGTTATCACACCAGCATCAAAATGGCTCCTTTCGAAGCTCTCTATGGTCGAAAATGTCGTTCACCAGTCTGCTGGAATGAGATCGGCGAGGCTCAGCTTACTGGACCTGCCCTCATTTTAGAGACAACTGATAAGATTAAGAAAGTTCGTGATAACCTTCAGACAGCTAGAAGCCGTCAAAAGAGTTACGCGGACCCAAAACGCAAGCCCTTGGAATTTCAAGTCGGTGATCGAGTATTACTTAAGGTCTCACCTTGGAAAGGTGTGATCAGATTTGGAAAGAAAGGAAAACTTGCACCTAGATACTGGACCATTCAAGATCGTCGAAAGAATCGGTAAGGTAGCCTACAGACTTGAGTTACCTCCTGAACTTGGAAATGTTCATCCAACCTTTCATGTATCGAATCTCAAGAAGTGTTTAGCTGATGAGAACCTCCACATACCACTTGACGAAATTCGTGTTGATAAAACACTGAAATTTGTTGAGAAGCCAGTGGAAATCATGGAACGTGAAGTCAAGTGGCTCAAATGCAAGCGCATTCCTTTGGTCAAAGTTCGCTGGGAAGCTAAACGTGGACTAGAGTTTACTTGGGAATGCGAAGATCAAATGAAGGCGAAATATCCGCATCTTTTCCCACGAGTTTCCTCTAAATAAATTTCAGGACGAAATTTCCACAAGTAGGGGAGACTGTAACATCTGTGCTTGTAATCATTGTGAACAGTTCGGTTATCAATAAAACAAAGTTATTTGATCCCAATGTTTGTTTATTTATGTTTGACATTTTTCATGTTTTAACTTTTGTTCAATTTCAAACTCTATATCGCTTTCTGGAGAGTTATACGCAAACTGGTGCGTAAACGTAATCAGTTTAATGCAACAAATACTCCAGAACATCAACATATACTTAACATACCTTAAATAACCTTTACATAACTTAGAAATAAGTTTTAAAGGCTTTGGTATGGCAAAAACAAGTTAATTCGCTTACAGGGACTAAATTTGACAAACTGCGAAAGTATGCCAATTTAAAATGTAACAGACATTCCGGAACATGACCATAAGTTAAACATACCATAAATATCCTTTACATAGCTTAGAAATAGGCTTTGAAGGGTTCGGTGTGCTAAAATAAAATTTTGTGTCATTCAGGGACTAAAAGCGTCAAAAAGTGCACAAGTTTGCATTTTCGCGCATAACTTACGTTCAGAATACATCCGGACATCCAAAAATTTATGTAAGCACTAAAATATTTTGTTTTAGTGTTTGGCATAAGAAAAATCCATTCGTCGCGCAATTTGGATCGTTTTTCGCGCTTATGCACATTCCGTCGTAATTAAGCGAACATCGCGATCGTACGACCAAACGAACCAACATCCGCCATATTTTTGAGCATGTTTCATGTCCACAATGTTTAGGCATCATTTTAGGGCCTTAACGTTGGCTTAACAAGGCTTAAACATGTCAAAAATGCATCGAAAACCAAGTTTGGAGCTGCAGGGGCCTGTTCTGCCATTTTTCAAACTTTCTGGTCTGCAAGGTCCTTACGTATCTCAACACTCAGGACCTTACGGTCCGTAAGCTGGGGTCAGATGCAGAAATATTGTTTTGGCTGCTGATTAATGGCCTTTCAACCCCCCAAAGGCCAATGCCACATGTCAAACTCTTGTGGTGGGGGCAAAATGAGTTACCATAACATCCCAACACTTGTACGGATGAGATTCGATCACGTTATCCAAGAAACGATCCTAACGGTGATCCGAAATCTATAAATTCCCAACCCCATTCATTGCAAAACCCACAAGAATCTGATTTGAGAAGCTCTAAGTGGAAACCATTGTTTCATACCTGATCTACTTGAATCAAGATTAGCTTTCGGGGACCCTTTGTAAGTATTCCTTCGTTCTTTTATTGCTTTTCGAGTCCGAAAGTCAAACTTTGTTTGACTTTCTGCATTGACCAGTTTATGGTCAATGCGAAGTTCATTTGAACTTCGCAACGTGAGTGTAATCACGATGGTTATAGTCCCTTGTGACTATGCCTACTGATTACCACGTTGTCTAGGGTCGTAAGGGTAAGCGATCTAATAAATCGCTTATACCTTCGAACCCGACCCATTTGGTCGATCATTAGGATCCAACCAAACACATTAGGTGACCATAGTATATAGGGAATAACCTTCCGAGGTTATACCTTATGGTCGCTTCGTTTAAGTAGTTGTATGATAGGTAGTTTATATGCCTTAGGTAAATTACCAAAATGCCCTTTTTACGCCAAAATTCATTTTAAGCATATGTAACATAACTTTTGGTATCTAAACTGATTTGGTAACAATATTAGATATGTTAAGGCATATTTTACTTGTCATAGGACTAGTTAGGCGTTCCGAACGCGTTTTACGCTAACGACGCGTTAAAGTAGCATAAGCTACCTAAGCGGGCCGTAATGGGTCGTAAGCACTTAGGCTAGGTTTCATTTAGTATGTAGGCTTTGTTAAACCATACTACATGAGTTCCCATACTCATTTGGTTTACGAGCCCTCATTCTATCCGATCCTCCGATATAGGTCCGGTTTATTAACATAGTTACCTATATTAGGGGTCGTTTGATTCCGTGATCTCTAGCATTGCTTGGTGGTTATCTTAGGACTTCTAAGCAATCTCAAGTGAGTACATAGACCCCTCTTTTACTGTTTCCCATACATTTTGGGGTGAAACACATGTGCCTACTTGTTACTTTCATGCTTTTCCATGTTTTCATATCTTATGCTTGTTATGTTCAATAGTACACTTATAGTACATGATTTCATTGTGTTCATGCTATGTATGCCCATTGTGTGCATATTTAGTACATTGTTTTACATTACATTTCATGCTATGTATGCCCATCGTGTGCATATTTAGTACATTGTTTTACATTACATTTCATGCTATGTATGCCCATTGTGTGCATATTTAGTACATTGTTTTACATTACATTTCATGCTATGTATGCCCATCGTGTGCAAATTTAGTACATTGTTTTACATTACATTTCATGCTATGTATGCCCATTGTGTGCATATTTAGTACATTGTTTTACATTACATTTCATGCTATGTATGCCCATCGTGTGCATATTTATTACATTGTTTTACATTACATTTCATGCTATGTATGCCCATTGTGTGCATATTTAGTACATTGTTTTACATTACATTTCATGCTATGTATGCCCATTGTGTGCATATTTAGTACATTGTTCTACATTACATTTCATGCTATGTATGTCCATTGTGTGCATACTTAGTACATTGTTTTACATTACATTTCACGCTATGTATGTTCATTTGATTACATACTTAGTGCATTGTTTTCACATGCTTACATTTTGGTATGACATTTGGTTTGTTCAAATGGGACAATATACATTCATTAACATTAGCTACGCCGTTCGTTAGTAGGTAGTGGTACCATAGGAATTGACAACTCCCGTTCCTGACATCCTAGGTATGTTTGGATGGAAGGAATGACCGAATTCGATACACATAACTTAGATAAACCTTTAATTTGTTTAAAGGTCTATCACCACAGTCACAAGGCTTGGATGTATGCATTATAACAATACCGCATAGATGTTTGTATCAGTATAGCATGCATTTGTTCCACAAAACATAACTTTGACTTAAACTATGTTTAATTTAATACCCTGTTTTTGTGCATTTTACCTATGGTTTAGTTGATATATTTCACATGCCATACATGATATTTATGGATAACATTATATGATTTACATTAAATATAAACATTTTGACATTGATATACATATTTGGTGATTTACATTAGACATGGACATTTTGATATGGTTTACACAATAACACTTGACAATTGATTTATACGTGAACAATTTACATTGGTGGTTGGTTTGGGTAAATGGTTTGAGTAACGAGGCGTGTGTAATATGATACAAACATGGTGGATACGCCGCTGGTACTTCCTATATATAAGTGTTTATATAATATTACATATCGCAGCGTTATTTAAATCATTTCAGTATAGACATATTACATTTTACACAAATAACATATTTTTCACAAGACATTGTTTTACAAAATAGTTAATTTTTTATAAACTCATTTTACTTGGTTATTTCATTAACCATACACCTTTCTTTTATATAATCCGATTTCTTATCAAGTTTTCATATGATTTATAAAAGAAAACACTTAACAAGATTCATGACTAATTTTTTTTATTAAACCTTTCTTTTAAAACCCAAGTCATGAATCCTATTTTCACAAAACCTATGTATCTCACAGGCATTTTTATGCTGACGTACCTATTTTCACATGTGTTTCAGGAGCAGGTGCATAGGTTTGATCGGGATACACTAGGGTGGACTCGGGCCTTAGTGACAATAAAAGAAGCAAGATTAGTTTAGTTGATGTTGTGTACTTTGTTTCCTTCGTTTAAAAGACAATGTAACTCGCTTGTTTGATAAATAAAATATAACTTTGTATGCCATGGTTGTGAAACAATAATTCTGTTACAACACTCCCCGACGTTTCCGCCACGATTTGATGTTTTACGTGGTCGGGGTGTGACAGTTTATGAGACAAATCACCAACACCGTTAAGCTTTAAACATATTAAGTTCTAAACGATTCACTTAGATTGTCAGTATACTGATCCATTTAAATTTTCACCCAAATTTCAACTGATTCGAGATACTAGATTAATGTTTTAAGCACTTAAACTTATTCGCGTGTCCCACCTCAGAATATACTCCGGTATCCAGATCCCAATATTTAGTCTTACAGGTGAGTATACCTAGATGATATCTGTAAAGGATTAAATGCGAGGGCCATGAGAGCTCAGGCTATTGCTTCCGCAAAATCAGAGAGATGATGGCTTCGACTTAAGGTGTGTTCCCTTTAGAGAATCTTTTCTTCAACAGCACATGATTAGCATTTTTCAATGTTTCATCATTTTTTGTACTGAGGGTGATGCTATATTTCAAGCAAGCGAAAAGTATTATACGGGGACTAGGCCATTGCTTCCGCAAAATCAGAAGTCTCGGGATAATACCCCAGATATCACTGAGTATAAAGACCTAGTATCTCAGAAAGAGGGACCTTTCAAACAAGATTTCGGGGGTTACCCATATATCCGAGAGATGTTCCCCACGATATAAGTAAGTTTGAAATTTAGGTTTATATCTCGTCACAATCTACTAAATGTGTAAAAACCTACTGGCACATTATCAGTAAGACCGTTTATCACATTTTGACTTTTCCAATTCTTTAGCATGCCGTGAATGTCCACTGATGTCCTATCATTTCCTCTTTTCTCAACAAAACTCATTTTTGATTTTATCATGTTTTTTACTTTTTCAAATTTTCTAATGTTTTTGGATTTTCTGAAATTTCTTACTCCCCCTAAAATTCAAAATCATTAAAAGAAATTTGAAAACAAACTATATAAGTAAAATAACAACTGATATCGAATCGCTTCAAATCGCCATCCACTTGGCATAAACAATCAGAACTCCCCTTACAACAAACTATTTTCCCATTATGATTTCAAAACACTTAAGTTTGTTTTAATCAAATGATTTTTCCAGAAAATTAGTTTTGTTGATTTTACTACTTGTAGAAATGGGGATCAATTCATCACTTTGTTTTCTTAACCACTTGAATGAAAGTTAAATCAAGTTCAATTTAATGACCTTGATTTACCTTTTGAAAGTGAAAATCTTCTTCAACCACTTGTAGGTTCACTTACCAACCATACCACTTGTAAAAAATAACAATATTAAAAAATGATACTACCACTTGTAGATCGAAATTTCACAGTTGTGAATTTCTCAAGAAAGATGCCGATTCCTGCTCCACTCTTACCAACCTGGAAGCTCCGGCAAGTCCTGGTTTTCAATCATCATAATAGGTTCCATCCCAATCACAAACCTGGGATGACCCATCTTTACCTGGTTTCTTTGTTTTCTTCTCATAAAATTCCTTTACCCCTTTGACCTTCCCATCAACCATTTTACCAAAAGTATGTTGCACTTTGGGATTAAAGGCTTTTTCAATATCAAATTCTTTCTTTTCAGAGAAAAATTGATTTAAAATCTCATTTTTACCAACTTTTTGTTTAAAATTCTCAGCCCTCAATGGTGGAAAATTGACATCATCCATTGTCAGTACTGATGTTTCCAATTTTAACTCAACACGTGGCTCCTCTGACTTTGTGGAATCAGATTCATCGCCTGAAAATAGCTCATCTGATTTTGACGAATCAGAATCATTGCTAGAACTATCATCAGATTTCTTAACAACCCACTTGTGGTTGTCAAGATTTGCTTTTCTCTTGTAAAACCTTTTTGAACATTCACCAACCTCAAACTTCGAATTTTTGAAAACTTTGAATTGTTTAGTTGGTGGTTCATTCTCAACAATCTTTTCTTTCAGTTTTTCAGAGACTCCCTGTTATGTTTGGATTGCCTTTTGACAATTCCTGGCAATATGGCCAACTGTTTTACATTGAAAACAGGTTCTTGTCTCTTTTTTCTGTTGAGCAATATTTTTCTCCATTTCCTCTTGCTTCTTTGCAAGGAATTCTTTGTTTGTTTGATTCCTGAACAACTGCTTTTTTTCTTCTTCAGTTGATGTACCTGAAACAAACACAGTTTTTGGTTTATAAGTTTTTTCATTTTTATGATTTTTCGGTGGAATAAAACCTAGACCTTTTCTTTTGAAATTACCGTTATGGTTTGGTTTCTTGTGAAAACCAGAACCAGAACTGTAACCCTTTTTTCTTGTTTTCTCTTTGTTGTACTCTTGAGGTGTACTTTTTAGGTTTTTCAGTAAGATTTACATCTTTTATTTTAGAAATATTAATTTCTGTTAATTTGAAAACCTTTTTTATCATTTCAGTTTTGACACCTCTTATTGGAAATTCTTCATCAGAATAAAATTTGTCAGAATCATTCAAAGTATAAGCTACTTTGAACGTTTCGTCATTCAAATTAGACTTTGATAACAGAAATTCTTTATTGTAAACCCGTTTCTCCTTTATGCCTGTTGACTTTGACTTATCAGACTTTGACTCTGAGTTTGACTCCGACTTTGACTCCTCGGTTTCATTGTTATCCAACACCTGATCGACCACTTTCTTTATTAATTCGGACTCATGATTAGTGTCAGACGATGTAAAAGTAACATCGATGTTGTCTGGCAAATTTTCTGAAGACTCAGACTCCCACTGTAAATTGGTTGCCTTTTTTATTCTTTCTGAATTTGGATTTCTAGGAGAATATCCATTTTCAAGCGGGGGTGGACAATTGTGGTAACTGGCGAAATCTTTACTTCAGTATTCTTCTTCTTTTCAGAACTCTTGTCTTCAGATACTTCTTCTTCATCAAATGCCTTCATGCCTTCAACGGTTGGATAAATCCTGTCAATAACATAAGAAGTACATGAGTAACTTTTTAACAATCTATTAACTCTTTCTGTTTCAATCCTTTGGGTTTCCAGTTTCTGTTCAAGCACATCACACTTTTCAATGTAATTGTTAACCACTTTCTGCTTTGTCATGAAAGCTCCTTGAAGTGTCTTCATAGCTGTTGCTTGTTCAATGCTTGATTGATTGTACTGATTCATTGCTTTGTTGAGAACATCATAAGATTCTTTCAATCTGTTCATGTTATGAATCAAAGTACTATTCTGCTTCTTTACTGCTTCACAGTTTTAACATATCACCGAAATCTTTTGTGCATCAGCTTCAGCTTCAACTGTGAAAACTGGAATATCTTTGACCTTTTTCCTTATCACTGGAACTTCTTCATCATCACTGCTGATAAGTTTTTTAACTTTCTTCTTTTTCTTTTTAGCTTTTTCATCATCACTGTCACTCTCTTCCATCATTCTTAAGTGCTTTTCCATTCTCCTTGCATAATAATCATCATCATTATCACTGTCTTTAGCAACTCGAGCAACAAAAGCTTTGTGATTTGAAGTTTTGTTAGGATCATAATCATCCCAACTGAAATTTGCCCAGCTAAACCCTTCTGGTAATTTTTCATCATCTTGATTTATCAGACATGCTTTACTACCAGATGAAACATATTTGTCCCAACTGAATTCTTTTGTTGACTTTTTATCATCTTGATTTACCATACAAGCTCTCTTTGATGAATCTTCAATTGTCTTCCTGGCATGTGCAGTTTGTGGTTCTTGTTGTTGTTGAGCAACTTGATGATAAATTGCTTTCCGATAGTAGTCATTATTGTTGAACACATTTTGAGCTCCACTTGCTTCGCGATTTGTGCACTCTCTCTTAAAGTGTCCTTTTTCTCTGCAATGAAAACAAGTAACTTTATATTTATCAAAACCTAAAGTAGAAACATTAGCATCACGGAAATCATCTCTTCCCGTAATTTGTTTAAACTTTTCGGCTCTTCTCAAAACACTCGCCAAACACCACTTTATATCCATCAATTCCATCTCCTCAGCATCATTCTGATCATAATCCTCTTTTGTCAACATTGGATTCCCGATCTTTCCTGCAACTAAACTTTCATATGATTCTAATACAGTTCCCAACAACGACATGTGACTTTTTGCAACCTCTTCAGAGAAATTTTCACCATTTTCAAGATTCAAAACAATGTTGCATTGTAATCTCTTGCCATTCTTGGTCGTTGAAAAATTTGGATCAAATGATGAATATGAAGGAAAACTTGTTTTGCTGTTTGATCCTTTAGATGAACCTTCCGACGAACTCTTAGCATTGAATGCAGTCTCAACCTTTGGTGACATGTTTGTCTTATCACTAACACCTCCTTTGTAATAAAGACCTATATCTTGTTCACCATCAAAATCTTTCATTCTTGAGATCTTCCTTTGTTCCATTTCCTGAGCTTCAAGTTTTTCAATGAATTTATTCAGTGTCAAATTACTAAAATCTTTCTTATTTCTTAACATCATGAGATATGTGCCCCAAATTTCATGTGGCAATGCATCAGCCAACTTTTCTATCAACTCTTCATTATCTTTATTGATGCTCACTCTCTTCATTTGAACTAACAGATTGCAGTATCTTTCAATAATCTGCTTGGTGCTCTTAGTTCTCAAACCACGAAATAGATCAAATTCCTTTTTCAAAAGTGATTTTTTGTTCTTGATCATTTCTTTACTTCCAACAAACTTTGATTTTAAAGCTTTCCAAATTGAATATGCACTTCCATTATGTTGAAGTAAAACCAAGATATCTTCTTTAACCGCTTGATGCAATAGACTAATCATCATCTTTTCATTTTTGTATTTCTTTCTATCATCAACACTTAGATCTTTAATAGCAATCTCCTCTTCATCGTCATTCAACGGTCTAATATATTTTGTTTCAACACATTCCCAAGCATCCAAATAATTTGCTTGAACCCAGTTCTCAAATCGTTCTTCCCATCCTTTGTACTCCTCGATATTCATGAGCTTAGGCGGTTTTTGCATAGTGCCCGTTTCATTTTCCATGTTCAAGTTCTGAGTAACAGATGCCGGAGTAGTCGGGGTGGTAGCAAATGCGTTATAAAATTCCTCTTCCATGTTTTAGGCAACAATTTTCACAAAACAGTCTGTTCAAACGAAATTACTCTTTCAAACGAAATACCCTTTTAGAGCGAAATACCCTTTCAAACGAAATACTGATCTTAAGCGAAATAAGGTGGTTTCGAACGAAATAGGTAATTTCGTACGAAATACTCAAACGAAATACCAACTTGATGCGAAATAGCTAATTTCGTGTGGACCTCTCAAATGAAAATATAATCTGGTGCGAAATTACTGCTTATTTCGTACGAAATACTGCTGATGTCATCATCTCGAGCTGTTTTTGTTAAAATTGATCAAGTTTTAAGCCGTTTTAAGATCTGAAACTTTATAGGGTTTGTTAAAACACAATTTCCAGCACATTGTATGAAATTCAAGACATTTTGACCATGAAAACAAGTTAATTTTGAAAAAGAAAGTGTAGAAATCAGAATTTGCAGCTGAATTGGTAAGAACTCTTCCTCCTGAGCTCTGATACCACTTGTAGGATCGTTTTCAGACCCGAACGAGTCGACCAGAAGAGTTTTTCTCAATACGAGAGGCGGAAACAAACGTATCGAGTTCAATTCATCTAGATATACACTTTAAACTGTCTTTAGATTGATTTTACAAAGTTTTACAGCGAGTCAACACTTCGGCAGCACTTCGGTACTGAATCCAGAAAATTACAAATGACTTGGCACACCTAATATTTATAGGGCAGCTAATTTCGCATGGAATCACTCAAGCAGAATTAGATTTCATGCGAAATCTAATTTCGTGCGAAATTACCTACAAACACACTTTTCTCATTTTGCGTGCCCTGATCTATCTAATACAATACAAGACTCGATACAAGACGAAGTCGACAGACGCATGCACCAACAACAT
Organism: Helianthus tuberosus; assembly: GCA_030545235.1. Taxonomy (NCBI): domain Eukaryota; kingdom Viridiplantae; phylum Streptophyta; class Magnoliopsida; order Asterales; family Asteraceae; genus Helianthus; species Helianthus tuberosus. Next base: position 65,673,047 of record CM060400.1, read on the forward strand.
AGCATAAAGAATCAAGAATCAAGAATCACAAGTATCACATTCACATAGGATAGAGTTTAGGTTCAAAAGCATCAAGTTTCAAGTTTCATAGGATACATGTTACATCCCAAAGTTTAAAACAAAAAGGGATCGAGTATACTCACAGTGTTTGCTTAACAGATTAACTGTTATTGGATCAAAGGGAGCTCTTTAGAGTTAGCCTGATTAGATTAAAATAGATAAGTGTCGGACAAAATAACGAGATTCGTGCAAGTGTCGGATCAGTCACCTGATCGGATGGCCATCCGATCGGATGGTCATCCGGTCGAATGACATAGGTGTGTAGGGACGGATCGCCATCCGATCGGATGGTCATCCGCACGGATGGCCATTCGATCTAATGGTCATTCGATCCAAAGATTAGTCTTCAAAAGGTTAACCAAGTGTTCATATCAGGTCACTTCAATCGGATGGTCATCCGATAGGACGGCAGTTCGATCGGATTACCATTCGATTGTGGAAGTTTCCAAAGTTTCAAAGTTTCTGATCCAAAGTTTTGATTAAGTGTTTGAAGGTTATGAGGCATTTGTCACTTTGATCGGAAGGTGGTTCGATCGGACGGCAGTCCGATCGGGTTGCCATTCGATTAAGGCGACTTTTGTTCCTTTTGTAACCTTGAAAATTTCTAAGTTTCTAGTTTAACGGTGACCGCTTGGTACGTATCGAGACAACGGTAAATACGTCAGTGTTCAGTCGGTCTGATCGGATTGGAATCACCCTGTCCGATCAGGCGTCTGTTCATGACAGTGCTATGTCGGAATCCATACTCCGGTCATCTTCTTTGGCAACAATCCATTTTCCAAGCCGACTCTAGACTAATCATCAAGTCTACAGTCCGTTTGGGTCTGGATTCCACCGCTTTAAGTAAAAAGTTTAGGTAGAAGATGAAGATAAGTATGAACTTGACTGAAAAGCTTAGATTTCGTAAGGATCCGGGATAAAAGTACATGAAATCCCTCATATTTGAGCTAGATCTTGTACGGAATGACATCACACGACTGTTGTACAAACCATCATGATGACATCATCCTCAAGAGCTTGAATCTTGGAGATTTCATGGTGAAAAGTGTGATTTCAAAGATGAATCATATAGAGAATAGTGTCTAGATCAAAGATGTACAAGAATCTAGTGTAAAATGTGACACCCCAGGAAAACCAGGAAACCATACAACCAAACTAGCTTCCTCAGTGAGTACGTGCTAAATATCAGGACGAAATTTCTTTCAACTTTGGGATAATGTGACAACTCGTAATTTAGAACCTCTCATAACGCTTTGATGTAACTTGTCTGGATTATATGTGATCGTGTGATACATAGTTTAAATGAAATGTTATGTTGTGTCATGTGATTTTGTGTAATGATTGTATATAATGTAACCGCACAACTTTAACCCGATCGCACAAGCTATTGGACTTTAGTGCCACTCAATCCTCGGCCCACATCTTTTGTAACCAAACCAATAGGGCAGCCCAAGGAAGGGTTCGGCCCACCCCTATCTTACACGAAAACATATCCCATCTTAGGGATTAGTTCCTCAAAATTCATAACACACACAAACCCTACTCTCTCTCTTTCTCTCCTCTCGAAGCCAACAGCAACACACCCCTCTCCACCGAAGCTTTTGTGTTCGGATCAATCCTTGCTCTTTCCTCTAACCGGTTAGTGTTTAACTACTGATTGTATGTTGCATGATGTTGTGATCTATATGTTTTACATGATGGTTTAGGGATGATAGACGATTGATTGTGATATAAACTGTTAGGGTTTTGTGTTCATATAATCCGCACACATGTGTAGTACATATGGATTAATATAGAGTTTGATGATGCTAAGATTTGAATGATGATATAAAACCGAATGTATGTTTATTGGCTGTGAGGTGTTCATATTCGGACGATTGGTTGTGTTCAACTCGTTATGGTGCATGCTAGGAATCGATAACATAAGCCGTGTTAATGTGTGTAAATGATTATGGTTGTTGATTATGTTTTGAAAATGATTAGGGTTCATAGGGATCTGATGATAAAAAAACCCTTGTTTGATCGACTAATTGTACGATTGACTAAACGCAAGTAAACTCGCGTTAGGGTCCTAAGAAGATTATAGACTAGGTCAAAGCATTACTAATAACCTAATTCCCTATAACCATTGGCTCTGATACCATCTTTTCTGTCACACCCCGACCACGTAGAACATACAAAACGTGGCGGAAATGTCGGGGAGTGTTGTAACAGAATTAATTGTTTCAAATCCATGGCAATTGAAGTTTCGTTTTATTGATTAAAAGTGTTACAATGTCTTAACAAACAAAGAAATACAACATAATTAACTAGTCTTGCATCTTTTATTGTCACTAAAGCCCAAGTCTGCCTATGTATATCTTGATCATCTTATGCAACAGCTCCTGAAAAACACATGTGAAAATAGGTACGTCAGCATAAAAATGCCTGTGAGATACATAGGTTTTGTGAAAATAGGTTCGATGACTTATGTTTGAGAAAATGTTTAGTCATGAACCTTGTAATTTGCTTTGTTTTGTAAATCATTTGAAAAACAATGAGTTCAGATGATATGTATAAATAAATGAATAATGTATGGTTAAATGAATAACCATAGTAAAATGGATTTGTATAAGATAAGTTGTTTGTAAAACAATGTCTTGTGAAAAGTATGTTATTTGTATAAAATGTTATATGTCTCAAACTGAAATGATTCAAATAACGCTACGATATGTAATACCATACAAACACTTATATATAGGAAGTACCAGCGGCGTATCCACCATGCTTGTATCATATTACACACGTATCGTTACTTAATCATTTAATCAAACCAAACCACCAAATTAATGTTTAACAATAGTAGAAATGTTTATGTATGGTCAAATACGGTTCACAGATACAAACGGTTCACAGATACAAACGGTTCACAGATACAAACGGTTCACAGATACAAACGGTTCACAGATACAAACGGTTCACAGATACAAACGGTTCACAGATACAAACGGTTCACAGATACAAACGGTTCACAGATACAAACGGTTCACAGATATCAACGGATCACATAGTCAAATGATTACAACGGTTCAATATGTAGTATAATTACAACGGTTCAATATGTAGTATAATGTGTTCATATGCTGGATAAGCATATGCAACAGAAAAGCAATGTAAAACAATGTACTAAATATGCACACAATGGCATACATAGCATGAAATGTAATGAAATCATGTACTATAATGTACTAATGAACATAGCAGTTATATGATGTCAAAACAGGAAAGCATGAAAGTAATAAGTAGGCACATGTGTTCCACCCCAAAACGTTTGGAAAACAGTAAAAGAGGGGTCTATGTACTCACTTGAGATTGCTCAGAAGTCCTAGGATAACCACCAAGCAAAGATAGAGATCACGGAATCAAACGGCACCTACTATAGGTAACTATGTTAATTAACCGGACCTAGATCGGAAGATCGGGTAGCATTAAGGTTTGTAAACCAAACGAGTGTAGAGACTCGTGTCATTTGGTTTAACAAAGCCTACATACTAAATGAAACTTAACCTAAGTGTTTTCGACCCATTACGACCCGTTTAGGTAGCTTATGCTACTTTAACGCGTCGTGCGCGTGAAACGCGTTCGGACCGCCTAACTAGCCCTATGACAAGTGTTATATGCCTAAACATATTACATAATCAGTTATGTGACAAAGGTTTAGGTTACATATGCTTAATTACCAATTATACATGAAAAGGGTATTCTGGTAATTTACCTAAGGCATATAAACTACCTATCATACAACTACTTAAACGATGCGACCATAGGGTATAACCTTGGAAGGTTATTCCCTACCTACTATGGTCACCTAATGTGTTTGGTCGGATCCTAATGATCGACCAAATGGGTCGGGTTCGAGGTATAAGCGATTTATCAGATCGCTTACCCTACGACCCTAGACAACGTGGTAATCAGTAGGCATAGTCCCAAGGGACTATAACCATCGTGATTACAATCACGTTGCGAAGTTCAAACGAACTTCGCATTGACCATTACTGGTCAACGCTGAAAGTCAAACAAAGTTTGACTTTCTGACTCGAAAAGCAGTAAAATAAGGAAAAGAACGAAAGAATACTTACGAAGGGTCCCCGAATGCTAAACTCGATTCAAAAATCTCAGGTATGAAACAAATGTTTCAACTTAGAGTTTCTCAAATCAAGTTTCTAGTGATTTTTAGCAATGGGGGTGGTTGGGTATTTATAGGAATACCCGAACCGTTAAGATCGCTTGTCGAATATCGTGCCTTAATCGTATCCGTACATGTGTTGCAAAGTTATGGTGCTTAGGTGCTTAAATTCCATCCATACATGTGTTGCAAAGTTATGGTGCCTAAATTTCATCCATACATGTGTTGCAAAGTTATGGTGCCTAAATTCCATCCTTATCCGCTGACTAAGCATGTTAGAATGTGTGGTTGTGAATTAAACAACGGCTAATACATCGAATCTGGTCCCGAAAATGAAAACTGATATTTCTTATGGCGAACACTAAAATAAAATATTTTAGTGCTTACATAAATTTTTGGATGTCCGGATGTATTCAGAACGTAAGTTATGCGCGAAAATGCAAACTTGTGCACTTTTTGACACTTTTAGTCCCTGAATGACCCAAAAGTTTATTTTAGCACACCGAACCCCTCAAAGCCTATTTCTAAGCTATGTAAAGGATATTTATGGTATGTTTAACTTATGGTCATGTTCCGGAAGGTCTGTTACAGTTCAAATTGGCATACTTTCGCAGTTTGTCAACTTTAGTCCCTGTAAGCGATTAAACTTGATTTCACCACACCAAACCTTCCAAAACTTATATATAAGTTATGTAAAGGTTATTTAAGGTATGTTAAGCCTATTTCACTATTCCAGAGTGTTCGTTGGATTAAACTGGTTATATTTACGCGTCAGTGCGCGTATAACCTTCCAGAAAGCGATTTAGAGCTTGAAATCGGACAAGAGTTGATATGTGTAAACGATACACATATTTTTACAAATCCCAAGCATGAAATAAAATATTTCATTGGTTTGGCATTTGTTTGATGGTTGAAGTGACACAGGTGTCACAGTCTCCCCTACTTTAGGAAATTTCGTCCCGAAATTTATTCGTAGGAGTCTATTAGTGACTTTGTGTTAAATAACCATCAAAGATGAACAAGACGTAATCCTGTAATTTCTCTTTAACGAACATTTTTAAGAAATGAAAAATGAACAGAGTTATTTTCAACAGGCATTCTTTAGAAACAAAAATGAACAGAATAGTCATTTTCCATCTTCAGAAACAAAAATGAACAGAATAGTCATTTTACATCTTCAGAAACAAAAATGAACGGAATAGTCATTTTACATCTTCAGAAACAAAAATGAACGGAATAGTCATTTTACATCTTCAGAAACAAAAATGAACGGAATAGTCATTTTACATCTTCAGAAACAAAAATGAACGGAATAGTCATTTTACATCTTCAGAAACAAAAATGAACGGAATAGTCATTTTACATCTTCAGAAACAAAAATGAACGGAATAGTCATTTTACATTTTCAGAAACAAAAATGAACGGAATAGTCATTTTACATCTTCAGAAAGAAAAATGAACGGAATAGTCATTTTACATCTTCAGAAACAAAAATGAACGGAATAGACTCTAGACACATGACAAAATTCGCTGTGGTTTCTGTGCACTGAATTCCATAATTATGTATGCATCCATAATTATGCAATTCCTTGCATAGTCCGCACAACTTGTCTTGAAATGTTTGTGGGGAGGATAATCAAACCTGTGATGAGTGTGACTAGACTACCATAGGGTCCTTTTAATTAGATCAACAAAGGATCCTTTTAATTAGACCACCAAGGAGTCCTTTCAGCTATATCATCACATGATATTCCTAACCAGATTTTTGGATCAATCTGTTTACCTAGACCTCTCAGGGTCTAATTATGGAATGGTACAATATAATCCAAGGGTCTTTACTATTACGTACAAGCCCGTTGAGGATTTAATATAGCACCCAAAGATATGGAAGATTCTACGAGGATTTGAATGACAAGAATTTGGATCACACAAAAACATAAAAGGGAACACATAAACACATAATCACATAGTTGTTTAACTTGGTTATTAATTTGTTATCTTTGGACGCGGATACTTAAAGCACACCAGGAATCCAATTCGTGGATTTCATTTGGCACTTTAATCATTTCAAGAATCTATCTATGAAGATAGGAAAATCTTAATAGGAATTCGGCTTTGTCCTTATTGAATTGTGATCTACGTATTGAATCATACAAGGAATTCAATTAAGGATTCCGATGAATGATACCCATCCACAAGGATCTAATTATGAGGATAGAAAGATCCTACATGGATTTTGGAATTTGTGTAACGAGAGGTGTTCCGACACCTTGCACTAGGCGTGCTTAATTCGATACACAAGGTAGAAAGTTCATGAGGTTGAGGCGCCAGATATGCCAAGCAACATATGAAGCAGAGTTTGAAGGTTGAGCAGCAGCAGGATTTGTAACAGCTTTGCTTTGGATTGCAAAGCGGCACACGTTAACCAAATGTCTCCATCGTCCACCGTGGGTACATTTGAAACAGGGTATTTGGTTTGGATGATGACAGTTGCATTGATTGCACCAAGGAGCAGTTCCCTTACGGCTTCATCCCTGAGGCGAGTCATGGTGATAGCTAAGTCAACGGTCCTCTGGAGTACGACGCCTATTTGTTGAGCAGTTGTAGCACCTGGTCCGGACACTCGAGTCTTGTTGAAATGAAAAGGTATAATGAAGAAAATGGAAGACATAGGAGGAAACAAGCCGAAGGTAGTCAAAAGAAAATAACAACACATGAAGATTGTGACCATTTGTTTGTTACCAAAGGCAAACAAATGAGATGGTGACTAATCAAAGTAAATAGGTCAAAAATAATGTATCGCGAAGACATGCTCGCCTATAAGTGAACACTCATCCCAAGAATTCCCAGGTAAGCACAACTGGTCTCGCGTCTGGTTGAGATGTATACGAAGTGCTTGCCTAGACAGAAAACCCAGAATACAGGCATTCACCCTTCCAGTTTGCACGTGTTCACATTATTTAAAACCCAAAACCTTGACGAGATTTTTGAAAATTCAAAGGGGTTCAAAACCTTATAACAGAGGGTTCAAAACCTTGTAATAAATCATCCTAGAACAGATGATTAGTTTTCAAAACGGTTTCGAAAAATTATGTTCTTGTTGTGGTCGTCGCCTAAGGATAGGTGACGGTATTGTTTTATTGACTAAACGCAAGTAAACTCGCGTTAGGGTCCTAAGAAGATTATAGACTAGGTCAAAGCATTACTAATAACCTAATTCCCTATAACCATTGGCTCTGATACCATCTTTTCTGTCACACCCCGACCACGTAGAACATACAAAACGTGGCGGAAATGTCGGGGAGTGTTGTAACAGAATTAATTGTTTCAAATCCATGGCAATTGAAGTTTAGTTTTATTGATTAAAAGTGTTACAATGTCTTAACAAACAAAGAAATACAACATAATTAACTAGTCTTGCATCTTTTATTGTCACTAAAGCCCAAGTCTGCCTATGTATATCTTGATCATCTTATGCAACAGCTCCTGAAAAACACATGTGAAAATAGGTACGTCAGCATAAAAATGCCTGTGAGATACATAGGTTTTGTGAAAATAGGTTCGATGACTTATGTTTGAGAAAATGTTTAGTCATGAACCTTGTAATTTGCTTTGTTTTGTAAATCATTTGAAAAACAATGAGTTCAGATGATATGTATAAATAAATGAATAATGTATGGTTAAATGAATAACCATAGTAAAATGGATTTGTATAAGATAAGTTGTTTGTAAAACAATGTCTTGTGAAAAGTATGTTATTTGTATAAAATGTTATATGTCTCAAACTGAAATGATTCAAATAACGCTACGATATGTAATACCATACAAACACTTATATATAGGAAGTACCAGCGGCGTATCCACCATGCTTGTATCATATTACACACGTATCGTTACTTAATCATTTAATCAAACCAAACCACCAAATTAATGTTTAACAATAGTAGAAATGTTTATGTATGGTCAAATACGGTTCACAGATACAAACGGTTCACAGATACAAACGGTTCACAGATACAAACGGTTCACAGATACAAACGGTTCACAGATACAAACGGTTCACAGATACAAACGGTTCACAGATACAAACGGTTCACAGATACAAACGGTTCACAGATACAAACGGTTCACAGATATCAACGGATCACATAGTCAAATGATTACAACGGTTCAATATGTAGTATAATTACAACGGTTCAATATGTAGTATAATGTGTTCATATGCTGGATAAGCATATGCAACAGAAAAGCAATGTAAAACAATGTACTAAATATGCACACAATGGCATACATAGCATGAAATGTAATGAAATCATGTACTATAATGTACTAATGAACATAGCAGTTATATGATGTCAAAACAGGAAAGCATGAAAGTAATAAGTAGGCACATGTGTTCCACCCCAAAACGTTTGGAAAACAGTAAAAGAGGGGTCTATGTACTCACTTGAGATTGCTCAGAAGTCCTAGGATAACCACCAAGCAAAGATAGAGATCACGGAATCAAACGGCACCTACTATAGGTAACTATGTTAATTAACCGGACCTAGATCGGAAGATCGGGTAGCATTAAGGTTTGTAAACCAAACGAGTGTAGAGACTCGTGTCATTTGGTTTAACAAAGCCTACATACTAAATGAAACTTAACCTAAGTGTTTTCGACCCATTACGACCCGTTTAGGTAGCTTATGCTACTTTAACGCGTCGTGCGCGTGAAACGCGTTCGGACCGCCTAACTAGCCCTATGACAAGTGTTATATGCCTAAACATATTACATAATCAGTTATGTGACAAAGGTTTAGGTTACATATGCTTAATTACCAATTATACATGAAAAGGGTATTCTGGTAATTTACCTAAGGCATATAAACTACCTATCATACAACTACTTAAACGATGCGACCATAGGGTATAACCTTGGAAGGTTATTCCCTACCTACTATGGTCACCTAATGTGTTTGGTCGGATCCTAATGATCGACCAAATGGGTCGGGTTCGAGGTATAAGCGATTTATCAGATCGCTTACCCTACGACCCTAGACAACGTGGTAATCAGTAGGCATAGTCCCAAGGGACTATAACCATCGTGATTACAATCACGTTGCGAAGTTCAAACGAACTTCGCATTGACCATTACTGGTCAACGCTGAAAGTCAAACAAAGTTTGACTTTCTGACTCGAAAAGCAGTAAAATAAGGAAAAGAACGAAAGAATACTTACGAAGGGTCCCCGAATGCTAAACTCGATTCAAAAATCTCAGGTATGAAACAAATGTTTCAACTTAGAGTTTCTCAAATCAAGTTTCTAGTGATTTTTAGCAATGGGGGTGGTTGGGTATTTATAGGAATACCCGAACCGTTAAGATCGCTTGTCGAATATCGTGCCTTAATCGTATCCGTACATGTGTTGCAAAGTTATGGTGCTTAGGTGCTTAAATTCCATCCATACATGTGTTGCAAAGTTATGGTGCCTAAATTTCATCCATACATGTGTTGCAAAGTTATGGTGCCTAAATTCCATCCTTATCCGCTGACTAAGCATGTTAGAATGTGTGGTTGTGAATTAAACAACGGCTAATACATCGAATCTGGTCCCGAAAATGAAAACTGATATTTCTTATGGCGAACACTAAAATAAAATATTTTAGTGCTTACATAAATTTTTGGATGTCCGGATGTATTCAGAACGTAAGTTATGCGCGAAAATGCAAACTTGTGCACTTTTTGACACTTTTAGTCCCTGAATGACCCAAAAGTTTATTTTAGCACACCGAACCCCTCAAAGCCTATTTCTAAGCTATGTAAAGGATATTTATGGTATGTTTAACTTATGGTCATGTTCCGGAAGGTCTGTTACAGTTCAAATTGGCATACTTTCGCAGTTTGTCAACTTTAGTCCCTGTAAGCGATTAAACTTGATTTCACCACACCAAACCTTCCAAAACTTATATATAAGTTATGTAAAGGTTATTTAAGGTATGTTAAGCCTATTTCACTATTCCAGAGTGTTCGTTGGATTAAACTGGTTATATTTACGCGTCAGTGCGCGTATAACCTTCCAGAAAGCGATTTAGAGCTTGAAATCGGACAAGAGTTGATATGTGTAAACGATACACATATTTTTACAAATCCCAAGCATGAAATAAAATATTTCATTGGTTTGGCATTTGTTTGATGGTTGAAGTGACACAGGTGTCACAGACTAGACAACTAATCGCACAAGGCCACCCTTGATCGCACAAGACCAAATCGGATCACACAAGGGATTGGTCGCACAAGGCCGTCGCACAAGCTGGTGCAACTGATTAAAGCTCACGGTACAACTAGGATATGCCTGATCGCACAAGACTTGTGGATCGCACAAGACAGTGTCGATCGCACAAGGCTTGGGCCACACACAAACTACTTGAACTGCATTACTGTTGGGCCTCAAAGCCCAAGCTCAATCGCACAAGCTTTGTTCAGTCACACAAGCTGAACTGGGCCGCACAAGTTAATTACCTGTTTTATTGTTTGGGCCGTATAGGTTTGGACTACATGTTTGGGCCGGGTTTGCATGGGATCGCACAACCTGTTGTGAGTCGCACAAGGATGTGTTGGACGCACAACAGGTTGGGCCGATTGTTACTGGGCTTCACTCTTTGGATCGCATAAGATGGTTGGGCCTGCATAACCATAACAGCCCACTCATCTATGTCGCACAAGAAAACATTATGTGGACTTGACTGTCTTAGATGATTTACGTGTTTGCCATGTTTGTTATGTGCTAGTAACCTGTTAGTTATGTGTAAAAACTTACGTGCACTACTTGAACCTAACTTGACTTGTATGGTAACCATGTTAGGACGTGGTTGACCACTAGCAGCTCAATCGACCCTTACTTATCTGCCGAGCTAACCTAAGGTGAGTTCACACTTCTCTACAAAGCATGGGATTCCCGGGGGTTGGGAATGGGTTAAGGAATAGGGATTCCTCATCCTGTTGGGACGTGTTCAGGAATGTGAATTCCTCGTCCAGTTGAGACGGATTTAGATTCACTAGACTAGAACTCTATCAACGAAGTCCCTCCTTTTATATCGACTTAATCGCCGAGGCCAATGGCGAACGGGTCATTAGTTAAATAGCGCTATTAGGTTTAACAAACCTCACACCGTGCCACAGAGGACGGGCATGGACTAATGGACTAGGCACGTCAATGATGATAGACATTGACGAGGGCACATAAACATGACGAACGTTAGTAGTCGATATGGTAACGAGTCTGGTAGTTTAAACATGGGGTAGCCCCCACGGCCGGAGAGCCGGGCTGGAATAGCCGAAGTAAAAATGGGTTAACTAATAAACGTTTTCGAACTATGGGGTAACCCCCACGGCAGGATAGCCGGTTAAGATCAAACTATGTTTTTGGAACAACTCTAAAACGGACAACCAACTGTGAACTCGCTCAACTTTGTTGTTGACTCGTTACTACATGCTTTATAGGTCACTAGGTTTAGCAGGAGCTTGCATGGGGAAGAGTCATTGTGGAGCATGAACATTGAGTGTTCATGATGAACCTAAACACTTTTAATTTATGATTTGGGTTTTGAACTATTTACACTTTATGCTTCCGCTGATACTTGAATTTGGTTAATTTATTTTGGACACCAATTATATTGTGGTTGGTTTATCTTTATTATATTACATTGTTCAATATGATTGGTGGCTTGATCCTGGTCATGTCACGCCTCCATGCGGTGATACTTCGCGTGTGGATTTTGGGGGTGTGACATAAAACGTACCGAAATCGCCAAGAAATGGAAGAAAAGTGGGAGAGTGTGCGTCTGGTCGAAGGAGGCTGTCACATCAGTGAAGAATGACGTGACAGGTCCTATTTATAGTGCAAGAGTGGGGATTAAGGCGGTGTGCAGCGGATCAGATGGCACTTCGATCGAGTGGCCCTCCGATCGGATGGTCATCTGATCGGATTGCCATTCGGTCAATCCCATCCTTTCCGTTTCACCGTCGTTGATTCGTTTTGCGAGTTAGATTAATCGTTGCATTGCGTATTATTGTGTAATAGTATCACATAACTAGATTATATCATTAACACAAAGCTTCCAAGTTTCATAGTTTCTGCCAGTGACAAGTCTCCAGTCTCTCGTTCAACCAAGTCTCAAGTTTCACGAGTCTCAAGAGTCAAGCACCAAAGTATCAAGGATCAAGAATCTAGCTTCCAAGTATCAAGTATCAAGAATCAAGCCTCAAGAATCAAGTATCAAGGATCTAGTTTCATAGCATTAAGAATCAAGTGTCTAGAGTTAAGTATTAAGTCTCATAGTATTAAGTATCAAAAATCAAGATTCAAGCATCAAGAATCTAGCTTATGTATCAAGAATCATAGCATAAAGATTCAAAGTATCAAAAGTATCAAGAATCACATAGTTTAGGGACTAAAATTCACAATAGCTAAAAGTTCAGGGACACAGGCGTTATAGCTTTCCTAAGTGTCGGGAATCAAAACTGTCACAAAAGGTAACATAAAGCATACTAAACTGCATAGTTTAGCCCCTTAACGAACCGGTAACCAACCGAACAACCGGACACTACCCGAAACACCAAATTTTCACTAGAAGCATTGTTTTACCATTTATGAGTTAGTTATGGTCCCTGAACATCATAACACAACATATAACAACATAACAACTAAATACACTAACTTAATCACTTAGAATATAACTAGTTCCCTAACTATCCAAACTAACCTATACCCCCCCCCCCCCTCATGTATACGGTTCAAGGGTGGCCCCCACCCTTGATTTTCTTTACATATTTTATGTGATCCTGTCCCATGCTTTAGTAAACACATAAACCATTGGATTAAGCTATGTTGGGAGTTTATTTAAGTAACGACAAGTTCATCATAACTTCATTTTCACAACTCACCAACACTTAACTCTCTCCTCTCTTCCTCCCCCACTCACGGCCGAGAACAAGAGCCACCACCACCATCACTTTTATCTCATCTTCATCCATTCACTAGTGATATAAAGGTGTAAGAAGCTTGATTTAGGAGCTTGGTTCCATTGGAAGGTGAAGGACCTCTCTCAAGTGCTTTTAACCATCAAGTTTAACATCATCTTCATCTTGAACCTCTTCCCTAGCCTTGTGCTAGTAGTAAGACTCATCTAATCTCATTTTACTTCTCTGTATGTTGGTTAAAAGTGTATGTAAAAGACTCATCATGAAGAACATAAAGAATCAAGAACATAATCACTAACATAAAGCTCTAAATCATCATGATCTATGTTGTTTAAGTGTTTGTATGCTTCTTGATTATAGATTGTTTGTGTTTATGATGTTAAACATCATATGAAACTTAATAGATTGTGATTAAACACATGATCTAGCAAGATGAGAGGATGATCTTGTGAAAAACCAAGATGAACATCCTTTATGTTCATCATGAACTTGAAAACAAAGATGATTTTGTGGAAGATGATTATGAATACATGTTATTAGTCTATTACATGGATGATTTCAAAACTAGTTTTCTCAAGAAACTAAGCTGACCTACAAGATTTACATAAACACGAGTTTTAAGGAAACTAATCACATTTTTAGTGATTAATCAAGTGTAGAAACATGTTAATGACAAGAAAAATCCAAGAAGAAATATTTCTAGAAAATCAATTTACAAGTTGTGAAAGACTAACTTTCTCAAGAATGATGTTTTTAAACAAATAACCACACTTTAAAGGGTAACTAAGTCCACTGATTAACATGGTAAACTACTACAAGTTTTTACAAAAATTTCAAGTTCATGAAGTAGTGTAAATGGAATTATTTTGGCTTATGGTAAGTGTTGTATGAATTGTTGATGATTTGTGATGATTTTAAAAGAAAATGATATGCTTTGAAAGCATGGAAACTCCATTTTTAAGGGGAAACTATGGCAATTTTTTCTAGAATTTAAACACTTAGAAAAATATTTTTAAGCAAGGGTTTACAAGTGTATTTTAACCATGATTTTTCATATAAAAATTGCCATAATTTTTATTACAAGAATTACAAATATTGGAGGTTGGTTTTTGATAATAAAAGTGACTAATTATCAAGAATTACAAGAATTGCCATAATTTTTATTACAAGAATTACAAATATATAATTTATACCAAAAAATTTGGACAAACCGAACAAGGAATGTGAACTACAAAAATATTCCGGAATTAAATTCATATGTATATTTTTGTAAACGGTATTTTGGAAACCAAGAGAACGGAAATATAATTTCTAAAAGTGTTACAAAATATATCATATTTTTGACAAGAAGAAAATATATTATTTGTGAGTAAAGAAAAATATATATGTTTTCTTGAACAATTAGAAAATATAATATTTTTGGAGAAAATATATATTTTCTTAAATAAATTTAGAACATGTTATTTTGGGGTGAAAAATGGATTTATATATATATTTTCTAAGATTAATCTTGAAAATATATTATTTTTGAAGTTATATGAAAATACAACTATTTTTGCCAAGGAAAAGTTATATATAATTTTCTATAAAAATTTTCTTAAAATATATATTTTAAGAAATATATATATATTGGTGATTTTTATTAGATAAAAATATTATTCCGGAAAGTATAAATACAAAATTAAGTATAAGAATACTTAATAAATACAATAAAAATACGTATTCTCGTACGCATAAATACACCAGAATACGCCACCAATACTTGGCAAAAATGCACAAGTCTAAGAATACAAGAGTAAGAATACCCATCCTTGGGGAAAAATATACATGTATAAATACATGATGTAACAAGTTAGAATATATTATTTTAGCAAATATTCAAATAAATATTAAATATAATTTAAGTTAAAATATTATTATTTTAACAAATAATTATATACTTGGGAATAATAATGATATCAGGAAATGTAACTCAAAGATACTAATTAAGACTAAAAGTCAAGGCACGATCCATCCGTCTAATAAACCATTGTAGGTAGTCGTGCGATCGAGAAGCAGCCTTGAGTTACACCGGATTTCGAGACGCAAGCTAGTGAGTTCATGTCCCCCTTTTCTTTTAACTGTTTTCAGTTTTATAACTTCGGGGGTGAAATGCATGTTACAAATGTTTACAAACGTTTACATATGGTATGGTTAGCTAAGGAATGAACTGTTAGATCATGTGAGTGGTGGGTATAACGCTTAAGACCATTAATCCTCGTATAAGGACCAAGGGACATGAGTGATAGATCTATTTGGGTGTTGCGAGCCCCACCCCTAGGCCGGAAGTGGCCGAAGGTGGTGACTATGTCTTCCAGCCGGAGGCCCGGTACAAAATCTGCTAGGTTTGAGCCTTCCTGCACCATTGCACACATATTAATGACCTTGTAAATCATTAATTAATCTGTTCATAGACGCTTTCATACCGGGGTTTACAAATACATACATACTATGGTTACAAAGTTTATTACGAGCTCACATACAAAACACATGAACTCGCTCAACTTTTGTTGATGTTTTCAAACTACATATATTTCAGAAAACTGATTATGGATCTGGCAGGTGTTCAAGATTTCAAGTTGTGTCTTTAATAAACGATGTCATCCAGTGATGAAGGGTTTGGATCGTGTATTTTATCTTTGATAGGATACGTGGTTCAAAGCCCAGTGTTATTAGTGTCTTTTGTTGAAGTCCAGTATGGAACTTAAAACTTTGGTTGTTATGTACTTTAAACTTGAAGTCTTGGATTTCGGTTAAACAATGTTGGTTGTATTATTTTGAAACTCTTAAATGGATGAACATCGAGGTTTCTATCATATAGTTGTTTGTTATGGTTGAATGCAATGATATTAAGCAAGTCACACGTAATCACGCTTCCGCAAAAGTCAGGGTGTGACAGTTTGGTATCAGAGCTTCGATTGTAGTGAACTAGGATTCCTTCTCGAGTCTAGACTACAATCATTAGGGCTCTCTCACGAAAATATTTTTACAACATATTTTTCATTGCATACACAAAACGCCAAGATCCATGGAACAAACATTTTTACAAAGGAAAGACAAGAAACACGATTGCAAGGTCACAATGGTGGTTTAGCCTGCATGGGGTAGACTAGGAAAGATAGAAAGAGTTTCGTAAAGGATAATGTGAATACATGACTAAGTGATGATTGTCTTTGTTTCCATATAATGAGTGTTAGTGGTCAATTTATGTGCACATGTTATGATTGTTATGTTACAGGCACCATGTCATCCTCTAAGAGTGGGTTATATGACGCCCATAACCCGATGGCCGTCGTTTCGGACGACGAGGTCATGCCTGAGCCAGAGATATTCACATCGGACACTGAGAGTGATCCCGAGATGTTGTCCGAGGATGAGGACGACTTCCAGCCATTCGCGTTACCAGATTTTGGTGATGATTTACCTATAGCAGATGGCGTTCCCATTGAGGATCCTTTTGATATTCCTGCTCCTGTTCACGATCATCTCATCATTGATCACCCCGATGGTGAGCACATTGTGGCACTGATCCTTGACGCCGTTCCTCTTGTGGTCATTCCTCCCGAGGATTGGCCCTTCGATGACTTGTTTGGCGATGATGTTGATTTATTTGTGGACGGTCCCCCAGCTGACGCCCAGGGCGATGGGGAGATTGATGATGCTGTTGTAGTTGTACCTCCTCCTGCTATTGTAACACCTCAAAAATTTCGGGTTTAATAATAAAATGACACGTGTCATGTAAGACAAAACGCGTTGAAAAACCCGGATTTAATAAAGGTAACTCGGTAGGATTTAAAGTGGCGTCATGTTAAATTGTTACCTCTGAACGACCTCAATTATAAATCCCAAGACCCGATATAATATTACTACACATCTTTCATGCCAAGATTCAGAAAATTATTGCCAATAAAGAACTTGCAAAAGCATGATTTGATCCCACAAAGTGAATTGAATGATAAACCGAGATGTACGGGTCTTGCTATTGCATCTAAATCAAACATATCATTATGGTGGGGTGTGATACTGTGCAAGACCGTTTTGGGAGGTCCATGAGTGTTGATATAGGTCCCAAAGTCGGAATAATTGGTTACCTTTACGAAACTTCAACAATCAACGACAATTCTTGTCTCAGAAAGGGGTAGCGCACCGCTACATGTGTAGCGTAACGGTGCGCTACCGTTAAGTCAATAGGCCCTATATTGCGGGCTAGCGCACCGCTACATCTGTAGCGTAACGGTGCGCTAGCGGGTGCCAGCGACCAGAAAACCTGTTGTTGGCTGTTGTACGCGATTGTGACCGTTTGCACCGGTTTTTATCAGTTATAAAAGACCCCTAGACATCCCTAAGCAGTAGCAACAAGTGTTGAATGGTTGTGGATGGTCTTAGAGTTAGTTGTCAACTTGTTGTGGTGTATGAACAAGTATAAAAGGCCTTCAAGTGCAACATTCTTTCACACACATTCTCTGCATTGTTGGAGTGATTCTGGAGCTCAAAGGTGCTTCCTAGTGATCATATCTCGTGCATAGGACCTCAGTAAGTGTTCTAATCTTTCCCTAATTGCTTTTAGCTTAGTTAATTAGCTAAAAGTCAAACCGTCGTAATTACGGTTTGACTTCGAGATTAGTCACTAATGACTCAGTCTTATCTCGAATTAAAAATAGTTTTAGAATGGTATTTATGTGGGAAATAAAACCCCAAAAGGGTTTCCCCTGATCACCATCCTAAACAGGTCAAATGTCGGGTCAAAGCTTTACTTAAAAAGTCAACATAATGCTTAAAATGTCTTTTATGCATAATTAGCTATATAGATCATATATAACCTGTTTGATTATTGTTATAACTTAGTAATTAGTGTAATAACATGTTCAAACCTGTTCAACCCGACTATTTCCTGTTTAGACCCGGTTCGGAACCGAAAGTCACATAGTTTGACTTTTCAGTTGACTTTCAGTTCTGACCCGTTTGGGCATATTTTAGAAATGCCTCAGAGCTTTAATTGGATTAGGATACATGTTAGAACAACCCTCTGTGATCATACACCTTGGTTCACTAGTTATCCAATTAATATGCAAATTTCCGTTAAATGCTCATACGTTGACCGTTATGCCCTTATTACCTTAAAACATGATTTATGAAAATGTAGAAGTGTAGAAACCTTGAATATTGATATAAAGACTTGCATGCAAAGTTTGACATCAGTTTGACTTATAGATTAAGAGTTATGCTCGTTATCGCTAAACTAATGCTTTATGTTAACATAATGGCGTAATTAGCGTATAGCCTAGTTAAACATGCTTTTTGGTATCAAACGAATTACCCAATGATATAATATAATATTTTGGGAATTTTAAAGATTTTTAATTAATTTTAGGCTGAGCATAACTCATAGTCATAGGCTTAACCCGTTAATTGTCGGTTTTGCCCTTACGGGCCATAAAATGAGTTTTACACAACTAAACGACTCCAAACCTTTTTCTACTGACTGGTTATGATAAATAAATTATTTTAAGCCTTCTGGAAATGTAAAAATATCAGATTTAAGTATCGAACCCGGTAATGGCCTTTAATCGCCTAAATTAGCGTTTTTAACGCATAGTATGTTCACAAATCATATTGGACATACCCGGGTTGATACCTACTGATATAAGAAGCAAATTATCATATTTTAACAGTAAGCAAAAGTTGATGAACTCAGACTTCAGTTTTGAGCTTGTCGGCTTATGTGAAATTACCAAAATACCCCTACGGGGCCTAGTTTGGTTAAATATGATAAATTTCACATACATGCCTTAGCCTACTGTTATAACCCATCAAAATGAGTATGTTTTCTGTTTACATCAGACCTGTAACTTAGTTGAACATATAAACGCTTTTACAAACTTTAAAATGACCAAACTACCCCTACGGGGCATAGTTTGTGTTTAAATTAGTTCGGGGCATAACGAAAGACATCCTACTGATGTTACAACATATTTGGAGCATATTAACTTAGGAAACCTGTATATGGCTCTTACGGATACCCGTTACGCATATTACGCGTTCGGCTCGGTTTATGTAACAAGTTTACATAAATTAGCCGAAACGGGTCAAACCTTATCGGTTTTATCTCAAAATCCAGAATGTGAATAATAAACCCATGTTAAACAAGTCTTCAAACTTGTCGGGTCTGAATCACATTCTATCCGGTCTTCGCTTAATAGTGCGTACGAACCGTATCTTTGAAACTAGCCGGTCTAAGCTTAAGCATAATTAAAGACCCGCTAGGATTCTAATAGGTTATATTTAACCTTCGTTCCAGATTAGGAGAAACAGTAAAAGCTACCTGCTATTTGATTATTGTGACTATACTTTGCATCAAGGTAAATACTTTTAACTTATTTTCCCTATACGGGCTTGGGTTACGGTACATAGCGTACCGCTTGATCGAGCATCAAATCTTCCACGCTTAGTGGTTAATTGAATAATTTGATCGGCTCGTTTTAAACAGATGTGTTTACTTTACAGCCTTTGGGGGGTTAATGACCATGTCCCGGATATCCTCGGCATTATCTTACGAGATAGCCACGACCTGAGCACGGGGTGTAGGCGTACTCCCGTGTATAACTCACATAAGTGGTGTGTCTATTGATCTTTAACCCGGAATACGTTCCGGGCTACTGAACGCATAAGTAACATGTAAATCGTTCACAAGATTATAATATTAAATAATTCTCCCAAGTTAATAAAAATGTTTATGCCATGTGCATCCAAACCAATTTTCAATCATTTTATAAAATGAGTCAGTTGAATGTATTTACCAGTGTAAACTGACGTATTTTCCCAAAAAGATTAAATGCAGGTACTAGGCGAAATAGGCTGGGATTCTCCTAAGCATCATTAGAAGTCTCGCAAACTTAAGATGCCGAAGTCTGTTGAACCATAAACAATGTTTTGTTAATTCGATCCTACTGTGGATAAACACCGGATAATTGTGACTTTGTTTACAATAAATAAATTCGGTTGTATCTTATTTTAAATTTGCTTCCGCTGTGCATTATTATATTGTGTTGTTCGACTATCACGTTGCCAACCACGTCACGATACTCCCCCACCGGGCCCACCGGTGACACGTGGAAATCGGGGTGTGACAGGTTGGTATCAGAGCCAACACTGAGTGAATTAAACACTAGCCTTTTGTGTTTAATCTCAGTTACACAATTGCACATATCTAAACTTTTGAGTCTAGACTTATAACATAGGACAAATTCCACTATTGATTGTGTTGTCCTTTATTTAAATTTGCATATATCCTTGTATTGTTATCTCATGCTTCATTGACAGGAATATCGATAATGCCGCCTAGATTCTTCCGAACGAGAGGACGCGGAAAGGGGCCGACAGCCGCCCCCAACGACCATGAGGCAGGACCATCAAATACACGGGCTCCGACTGCTACGGAAAGCGAAGACCCTCGCCGAAACCGGCGAAACCAGGTTGAACCGGCCAGACGGTCGGTTTCGCATAGCTCGACACCGCCCGCACTTAACCCATATGAACCTCACAACACGCAACCTTCATATGTACCACTACAAAGGTCTCTGTCCCATCATTCCTATGGGGACCCCACACCTATCTTTCGAGGCCAATTTAATCCGGCCGATTACTTGCAAGAACCAGTGGGTTTTAACCCACTAGGGCCTGAAGATCACTTCTCGGGGGATAATGCTGACGATATGGATGAGGATACTGACCCCATCATGCCAGCTAGCGGTACGCCGAATCATCCGATCGAAATATCAGACGGATCATCCTTTCACGGGTCACCCTACGGTGGTCCCGATAGTTTTCAAGCCCTATTCGATCAGCACCAGTGGTACTATACACCATCATACCACTCGTCGTCACATGGGCAGCATCAACAGCAGCATTCTCAGCAGCACCAGGAGCCACAACCACAGCCGCATCATCAAGATTCTTCAGAGGATCATCGCTTTGTGGCAGTTACGCCACCACCTCCACCGCCACCAGTTCAACCGGCACCTCCTCAACCGCCGAGGCGTAGAAGAACCGGTGCCCGCATATCTGTGCGACCTGGGGGTTTCACTTTCGATTCCCCACGACAGTCTAGTGCTAGTCACTACCCACCGCACTATGAGGACCCGCAAATGGGTGGACCCTCTAACCCTGCCGTACTGCAGCCGCCTCCAATGGGTTTTGAAAACCCGATACCAGCATACCCGGGTGGTATGGGCTACAACCCGTTTGAACCCCCAACGCATCATAATTATGGTTACGGAGAGGCTGATCCGTACTCGATAGCAGCGAACTATGGCACGCAAGGACCTTATGGGGATCCTTGGGGGGTGAGTTACCCAACACAGGGATACTCGATACCACCTAGGCCCATCATAAGGACGCAGTCGCAGCCACCACGATTTTCTCCAAATAGGGAGGAAATTTTGCAGAGGTTGGAACAGGTGGAACGGGAAGCACACGAGGATCGTAGGGAAAGACAGACGTTCCTTCAAGGGTTGATTGGTTTGATCAAGGGGAAGAAAAAGAAGGATCGTTGAATTCTTCCATCGCTGATGTATAAGCCCCTACGTGGGCATATCTTGTTGTTAAGCCCCTACGTGGGTATGTTTGTTTGTTGTGTGTATTGACCCCTACGTGGGTCTATCTTTCCATAAACCCCTACGAGGGTATGTTGTATGTTTAGTCCCTGCGTGGACAATTGTTGGTGTGTTAGTCCCTATGTGGACTTGAGTTTTTCTGTAAGACCCCTACGTGGGCATGTCTTCTGTAAGACCCCTGCGTGGGCATGTTGGTATGTTTTAGCTCCTGAGAGGGCAAATTCCTTGTGTAAAAGACCCGTTTAGGGCGATATGTAATATAGTGATAAATTAATGGAGTGTTATTTTTATAAATTTCATGGTTGCCATTCGTGCATAAATAAATTATAAATGAAATAAATAAATTAAAAATCATTCCTTTTAAAATAAATCTGCCTATGTAATTAAGGATCTTATAGTGTGAAACCTAGCCACGTGTCAAATATAAGACCGGGCCAAAATGGTAAGACCTGTTTAAAAGATTCAAATCCCTGTTAACATCTTAAAACATGTTAACACTCCTGGCAGAAGTGATTCGTAAAAATCACATGTCATTCTTAAATGAATAAGGATTCTTTAGAAGATTCCTAATCCAGTTTAATGATCTCTGAATCCTGGATTTACATCATCCATTAAGATGATCATATTTAACCATACGTGGTAATATAGTGCCTACGGTCCTTGCTCATTTCTACATGAACCAAAAGACAGTGGTAGCTATAACTCCCTGTCTAATAAAGGTAATGAACTAGGTTCAAGCCTTAAAAGTCTTGATTCTCCGAAATCATGGTTTATTAAATTGTCCATGTGACCAAGCCTTATGTGCTAATATATATTGTTATTGTTTATGTTTAGGATAAATTTTAATTGAAATCCTAAATTAATACGATTAATAAGTTAACCAAATATGGTCTCTGTTTACCATGGTTAACGAATTACCCTAAGGGGTAATTCCATAATAAAATCCCAAATAAAATATTGACCTTGTTTTCTGCAACAGTTCAATACAAATGGCTGACTCCAATGAAGTAAATAGCCATCCAGTGGAGCCGAATGAGAACGCCCAGATTACATTAACGGGTGCTGAACTAAAAGCAATCATAGACGGCGCTATCACACAAGCTTTGGATAGACAATATGAGGAATACAGTGTTACTCGGAGTAGGACCCACTCTGTGTCACAATCAAAGCCAAGGACTCATTCTGAGGCTCATAACAAGCCTCCTCCCAAAAAGGATGAGCCAAAGAAAAACGGTGATGATCGCCAGTCCACCAACCACCAAAGTAATCCATCTCAGCAGTTGGTACTGCATCAGGGACAGCGTAACAAGGGTTGCACATATAAGTACTTTGTGTCTTGCAAACCCAGGGATTTTACGGGGGAGAAAGGAGCCGTAGACTACATGACGTGGCTGGATGAAATGGACACGGTCGTGGACATCAGCGGATGCGCTGAAGGTGATGTGGTTAAATTTGTCTCACAGTCCTTCAAGGGTGAGGCATTAGCTTGGTGGAGATCTGTGATGGAGGCCTCAGGAAAGATCCCGTTGTATAGCATGACGTGGGATCAATTCATTGCACTGATCAAAGAAAATTTCTGCCCTCAACACGAGGTGGAAAAGATAGAATATGATTTCCTATCACTGGTGATGAAGAATCTCGATTGTCAAGCTTATCTGACAAGCTTCAATACACTATCCCGGTTGGTACCTTATCTGGTAACCCCGGAGCCCAAAAGAATCGCACGCTTTATTGGTGGATTAGAGCCCGAGATCAAGGCCAGTGTTAAAGCTTCTCGGCCAGTTACCTTCAGGTCTGTAACTGACCTTTCCTTATCTCTCACACTGGATGCGGTCCGGCAGAGATCGCAGAGGAATAAGGCGGCCGAGAAGAGGAAGCATGATGATGACGGTTCGCGTAGGTCGAACAAGAAGCACCGTGGGAGCGGTGATCACAAGAAGGGATCGGATTCGAAGAAAGATGGGCATCGTTCTGGGGAGAAGCCCACATGCAAAACTTGCAAGAAACAGCACTTTGGAAAGTGCAGATTCGAATCAAACTCGAATAACGAGTCAAGGTCTTTTGCTTGTGGTTTGTGCAAATCCAAGGAACACAAAACCTTGGATTGCAAGAAGATGAAAGATGCGACATGCTATCGTTGCAATGAAAAGGGCCACATAAAGACTAACTGCCCTAAATACAACAAGAAGCCAGAGGAGGCTAAGAAGACTAATGCCAGAGTCTTCAGGATGGATGCGAAGGAGGCTGTGCAGGATGATAACGTCATAACAGGTACTTTCCTTGTAAACGATGTTTTTGCAAGAGTACTTTTTGATTCAGGCGCAGATAAGTCCTTCGTAGATCATAAATTTTGTAAATTGTTGAATTTACCTGTCAAAACCCTAAAAGTGAACTATGAGGTAGAGTTAGCAGATGGTACCATAGAAACCGTCTCTACTGTGTTAGATGGATGTGTTATATCCATTAAGAACCATTCTTTTCCTCTGTCTTTACTTCCGTTTAAATTAGCTGGTTTTGACATAGTTCTGGGTATGGACTGGTTATCTCATAACCAGGCCCAAATCGTCTGTAACCAGAAACAGGTGGTAATAAAGACTCCGTCTGGTGAATCACTTACCATTCGTGGAGATACCCAGTACGGACTGCCTGAGCACGTGACTATGCTCAAGGCTTCAAAGTGTTTGAAGAAGGGGTGTGTCATTTACATGGCACAGGTAATTATTGATGAGCCTAAACCAAAGTTAGAAGACATCCCTGTCATCTCAGAATACCCAGAAGTATTTCCTGAAGATCTACCTGGCCTACCACCAGATAGACAAGTCGAATTCAGGATCGATATCATTCCCGGAGCTGCACCAGTTGCTAGAGCACCATACAGATTGGCACCCACCGAAATGAAGGAGTTACGGACGCAGCTAGATGAATTGCTGGCTAAGGGTTTCATTCGACCCAGTTCATCTCCTTGGGGAGCGCCAATCCTGTTTGTCAAGAAGAAGGATGGGTCGATGCGTCTGTGCATCGACTATCGCGAGCTCAATAAAGTCACGATCAAGAATAGATATCCATTGCCCAGGATCGACGATTTGTTCGATCAGCTTCAAGGGGCAAGTTACTTCTCAAAGATAGATTTGAGGTCAGGCTACCATCAGCTGAAGGTCAAAGATGAAGACGTACACAAGACTGCATTTAGGACTCGTTACGGTCACTACGAGTTTCTAGTGATGCCTTTTGGGCTCACCAATGCACCGGCTGCGTTCATGGATCTCATGAATCGCGTTTGCAAGCCGCACTTAGATAAATTCGTAATCGTTTTCATCGACGACATTCTCATTTATTCTAAGAACAAAGCTGACCACGAGAAACATCTTCGATGTATTCTCAAACTTCTGCATAAGGAGAAGCTCTATGCCAAATTCTCCAAGTGTGAATTTTGGCTTAGGGAAGTCCAATTTCTTGGACATGTGGTCAGTGAGCGTGGTATCCAGGTGGATCCCGCTAAGGTTGAAGCAGTGATGAACTGGCAAGAGCCGAAAACGCCTACGGAGATTCGTAGCTTCCTGGGATTGGCAGGATATTATCGGCGTTTCATTGAAAATTTTTCAAGAATTACTGCACCTCTAACCTCCTTAACTAAGAAAAAGGTTAAGTTTGTTTGGGGCCCTAAGCAGCAAGAGTCCTTCGATGTTTTGAAACAAAAGTTGAGCAACGCTCCTGTGCTTACCTTACCTGAAGGCGCTGAAGAATTTGTAGTTTATTGTGATGCATCACACACTGGCATGGGGTGTGTGCTTATGCAGAAAGGCAAGGTGATTGCCTATGCATCACGACAGTTAAAGGTGCACGAAAAGAATTACACCACCCATGAATTGGAATTGGGTGCCGTTGTGTTCGCACTAAAACTGTGGAGGCATTATCTTTATGGAATCAAGTTTGTGATCTTTTCTGATCACAAGAGCCTCCAGCATCTGTTTACCCAGAAAGAATTAAACATGAGGCAACGCCGTTGGATGGAAACTTTGAATGATTATGATTGTGAAATCAAATACCATCCCGGCAAAGCGAATGTAGTCGCTGATGCCTTGAGCAGAAAGGAAAGGGTTAAACCCATTCGAATTAACGCCAAGCGTATGGAGATAAAGAACAGTTTGATAGAAAGGGTGTTAGCTGCACAGAAGGAAGCTGTGTTGGAAGCTAACTATCCTAATGAAAAGTTAGGAGTAACTGAGGAGCAATTAACTCTTAGCAAGGACGGAATTTTACGGTTAAACGGACGAATATGGGTTCCAATTTTTGGAGGACTTCGTGATGTCATCCTCCAAGAAGCCCATAGTTCCAAATACTCCGTTCATCCTGGAGCTGATAAGATGTACCAGGATCTAAGGGCAAATTATTGATGGATAGGCTTGAAAAAGTCTGTAGCCGCCCATGTAGCAAAATGCTTGACATGTGCGCAAGTCAAAGCCGAGCATCAGAAACCGTCAGGTTTGCTACAACAGCCTGAACTTCCTACGTGGAAGTGGGAGATGGTAACGATGGATTTTATTACCAAGTTACCCAAGACAAGGAAAGGAAATGATACGATATGGGTTATAGTTGACCGACTGACTAAGTCAGCTCATTTCTTGCCCATCAAGGAGACTTATAGCTCCGATATGTTAGCCCAGTTATACGTGGATAAGATTGTAGCCCTACACGGCATACCTGTAGCTATTATCTCTGACCGGGATACTAGGTACACGTCACATTTTTGGAAGAGCTTCCAGCAGTCTTTGGGCACACGTTTGAACTTTAGTACGGCTTACCATCCTCAGACAGACGGTCAGAGTGAGCGTACTATTCAAACGTTAGAAGACATGCTGCGTGCATGTGCGATCGAATTGGAAGGTAGCTGGGATAAGAACCTACCATTGATCGAATTCTCCTACAACAATAGCTACCATACCAGCATAAAGGCTGCGCCTTTTGAGGCATTATACGGTAGAAAGTGTAGATCGCCAGTTTGTTGGGCGGAAGTTGGAGAAGTCCAGTTATCAGGACCAGAGATCGTATTCGAAACGACGGACAAGATTGTCCAGATTCGTAAAAATCTCCAAGCTGCCAGGGATAGGCAGAAGAGTTACGCGGATCCAAGTCGTAAGGATTTTCACTTCGAAGTGGGTGAAAAAGTCCTGCTTAAAGTGTCACCATGGAAAGGGGTGATGCGATTTGGTAAGAAAGGCAAACTAAGCCCGAGATACATAGGACCTTTCGAGGTTATCGAACGTGTCGGGTCAGTTGCCTATAAGTTGAACTTACCAGAAGAGCTCAGTGGAATTCACAACGTGTTCCACATCTGCAATCTAAAGAAGTGTTCCGCTGACGAAACACATGTCATGCCACATACAGATGTGCATATTGACGAGAGCTTGAAATTTGTGGAAAAACCTGTGTCGATTGAAGATCGACAGGTAAGAAAGTTTCGGAGAAAGCATATACCTTTTGTTAAGGTCAAATGGGATGCCCGTAGAGGTCCCGATTTCACGTGGGAAGTTGAATCCACAATGAAAGAAAAGTACCCTTACCTGTTCCAGTAAATCTCGGGTCGAGATTTATTTTAAGGGGGTGAGGATGTAACACCTCGAAAATTTCGGGTTTAATAATAAAATGACACGTGTCATGTAAGACAAAACGCGTTGAAAAACCCGGATTTAATAAAGGTAACTCGGTAGGATTTAAAGTGGCGTCATGTTAAATTGTTACCTCTGAACGACCTCAATTATAAATCCCAAGACCCGATATAATATTACTACACATCTTTCATGCCAAGATTCAGAAAATTATTGCCAATAAAGAACTTGCAAAAGCATGATTTGATCCCACAAAGTGAATTGAATGATAAACCGAGATGTACGGGTCTTGCTATTGCATCTAAATCAAACATATCATTATGGTGGGGTGTGATACTGTGCAAGACCGTTTTGGGAGGTCCATGAGTGTTGATATAGGTCCCAAAGTCGGAATAATTGGTTACCTTTACGAAACTTCAACAATCAACGACAATTCTTGTCTCAGAAAGGGGTAGCGCACCGCTACATGTGTAGCGTAACGGTGCGCTACCGTTAATTCAACAGGCCCTATATTGCGGGCTAGCGCACCGCTACATCTGTAGCGTAACGGTGCGCTAGCGGGTGCCAGCGACCAGAAAACCTGTTGTTGGCTGTTGTACGCAATTGTGACCGTTTGCACCGGTTTTTATCAGTTATAAAAGACCCCTAGACATCCCTAAGCAGTAGCAACAAGTGTTGAATGGTTGTGGATGGTCTTAGAGTTAGTTGTCAACTTGTTGTGGTGTATGAACAAGTATAAAAGGCCTTCAAGTGCAACATTCTTTCACACACATTCTCTGCATTGTTGGAGTGATTCTGGAGCTCAAAGGTGCTTCCTAGTGATCATATCTCGTGCATAGGACCTCAGTAAGTGTTCTAATCTTTCCCTAATTGCTTTTAGCTTAGTTAATTAGCTAAAAGTCAAACCGTCGTAATTACGGTTTGACTTCGAGATTAGTCACTAATGACTCAGTCTTATCTCGAATTAAAAATAGTTTTAGAATGGTATTTATGTGGGAAATAAAACCCCAAAAGGGTTTCCCCTGATCACCATCCTAAACAGGTCAAATGTCGGGTCAAAGCTTTACTTAAAAAGTCAACATAATGCTTAAAATGTCTTTTATGCATAATTAGCTATATAGATCATATATAACATGTTTGATTATTGTTATAACTTAGTAATTAGTGTAATAACATGTTCAAACCTGTTCAACCCGACTATTTCCTGTTTAGACCCGGTTCGGAACCGAAAGTCACATAGTTTGACTTTTCAGTTGACTTTCAGTTCTGACCCGTTTGGGCATATTTTAGAAATGCCTCAGAGCTTTAATTGGATTAGGATACATGTTAGAACAACCCTCTGTGATCATACACCTTGGTTCACTAGTTATCCAATTAATATGCAAATTTCCGTTAAATGCTCATACGTTGACCGTTATGCCCTTATTACCTTAAAACATGATTTATGAAAATGTAGAAGTGTAGAAACCTTGAATATTGATATAAAGACTTGCATGCAAAGTTTGACATCAGTTTGACTTATAGATTAAGAGTTATGCTCGTTATCGCTTAACTAATGCTTTATGTTAACATAATGGCGTAATTAGCGTATAGCCTAGTTAAACATGCTTTTTGGTATCAAACGAATTACCCACTGATATAATATAATATTTTGGGAATTTTAAAGATTTTTAATTAATTTTAGGCTGAGCATAACTCATAGTCATAGGCTTAACCCGTTAATTGTCGGTTTTGCCCTTACGGGCCATAAAATGAGTTTTACACAACTAAACGACTCCAAACCTTTTTCTACTGATTGGTTATGATAAATAAATTATTTTAAGCCTTTTGGAAATGTAAAAATATCAGATTTAAGTATCGAACCCGGTAATGGCCTTTAATCGCCTAAATTAGCGTTTTTAACGCATAGTATGTTCACAAATCATATTGGACATACCCGGGTTGATACCTACTGATATAAGAAGCAAATTATCATATTTTAACAGTAAGCAAAAGTTGATGAACTCAGACTTCAGTTTTGAGCTTGTCGGCTTATGTGAAATTACCAAAATACCCCTACGGGGCCTAGTTTGGTTAAATATGATAAATTTCACATACATGCCTTAGCCTACTGTTATAACCCATCAAAATGAGTATGTTTGCTGTTTACATCAGACCTGTAACTTAGTTGAACATATAAACGCTTTTACAAACTTTAAAATGACCAAACTACCCCTACGGGGCATAGTTTGTGTTTAAATTAGTTCGGGGCATAACGAAAGACATCCTACTGATGTTACAACATATTTGGAGCATATTAACTTAGGAAACCTGTATATGGCTCTTACGGATACCCGTTACGCATATTACGCGTTCGGCTCGGTTTATGTAACAAGTTTACATAAATTAGCCGAAACGGGTCAAACCTTATCGGTTTTATCTCAAAATCCAGAATGTGAATAATAAACCCATGTTAAACAAGTCTTCAAACTTGCCGGGTCTGAATCACATTCTATCCGGTCTTCGCTTAATAGTGCGTACGAACCGTATCTTTGAAACTAGCCGGTCTAAGCTTAAGCATAATTAAAGACCCGCTAGGATTCTAATAGGTTATATTTAACCTTCGTTCCAGATTAGGAGAAACAGTAA
Source organism: Helianthus tuberosus (assembly GCA_030545235.1). Lineage (NCBI taxonomy): Eukaryota > Viridiplantae > Streptophyta > Magnoliopsida > Asterales > Asteraceae > Helianthus > Helianthus tuberosus. Next base: position 65,703,117 of record CM060400.1, read on the forward strand.
AAGCTACCTGCTATTTGATTATTGTGACTATACTTTGCATCAAGGTAAATACTTTTAACTTATTTTCCCTATACGGGCTTGGGTTACGGTACATAGCGTACCGCTTGATCGAGCATCAAATCTTCCACGCTTAGTGGTTAATTGAATAATTTGATCGGCTCGTTTTAAACAGATGTGTTTACTTTACAGCCTTTGGGGGGTTAATGACCATGTCCCGGATATCCTCGGCATTATCTTACGAGATAGCCACGACCTGAGCACGGGGTGTAGGCGTACTCCCGTGTATAACTCACATAAGTGGTGTGTCTATTGATCTTTAACCCGGAATACGTTCCGGGCTACTGAACGCATAAGTAACATGTAAATCGTTCACAAGATTATAATATTAAATAATTCTCCCAAGTTAATAAAAATGTTTATGCCATGTGCATCCAAACCAATTTTCAATCATTTTATAAAATGAGTCAGTTGAATGTATTTACCAGTGTAAACTGACGTATTTTCCCAAAAAGATTAAATGCAGGTACTAGGCGAAATAGGCTGGGATTCTCCTAAGCATCATTAGAAGTCTCGCAAACTTAAGATGCCGAAGTCTGTTGAACCATAAACAATGTTTTGTTAATTCGATCCTACTGTGGATAAACACCGGATAATTGTGACTTTGTTTACAATAAATAAATTCGGTTGTATCTTATTTTAAATTTGCTTCCGCTGTGCATTATTATATTGTGTTGTTCGACTATCACGTTGCCAACCACGTCACGATACTCCCCCACCGGGCCCACCGGTGACACGTGGAAATCGGGGTGTGACAGCTATTCCAGTTGTCGAGATATCCTCCGACTCCAATTTGCATTCGGTTTCAGACTCCTTTGAGTCTGTGACTTCCTCAGCCCTGCAGGCGGCATGACTGCAGCTATATGTCTCTGATTCTGATGATGACACCACTACGTCTGCTGCACCATCTCCTGCTCGTGTCCCCATACCTCCACACGATCCGGAGCCTGCTCGATCCTGTCCTTTTTGGCAAGCCTGATATTGCACCTCTTATTCCAGATCCGATTCCTGCACCACCTGAGTTTCCACATGTTGAGCCATTCATTCCTCCACCTCCACCCGCTGATGTTGCTCCCCTACCTCCTGTTGAGTCTGATGTTCACCGTACTGACCTACCTATTGTTTTCCTCCAGGACATTCCTGCACCCCGACCAGGGGAGGGTACTTCGGGACAGCCCCCTAGTTATGACCCATTTGCTTCAGCAACTTTCCCTCCGATTCCTCAGACTGCACCATTTGCTCCCTTCACATCTACACCGCTTGACGAGCCATTCCAGTGGTTCCCACCATATACTATGCCCATTTCCGATCCCTACCATCCCTCCCATTTTGTTGGATACACTCGAGATGAGTTGCTTATGTCACTTCAGTTATAGTTTGAGATCTTGAGTCGTAGAGTTCTGGAGCTTGAGCTGACTCCTCCATGCCCTCCACCTTGTCCCTGTCAGTCTACTGTTCCTCCACATTCATCCTCATCTCCTTTTGCGCATCCACCTGCTGCTCCCGCACCTACCCTGGGTTTTGATTCCCGTTCCCTTACTGTCGAGCAGCAGATTAGCTTCTTTCTTCGCCGTGTGTACGAGCTCGAGGAGGAGCCCGCACATGTCCACAGTTTGCTTTTCTTCCCTCCTCCTCCTCCGTCATCAGTATAGTAGGTTTTTGGTCTTATGCAGATGCATTACTTTTGGTGAGAGCATTACAATTGAGCCGAGACAATGAAGATACGAATACCATATTTTGATCATTACTTTTGTACATTGACAGACTTATTTGACAAGGGTGGTGTGACCCTATGTCTCTTTTGATACGATGCGATGTAGAAACAATGTAACTTGTGGTTGGTCTTTAAATGAAAGCTCAGTAGTCATGTTCTCATTAAATACATTGTTGATTTACATGTTTGTGCTATGATTATGTTGTTGCATGATTGCTTGCTATGATGATTGCTTATATGTTTATGTACATACGACTGATGGGTTGGTAAATTTACAAAGCTTAACGTGTTTAATCTTACCGATTTGTGTGAAATTGAGTTTTAGAATACACTACTTTGAGATGGTTTGTATTTTGCAGGCCTTGACATGTTTAAGGTGTATTTTGAAAGCTTAACGGAGCTTAGGAATGAAGTTAGGAAGAATGGGAGCGAAAAAACAGAGCTAAACGATGAAAACCAGGACAAAGACTTCAGAGACCGGCGTCCCAGACACCCAGACCAGCTTCCCAGACGCCCAGACCAGCGTGAATTTGGGGAAACTCCTTCTTTGATTAGTTTTGAACCCATTTTCGACCAACAAGCTACACACACTCTATTCTGGACCTCCATAGGTGATTTTGAGAGATTTTTGAAGGTTCCATTTGATCCATTATCATATTCCATCAAGTTTTGAAGATGAATTTCGACAGCACTAGGGGTACCGTAGCCTTTGTGCGCTGGGTAGAGAAGACGTATTCTGTTTTGGGAATGAGTAAATGTGCTCCAGAGCACCAAGTCACGTACATTTCTGGACTGTTTCTAGACGGGGCTCTGTCATGGTAGAACCTTCAGGTTAAGACTTTGGGTGAGGCTGTTGCGTATGCTTTGACATGGAATGAACTGAAAGAGTTGATGCGTAAAAAGTATTGTTCTCGGGCATAAATTCAGAAGTTGGAAACTGAATTCTAGAACTTGAAAATGGAAGGTCCAAAGGTGGTCGAGTATGTGCAGAGATTTCATGATTTGTCCAGAGTTGTCCCTTATTTGGTGGAACCCGAGTTTAAGAGGATAGAGCGTTTCATCTGGGGATTGGCACCTCAGATTCTAAGCATAGTGACAGCGTCCAAGCCTCCAACGATTACCGAGGCAATTGACTAAAGTGTAGCGCTTACTGAAGAAGCAGTCAGGTTGGGCAAGTTTTCGATTTCTGAAACAAAGAAGAAAGAGACTCATGTAGAGTCGTCTGGAGACAACAAAATAAATTTTACAAATTTCAAGAAGGGTACTCGGGTGAATAACAACAACAATGCAAACAAATGCAGAGACGCTAATCCGCTAGCTAAGGCACAGACTAGCGCTGCAAGTGCTGAAAAAAAGGGAAAAGGGTACATGGGTACCCTACCAAAGTGTGACATTTGCCAATTTCACCATGTGGGTCAGTGTAGGTATAGGAAGTGTGGTAACTGTGGAAAGATTGGGCACTCTAGGGAAACGTGCTGGTATGGAGCTGGTCGTGGAAATGGAGGACAAGGCAGAAATGGTAATGGTAATGGAAACCGTGGTGGTAATGGAAATCAGAACCGTGGTGGAAACGGGAATCAGACAGGACATGGAAACCGTGGAGCAAACAATAACAACAATAATCAGGGTGGTAATGGGAATGGATGCGGCGAAGGATGTTATGGTTACGGTGATGTAGGGCACTTTAAGCGGGATTGCCCCAAAAACAACCAGGCACATGGAAGGGTGTTCACAATTGGAGCTAGGGAAGCACGCTAGGATCCAGACGTGGTTACTGGTACGTTCCCTATTGATCAACGTTATGCATCTGTGCTATTTGACACTGGTGCCGATTATAGCTTCGTATCTCTAGAATTTAAGAATATACTTGGTTTAGTTGCAAGTAAGTTAGACGTCCCGTACTCGGTAGAACTGGCTAATGGAAAGCTAGTAGAAGCTAATGAAGTGATTAGAGGATGTGTTATAGAGCTTGGTGAGCGTGAGTTTTCGATAGATCTTCTGCCAGTCGACTTGGGAAGCTTTGATGCTGTAGTTGGGATGGATTGGTTGTCTAGCAACCGTGCAGAGATTGTGTGCCATGAGAAGATCATTCGCATTCCGATGGCGAATGAAGAGACGATCGTGATTCACGGGGAGAAGCATGACACGCCTTTGCGGATTATCAGTTGTTTAAAAGCGCGAAAGTGTCTACGTAAGGGATGTGTTGCCTTCTTAGCTCATGTTGTGGATAAGGAAGCCGAAGAGCCGAAGCTTGAAGATA